>OX453291.1:2703585-3903585 GCA_949710015.1 Crataerina pallida | reverse complement strand
GTGTTTAATTTACAATTAATAAATAATATATTGAAAAGTTTATAAATATTAGAAAATTTATGCATAACTCGATTTAAGGAAATGAAAAATGAAATGAAGTATAAGTAAATCGATTCATTTACAACTCTGTGAACTCTTCATTTATAAAGTCTTTTATCGATGAACTCATTTATTAAGCTTATAACCAGAATGATTTGTTTTTTTTAATGAAATTTAAAAGTATTTGAAGTAACATATGTGTTTATAATTATGTGAAAGTGATTCAAATTACATATTTTTCAGCTATGATTACATATTTCATATTATGGGATATAGCTGATAAACTCTGTTCATAGAAAGCAATTAGAAAAGGGCTATAATAGGCTTAAGATAAATACCAAAAATGCTTAAAACTTTCAAAATTTTAGACCTAACAAAAGGCATGGTCAATACCAAAGACAATGGCACATATAAAGGGCAGTAATATGAAAAGATATATCAAATTATTTGGCTTAAAAGTTCAGCATTAAGGGGGAAATGTTCAAAAATGTATGCCTTGTGAAATTATTCTATTTTTAGTAAATCTCTCGAAAGGTGGTCCAATCAATGTACCGTTAAAAAGCTTATAAATAGGACTAATTTCGTTTTTCTTTCAAGTCAACATTTGCTTCACTGGATTAGAAATAAACAGATTAACTGTAAACGCTGGTGAGGATTATTTGTATTGAATTTCAGCTCGATATCTAAATTTTTCTAACTGTTACTGATGCTATCAGTTTTGATAACATATTTTCCGATATTGTAGGTGTGTCTTTAGAGCAATTTTACCCATTTGCAATATCAAAGTGGACGATATTTTATTATTTGCGGTCGTGACTGGGCTAAAACGAAAAAAGTTACATTTACACGGACGGACAGAATAATTAAATCGCCTCGGTTTTGGATGTTGATCACTTTTAGGGGTGTGGCATGCCCCCTTCTGCATACCAAATATGTAAACAAAACCAATCTACCCCCAAACCGACTTAAATTTTAAGCTATTATTTGAATTGAGTAGTTTTTAATATAAAAGAAGGCGTAATAGTGCACATTCCACGCCCATAAATCAGTTTATTACGTGAACGGTATGTAAGATTTGTTCTAAACCTAGCTTTTTATCGCCATTTTCACTAATGGCGGTGGTGGTGATTAATAAACGTCCCCGATGGCGCATTTGCCTTATTTGGTATAAAATTTAACTGAGGTACAAAGCTAAACAGTTTATTGTTATGCATGCTTTTTATTTCAATTTTTTTGCGCTTCCTCTTTTCACCTGTTAATGCCGCTAAGTTGTGGTGGGAATTTATTGCCACTCGGGCTGTTATTGTATGCGGATCTGTAAATCTGCCAAAAACTTACAATTGCTTTTTATAGACATTTAAAATGCTTAACTACAAATCCTATGGGCTCGGCAAAGGTGTAAGGAGCAGCCAACCAAACCAAAGGATCAACTACAGCGAAAAGATTAAAAAGAGTAGAAACGGAGAACAACAACAATTGAATTGAATGTTGGCTGGAATCAATAAATTGTAAAGTTAATAAAAAAAGAAAACAAGTGCACAGTGGTGGCGCATGGTAAGTATTCCAATTGAATGAGAAGACTGCAGAAGCAAATCTGAACGCGTGGCCACTGACAATACCTTCGTGTAATGAATAAATGATAAAAGTAGTTTTATGGGAGAAACATTACACGCAGAAAATATCGACCAAGACAATAATTTCGAAAAAGTTTAGTGAGAAATTATAAATAACAACAGCTACAGTAATAATAATAACAACAACAAAAGCAACAAGAACTGCTACCACATTGTTGAACACAAATAATGAAACAAAACCAGAAAGAAAAGTAAATTTATCTTAAGCCAAACCTTAAATACCCCGCATATGTACAACAATGGGCGTGGCAATTATATGATTACTATATTACGTTACGTTGATTGTGGTTTTTTGTGAAGTGTAGGCGTTTTTGTTATGGTTCGATCGTGAAAATAACAACAACAAACGGACGTACGGACGTACGGACATACATATCTATTTCTGTTCAGTTTTTGATGCTGATCAAGAATATATTTACTATGTTGAGTCTCTGACGCCTCTAGCTAGATGTTGCAAATGGAATGACAAACTTAGTATACTCCCCATTTTATATGGAAGGTATATAAAAATATTTAAACTTGTAAACAAACACGAAACAAAGTGGCAAACAAATAGACAATTGTAAAAACAACAACAGCTGACTAACTTTGTAAATGATTTCCACGAACAGACGTTTCCAAATAAGTTTTTCTCCTTTAAGGAAAAAAAAACAATCAAAATAGAAAAAAAAATTGAAACTTTTTAATTAAAAAAAATTGCTCAAACCCCCCATTGTTTCTCATACAAGAAAAACATATTTCTTCAGGTGGTACACTGCCAGCTGTAACCTGTCATACTGATGCCAAACACAAAAGCTCGCTCTACAAACACTGCGGGTGGCTGCTTAATGATTATACACGAAACATATTAAACAATTGTTTAACCCCGTGTATGAGTATGAGTAACTATTTCATCTATAACAAGAACATACAAGTCTGTTAACATATGAACAAGAATCGCCACTGGCCACATAAAATAACAACAATACTAACAACGGAAAATGTTACATAAAGCGTTGACATACGAGCAACTTCGGCCAAACAATGCTAAAGGGAGGCAACAATATATAAATATTTTGAAATGAAACAATTTTAAATTTCAGCACATTAACAATACTGTTCAGTGACATTTATGATTTTAGGGTCATATGGCTTAAATGTATTAAATTGAAGGTATATAGAAATAGGAAGCGTACCGAAGTGTTTAATGGAAAATTCTAAACTTAACGCTGCAGTCTACAATGCGGATCATGGTAGTGTAAAACTGTGAGACTAGAGTCTGTCTAATAGTGAATGTTTTATGTTTAGTTTTATATAGGAAAGAAGAAGGTAAGGGTGTAGGGTATTAAATGATCGGACATGAGCGATTAGAGTATTTTCATTTGTTTTATTTTTTTAATCTTGTTCTTATTTTAAGTCTCAGTGCCTCAACTCTTCCAACCTAAACGACCTTTAATCTAAGAAATTTAAATATCGACAAGATCTAATAAGTTTTGCCTGCAAAATTGTAAGCAAAACAGTTTCGTTACAATCAGAATGATAACAACAATAATCAGAATAATAATAACAATAGGGAAAGTTTACTAAAATTTACTTTTATTTATCTTCTATTTGTGCTCTTCTTCTGTTTAAATGTATTTTGTATTGTAAAAATATATGTATTGCTGGAGAGAAACATGATTTTATTCGTATGCGTTCGGTACAGTACAGTTTTGTTTGCTCTTTTGTTTGACTTTACTATGATTCATTGTTATTGTTATTGTTGTTGTTTTGCATGCAACCTGAGGATAAATTATTATTTTGTTAGATTTTAAGTTTTGCTCTTTTTTTTTTTTGGATTTGCATCTCTTAATCTTAATCTTAGTTTTGATATAATTTAGATAAATTTTTTCGCTTTAAATTTGTTTATAAAAGGAATTTTTCTTCATTTAGAATTGAAATGTGGTAAAAATTAATATATTTTTTAAAGTTATAGATATAGAAATTATTAAATAAGTAAAATATATTCATCAGCACATATATTAAAGTGTTCAATATATTTCATTGCATATTTGTTCAATTTTATTGCTGCTGCTTATATTAAGAGGGTAAAGGAAATAAATATGTTCAAATTATGACGGAAGGACATTGTTATATTGGCTTGCATTCTTATGTTGATCAAGTGTTGTGAGCTAAAAGAACAAAGAACACTACACGCCAAAAGAAGACTATTCTCGTATTAGGGTTTTTTTTAATTCATATTAATAAAATATGACATTGTAAACCTTTTATGAAGCGATACGATATGTTCCTTGGAATTATTCTAAACTACTTTTCCAGTCATTGGCTCAACTTTTTTGTTTCTCTGGTTTCCTGCTTTTTTAAATGAAAACTTATTGTATTTCTTATATTTCATAACAATTTATATAAAAGTAAAACTTTTTTTCAGAACGTGGAAAAGAGACAGAAAGTGTATAAAAAAAACTTTTATGAAAATAGCCTCAAGCACATACATATGTACATGAACCACCCGCTCCGATATACAAAACATGTTTTTGAACCGCTTTCAAAAAACGTATAAAATAAGTTTATGCTCATAAGCAATAATAACAATTTTGTATACAAAGAAGCAACAACAATAATACATGTTCGTATATTAATAAAAATTATACAAAAATTACATGTTTTTCTTACTATGGTTACAATTGCTGCTTGCTTTGAAAAAAAAAATTGTATTAGCTAAGAGGGGGAGAGAGAGAGCGACGAATCAGTTATAGATGGAAGTGTGTCTCCCGGTCACAAATTGTGTGATTAAGAAAACTGAACAAATGTTCTATGTAGCATTTATTTTCTTACTCTTCTCTCTTCTTCTGTCTCTTACTATTTGTGTTGTGTGGTGGTGAAAAACTTTTTCTATTTACTAGAAAACTGCAATTTTGTGATAAGAAAATACGTTTTAACTTTGGTTAAGTAAGTGGACTAAAATATTATTATACTTAAACCCACCACATTATATATGGCGAGTATATTAAATTCGTTATTCCGTTTGCAACATCTCATAAAAGATGTCAGACACCCTGCAGAATTATTTATATTCTTGAACAGCATCAAAAACTGAAACAGTTTGGTCTTACAGTTCTAATTTGTGATATATGGAGCAAGTTTGCAGTATGTAATCATATCTTACAACGTACTTAACATGCGATCCTGACAAGATAGCTAACTCATAAATTATTTAAAACTTTTTATTGTAATTGTTGTATAACAAGCACACATTAGTAAATTGAATTTGTTGACTTTAAAGGAAAAAAAATCAAAAATATCAAAGGATATTTTACAAAAATTAAATGCTAATCTAGTTTTAGTGTTGAACATATTGGCGCATATCAATGTCAGTCATGAATTTGATTAAAATTGAAAAGTCGATCAAAATAATTCGTAAAGTAATAAAAGCTTTGCATTAGTTGTTAGTGTTAAAAGTGTTAATTAAATATTATAATATAAACAATATGAGAAAATAAAACTAATTTTGATGTTATTTAAATTTTCAATATCCTCCACCACCTTCATAGTGGACATAGAAATGACCAAACACGTTTTTAATTAGAGTATATATTATGCTTTAATATATATGCAATATTTTGCTTTGAATTTTGACTTTATAGGCTAATTTTTGTGGCAAATAAATAGGTTTTTATTGATTGTAGGCGTATCTCTTAACTGATTCGGAGAAATTTTAAATACCGATTTGAGTCAGATTCTATTGAAAACCACCTAATTATATATAAATTATTTTTACTAAATTTCAGGCGTGAGAGTACTGGCAAGAGAACCACAGATTAGAAAGGTGGATTATTTTATGGTTTATTAGCTTTACGGGCGTGTTTTTCTGTCGATTTTTGTCCATTCAAAATATTATAATTGCTACTGATTAAGAATTAATTTTTTAGTGCGGCCCGAGACGTCTCCGTCTGAGTGTTAAAAACATTTAAACAAAACCAACATACTGCCCATATTATTACGATAATGGGTAGAAAAAATATTGTTCAAAACAGAGTAAAACAAATTATGGCAGAATCCTTTCAACGTCAGCAATACTTGGCTTAATAAAAAAATTGTACATTAACACTGACATTGATGCATAAGATATGTATATGACAAGCAATCTTTTCTGCAAAGTGGAATTATGTCTGCAAATATGTATATTTAAATAAACATAACATTCGCATAAACATATGTGGCATGAAATTATATGCAAATATATAATTGGAAAATGTACGGGAGGGGGAGGGGAGAAGAGCTATTCACACAGTGTGCGCGAGCAAAACATGTGATTCGTGTGATACAAACCAATTCAAATAAAATCAGAATGTTATACCAAATAGCGGCAACAACAACAACAACGATGGATAACCAAATAACCGATAAATAAATACAGACAGACAGTAAACAGCAATCCAATAGCAGCAAATGAATACAAACAAAGAAGAAAGCTGACACAACATTCATTATAAAGGCTTAACGAACACCAGCTAGCTCCACTACTCCACTGAATATGATCAACACCAACACATACCATATACATGTACAAAAACCCACTACATACCAACTCAACCGTATGAAAAATGTACAGAGTGAAGTTATATAAAGGATTTACTGAACGCATGTTTACATTTTCAGGGAGTAGTCTCCGACTTAAAAGACTTCATTTTAAATTTCGCAATATTTAAATTGGTAAAAATTGAATTGTTTTTTATTACTAAATATATTAAATGCATTTATTCGTTGCTATAGCTTCTCAAAAATATGAATAAATTTGATACGATTAAGATTTCAAATGAATGGTTTACAAATAAAAAGTTAATAAAAAGCTACTACATGGGCCTGATCCAGCTTAATTTTACTTTATTAATATGTTGACTAAATGACTAACAATTCTTCACATAAAATGGGACTTTATTATGTTTGTTAGTCACCACGGATCATTCTTGATCTCTAACAAAATCTGAGCTGAATTAGAAAGTGTCCGTTCGTGTAAGTATTTGTTGTTGCCACGGTCGTAAAATTGGCGGTATTGAACTGAAATTGTTTGAACCTTTAAAGTTTTTGTATGCAGGTTAACATTTTAAGTGGGTGAAATCGGAAGGGCCACGTCTAAAATCGGTCAAAATCTTCCTATCAATCATTTAATAGATATGTAGCAAGCTTCACTTCATATAAAAGCTAATAAAAATTGCTTCCACTATTATATATATACTTACTTAAATATATGCAGCTTGCTCTTACTAATATCACTCATTTTATTTACTAATATTAACTGAAAAGTAAAAAAGAAAATATTTCGTTTCATTTCTTGCTATAAATTTTATACATAGAGCACACATTTACCAACTAACACAAAACACTTGATCTTCGGTGCCACCATCGTTTCACTTAAATGGAAAGGCACACACATTCAACTTTTCTTTTCCATTTCCCTTAATTTGTACTTCCTATTCTACAAATGAAATTTATTTTTAACATGCTACCTGAATCTAAATCCGGTGCACATTATATACATTTTCTTTATCATTTTCCAATTTTTTCCTTAATTTTAACACATTATTGGAAAAAAAACATATCAAGCACTTTTTAAAGTATATTTATATAGATTTTTAAAGATTTATTAACATTTTTCTTGATTTTATTCAATTTTTTCTGAAAACTAAAATCCTCTACACTAAAATTCACTAAAATATAATTGCGGGAAACTTATTTACCAATAAGAGAAATTAACAGATTGGTGTAATAGAGATCTTTCGTTACTATTGGAAAAGAGAGAGGCTTGCCGTTTAAAATAAAATTACTAGGCAATGAGAATTGCCTAACATGCCATAGTTTGTACTTTTACTGTATATTGTTACTCTCACTGTTAACTATTTATACATTCTCTCTATAAAATATTGCTATGTTCACGTTTTGATCACTACCATGATATTTAACAAAATGTATATGTAAAAAAGTACAACTCTGTAAATGGCGCATTAAAATAAGAAAAATTGTGTTCTCATTAGTCTTGGCGGATTTTAACAATGGCGTGGAAAAAGTGCTAGTTGTATGAAAAAAAAGTTTAAATTAAATATATAATAAAGAATACTTTAACATATTGATCGTTGTATTCTTTATGTGTTTTTATATAAAGTGTTGGTGGAAAATATAAAATTTTTAATAAAATTGCGTACGTTTATTAAATATAATGACAAAGACTTTTGAGTTAGGTTTTAGGAAAGGGCGGCACGATTTTTTTAAGATTACTTGAAAGGAATGAGAAAACTCACATATGAAATTTCTTATTGCTTATGTGCAGTGAGGGTGTTTTTGGTGTTGCTTATGAGCCGGCGGTGGTTGCCTTGAATCAAAGTGTTTAAAAATGGCCGGTAAGTGCGTATGTGTGTGTTCTTTGGAAATATATTTTGTTATAAAAAATTTTACATTTCTTTGTTTTCAGCTTTCTTTTTTTTATAATCCGAAGTGTTTATTAAGTGAAATGAGACATTTTGTGGATTTTTTTAAAAATCATAACTAATTATGTGAATGTAGAAACATAAACTAAGTGCTTGCAAAAAGTTGACTTTGAAGACTAATCAAACATATTATGTGACCTATGAAAATAAAATTTTTTAAAGTTTTCAACTTGTTTTTCTCCAAGGGGGCGTCATTAGATACTTACTGTGCCCCTGATTCGTTTATAATAATTGATGGGTAAGTGAAATTTTTATTTAATTTTATTTTAAATACAAAATTTTTAATATATATTTTCAATAAAAAATTTCATTTTTAAACTCTAAACTATTAAAATAAGAAAGTTTTGGTTGTAAGATATTCTTCAATGTATTTTAATTTTCATAACAGAACCCTTTGCAGTAGACTAGACTGCTAATTATATATTTATAAATTTTTATAAATATTTCTCAAAATTATGTTGTAGGAATTTTGTTTTAAAGTGTTTCTTGCCCAGCATTCAAGCACAATAGAAATTCTGTTCAAGCAGCAGGACACCCAGAACACAGACGAAATCATTTCCCTTTCTCTCTTTTATCTTTGTTATTTTCTCTTTTCGTTTTATTTATTTTTACACTATACATACATCACTGATGTTTTTCTGTTTTGTTGGTGTTGTTGCTAGTTTTATGCAGTGGGGCGTTTATATTAACGATAACGGTTTGTCTGTACTTCCGACATATATAATGTAATAATCTAAACAAGTGTTTGTGTAAATGTATGTATAAGCTTGGGAATACAAAAGCATTGCAACAAAGTCAACGACAAATTCTCATTCATAGTTATTCCTTTAGGATGATGTTGTACTATTGTTAGGTATGTATGAGAGTGGATGTTTATATATGTGGATTATCTCTTATGTGAACCGTAAATTTATTCATGCTTTGATCAAATAATTACTATAACAAGGAAGTATAGTTGAGTGGTCAGTAGTTGACTCTATTGTTGTAAAATGTTAAAGGGATTGTTGTTGTTGCTGCTGCTATTTTGAGAATGTAACGGCAAGGAACGTTTTAGTAATTGCTATTATACTCAGTTACGATTGCACCACGTGCTCTTCTTAACGTTTGTCTAACGATATTACAATTTATTGCATATTTTTCTATTATTTCTTTAACAAAATTCTTAAATACAGTATAACACATTTCATTGTAAAACTGGAAAAAGCATTATTAGTTTTTATTAGGTATAATAATTTAATTTTAAATTTTTTATAACAGTTTATATATAATTTAGTTTATGTATAACAGTTCCACATATCACTAAGTACTAAATTTTATACATTTTGATTTTCATATTTTTTTCCACATTTATGTTACAGATTTGTATAACAATTTATATACATTTATATATATATAAATATATAATATTAGTATAACAGTTTAATTTTGTGCTTTACAATTAGAATGTGCAATACTTTTATAAAGTTTATAACAAATGCTTATATATAACAGTTAACTTTTTAGTGTGGCACTGTTTAAGTTATTTTAATTATTCAATATTAACGGTACATTCGCAAATGTGGACAGATGTGATCGGAACAATTCCGATTTTAATGCTGATCTAGAATATATTTAATTCGTGTGGGATCTGTTATAACTTTTTCGGGTATATGCAAATTTAGTGTAATGTGGAAAGGAAAGTAACTATCATAATAACCACCAAAAGCCAATAAATCAAAGATAATTAGCTTAAAAGCTGCAGCGGTCATTGACTAGATTAATTTTTTTGGATTATAACCCAAAAGAGTACCTCAACTGCATGACGTATTGTTATAGTAGGCAATTACAGTTACACCATAACTAACATACCATACACGTGCCCCTTATTATAAAAGTGCTCTAAATCAAATATTAGCATAAAGCAAAATTACGCAACTTGGATCACTTTCACAATTTCGAGCACATATGCATATACTCGTATATGTATATAATGATAATGATAGTAGTAGTAGTTAAGTACTAAATTTCTAAAAATATTCTACTAACATGAGAAAACACTTTCTATTTAAAATTTTATGCAAAATGACATAAATTGACAAGTAGATCATAATAGAATAAATTCTCGTTTATTTACTTAAAGACTATAAGTGACTTAAGTAAAAATCACTTTGTGGTTGAATTAAAATTAAAATAAAACAATTTTGAAAATTATGTAGATTTGACTTCGACCAAATTTTAAAGAGCCTCTATATACAAATGGTAGGCATGGCAGGTATATGATTACTCCCTCTATCAGCATGTAAGCAAGTTGAGCTCCATGCTGAGTGTGATTTGTGAGCGTCTTTGTTATATGACCATGCCCATTTTTGTCCATAGATTAATGAGATAATTATAAATATGCATACAAAATAGCTCAATTTTTGTTGCAAATAAATAGATTTTTGTGGATGGGATTGTGGGTGTGGCTCTCGACCGATTTTTGACCATTTTATAGTCTGTACAAAATTTCAGCTCAATATCTCAAAATTTGCGACCGTAAAAATGCCAACAATGAACGGACACACGGACATTTATATCTAGATCGAATCAGTTTTTGATATTGAACAAGAATGTACGTATTATACTTCCATCACAAAGGTGGATGGTATAATAAATCAAAATTTTATAAATGGTTAATCAGCAACCGTAAGAAAAGTCCTTTATCAAATCATTACTTATGTGGAGTACAGTTCAACTGTTCTTGAGTATGTGGTAAATAATAATTTAAACAGTATATACCCACACACACGCACAGCAACACAGGGAATGTGTAATCAATGCTGAAAATTCTCCCCAGAGAGTTCTTAAAAGCAAATCTTTGTTCGGTTGAAAATGCATAATGAGAAGGTATAAATAACCACAACAATTATAGCAATAATATATTACGAAAGGGGGAAAATGGAGAAAGTAGTGACAAAATATTATAATTGTGCTATTATAAATTACGGAGGAAGGAACACACGCACTTATATGTATACATACACAGAGGTAAATTTTCATCATGTTGGGTAAATGAAAATAATTGAATACAATACAACGTAATGATTGTATGTACATATATGTGCTTGGGTAAGGCTTTTTAACTTGGTGGCTTAAAAGTTTCTGTTTCGGTTTTTCTGCCTTTCTCTCTCTCTCTCTCTCTCTCTCTTCGCCTCTATCTCAACTGCCATCCAGTTCATTAATAATTTATCGTTTAAATTAAAATGTGTTCCAGGAATCTGATCAACAATTATGTCATTCCAAACGTTCAGGTGAACACAAGCACATTTTTCACATTTGCCCGGATATAGGAGTAGATGGGCAGCATATTTACATAAAATATTGTTTCCTTTAATGGAAATTGTTGTGTTAAATGTACGACAATACTCCTAAGCGTAATAGTAACATGTGTAACGTAAAGCAGAGTAGTGATTAAAAATTTGCATATTTACTATTTTTTTCAAAGTGTCTGATGTCGATTTGAATAAATTTCGATATTCCCTCAATTAATGTATTTTTAGGTACGATAAATTTTGTTATAACTAGAGTGACTTTACTAAGTGTGCTATTTACAATTAGGGGAATGAGGCTTTGGAGATCTGACATTATGGTATATATCGAAATCTGTGTTAATTTAACGACAACTATGTATCCGTCTGCTGTTTAAACGTTTAAAGTTAAAGATATTGAGCTGAAATAGGCTGCAGATATTATTAGATGTCGAATGTTTGTTATTTAGAATGGGCAAAATGGGTTAGCCACACCCACAAATGACAAAAATTGGCAAAAATGAAGCTAAAAAATTGAAATACACCTAACTCTCTTTTTACACGATAGATATGTTCCCAAAAAATTCGTGTAAAAAGAGATATTGGCTAAATGGAATAATAGTAGATTGGTTCCAGACCTAAAAAAAAATAGAAAATCGTGTTAAAACGAAACAATTCCTGTAAAAAGAGAATATTTTTTCGTTTTCACTCGTGCTAAATCAAATTCGTGTAAAAAGAGAATTAGGTGTATATGTATTAATTAAAAATTTAAACAGTTATATAACAACAATGCTGACAGTTTGCAAAAAAAAAAAAAAACAACTGTGATACCAACAAAATTTGAGTAGGGTATACATATTTAAATTGATATGTAAAAATGGGCGGGGTCGTATAACAAAAATTGAAAAAAAAGTATTTTTTTGCACACAATCCGACATGTAAGTTAATAAGTATTGTAGGCAGCCACGCTCACTGTTTCCATATATGAATGTGAAGGATATTTAAGGTTTCCTTTAAACTGAAATTAGTTTCTTTTTTTAACTGTGAAAAATTTGTGCTTAATTGCCAATTTTATTTTTGTCATAATTTTCGTGAGTATCTACCGTTTAAATAAAAAGTAAATGATTTATTAGCAGCCTGGTTATTTTTGTAGCTACCACATAAGATGGGAGATTTACTAAGTTCATCAATTCATTTGAAATTTTCAGAAAGAAGATCCTATAGAGTATATATATATTTGTCATCAGCAACAACATATGTGTCCGCATGTCCATCTGTTGTTGGCACCCCCATGTTGTGCTTTTTGTACAGACACTATGCATACGGATCGTAATTTCAATTAAGAAAAATCGGTCAAAAACCACGCCCACAATCGAAAAAATCTATTTAACTGCCAAAAAATTCTACTTGCAAACTGATACGTAACAGATGAATTGTTAGGTGGGAGCAATCATATAACTGCCATGGTTACCGTTTGTACGTAAATATGGAGGGTATTTAAGATTTGGCCTAAGCCTTAAATTTAATTTTTTAAATTGTTTAAAGTATTTCTTTATTTCAATTAAATTTTATGCTTATCAGCGGTTCTATAAAAAGCAAAAAATTGAAAAAATGTTAAAAATTGTACATGACAGGTTTCATTACTATTAGTGCCAAAAGATACAGAAAGAGAGAGAAAGAGAGAGAGATTAAAAGTTTTTACACATATTACAGAATTTTTTTTTTTGGAAAGTTCATATTAGCAGAACAATTCCAACAATACCTGTAGAAGTAGTTTAGAATTATAAGCAAATATTTCATGAAAAACAAAACAAAAAAAAAATCAAGTTTATTAAAAACACACTTTTCAACAACAAACATTAAAATTGGAATGTGTAGGATGATGTTCTTACGTTAACAATTTACTTACCACCACAATGATCTTTGAAATCCTCACAGCAATCGCCCAACTTGAGACAGGCATGATCGCAATAACAGGGCTTATCACTTAGATCCTCAATGATGGCGTTGATGGGTGCCTTTTGCACAACGCACGATGAGTCGCGACCATTACAGCACAACTGTGCCTCACGGCATAAACCAGCCAACACGATAGCTGGTGTTTGTAACACCATCACCAGCATCAACAACACTGCAAAACATTTTGATGTTAAGAGTGTTGATAACTGGTATGGATGATTGGGGCAAGTTAACAACAATTTTGTAATAAATTCTTTAAGATTGTGACGTAACATTTGGCATTGATATGTTGTTGTTGGTGTTGCTGTTGTTATTATTAATATTGATGTGATGCTGCCGTTGCTGCTGTCTTTTCTATTGTTATTGTAATTCTTAAAGATTCACTTTTGTTCAATTTTTTTGGTTGCAATTTCTTTTTACCAATTTTTAAACACTTCAAGAAAATTTTTTAATATTTTTTATATATTTTTAGCTTTTTAATTAAACAGACATTTCTCTTTAAAGTTTATTTTTCCTATAACTATATTAAATAAATCTATTTCAAAATGATTTAACAAAGTCTGTCAGTCCGTCTGTATTTATATAAATTTTTCAAGAAGTTGTGAAAAAATTTGACACTTGAACATGCTTTGACTCAAACATTAGATGTAATTTTACATGACTCACGTTTACCGTTACTTTTTTTTATACGATAGATACGATCCCAAAAAATTCGTGTAAAATGGAAGAATAGTAGATTAGTTCCAGGCCTAATAAAACGAAATTGAAAATCGTGTTAAAACAAAACAATTTGTGTAAAAAGAGAATTCTTTTTCGTTTTAACTCGTACAAAAAAAAAAATCGTGCAAAAAGAGAATTCGGTGTAATTAACAAATTTTTCTATAAATTGTGAGACTGAGTGATGTAGGGTATAAATAGTATTTTCACTTGTCCGTCTATCCGTTTGTAAACACGTTTAACCATTTTTTGGTTATTTTAGAAAATGTTTATCTTTTGAAAGTCACTCCATCATCTTCCTACCCTTCTCTACTCCTCCTTCTAATATAGCTTGCAGAAACGTTTTTGTGCTATCTCATTCAACTTTGTAATCCCATGTGACAGAAAACTTTTTCGAACATCTAAAATGTGTGTATGTGTGTGGAATCTTTACTCCTACTAATATAATATGTTGAACATATATAAGGACACTACACTAATTTTGCAAAAATTGTTAACATTACCCAGATGACGTTCCTAAAAACAACAAACACGATTCTTTATACGTATATAAAGTTAAGAAGAAAAAAGAATGTAAAAAAAAAAAAACATAAGAAAACTTTTTTCAAGGATACACACATTAGAGTAATGAAAAAATAATAAGACTATTAAAAATTGAGGGGACAGCGCCTTTAAAGAGCAATGCAAAAAAGTTTTATAATAATTATACACGATAATACACAGGAACGATTTTTATAAAGTTTCATAAATTTCTTTGACGATTACAATCGTTTAGTTTTTATCGATTACAGTATTCGTTAAGAGAAGCATGAACATTTATGCTAACATGAGGTTATTGTTTCGTTATTACTTTGTTATCGATTACAAACAACAAGACCTTTATTAAAACAAAAGAAACGATTTCCATAAATTCAACATAGAGTTGTTATTGTTGCTGGTCATTATACCCTCCACATAATATACTAAATTTTTCATACAAATTTTGTACAGGCAGATCGTTGATCGCTATTTAAAACTGGGCATAATCTTGACCGAGCCACGCCCACAATCAACAAAAATCTATATATCTGCCACAAAAAATTGGCCTATAAAGTTGAATGGATTCAAAATGGGCGTGGTCGGATAACAGATACGCCCACAATCGATAAAAAAACCATACTCCACGCAAAATTCGACTCCTAAGCTCATACCTAATGCGTATATACACTGTTCGAGGGCGTAATCATATACCCGTCACGCCCATCGACGATATTTAAGATTTGGTCTAATTTAGTTTTGTTGCTTGTTTTTAATTATTTTTTAAGGTGAAAGTTCGTCTCTTCCTTTTAAGTAACGTTGAACATAATTTTTTTAATGGCTTTAAAGAAATATTTTATAATAAATGAAAAATTGTTGCAAAAGTTCGTCCCAATTTTAAAGATTCTTTTCTTTTTCTAACTTTTTACACAAAATTGATTTTTGGGCATTTTTGTTGTTGCTGTTGTTAAATTTTATTTAAAAGCCTATGGCTGAAAGTGATGCTTTCAACCTTTCACATGCACTTAACATTTTTTCTTATTGCTTTATGATTATTTCAGACAATGATAAATGATGCATTTGAAAGAACCGATACAGATGCATAAAGAATACAATATGCATATATACGTATTAATGTTTCAACACTCAAACTTATTTATGTTTTTTTTTTTTACCATTAACTGAAATATTTTCACAATTTTTTCTTTAAATTTTTTTCGCACGAGTTTATAATGAAAATTAAATATAATACCCGTTCAATGTTGTCCCATTGAAATCTTTTCCATTTAATGGTTGGTAGTCAACTGTTATCTTGCGGTACATGGCCGGTGTATTATAAACTAAGGAAACTCGCTTCACACATGTTGTCAAATGGCATCAACAGAGCATGAAAACTTGCAAGTATAGCAGAATGAGCAATGAGTGGGTCTTTTAATAAAAATAATCTCACAACAATAAACTCAATAGTGAGTGAGTGATTAAGTAATGATTATATATATCTCTCCAACTTGTTATGAGTGGTACTTGTGATGGTACTCGTAATTTTTTTTATAAAATATCAAAAGAAGAGACAGATGTACGGACATACGAGTAATTGTTCATAAATTGGATGAATCAGTTCATTTAAGACGTAGTTGTATCGTTTAGGAATTAAAAATAAGAGGGACTGAGTCATGGACATAATTTCTTAGTTTATGATATATATGTAAATCAAAGGGACAGGCGTATAGGCGGACATATTTATCATATTTTTATCTTTTATTTAATATAACATAATATGGTTATAATTGTACCGTTTATTAAATAAATTGTGTTCTTAAATTAGCAGGACAGACCAATGTCTTTTTCAAATATAAATAAATTAGAGACACGGACATTTTTTTTCATTATTTTTTTTTTTTTTCATTATATATCACATGAAAAATAGAGGGACAGACACAAAGTGGACAGATTTATGGATTAATAAGCTTAATAAAAGAGGACAGATGGACATATAATTGAATACTTTATAAAATAGAAATCAGTTCACCTGACTGGAACATAATTGACGATAGCCTTACTAAGTGTTATTATCGTTTAGGCCAAAGGTTGGCCGGTAATGATTTTCATAAATTGCCATTGAAAAGACCTTTAAACATTTTAACAGCGTTTGTTTTTGATGAATATTTGAGCATCATTGTTATAACGCTTCAGTCTTCTAAATAAATCTATTCTAACAACAAGTAAGCGAAATGTGGCGCTTGATTATTATGAAGGTTTTTTGTTTATACATATTTTTACATATTATTTATAATAAACAAAAGTTTGTTAACATTTAAACTTACTATTAGTTACTTGTCATTGCTTTTCTTGTACAATTTGTTGATGCTCAGGAGCCTGCTAATATTATATTACCCGAAATACAACAACCCGACTATCAATTAACATATGAAGGTAAAGATGAGTACAGATTCAGGTAATAATTGAGCAAATATTCAATTCAATTCAGAATGTGTACAGTATGCTACAATTTCAGAGTGTATGGACCAAATTTTGATCGTAATGAAAAAATAAAATTTCAACCTTCTGACGGTTTAAAAGTTGTAGGTACTTATTATGTGAATTACGAAGATACCTTAAAGAAACTGGATGTAATCTATACTGCTGCTGATAAAGGTTATAGAGCTAATTTTCATTATAAGCTTCCGCAAGAGCAAGCGTCTCCTCCCCCAGTACATCCGGCCTTGTCAATACAAGCCTTAAAATCAGGTTCTGGTTAGTTGCTAAAGCAAATAATATTTTATATTACATGCCAAACATGTTGTTGGATGGGAAATAAAAAAAAATTTTACTTAACATCAAAATAATTAAATTATAATATTAAAAAAACTTGTAAAAAGCTTTGGTTTCTGGTTGAAAAAAAAACTAGAAGAAAAGGAAACTAAATTTAGTTTAGATGAAGTTTTAAAGACCCTCCAGACCTATGACATTGGGAGTGGCAGCTCATGATTACGCCCTCTGATAGTGTGTGTATTGCGTATCAGCTTCTAAGTTGAGTTTTATGTTGAATACGGTTTTTGTCGATTGTGGGCGTGCCTGTTACCAGGTGTATACACTTTTGTCGATTGTAGGCGTGCCTGTTATAATATCACGCTTAATTTAACTCAATAGCTCAACTTTTGTAGCAGATAAATAGATTTTCGTGGGCGTGTCTCTTGCAATCTTGCAAATCTAATCTTTGCCTTAAAAGTAATTAATATTCTTTTATTTTTTCCATTTTATTTATTTATTATTTTTATTTTCATTGATTTAATGTTAATAAAAAAAATGTTAGTTGAACACAAACACGTGCCGGGTGTGATTACTTGATTTTCACTCATTTCTTTATTAAACTCTCTGAGTGATTTTAGTTTGCGCCTACTCACCACAGTAACTCACTTTTTCTCTTTCGCCAAAAAAACACATTACAAATAACAATTTATATTAAGCCTGTAAGTATGCTATAAATTAGTTTTAAGTAAATGAATCAAATAGACTTTGTTAAGTTTGTTACTAAATATCATTTAAATATATAATCTTTATATATTTGTTAAATAAGTAAAAATAGAAATATTAAGATAATTTTTTGTTATCTTCTTCTCATTAAATAAATTTATATTAATCATGGCTTAATTTTTTCACTTTCCCTTGAATGTTTTAATGTAATAGTTTCAAAATATAAAATCTTGATTTATATGTTTTTACAAAATATGTAAACAGACAAACAAAAATTTTTTACAGTATAATATTATGAATGTTTACTTTTATGAAACACCGCAACTAATTAGTTTTTGGTTATATTTGTTAAGTATGAGAAGACTGGTAAGCATATATGTGAAGCGAGTAATATCGAGTAGAGAGAATAAAGAGAACCTTTGATTTAACAGCGCTCTTGAAAAAATCCTATTCGATTCATACTTCACAGGTGTTGAATATACAGGGGGTAGACAAAATAATATGAACATCGCACATATAAGCAATATTTCTTCTAAATGGAAATGGTGGCCCAATCAAGATCTGCAATTCTTCGCAGAATAGATTTGTAGAGTGTCTGAATAGTTTTGCAGCCACTTTTGCGGTAATTTTATGTTGTCTGGCCACAATTCTTTTTTATGTTTGAAGGTCTCTGTCAGTTAACTTTGACTTTCACCCACTATTCCTCTACACCGATGATGTTTTATCAGGTGTTGTGTATGTTGTCATTACCGTGTATATAGTCGCTCGTGAAATGTCACAGACGCTCCCACCAACTTAGCATCAACGATTTATTCTCTTTTGAAATCTGAGAAATCACACATTTCACTGATCGAATTTTCTAAGTGTTGCAGAATACAATGTTTAACAAACTGATATATAACCTACAAGACTTGGCACGTAAACTGTGCGTCGCAATATTTATAGGGAAGTAGTGTTGCCAACATGCAACAAGATAGCTCCACTTTTATGGTTTTCATATTATTTTGTTCATCTTCTGTATCTTATAAAAATATATACTTGTTAGGCAAACTTTGAGCATTCGAACGGAATTGGTACAAAGCCGGCATCTCTTACATATGTATTTTTTGTTACTTAATTTAATTTTTATTATTAATATTTTATTTGTAAGGGAAGTACAGGAAATTTTGTCATTACCTTAGCAACACCCATCAGGAGTGTTGCTGTCGGAGGCTCTTTTCTTGTATCAATAAGGTTTCTTATACAGAAATTTAGAGCTTAAGTGAGCAGCACACATTTAAGCAAGAAAGGAATTCAAAGAGGTGTAAGAAGCTGTACAGAAGCATTCAACCTGGAGTCTTTCACCATCCAACCAAAGCATACTTACTATAATTTCTACATCTACTATGCATCAGTATATGTGTTGGCGTATCATCTTTCCTGTGGTTAGATATTTGTATACTTTAACTACAAACTTAGCATACGTTTCGGTTCAGTGGTGTTAAATAATTTTCAAGGAATAAAAGGGAAAAACATGATACAATATAATAAAATACAAAATACAATACAAATTTCATTTGTAACCTTTAGGTAATAGACTCAACTATTACATAGAAGCGCACAAACATACACACATACAATATATCTGATGATTTTCTTGCTTTCTCTTATAACTACTAACAAATTTAATTGTACAAAGACCCAAAAACATGACAATAATAACAATAAACTGCATAAAATATGCAAAAAAAAAAAAGAGACAAGGGAGAAAAGCGATGGTAAATAAATAAAAAAACAGAAAAAGTCTAGAAAATTATGGCCGCGCTGAAGTCAAGTGTAAACTGTAAAAATAGTAAAAATGAATAAAACTTGTTTGTTATTATCTCGAACGGAAGCTAAACGTTAGCTTCATGTTTATAACACAAAGCTTGGAAGCTGAAATAAAACAATACAACGATAAATGAAAAAATAAAAATAAAAAAAAATTGTTGTGATGAAGAAAAATTATAAAAAAAACAACATTTCTAACAATGCAGCAGATGATGGAACATTATGCTAAAACTATATTTTATTGTAATTAGTTTAAATTCAGAAAATTATACTTAGTTATGATACTAAGTACTAAGCAAGATTTATACATGGCAACCTTCTTATGCACAAAACGTATATCGGGAAAAGAGAGAGAATACAAATTGAGAAACTTTTCATTAATTTTGCCGCAAAATAGTTTTTCTTTTTCTGTATAAATCAAAATAAATTTCAAGAATAAACAACAAATATACGCAGCTATTAAATGTTTGTTTTAAAACGAATCTCGCCATCACAACCTTTTCGATATAAAAACTCTATTTTTATACTGCTATTGTATTTCAGGCCTATTGAGGTTACTACTCTTTTGATCAATTAAAAAAAAATGCCATTTAACAAATAGCGTTTCACGCTATTATGATACAATTTTAAAGAAATCTGGAAAGCCCTCTTTTAGGATACTTAAATGTAATTATATGAATAAATTTTAATATTTAATTCCTTGCATTGTTTCAGCAATCTAGTTGTAAGTAATTTGTGATTAAAAGTTTTCGTTCTATAATAATCTAAGTGTCGCAAACGATTCGTCACACCGTTGAAAACTTGAGGTGGCGAGTGAAAACTGTACATTTACACGCACTCAAATGTTTCATAGTTTATGTTTTGATTTAGTAGCAAACAAAACATCGGCATTAAAAGACGATTTAGAAAATTATTTATAGAAAGAATATTTTTCATAGATAGAAAATAAAAATTTTAAAAAATCAATGCAAAATGCCACGATCTAAAAGAAATGTAATTAATAAATAAAAAAAAAAAAAAAACAAATTTTGAAATAAAAATCATTACGTTGCGTGAAATTTGTCTCGAAAATGCTTATAAAATATGACTTGACCTTGAGCAAAGCAATTAGTGAAATTTAAGAAAATCATATAAATATATTTATAAAATAAATAATAAATAAAACTTTGATTTAGGCCGAATCTTAAATATCTCACACAACTGCATAGAAACGATGGGCGTGGCTGGTATATGATTTCGTCCTCTAATAGTATATGTATTACAATTCAGTTTGGAAGCTGAGTTTTTTGCAAATTGTGGGCGTGTCTGTTATTTGAATACGTTAATTGGTACATCGATAGATGGGATATCTATGAACGTATATACCAAATTTCAAATTAATAGGTAAATTTTTGTGACATATGTATATATATTTTAGTCGATTGTGGGCATGGCTCTTAGCCGATCATCAAGAATATATATACTTTGTAGAATCTCTGGGTATTGCAAACAGAAGATCAAACTTAGTATACCCCCATCTTACATGGAGGTTTTAACATATGCCATTAATGGTGCAATGTATACAAATACCTTAAGAATATAAAGAATGAATTTTGAACAAAATTTGACTAAGTTCACGAGTTAATAAAACAGTACTAACCATCATTTGCATGTATATGGGGATATATATCAATTTGCCAAACCATTCCCAATGCTCAAAAGTAGACGTCAAAGACCCAATAAATCGAATACTATTGCAAGAGGATGGGTCCACTTACCTTAACTTTTAGATATTTATTCAAACTATATAACACATTATATCTGATGTAGGCTACAATGTCTATTTTAAAGAATATTTCTATGTTTCTATGTGGGACGTGTTGAAAAATTAGCAAAATCATTTAAATTTCATTGTAACGCTTCATTAACGGAAAAAAATATATAAAAAAATGTACAATATTTTGGCGCAGTCTGTATGTTGTTGTTGTTGTTGTTGTTTTTTTTTTCTGTATTTTTGCCAAATTGCCAATATTTCATATTTTGCGCGCGTTTGTGTGTACGTGTTCAACCAAAAGTAGGAGTCGTGTGGTTTGTTTACAAATGAAGCTATTTTTAAACTTGTTTATATTTGTATAAGTGTGTAAATAATGTTTTTAAAACAGTGTTGCCATATATTTGAAATAATAAATTAAAATAAAATCATTTATAAATTAATATTAAAATAAAAATAATAAATAAATAAATTTGTAACGAGAAAATTTATTTTAATTTAATGAAAAGTAATCATCATTATGGTTTTACAATGCCCGTATATACCACCTCTTGCCATTGGAATATCTTTATCTTGGCATAAATTATTAAACATAGAGAGAAGATCAAGTTTTTTTAATGTGAAAAAATAAAAAAAAAATTCTGGCTTCATGTCAGAAGATGTTTATACACTGCATCACTTCTGTCTAAAGGTATATGAAGTTGTCTGTCTGTCCATGAAAATTTCTGCACATGCTACTTGTTGTATTTTTTTAAAGCATTTTAATGAAATTTGGTATAAGGCCATGTCTTAGCTTAGCAAGGAATTCTATTCAAAATATACTGAATTGGACCATTTTTAGAATCCCTAACCATATAAGGTCCCATTGTAGTGGAAACCTTTATATAGTTAATTAGCTTTATAATTAACTGTACCAAATTTGAACCCAATTGGACAATTTTTAGAATCCCTTCCTATATAATGATATTTTACGAAGGGACTTATATGACGTTTACCGACACAAATAAACTGATTGTAGCATAGTTTGTGGAGCTACATAGGTGGTGTAGGGTACTAAATGATCAGGCTTGATCACTTGTTTTAAAACTTAAATATTTTTTAATTGCTTTTCTGGCATTCTCTCCATTTCTCTCCATTGGGAAACTAGAAAGAAGTAGTTTTTGTTAATAGCATTTATAACAAGTGAATGACCAAAGAAAAGTCTTTGGAGACAATTTTTTAATAATATTGAGATGTAATATCATAACTCCATGAAAGGTTTATAAAAAATCTTGTTTTAAAAATATACAGGGAAGGTGTGTGTTAGAGATGTTAAGATTGGACCAAAAATATATTGAAAATACTTAATACAAATATCATAAAAACTCCGACTTGTTGGTTGAACATAGGAAAACATAAAAGACGGCCTGGCAGAAACAGAAAAAAAATTCTCTATAAATGGACAAAAATATACAACAAATGCGTGACAATAATTTATACCGTTAAATTATAATTCTTGCATTTTCGAAATCTCTATATAGAAAGATAGGAAAAAAGTGCGTAATGCGTGTACAAATAATACTAGCGCCAAAGTGGATTTATCAGAAGACATTCAAAAACTTTCTCTACATCCTAAAGATTGCAACGAAAACGAATCTTTATTGAATTCTAGTGATAAATATAAAATAACTTATTCTGATATATATGGACGTTATATAATAGCTAGAAAAGATTTAAATGCAGGAGAAATTATAATAGTAGAAAAACCTTTGGTCATAGGACCTTGTGTTTCAGCAGAATCGGTTTGTTTGGGCTGCTACAAGCCGGTAAACTTAAACACTACACAATATCGGTAAAAAAAATTATTATTTTTATAATGTGTTGTCTATGAAATAAGACATTTCTCTCTTCTGTTTAGCTGTTCAAATTGTAAATGGCCTATGTGTGGGGAAAAATGTTCCGGCTTATACCAATCAATGGGCCATTCGTTGAAAGAATGTGAAATTTTGAAAAGCACAGAAACCTCACAAAAGCTTAAAGTTTCTTCGCAGCCTGATGTTATAAAAAATTTATATGAATTAATTATTATTTTAAGAATTCTTCTAATGAAACATAGCGAACCGGATAATTATAAACGGGTTTTAATGATGGAATCTCATGTGGAAGAGCGCCGCAAGAATTTGGAATTGTGGCAACATTATGAAGAAAATGTCGTTAACAGATTACGTGATGAGTGGCATTTAGGTGCTGATTATAGTGCCGACGAAATTCATATTATTTGTGGTATTTTAGATGTAAACTGTTTTGAAATTGGTCAAAATTTAGCTAAAGCTAGAGCCCTTTATCCAAGCGCTTTTCTATTGGCTCATGATTGTTGTCCCAACACCGCACATACGGATACTCCCGACACCTATGAGCTTATTTTAAGAACATCGAGGAAAATTAAGCGTAATGAAACCATTACATTAGGTT
Organism: Crataerina pallida; assembly: GCA_949710015.1. Taxonomy (NCBI): domain Eukaryota; kingdom Metazoa; phylum Arthropoda; class Insecta; order Diptera; family Hippoboscidae; genus Crataerina; species Crataerina pallida. The sequence goes on along the minus strand of OX453291.1, from coordinate 3,879,509 downwards.
ACGCCTACTCTCTACAGGTACTAGGAAGTAGTAAAGACAACAGTTAAGGAAAATTACATTAAAAGATCATTAACTACATATTATAGGGAACTTTGAAGAGGCGCGATTTCATGCAAGCAGGAAAATTATTTTGGTGTACCTGTGATAGGTGTAAAGATCCCTTTGAATTGGGTACTGATTGTAGTGCTTTGGTTTGTGCCACCTGTAAACAAGGATCGTTACGTTCTAGTGAGCCTTTAAATCAAGAAGCTGAATGGAGGTAAAATTGAAAAATGAAAATACATTTATCGTCCACTTATTATGGGATTTACTTCTTAGATGTGACAACTGTTCATTCACATTAAAAGCAGAAGAGATTGTAGATTTGTTGGATAAAATAAATAATGATTTGGAAGTTATTGATGTTCATGACGTACCTGGATTAGAGAATTTTTTAAAAAGGTATGCTGTTACCACGGATTTGTTAAAAATGCACGCCCACAATATACAAAAAAACTACATTTTACATAGAACTCGACTTGCAAGCTGATACGTGATACATACACTATTAGAGGGCGCAATGTATACATTTTCCACGCCCACATTTAGTTTCTCTACTTGTCTTTATTCTATTTCAGATACCGGGAGGTCTTGAGACCTTCACATTATTTGCTTTTATCAGCCAAATATAGTTTATGCCAATTATATGGTCGTTCTTATGGTCATCTCTTGCCTGATATGTCGTTGGAGGACTTAAGGCGTAAAGAAACCTATTGTCGGGAATTTTTACAAGTTATTAATAAATTAGAACCGGGTCTAACCCGTTTAAGAGGTAAATACAAGAAATTGTGTTTTTTAAGTTGGCTCATACCTTTTTCTAATCGAATAGGTCTCATAATGTATGAACTACATGCTCCCATAATGATGATAGCCCAGCATTTAATGGCTCACAATTTAATTAAACGCCATGATTTTAATAATCATATACATGAAGTGGTAAATTTACTTAAGGAGAGCAGCGCTATACTGCTTATGGAACCCAAGGGGTCTAGTGAATATGAAATGGGTTTGTCTGCAAAGGAAGCTTTGAAAAAAATGGGCACCATGTAGAAATTTTAAAATATTGGAAATTTTTTTAAAAATATTTCTTTTATTTTATCCAAATAACATCATTAAAAATTGTTGAAATTTTCTGAAATTGTTTTTTCAAAATTTATAAAATAACTCTTAATGAAATTTCCTCGCCTTTTGGTAACCAGAATGTTTACTTTGGATGCCACAATGACCTCAACAAAGTGAAGTTAGGTAAATTTAACATAATTGCTTGTGTTTGCGAAATATTTAATGATTAAGGAAAAAGGGCTGTCAAAGTAATTAGTGAAAAATGTGAATGTACAAGAAAAAGGAAACATTTTTAAAGAAAATATTCTTCCATATTAAATTATGAAAAACAAAAGAGTTCGCTTAAGTAACAGCTTTCTTTGCACTTTATTATAAATAATATTATATTGATAAAATATATAAAGTATAAGCCGTTACTTAATTTAAATGTCATTCATTTTTTTTTTTAAATAAGACTCAGATATGACTTTGCTATAATTGAAATGTTGATTGAATTGTAAATTATTAAATAAACACTAAACTTTAATCACATGCACTGAGAGCTTTTAACATATTCTCGAAAATATTTACATTTACATAAAATTCAATACGTATTCAACAATATTTACAAAATAAATGTTTTAATTATTTGTGTGGGAGTGCTATTAATAAAATCAAGGCGTATGCCAAATCTAGGATACCCACCTACATTAACCTCTCAAATAGTTGGGAAATAATATTCCAAATTTCTTTGAGCGCAAATAAAACCTAATACTGTGTGCATGCATCTTAACCGATTACGGCCATTTTCACAAGTTTTTTCGGAACCTAGAGGAGAAGAAGATCATTAGGGCTACCTATGGCAAATATTCTAAATAAACCCCTAAAACAATTGCATGTCCATAATTTAGATGAGCGTGGTTAATTTCTAAATATATAAATAACTAAAACCCCCAAAAAGATTTTATAAAATTGTTGGTCCGATTTAAACCATTTTCAATACCGAGGTACCCAGATATAAAGAAATTATTTATACTTATAGGTTTTCAGGTTTTATGCTTCTAGAATAATACGAAACTTTAGAATTTAAGAACCTCAGAAGAGGCGTGATTGTTCCAAGGGTAATTTTAGGCATAAAAGGGTACTAATTTGAACGGAATTGCATAATTTCATGGCAATATTATAAATAAATATTAAAGCGAAATTTTAAAAAAATGGACTGATTATACCTATTTTAAGTAAGATACTTTTGACGTTGATGGCTGATTTCTGGTAGTTACAAACGTATGAACAAAAAACAATATACCCCCATATCATTATGATGTTGGGTATAAAAAGCGGTAATAAATTTATAAGTGTGGACGTCTGTTAAATAATCCCAGCTTAACGCACACTCGAACGGCCGCTCTGTTTCTCTCTCATAAACTCTTTTATGGTAGAGCTACTATAATTAATTTACACCTGTTTAAACATGTTTTAATACTAACATCAGCTGCCAACAGTAAATTGAATTTAACCACATATACACACATACTTACTAGACTTACATTTACTGATGTTTATATACCCTACTCATTAAATGAGGGGTATGTTAAGTTTGTTATATCATTTGTAACACCCAGTAGGGTATGTCAGATATCCTAAAATCTTGATCAGCATCAAAATTGAGTCGATATAAACATTTGTGTCCGTGTGTCCGTACATTTTTATATATTGAGCTAAAATTTTATGTAAAAACTTTTAGTTTCTGCATGCAGATCTCTACTTAATTGGAGGAGTTTTATATGTAGAGTAGCAACACTTTATGAAATTAAATAAAGTGTTTAAATTTATTTCCATTCTGAAATCATAATAGTAGCGTGTTTCTTATTACAAAAATTTATTTAAATATTTATTGAGTGTAGTGAGGCAGGCAGGTAACAAATTATGTAAAGAAATTCAACAGAGTACACTTAACGGTTGTGCAGTCGGGCAGTGAGGTGAATAAGTAACAGGATAATTTATAATCGTAGATGAATTCACATGTGGGAAAACTGTAAACAGGGAACAAATATTTTATACTGAAATATTTTCCATTTTATTTGAATTGTAATGTTGTTGTTGCTGTTTTTTTTTTTTGTTATTGTATGTTGGTTACCTTATAGTAAAAAACCAAGTACATTTAAAATTGCAGAGTATACCATAGGGTTTCTTCAGCTGCTCCTTCTTATTCACTACTGTGTTTTGTAAATTGTAGCCATCGTAGCGACGCCAACAATGATTTATATCTCCTGCAATTATAGCGGAAAACATTTAATGCACATGCATATAGTGTATAAAATAAAATATTTGTATTTAAAGGCTAATTTATTTAATATATAAAAGTAGTAAAGACATAAAAACGAAAACTTTATATAAATTTTGACAATAATCCACGACCACCTATATATGACATAGTATACATGTTCATAGGTTTTAAGGATTTATTTAGTATATTACTTTTTTATGTTGGGAATCGTTTAACATATGCTCCCATAGACATTACGTTCTACTTGCGTTGTTCATAAATCGTTAAAAACTGTTTTTTCTTACTTCTTATGTGACCGCCCCGTTCATGATGATGACGATCACGTCCTTCCAATGGACTGCCATGACCATTTGTGGCTTCTACACCAAAGGTTGATGGACTCCCTATTTTCCGATGACCTTTTTCACCGTTTAATAGATAATACCAGATAACTACACAGATGACTATAATAATATACGTTAACAATTTCCCCATGGTCAGCAAAACCAACGAAAAAATGACGCCAACATATACGCACAAACTCTATATTTTTAATTAAATTGATATCAAAGATTACTAACAAAACATTTATTAATTTTTTTTTTTTTAATAAACCATACAACGCACATTTGTAGCGGAATGTGTAGAGAAAAGAGTTTTGTTTGCTATGTTTGATTGCTGTCCCTGTACTAAATTGATCATTTTTAGAAAACAATAACCGTCACAAAGCGTCAAAAAGCGTTATGTTTAGATTTGTGGTTTTTTCTTTCTTTTTTTTTTTGTATGGTTGTTTATTTATAATAAATGTTCAGTTTAAACTTGATTTTGTTTGTTGTGATTGTATCGCATAAATGAGAAAATGTGAAAATGTGCGTAACACATTCTTCCTTTCTCAACACAAAACAACAACAAAATTGTCATATAAATATTTGATGGGGGAATTGCCAGAGATGTATAGAGAGAGGGAGAAATAGAATTTTTAGTATGTGTGTGAAAAATTGCCACGGTTTCACGTTTTGTATTCAATTTTATTTTTTAGGCGAATGTCACTCAGTCAATCAATTTAAACATAAACAACAATGAATTCTACTACAAGGGTCAGTTGGTGACATTTTTAGTGAAGTGTAAGCGAACTAACAAACAAAACATTTTACAGTGATGGCGACAAATCTGAAACCAAATATCGATCATGATTAAAAATCAAAATTAACACAAAATTAAAACTAAATTTGGCTTAAGCCAAATCTTAAATACCTTTCCCATTTATACATATACAAACTGTGTACATTTAAAAAATTTATATTGTATAAAATTATTATGTTTAGAAAATGTATAACAAAACGCTTTTATCCGTACGTCCATCAGTGATGTACATGTTTATCTAATCATCGATCGGACAAGAAGTACAAGGAAAATATTAATACAATAGAAGAATGCAAGACGTACAGACAGACATTAAAATGCTCTATTATATATTTATGTAATATAATGACACAATAAGCAAATTGTAAAAGATTAGCTTTACAACCAACAATCATCAGTCAGTCTTTAAAACATATTTCGAACTTCTTTACAACATGGCTTAGAAAAAGCCATCTCAAATATCAATTAAAAATTTTACATGCTTTATAATACATGGAAGAGTAACAACACTTAAGCACAGCATTACAATTACTACACCAACATATGCACACATGTGTGATTATGTGCTTATGCCTAAAACTTTTACGTACACAAACGACAATCTCATAGTCACACTCTACTGTCAACGCAATAACAATAAAAACGAAATTATGCTAAATGTATCAGCTCATCTGTTAATTGTGATTAGAGTAGTGTGCACACGCCTAATATTCTCAGCTCATTGCGTCTACATTGTATGAAGTAAGTGTGTAATTGTATTAAATTGTTGTTCTACCTCCCTGCTCTCCCATCCATCCGCTCATTTATTTATTCATTTATTTTTTTTAAACATGATGCATAAGGTTTTTGTTTTGGTTATCGTTTCGTAGAATTAAGCATCATTTTGTTTTTATCCCACAAATAATGTGACATTGCTTTAGTGAAGGTCACTGTACATGCAATTGTTTGTTCTTTTATTTATATTTTCTTTATTTTCTCACGCAATGAATATGAGTTTTTGTGCGTACGATGTAATATAACATTTGTTTAATAATAATTTTATTATTATTATATTTCTCTTATATGCATTTTATTACATATTTGTTGTTTTACATGAATTATTACTTAATTGCTAAATGTTTTAAAGTTTAACTTGTTTATTTAATTAAACACCAAAAAACGTAAACGTTTCATTGCATTGGACGGCATAACAATCCGGGAATGATGTAAAATGTCGTGACAATCGCAAATCGAATATAAATTCACAATAGGGAAACCTGTAAAGAGTAGACAAAGGGTTTACGTTAAAAATGCAATTTCCTGACGAGATGTTATACTATACACCATTTCTAACAAAGACCATCCTAATTATACCGAGCGATTCACTATTACTATCGATAAGCAATGGATTTAATCATGTACGTCCGTCTGTCCAAGTATATCTTTAAAACAACCTACAGGTTGCAATTTTATTTATTTTTTTAAGAAATATGTCATCAATATACCTTTGGTTTCAAGTACTTTCGATATTTAAAATGGATATAGTTGGTCAATTTTTAGGACCTCCAATTTAAAATGAATCTTTTTATGAAAAAAGATCGTAATTTTTAATATTCCTTGACAAAATTTGATGGAGAATGATTCACTGAAATTAAAAATTGATTGAACCAAATTTTGAGCCAAACTTTAGAACCCTTTTTTATATAATCATATATCACGAAGTGACTTTTATGTGACAATAACTTCCGTTTATTCATTCAACTCGACTAATTATAGCAAAATTGTAGAACTAATTACATAGTGTAGGGTGTTAAATGATTGGGTAGAAGCATCTGTTTTCAACCATTTAAGTAACTTTAATAGTCGATGGAAGAAAGCGTTATCACATACTTCAATTTTTTCAAAACTCTATTTTAGGTGCTCAGTAGTTCATATTCCAAGAGTTGTGACCATATGCATTTCAGCAAGAGACAAGCTTATGGACAGACGTAGCATTACATTTTTAAGAAATATGTATATTTTATGGGTTTTCTGATCTCCATTGCCAAGCTTCTTCTGCTATAACTTATTTGGACTTTTACTTAATCACTAACTTTGAAAAATATATACAAATAATGGACTCTATTAAAGGTTAAACTTTTGTCACTTAGTAACCAATTAATGGTTTGTTGTATTAACAACATATAACCTAATTTCATTAAGCAAAACAGTGTAAAAGGTTAAATGTTAGCCATTTCATCGTGACCTGAATATGAATTTTTTCAAAATTTTCTGTAAACATTTTCTTTGATACTCAACACTCAAAAACTTACACCAAACTGAAAAAGCCATCCGTGCAAAAGAACAATAAATGCAATAAAAAGAGTGGAAAATGTAGCGAAAAACCACAGTTTTCATCAAAATTTCAAATTCTCTGCCATATATACGTTTATATGTGTGTAGGTTTGGCATGATTTGTTTTCGTATTTGTAAATGTATACATAAAACACATACCTACAAATACAAATTTTATAATTAGTCAGCATCGACCATTTCACATCCTACACCACTTGATTCATATATTTAACTTTGCAAGCAAACACAATTTGTAATTAATTAATAATTAATTTAAGCGTATCGACTTTTTATAGATAAATCATTGAAATTATCCTCTTTTCATGAAACAATAAGAAAAATTACGATTTTTATGCACACCAGCTTACTTTCTGAAAAGGTTTGGTACACCTTGACAGAAGCTTTAGAGATTCTGTAAAGTAATTTTGTTTTTGTTCGGTATGAAATTCTGAATCAATCCGTCCGTAAATATTCAGCCAGTGGCTCAAATATACGTGTTCTCGGTTGGTATTGAAACTGGGCAAAATAAGGCGTAGGACATGCCCATGCTCGTTATAAATAAGCTTTATAAAGATTTTTAATTTGAAAAAAACTTTATAAGAGAAAGGGTCCAGTACGGTTCTAATTTGTAACTCTAAATAAGTACGATAGTTGGCTATACTGTACAAAATTAGGATAAAATTTTTTTAAAGAATTCTAAATTTTTACTATATAAAGATAATTATGGGTGAAAAGCTTCTAAAAATAGCTCCATTTAAATTGCTTTTTATAAAGCTTAGTTTTAAAATATATTCTTGAAATACACAAAGACAGACAAACAAATAAACAAATGAATGATTTAAAAAGTGTTTCTACTGTACTGCACTCTAAGTGGTGTAGTGTAGAAATGTATTCGATCCGATGTTGTTTGGATAACATGATTGGCGGCTTCAATTATATCTGTTGTATAAACCAAGTTTGTTTTTGTTTTTTTTTTCATGTAGTCCATACGGAATATTTGATTAGAAATATTTTGGTGTTTTCCAGCTTTATTTTTCTAGTTAACACTTAATTGATTGCTTTATTATATAAAAAAAAAAAAAAAAAAAATTCAAATACAACACATTCACTTGTTATATACAAAATATGTACATATGAATAAATTTAAAAAATTGTTTTTTTTTTTACTTACACTGGAGGATACCACAGAAAACACTGATAGGTACACAATATGCCAAAGGGTCGCTTAAATTCACCATCTGGTGTTTGTATAGAGCCGGAATTATGCTTTTTCCAACATTGAGAACTCCAACCTTAAAAATTGGAATTTTTTTTTTGTATCGATTTTGTATGTGTTTATGTGTGCGTATAAGTAAAATCAATAAATAATAATGGTACACAACTAACAGTAAAATTTTTAGTTAATCAAACTTTCTCTTTTGTGTGCATCTCATATATGTACAGTATCTGGTATACTTAACTCTCAATTTACACGATTTTTTACCAAACGAATTCAAAGTTGTATGATTAAGAAAAAATTATATATTGTAGTGAGTTTGTCATACCATTAATAACGAATCTTTATAAACCTTATATGTATCAAAATTGACATTTTGTACAAACGTTTTCAGTTTATGAGTAAAATTGATTGACCACCACGCCTACATTTGACAAAAATCAAGCACAGCCACATAAAAAGCATTATGTTGAACTCACGAGCTTTAGAACAAATGAATTAGAATTAATACAAGAAATGGGCGGCCAAATATGACAGATACATCCAAAATTTATAAAAATTCACTTTAGTGCGTTATTCAGTACTTGAATGCAACACATCCGTACTTTACTAGACGTTCAAAAAGGATGCATACATGTCTACATAACCACTCTCACACATTACGCCTCCATTATCTGTGTAAATGGAGAGTTTAGTGTACAATATTTTACTAAATTTTAAATGATATATCACTTATACGTACCGCCGTCCGTGAGTCGAGTATAAAAACCGCATAAAATAATTAAAATCACAACAACAGTTACAACACTGCAATAAACAGATTTGGCCATTTTGTTGTGTAACGTTTCATGGATAACCGCATTTATTAATTTGAGCACGTAAACTAGACAACACTGTACCGCAATAACAATAACAATAACAACAATGATGGTAATACACTAACATGACCAACAGAGATTAGTACGTATTTACGCAAAGTTACATCAACTACTTTAACTGCACATTAATCAATAGGCATTATTTGACTTTGAATTATTGAATTTATGATAGTAATTTAATGATAGTGTTTTATCCGCTCTGAGGTTTGGGTGGTATGTGTAGGAGACTTTCTTTAGATATTCTAGTGATACTGAATGTTTAAGAAAATTTTCTTGAAAAATAATTTCTTTCTCTCAGCTCAAACAGATGAATTGAGTGGAATATTTTTTACTTATTCGTTTCACATTCATTCACTCATTTCCTCTTATGTTACATCTTCACCTTATATTTCTAATGTACGTAAACGTAAATCACTCCATACAAACATAAATGTGTTTTTGTGTGCCAGAGTTAAATTGCTATCAATTGATAATAATTGTACAGTCGTTTGCCTTTAATGCGATTATGTGCGGGTGGTTGTTCCTAATACTCTCTATATTGTTTGCATTCGATATGGAATAAAAATCGTAAAAATACTACTGACACCTTAAGTGTGTGTTTGTGTACGAACATATATGTGATGGAGGAAAACACATTTTATTTTGTGTCGGTAATTAATTTATTTTCTCAAGTGCAGCGTTAAACGATTTAGCTGGTGAACAGCTCTTAACCAAAACCACTTGACTTATTCAACTCAATCTAAATCAAAATCAAATGCAGAAAAAATGATACAACTTAGTATTTAAGGAAAACATAACTTGAAACCTAAACCAGGGATGCGAAAATATCCACTGAATATTTGGTAATGATATAATAGTGAGGCATAGTATAAAGATTTAACGCCTACGGTCATCTCGGCTGTATGAATAAAAGTGCGACAGGGAACCGGAAGATCGTTGCGCAAAAGGAAGATCTAAGTTTAGGTGGAGGGACCATGTGTTTGATCTTTTTTTCTACAATACTAATGCCCTGCAAACATTTGGTGTACAAATCTGGAAAATATTCGCTTAAGACCGAGGCGTGTTCTTTTTGCAACTAGCCCAGACTTACATAGGTTATAATCGGGCAGTAATGATCATAATGATGATATAATAATATGAATATGTATAGTTAGTATCTTTGTGCTTTCATTCTAAATAATAAAATACTGTTATACTCCAATATTTATAAATGATCATGTAATAGGTATTACAGATTTTTATCAGTATTCAAGGATTTATAACCCTTTTTGTATAACAGTATATTTTTTTAATTTTCGTAACTTTGTATAACAGTTTTCAACATTACTACATTAACATTGAATTTTAAAATTTTAAATATTTAAATGTGTATAACACTTGCATTTTTATAACACTTTTTTATTTACTCAAACTTAACAAAACTTATTGAAACCGCCAGCCGTTCAAAGTAAGACAACTAGTAAAAGTTTTAGAAACATTTTAGAACGGTTTAAAAATCTTTCAAAAATATTGATTATTAAATGAATTTACAAAATCAGCAAAATCTCGAGTTGAACAGTGTTCTGATGCCCTTCCAACGGTACCACCTTAAAGGTAGCAGATTTATATACAATTAATTTAAAACAACTTTGAAATGTTAGCGCTTTTTAATTGAAACAATTTCATTGAAGCAACTTTTTGAACAAAACTTAACTTTTTAATTTTTTTTTTACTTTTTACAAATGAATGAATGAAACCGTTAGCTGTTTAAGATGGAATGTAAAAAAAAAGAAAAGTTTCTTTTACAGTGGGGCTTGCATTTGAAATTGGGTAGAATTTGTAAAAAACTAATTAAATTTTGTATTTGTGTTGCTGATTGATATGTTCACTAAACTTGTTAGTTGTTAATATTCAAGATTTATATTTATCAATAAATTTGTAAGAGTTTATGACAACTTGAAGCTTATTTCTAATTATTTTTGTAATATTTAGAACAATTGTCGATATGTTGTGATATTTTAATGAAGTACTGATTAATCAATTTGAAAAAGCACCTTTCACTATTCTACAAATCAAAGCCTTTCATTTCATAGCCAAATCAATTTGTTTGTAATCCATTATGTATTATTAGATGACATAGATTGCCAACTCTTAGCTAAACGCGTTCCACTTGGCAAGTTCTTTCATTTGATACTTATTTCAAATAGATTTTGAATAATTTGAAAATCCGACATTTTGAATATTCCTCAGTTTCTTGGTGAAAAATTCTTATATGAAAAGGGATTTTAAAAATGTTCCGATCGAGTTTGAATTTGATTTGATTTTTTGAATTCATCAAGTTTTGTCAAGGAATATGTGCATTCAAAGACCTTGCTAATAGGACCCATATATGAGGAGGGGTTCTACAAATGATCCAATTCAATCCCTTTTCAAAAAAGTTTTTTTGGACCAATACATGTGGCTTGTACTATTCTTTTTCTATATATAATTTACCTGGACAGACTGACGTACATTAAAATTGTTTAAATGTAAATCATTTTTATGGGGTTGGCACTTCGGTCAAGACTTATATAAAGTTCCATCGAAATATTTAAAAATTGTGCACAAACTGATATTCTGTACTTCCGCGTAAAAGTAAAAGTTTTCTATCAACAAAGCAACAGAAGCCATAACAAAGCCCTTGGGCATACGTATGTATCTTTTATATAATTTGGAAATTTCTTATCCCCTGGGGTTGGATGTGTGCATAAGTGTCTAACATCGAAAATCAATTTAGCCAAAAATGTAACGTATAACAAACGTAATCAAAGCAGACATCACAATCATGCAAATTGCTGTAGAGAAAACGCGTGAGTTGTGACAGCTGTACTGAAGTAGAATCTAATATATATTAATTGTAAAATGTTCATCAGAAAAGTGGAATGGTTATCATAATAAGAAAATATATTTTATTCCTTTAAATATGCGGCCAAAGTATAAGTTTAAAAAACGCTTAAAACCTCGTATGAGGTAAAATGTATAATTTTTGATTTCATCTTTCATTTGTGTCTCCTTTTCATATATTAATCATGCTTCAAAACATCTTTTTTTCTTTCCTTCTTTTTTTACTTTTTATTTCAAAGAAATGTTGCTGTTAAATCTAATTTGTGTGACATTTCTTCCTTATTTGCCATTTTTGAATTTCAATTATAATTTTTTTTTTCTTATTAAGAGAAATTTTAATTCCTTGAATTTATATCTCTTAACACCTGGTGTACCATACTTTCATTTTATTATCTTTTTAAAAATTCAGATATTGAGTTTTTTTAGAAATATTTTTAGTCTTTGCGTACAGGTGCCTATTCAAATGGGGCGTAATTGGTCATGTGTATGGCCATTTTAAATAGGGCTTTGGGCGCAGAAACTAACTAATAGTGTCTGTACAAATTTTCAGGTCAATATCTCCAAATTTATGACCGTGAGAATGCTAAGAAGAAGATGGACACACGGACACATAGAATTAAAAAGTTTTGTTTTCAGTTAACTTTTGTCAATTGAGGGGCGTGTCAGTTATGCAATCTCATCCATTTTTAACACATCGATGGATGGATTAATTATGAATATTATAGCTAAACTTTTCATCTTATAACTCAATTTTGGAGGCTAATGAATGAATTGATTTCGGAACTCGATTGAATTGAGAATTTTGAGAATTAAATGTTTACCGAAATATATCAATTTTTGTGAACATGGAAAAACACAGACCAACCTGACTAGATTTTGATGCCAATCATACTTTGCAGGGTCTCTTCTTTTACTCTTCCAAATTTATGTACAAATTATCGTTAAGTTGACAGTCAATGTGTTAAATTAAGAGCACACTTAATTGTTGTAATTGTAATTGTTAATGACTTGGTAAATATTACAGTATGCTGATTGAGTTTATGTGCCATTTGTACGCCCTTTTACATTTTAATTAATTGCTGTTCATTTCAACTTTTCTACACTCACAAACATACGCACTCCTCCCTAATATCTGTTGCATTGCCTACAGTTTACGAATTGTTCATAATTTTATGTGAAGTTTTAATAGTTTGCTGTTTGTTGTCTCTCTTACTAGTTTAATATCTTCCTAAGGTCACCTGTATATTAACCTCTCTTTTTGAGGTTATAAACTACTTTATTAAAACTTATACGAATGCTGTGCTGGTGGGTTGGACTATTGTTTAACTTGAATAATAGAATTTTTTTTTTCATTTTATTTTTACATGTGAAAAATTTAAATGGATGTAAACAGAAGGAAGAGGGAGAGAGAAATATGTAAGTAAAGTAACCTTTTTTAATAAAGTTCAACTATAAAAAATAATTTTGTACCACCATCCGATGAGTAGAACAATTCTACATCTCTATAACTTACATGTATATATGTAGAGTTATATATTTATGGACTACAATTATAAGAACTGTGAGGAGATATAAAAAGAAGAAGAAATATAGTCAGTCAAGCCCCCTACTATTTAGCTTTTTAAATTATGCTACAATTACTTTAGTTGTATTTATACAGGCGAGGCACTGTCATTTAAGTTACTTTGTAAATAATAATTAGATAGAAAAGAGTTCTAAAAATTGTTCGATAGGGGCCAACTTTGAAACAGCCAAATATTTTTTACCAAACTTTGTTGAAATATATTAAGAATTGCAATTTTTTTTCATTTAAAGACTTCCACAATAATCTTCTTCAATCAATGACATTGCGCACTAATTTACTTGGACAGACAGACGGACATGATTAAAACGATTCAGATTGTGATACTGAATCCATCTAATAAATAATATTAGAGTTGAGATTAAAGTTGTAGACATGGAAGGTCTACTGAAATGTTGAAGAAATTTTCCGATTGATTCTTATTTTGCCCATTTATATAAAGTAGCATTAACTACTACTAACTAATAAGCAGAGGTCCAATGTGGCGGCAGGACGAAAATGTCAAGTTCGCTAGCTATCCAATACATGTGGGTGTCAAATGAAAGGGACGAATATTTAAACTGTTTCAAGCTTTGTGTTGTGTTTTCTTTTTTAACATATTTTAAATATGACAAAAATCACTATAAAAAAATCTTTTTATTACAAATTAACGCATTCGAAACATTATTAAAAGCTATCCAATCCATATTCATTGAGTAACAAATTCGTGCCTAAAGAGGCTTGTTGGCGTTGCTTGTTCAATAGCAAACGATGACGGAAATGCATTGTCTTTAATCTTTGCATCCGCCTCTTCAGATTACAGTACACTGGACAACAGTCCGGGAATGGCTTATACATTAACTCTTCTTCATCACCTTGTTCGCATTGTTCGGGTAAAATATCTAAACAGCTAGAAACAAAAATATATGGAATAGAAAAAATTGCATTTTATGAAAATTCCACTCTAAGAGAAAACAAAAAACTGAAAGCATGCTGTAACTACAGAGCTAAAGGTAACTACTCGTTGGGTCTAGAAAATTTTTCCATTACGAAAATTGACCTGGAACGCGCCACAATATGATTATTTTCACAAAACAAATTCGAACATAGACTTAACAATACCAAACGTCGTGGAAGGAATTTCGATTGCTCCCACATACAGCGACGATAAGTTCCTAATGCGAAAATAAATGCAACCATTGAGTATGATTTATAAAAGTTGACAAGATTTAAGAAAAAATATTTACTCAAAACACTGTTATCGTTTTCACTGGAATCCTCTGGTGGTGTATACTGTTTCATATGAAATTGACCAAATCCCTGACAGCAGCTTACAACACTCATCGTCACCCCGAATATTAATAAATATTTCAACATTTCAGTTTTTTATCCCCCTCGAATAGTATGTGCTTTGAAGAACACTTGAATTGTAACTGAAAGTGAATCGCGTTTGATAGTTTTCTTCTCTTCAAGGGGTTAGGTTTCATATGTTAATTCTATACCTTAAAAAATATCATGGTTAGAATATATTTTTTACTCTTTATCAAATACTTTTTTCGTGTAAATTGTGATATATTTTTGTGTGTATGTTTATATAAATTTCAATTTTTTATTTTTATTTTTTTTATTAGCTAATAGACGTACATATTATTATTGTTTTGTTCTCGCTCTTGATTAAGGTAATTTACAAATGCCAGCAATTTAACGAACTGGTTGAATGGCAGGTTTATTCATAGATAACAAAAGATTTATACTAGATATTTATTGTAGGATATGATAAACATTTTATTGCACATATTAAAAACCCGTATCTCATCTGCTAAGTGGGTCGTAGTATTTGAAGACACAAGAAAAAAGCCTCGGGAACCCCATACACGTACGATATCATATTGATTGACATAAAAATCTGATGCGGGACATAAAAAATTCGACCGTCCATAAGCTACTTTGTTTTTGTTATTGCCACGATAACATGCCTTAAGATATTGCGCTAATATATTCTACAAAAATTTCAAGTTTTTATTGTATTTTAATTTAGCCACGCCCGAAACCGGAAGAAACATTTTCACAGCCGCAAAAATTAAAATTAAAGAATTGATCACATGTTAAGAAATGCCACTATTTTATACATGCTATGCCGTTATTTATTAGAATCGAACTAACCATATCCGACCATAGGTCTGTGAGTTTGTATGCTTTTGAAATGCTCGCGATCGCAAATTTTACTCTTTTTATGTCATTTATTGATTCTATGCACATGTCTTCAAAATTTCGAAATGAAAATATAAGATGCAAACTCATTTGTATTAAATGGGCGTGGTTGGTTAGCAAATACGGGCATAATTAAAAAAAAAAAACTTATTTGACCAAGAGTACGATTTATAAATTGAAACGTGATATGCCCACTTTTTTTTATATAATAGGCTTAAGTCAGTTACCTGTTACTTATAAATTTTTCAAAAATTTGTAAAAATTTTTTATTCAAATATTTAAAATATTTAAAACTGTTTCATTTTTCTTGAATTTTCAATTCTCTGAGAGTTTACTCTTTCTTACATAATCTTAACTTTATAACATCAGAGTAAATAAATAACACTACATAGCAAATACGCACACAGACACGAACATACATTATATATAAAGAGTTTTTTTATATTCATCATCATATGTATTTATATGGGGGTATATAGAGTTTTGTCAAAACGTTTGCAACGCTTGAAAGGAGGGGTCGCCGACTTAACAAAGTATATATATTTTGAATCAGCAATTAATACTAAGTCGATCTAATCATATCCGTCTGTCTGGTATGTGTGGTAATCACTTTCCTGATAGTAGTTGTCTTAAACAGATTGGGATTAAAATTGGAAAAAGTCGTTCACAATGCACTAAAAATTGAAAAAACTTCTTATAAGTAGTAGTTATAAAGCACAGAAGACATATTTACATATGTACTCCTCGCGAAGTTGTACTGCAACGATGTCGGGTATTCAAGATTTGGCTCCAGCCGCATATAACTTTTTTTGCTTGTTTTTATTCATAAACTTAACTGTGTAAATTTACTTGTTCGTTGCTTGTTTGCACAAATCTTAACACAATTGAATGCTGGAATTAAATTGTCAAAAACAGTGCAACGAAATTTTCTGATTCACTCCAACCCTCGTACATATTCACGCTTTGTGCTAAAGTGCTAAAGTAAGTGCAGAGTACAGATGCTTTGTTCTGCTTTAATACAAAAAAATGTTTTATAAAATAAATAAAAATGTTAAAGAGTCGGTCAAGTTCAAATTTTTACCGTCCTACATAACTTTCTGTATGTCTACTCATCCATTGTTACTGTTGCTTTAATTTGTTTAAAAGTATGTTGATATGAAAAATGAGATTTTCAATTGCAAACAAATGGGAGGAGCCTTCATACTAGGTCTATGTTTAACATGTTTTACCATCCAGCATCTTACATCAGCTTTCATTCAATTGTTTCAATTACAAACACCTGTCAGGTTGCATATAAATATATGAGAACAGGTAGACACTCTTATATTTTCATTTTATAAAACGTAGGGAAAAATAAGTAAAAATGTTATAATGGGTCCCGCACTACTTAGCTCCTTAACAATTAATTTGGTTGTATCTGTTAACACTGCCATATAAGTTACTTTGTGATATATAATTATATGGAAAGCAGTTCTAAAATTAGGTCAATTTTGGCACAGATTTGTCAACTAACCTATCTTCCATCAAATTTTGTCAAAAAAATGTTAAGAATTGGGATGTATTTCCATATAAAGTCTTCCCTTAAAATAGGACATATAAGAGGACGCGTTCTAAAAATAGTCCGATCCGGTCCATTATCAATAGTATTCCTCTTTGAACTAATTCATGTCCTTGTACCAAATTTTATTAAAATATCTCAATAAATGAGACCTGTAGCTTGCTTGGACAGACGAACTTGGTTAAATCGATTCATTGATACGAATCTAAATGGTCGGTATACTTGCATGTGGGTGTGGCATTTGCCGTTTAAGAGTTACAAAAATCTAAACAAATTGAATATATTTGACACAAGGGCTGCAGGGTAAAAAAAAATTTAATTTTTATTTAATTGTTATAAGAAAAGAAATGCACTCTAGATGCACAGAGATATTATCTTTTATTTTGATGAAGTTTCATAGTTATGATCTTTATGTTTAGTGGCTTTATTATACATATGCAAAGATTTAAGAATTAAGATAAAAGTTATTATGCAAAATATTACATTTATGAAGATAATAATAATTATCATAGTTGAGAAATATATGAAATATTATATTATTTTCTTGTACATTTTTTAATTGAGATCATAAATATAAATTTATTTAAACAGAATAAGACAAAGCTGTGGTTATATTTATTAATAATAAATTGTGTACTTTTTTATTTATTTTTCTTTTTTTCTCTTACTTTTTATTTTTAAGTAATATATATTTTACGCCGTCTTTCTTTTACTTATTAGTTTTTAATTTTTATTTTATTTGAAATATTTTATACAATCAACAAAAATCTTTATATCCGATGGGCCGAAAATGGCGTTTTCGTATAATAGACTCGCTCACAACTTACAATACTCTATACTATAAATTATTAGAGAGCGTAATCATATACCTGCCACTTTTACCGTTTGTATTTATATGTGAAGGGTATTTGAGTCTTGTCCTAAACCAAAACTTTGTTGTTCTCTCTGTTTGTAATATCTTTATTTTTATTTTTATTTCTTCAATTTATAAAAATATTTTTACAATAACATTTATTTATTTATTTATTTTCAAAGGATTTTTTCACTACATTTAAAATATTGTTTGTAATTGTATTTACATCACTATTGTTCAAGCATTTGTTGTAATATTTTATATATATATAAATTAATTATAGCCATTATTTATGCATAAACAATTTTCAACAACATTACTTACTTAACACATAGTTTGACACAGAAATGAAATTATTTACTTTTCAATATTTAAAACAAAAAACAAAACAAAAAATCTCTTTTGTTTGTTATGTAAACTGAAAGAAATAAAATGATTTATTTATTTATTGCAAACTCGAGTGTATAAAATGGATAAAATTAAATAAAAATAAAATAAATCCTTAAAAAAGAAACTTGTTTGTAAACAGCATTGTAAACGTACGTATAAAAACACAATAATAGCAAATAAAAAAAGGTCTATGTTAAGCGTATGCCAAAGCTAGGATACCCACTTGTCCCTTATATTATTTCTTCAAATAAGGAAAAAACATCTCAAATTTGTCCCAGGGTGCAGGACATAAGCATAATAATTAATTCTGGAGTGCGACAAACAGAGAATTCTTATCCAATCACTAAAAAAAAATCGTTTTTCTTCTCATACAATTTGATACTTTTTACACAATTTCATAATTTGTTTTTATACGTGAAAAGATGTTTTGTATATAAGGAAGAAATATTTGAGAATCATATTTGTTAATGAGGTGGGCGTGTTGATGCTGAGGGGTGTGTGTTTTAGTTTTAGGCATATATAATGGTATATAATATAGGAATCTGTTGGTCTGTTGGTATCCAAGAGATTTTACCCTATCCCACCCCCTAAAAAAAAAAAAAACACGAACGGAGAGATGTACCAAATCGACTTTTTTTTTATCGATGCTGATCAAGAATGTATATACTTTTGAGAATGTAGCTCGCCCGCGTCTGTTACTTGCAAACGTTTAAACAAAAACAATATACCCCCATATAAATATATTGATGTATATAAAAAAAGTATATATACGCAAGGATATAATTTGTAAGTTAATTTAAATATTCAATCAGTGGCCAGGCTATAAAATGTAATGACGGACTATAAAAATGTATAGCATACATTTCGGCTTAAATTGTAAATCACCCGATGACGCGCCACACGTAAATGTTTCGTTGTAATAATTCATTACCGCAAATTACTATCACTCTAGAAAATATTATATATAAAAAAGTTGTTGACAAATAATAAAAAAAATATATATAAATTAAAATGTATACATATAAATATTGATTTTAAGTATTTAATAACATGAAAATAATATTTAGTTATATAAAAAAAATTAAGAAAAAATTATACGAAATAAAAAGTTAACAAATTCCATTATTAGGGCTAAATTTTTGTGGCAGATAAATCGATTTTTGATATTTGTGGGCGTGAATTAAATTTACAAAAAAAAATTGAGAAAACTATAAAAAATATTTTAAAATTTAAGACTACATTCCACGGAATCACTTCTGTTCATTTCACTTCATTTATTTATGTCGCCAAAACATTTTATTAAACTTACATGCTTTAGAACGGAAAGAAAAAGCTGCTACATTGTCTTCTTCGTATGCCTAGTGGCGTTGACATATAATTTAAGGAACTTATATCTCATGTCACTTGTAATTGAATTTGTATTAATTACCATCTCTTCCTTCTGTCGTCTTTACATGTATGCAGATAAATAGCAATAACAATAACAATAATAAGCTAATTCTAACAAACATTTTAATTGAAAGTGATAAAAATATTTTGATTATGATAATAAATTGCTTTTTACACACTGTAGTGTAGTGAGCAGAGGGTAGGCAGATATATAATAAAATGCAAAGCATGAAAATTGAGCAGCTTACTTAAAGTTTAAAACTGCGTTATTTTATGTAATACAAGTAAAACAATTATGGGCGTGGCAGGTAACTAATTACGCCCTCTAGTAATGTATGCATTGTATGAGTTGGATCTAAGCATAGTTGCTGGCATATTTTTGGTATGCTTGTCGTCCGAAAAATAAACATATTTTGTAGAGCCTTTGAGACCTTCTTAGAGGTATAACAAACTTAGAATACTCACTATCTTAAAAGGAGGATGTAAAGTATTAAAACAAATGAAAAACGTTAAAGCGTCTTAGTCGCAAATCACTCAACATCCTTAACTATACAAAAATATTCTTTAAACTAAATACAATTAAATACTTAGAAATGCTTTTTAATGATTAAAGTCATCAAAAATGCCGCTATCAACTAAAAAACTCAATCAACTGAAAAAGTTTAGATTATTATATACAGTAGATTGGGAACAATTATGTTATACCCTACCCTGGTTGTTTCAATATTCCGGTAAATGAAATGTAACTATAAGCGTTATAAGAGGAAGTTTCTTCCGCAGAACTGTCACTTTGGGAAAAATCTTTTGATTTTTTGAGATATTTGGATGAAATTTGGTACAAATACCTGAATTGGCCTAAAGACGAACTCTAGTGGAAATCTTGTATAATGTGCGGAACTAAGTGTAGGGTAATAAACGGTTAGGGTTGTTTTTTAATCGTATTTAGAAGGGGTCTATGATTGATGGATTTAATTAAACACGTTTTTGAAATCCTACATTTTTTTTTTTATTTAAATTAAAACACACTACACTCTGTTAGTTATGCCGATTATTCAGAATTTTACTTAATACTTAGAGAACGATAAAGAAAACACAACTCAAAGATATCATTGAAAGTATTTTATAAAGTAAAAATCTTACTCGTTTCATGTAAACATCACGATAGGGATTCATTTATTTTAATTCACTTTTAACCTATATTTTATTTTTTATTCTAGAATAGTTTGCATTCTTGTCGCTCTTTTCTGTTGTTGTTGTTGTTGTTGTTTTTGTTTCCAGCTATTCCACAAATTATCAATTGTTTACAGAGTTTAATTGGCAGCCGCCAAGTTGAAGCGAAAAAAAATGCCGCTAACACCAAACATTTGTGGTTTTTTTGGTTCTAAAAATAAACGCTTGTATGAGATAATAATTTCGTTGCTGTTTATAATTGAATCATTAATTTAAAATGATTAAAAATATAAATATAATATAAATGTAAATGGGATTTATTCAATTAAATAGAAGAATAAATTAATTAGAGAATTGATTAAATGACAAAATGCAATAAATTTGAATATTAAACAAAAGTCTGGTTTGATAGGATTCAAATTCCGAACAGCCAAATATAAAGCTAATTAACTATTTTTCATCAAATTTTGTCAAAAACTATTAAGAATAGTGATGATTTTTTACCATATAAAGACTTCAAGCCTTTATGGGGATTGGTTTTAAAAATAGTCCAATCCGGTCCATATTAAATGGAGATTGCGCCCTTTGCGCCAATAAATGTTTTTGTTACAAATTTCATCGAAATATCTCAAAAAATGTGACAGACATACCGACATGGTTAAATCGATTCAGATTTTGATTCTAAATCGATTGCAGGTGATTGTGGCATTTGTCGTTTAAAAGTTATTTTATATATAATTCATATATTCATATTTTGACATAATACAGTACTTTGTTCAATGAATTTTACAAAATTCGTATATAAGCTCATTTGTACTTTAGCGATAAGCTTTTGTTTTGATTTTCTATATATATTTATATGATTTTTTTAAATAAATTTGTTGTGCAAATAAATTATGCGTAATGCAAAGATAACCTCAAAACCATAAACATTGGCTAAATCGAAAAAGAAATTAGAAATAATTCATATAAAACTAGAATTAAATGAATGAATGAACGATTACTGTGCAGAAGAACAATTTTTTTACAACCGTAACCTATTTACACATACGAGTATGTATGTACAAAAACATTGACATTTCATATAAAAGCAATTGCAATAAAATGAAAATATGAACTGTAAACAATGACTATAACATAATACGCCCCCCTTTTTTTTTTTATTATTTTTTATTTTGTTTTGTCATTTCTTACTTTATCACAGTCTGGCTAGTAAATAAGGAATGCGCTCTTAAAATGCACTCACATTTA
Source organism: Crataerina pallida (assembly GCA_949710015.1). Classification (NCBI taxonomy): domain Eukaryota; kingdom Metazoa; phylum Arthropoda; class Insecta; order Diptera; family Hippoboscidae; genus Crataerina; species Crataerina pallida. The sequence continues at coordinate 3,857,368 of OX453291.1, read as the reverse complement.
CCATGAATCTGTTCTTAAATGGTTTGCATGATTCAGTGCAGGGCTACTCTTCAATTCGTACAAGTATGTCGCTTGATTTCAATTTGAAATGTTCATTTTTATTATACGGTTTAAGTGTGTTAATGTTATTATATGAAGCTGATGCTTATACGGGTCTTATACCGGCCGATCCAGGTGTGTTTGTGTATATTAAATTAAAGTAATATTTAAAAAAGTATGATTTTTTCCAAATATTGCCACCTGGCTGAACTGTATTGTGTTTACCTTTATTCCTAATTCCTTAATATTTAAAAATGTATATAAAAATATTAATTATAATAGATTTCAAACATATTAAATCAAATTATAAGGAAATATTAAAAAAGTAGAAAAAAAAAATAACAAAAGCCAACCTACTACCCCTCGGGGCAGACTTTGAAATTGTGTTCGATGTTATGGCCTAATCATCAAACATCTTATACCTGACTACAGATTCCAGAATATTTATTTAAAATGTTTCTTCAGATGATGTCTAAGGATACAGTGTTCTGTGTAAAAGTTCTACCAAACTCTCAGTTCAACTTTGTTCGAAGTGTGATTTTCATTTATTACAAATCTGTTTTCCTGTCTTTATAGTTGTTCTACACTTTCTTTGCGATCAGGCATAAATTTTGGGAAAGATTCACAACAACCCTCTTGTTACTATTGACCTCCAAGTGATCAACCTTACAATTTTTAATTTATATTTGAACTTTTTGTTATCTTTACCTTGATACCTTTGACCCTTATCGATATTGTGTATTTAGAACTTTTGGGCCAAAGTTTCAGAAAGCTAAACCATATAGGAAGACACTTTCCGTCCATCTTCTAAGCGGAAAGATTTGTCATTGAATGTCTAGGAAGAGAGATTAAGAGAGATCATAATTATACTTACTCTAAAATTTGAATTTGAAAGTACTTAAAAGGCTGCATAAAAACTATACTGGAATAGCAAAGTAATGCTCTTCACAATATATATGAGTAACCTATATTTATCGGGTCGTTCGGCTGCAGACCTGTACTAAATAATAGATCGATAGCATACCTATACTTCTTATATAAAGACTTGCAGTGAGGTTCATTCAGGAAAGAACTTCCAGCCCATTAAATAATTCCAAATTAAACGTTTTATAAGAATGTCCTGCTGGAGCCTTTGAAGCCAGATATCAGATATTTCCCAAATGAAGAAAAAAAGTCTATAAAGTCGCAGAGCAGTTTGCCCGGAATAATAAAAGTTCTAGTAATATAGCAAAAATTTAGGCAAGAACTTCAACTAAGGAGTCTTTGTGATTTTTGGAAAAGAGTAAAATTAAAAACCACGCACATAGGTTGGAAAAGATTAAAATTCGACTAAAATTACGTGGATGACCCATTTCTTATTTAAGACCGTTTTTCTTCACGAGTTTCTAAGAAAAATCAACCAAATTTATTACAATTTATTACAGAAAAGCCGGGTAAGTGTGTTTATCGGGGAGACCTATTAGACTATGGAATACACACTGGACCCGCGCCCTGTCAACGTTTAACCTGCCGACAAGATGGCACAATTTTAGTCGAAGGGTAAATACATCCTACAAAATAATAAAATAACAAGAATTAAATTTAAACTTCAATAATTTACAGATGCGGTAAACTTCGATTACAAAATTGTAATCGTGGTGAACGTAAATTTCATGACAAACCTTATCCGGAATGTTGTATGCTGGTCTACAAATGTAAAAGACCGAACGGTTCCTTTTACTTTATAGAAAAAGACGTTGCGAAGACTGATCGGAAAAGTGGGAATTCGGTGTAATTTAAAATAAACAAAACCATATTATAAGTAAACAATTATTTATTATTATTTTCTATTGTTAATAATTAACAATAAAAATGAAACTTAATATGATTTCATGCATTAAGAAATTTAAAAAGTTTAAGAAATTTTTCAATGAAATGAAAAGATCATTAACTTAAATTGAATAAAAATAGTTTTCGTTAATTTTATTTATCCTTTGATGTGAGTGATTTTGTAGAATTTTCTTGATTTGACAAAAAAAAAAAAATTAGCAATAGAAAGAGATAATGTGCTGTAATGATGTGTAATTTAAAAGGGAAATGTAATTTATTTTTTTTTTTTTTGATACAAAAAAAGATTCTCTTTTCTCTTGTGAAATATCTTTAAGAAATGTTAAATGAAACCTTTTAAGAAAAGTTTCTTTAAAGCATATAGGAGAATGACGCAAAGGGTAAATTGTTGTTTTAATATTCGATCAAGCGGGATGCTTAAATCGGATTTGCTACCTAACCATGGAAATCATCATAAAAAAGTCGATGTACCTGAGCTTCTGCTTGAATTTCTTTTACAATTTAAAAACATAAAATCGTTTCATTTATTGACTCATTGGCTTAAAGAACTGGTCGTTTTTCCGAGAGAGTTAGAACGGTGAATAAGCAGTTTAAAGTATTTAATGGTCGGATTTGATTGAATGTAGATTTTTCAATACCTCACCTTGCTATAGTAAATTCTATGTACAACGTAGCAAAAAATTAACTGAAAGTTAACCTAAATGAAAGGAAAACGGAAAAAGTCTTTCCATAATGTTTGTCACCCCACAATGTATCTTGATGAGCTGGTATCGAGATGAAATATAATATAAAAATTTTTCGTGTGGTTTATGTAAAATTGATCAATAGCCACGCCTACATTTATTAAAAATTGCTTACGGTAGCAAAATTGCTTACGGTCGTATGTTTAGTATGCCCATTAATATGTTGCAAATATTTATAATTATAAAACAGACACTCCCACAATTTACAAAAATGTAACACATAACGTGGCAATCATGCCCACGTTATGTGATGCCATGCCCCCTGCTTACATAGAAGTGTCAAGAGTACCTAAGATTTGGCACAAATCGAATGCAACTATTCTACTAGTTTTCTATTAAAATGTTAACCTTCCTGTATTAGCTGATAACCATTTAATGATAGTAATGTGTTGAGGTATCTAAAATTAAAGCTATTTAAAGAATTCATTGTTTTTTCTCTTCCTTTTCTTTTTCATAATCAAAATGTCATAGCTTCTCTCACCCCATTTGCCTCATTCACATATAGCCTGTATTTGATGGGGATTTCTATTATCCTCTCTTATGACTTCAATCAATTCTTGATTGATTCCAAATGAGCTTTTCATAATAGTTGTGCCAATGCTTCTTACACCTGTGCGTTGTTAGAAAAAGTGTCTTAGTTTCCGAAGAAATAGAATCTAAATCCAAAGCAGTAAAATAAACCATAAAATGCAAGTTGTCTGATTGTTTAATATTCATCTTTTTTTAAACTAAGTAGTTTTTTATTGAGATAAAGTTTAGCATTTAGCTAGAGTGGAATAGGAAAATAACTTGCAGATTGATTATAAGGAAATTGTGTATATAGACAAAAAGCAAAACATGTCCTACGTTTCAGGTGCACCTATACACCAGAGTTTTGTAACAGGAAGTCAGTCGTTCAGGAAAGCATTAGTGGGAAAGCAAATCTTTCTTAAGTATATGTTTAAAGTGTGTTACACCTACAATAAAGCAATATTATGAAGAAGAAAACTATATGTAAAGTTTGTACTAAAACCATAAAGAAAAGGGCAATAATAAAAAAAGACAGAACAAGCACAAATTTCCTGGTATGTGGTGCATTACTAAACAATAAAACCAATATTTGTTCATTCAGAATGTGCATGTACGTATTCCATGATGGAAATAAGATAATCAAGCGAACTAAATTTAACCGACAAGTTAGGAAAAAATGCAACAACAATAAAGAAAATGTGTAAAATGTTTTAATTCTTCTCTATACCACATCGTTTATGTTCTTACAGCCGTTTATCAAGAGCATGCTTATTGGAAAACAAATAAATTATTTTATTGGGTGGTATCAAGTGGGTAAGGTGTATTATACCTGTCTGTATCCTTGGTAATTTATTACCGTATTTTCTTAAGAATTTTAATGATTTTATGTTGCTACCAAACAAATACAACATGACTCGTAGGTATAGAGAAATTTTATACTCGTTATATGCACTTAAGTGGGTGGGTGAATTTTATAGGATTAATAAAAAAACTATTAAATAATTGATTTTAAAATATTTCTGTTGTTTTTCTAGTTTTTTTTTATTTAATTGACTAACAAATGTAGTCATGATAGAATTGACATACAAAAACTTACTTACACAAATACAAAACTAACCACTTACCTCCTTAAACTATGCTAATAGTTTAGTGGTGGCAAGTAATGCGTGGTATTGCCCTATAAGTCTCTTCGTGAATTATCATTATATGGAAAGTTGTTCCAAAAATAGTTCAATCTGATTCAAATTTAACGCAGCCAAAAATTAAGCCAATTAACTATTATTCACGAAATTTTGTTAAAAAATATTAAGAATTGTGATTTTTTTGCCATATAAAGACTTCTTATATGGGGAGGGTTTCAAAAAATAGTCCGATTTGGTTTATTTTCAAAAGAGTTCCTTTTTGAATTAATACATATCAAGTTTATTGAAAATATCTCAAAAAATGCGCAAACATTTATAATAGCAGACAGACATTTGCCGTTTAGAAGTTAAAAATATCCGCATAACTTAATATACCCTTTGCCACAAGTTGGGCGGGGCATAAATATAGTCCAAATACACAATTAAAGCATTCATGATTTCTTAATCTGAACTCTTTGTGATATTGCTGCATCTTTATATTCTTTATATTCTTGGAAAACCAATTCATTTCATTGATTTAGTTGCATGGTTAATGCAACTTTGATTATTTCAATAATTTTTTAGCCATAATAGATATAATTAGTTGTGTCCATAAATTAAACTTTTGCATCTTGCAGTCTTTTTCAGAAGAACCGTTTCCTTTTATTCATTTATTTTTGAAATTTTTTCAACTTCTATGAATTAGGTGACTTTAAATGGTTATGCATGCTGGTTAAAAGTAATTGAAATGAAATTTATTTCATTTTAATTGAATGTGTAAAATTGTTAATTATTCGATTTGCTTAACATTTAATCGTTTTTAAATTAATTAATTAAAAACAACCACATTACGCATGTATGAAAAGTAATTATTTCATTCCATTCTGGTAATCATGATTGTTTCTCATACATGTTCCTCTACATGACAGTTTGTGGGTGTATTTTAAGGATCTATACAATTTCCGTAGTAAAAATTACAAGAATTTAGTTGAAGGTGTGTGTGTGCGTGTGTGTAGTACACTGATATTTATCATAATTGCTGGTTCATTTTCAATTTGCAGTTAACTTTTGTTGTTATTACCTTTACACATATTTTCATAAGCTTAACATGTTCTTATATGCTTGTAATGCATGTAAGGAAATATTCACTTATTCGATTGTAATTCTAAAACGTCATAGTAGATTTACACTTCAATCAATACACACTTTGCTAATCGTCCTGTAAGAATCATAAAACTTTTTCGGTTTGAAATAAGAGTTTCAGTTAGTGATTCCGGATCATTGACACGAAATTTGATTCCAATTAATTCGAATCGTTTCTTCTATTCTTCTATTAAAGATTTTTAGATTTTTTCGACTTCATTTCATCTAAGATTTGTTTTAAGGCAAATATTTATTGCTTTAGATTCTTGTAGAAACGGAACCCATGTTTACCACAAAACTCATTTATGAGCCATTGATAAAATATTTTAAATCGTCTTCTCCGCTTAACCTAGATTCTATGAAAGAAGCTTCTCTCTCTCCCTCTCTCTCTTTCTGATTGCTCAGACTTTCTTTACTGTTTAAGCTGTTTTCGGGACCGGTTTAAAGAGCCGGTATTTCTTTAACACTTATTCATGGTTAAGGCCAAACTTTGTTTACAATTAATAACTACACCGACAGTATACAAGTAAAGTTGGAAGCGATTGAACGGATAAGCTTAGATAAAATATTCACGCGGAAAAAAGTAAAAATTTACACTCAAGTGTTTAATAATTATTTAAGTAAATTTTTTAAATTAAAAATTCCTTTGGCGTACAAACCCAAATAAGTGTAATGCCAAAAAAAAAAAAACAAAAAAAAAAGTGAAATTTTTTGAAACTAACTTACTAACCATTGAATTGTATAAAGAAGTGTGGAGCTGCTACTGTCTTACAATTTTAATTTTTGCTTTGGTAGACTTACTGCGTAAAGACGACAATGTCATATTTTATTTATGTAGTCGCCTGAAACAAGAGCAGTTTGGCAGATGGTAACACACCTCCTCGCATGTATGCGAATAGAAATGATTTCTCAGTAACGTTGAGTACGCGTGGAAAACAAATTGATTATTTCTTTGGGATAACTGTGATGACAATGACGATAGATAGTTGTGGCAGACAAACAGCCATTTTTCACCATACCTGTGCACATGTATACACACTTATTCTTATTCATTGAAAATCGTTTGTGAATATGTGCAGCCAATGATTTGTTTGGTTGCTAACGTTTTTATTGTTTGCCATGAAATCCTTGATTGACTTCCTTATAAATTCTTGCCATCCTTTTTTTATTATACCCTCCACAAAGAATGGGGGTATACTGAGTTTGTCATTCCGTTTGAAACACCTTGAAGAAGGTGTCAGCGACCCTACAAAGTATATATATTTTTGATCAGCATCAAAAACAGAGTCGCTTTAGACATATATGTCCGTATGTCCGTGTGCCCGTTTGTTGTTCGTCTTCTCATAGAGGTACATTTTAAGAAATTAATCCGAAATTCAGACACTTTTAGTTTCTGTATGTAGATTGCTATTTAAAATGGGTAAAATAGGTCAAGAGCCACGCCCACAATAGATAAAATTGTATATATCTGCCACAAAAATTGACCTATGAACTTAAAATTTGATACACCTATCTATAATTATCCCATTCATCGATGTGCCAAAAGAGGGTGTGTTCGGATAATGGACGCGCCCACAATTTACAAAAAACCATATTCAGCGTACAACTCGATTTGCAAACCTTTACGTAATTAATGCATTATTAGCAGAAGCAATCATATAGCTGCCACGCCTACTATTTGTATGTAAATGTGAAGGGTGTTTAAGGTTTGGCCTAAGCCAAATTTAGTTTTTTTATTAGTGTTTTTTTTTGGGTGTATTGACCCATTTCTCCCAACTCTTCTTTTTCCATCTCTTTTGCTCTCACTGTCTATTTCGGTTTAGTTGCTTTGGAATGGATATAAACATTTATTGAAAGCATCCAATATGTCGGCATATTTCTAGGTTCCTATCTTACTACCAACGGGTGATGACATTCTTTCCACTTTTCACATTTATATGGATACATATTTTGGCTTTCTAGTCTAGCCTGTTTATGCATTTAATGTTTGTTGTTGTTATCTTTGTTGTTGTTGTAGCTATTTCTGTTGTTATAAGTTCCACATTTGACATGAGGTATACTAAGCTAGTCATTCTGTTTTAAAAGAAAGAAAGAAAATTTCGCCCAATTACACAAGGGCATGGTCAAGCAGAATTTAAGTGCAACACTTATATTAATAACCGTTAAAACAGCGTGCACAAGTATTTCACTCCCACCGACACACATTTCGTACAAATTTCGTACAAATATGCATGAAAGGTATCCAAGATTTGCTTTAAGCCATAAAAGGAGTTTTGCCACGTGTATCGCACGTTATTGAGTCACTTGTTTGCGTATATTGAAGGTGGAAGCATATTTACTTATATACTTATTTGCATATATGTGCGCAGCAAGCGAGATCAATGGTGTTTTTATACGATGGATAAAATCATAAGAGAACGGGCTTCCATTTGCCTTCTTTTTCACTTTGTTTACAAATGCCGGCGGCACTTTTTTGTTTCCATCACTTAGTACTTAGTTACATACTCGTAGAAGTAAAAAGCAGGAAAAACAATTACCTTTTCTATGAGAGAGATAATGCTGAGAAAGTAGAATTTTAGTGCAGCTGTTGGATTAGTTCGTTTAATTAGAAGTGCGTACAAGTTTAATAAGAAAAACAAGTGAAAATATAAAATTAAATGACCATTTAGCACAATCAAAACTTGAGCCATTTAATTATTAATCACCGAAATTAGTTTAAAGATCTTAAGAATTGCAATTTTTTGCCATATAAAGACTTTCATTATAAGAGGACCTTATATGGGTAGGGGTTTTAAAAATGGTGCGATTAGATCCATTTTCAGTGGTATTTCTCTTTAAACTAATAAATGTCCTTGTACCAAATTTCATTAAAATATAACAAAAAATGCGACCAGTATACTGCGCAAACATTTACAATAACAGACGGACGGACGGACATGGTTAAATTGATTCAGATTTTGATTCTGAAAGGGCATATAGTATTTGCCATCTGGGAGTTACAAATGTGTATGGTATAGTGGCGTGAAGAGTATAATATACGCCCATAGATACGAGCATTAGTTAGTCAAGTGTTCGACTTTATATTTGTTGGTGATTATTTTGTGATATTAACAATATTTTCCTCTGCAACCTGAAGAGCAAACCTTGAACCTTCGGTTTGGTGAACGTAGCAACCTAGCAATATATACTAATTGCTACAAGTCTCGACAATCTTAACAGCCATAGTTATTATCTTGATTAAGTACAGTTCCATAGTTAGCGTCATTGTTTAGACTTTTCCATTATGCTTCAGATATCTCATAATTTTAGAACGTTTTCCTACCACTTGTCTATTTTTATAAAGAAAATATTTCTCTTTTCAAAAATTCAAGTTCAGAAATCCTTCCCACTCCTGCTAAACCTTAATAAACTTAAATTTTTCTTTATGTGCTGATTTTTTTTTTTATACTTTGCTGCCCGTTTTCTTCACATCAAACTGTAGTTCATCCAACCTTGTCAAGAGTAACGTCTAAGTGAATATTGCAGCAAAGCAGTAAACGGTATTAAAATAATCATAAATTGCTCAAGTTGAGTGAACATGTTACTAAACTATTTCAAGTATTTTACTTTAATATTCACGTTAATACCATTGACGGGCATTTGGTGTTATAGACGTACCACGTATGATATGTCATATGGTAAATTGGCGATACCTTTGTGGAAGCAGAGAGTAAGTTGGAAAGTTTTAAAAAGAAAGTTTATTTCCATCACATTGCCTTTCTCTTGGGTAGGCCTGTGAGAAAGCACAGAATTCTAAAGTCACACCTCATTATGTATGCAATGAAAAAGGCGAAGTGAAATGTTTACCCGGGTGGCAGGGTGATTTGTGTCAAGTACCCATGTGCCGTAAAGGATGTGATCCCATGAATGGTAAGCACATAAATCGCCACATATATATAAATGCCACAAAAATATAAACATGGATAGAAACTGTGGGTTAAACGCAGGTTATTGCCAGCGTCCGGGTGAGTGCCGCTGCCGTTTCGGTTTTACAGGTGAATCTTGCAGCAGATGTATACCCTTGCCCGGTTGTCAACATGGCGATTGCAGCAAGCCATTCGAGTGCTTGTGTCGCAGCGGTTGGGATGGTCTCTTTTGCACTGAACGTAAGCGAATTAACATCAAAGAGTGCCTTTTGTGTGTTTTTCTTTGAAGCTCGTGATTCTTCTTTTAATGATTGCGTTTAGCCACTTGCCGCCACGGTTGCCATAACACACGCGGCTATTGTGAAGTGCCCGGGGAGTGTCGTTGTCGGTTAGGTTGGGCGGGCCGTAATTGCAGTGATTGTGCTGTATTGCCTGGCTGTCAGTTTGGTACTTGCAGTAAGCCTTTGGAATGTAACTGTCAACCGGGTTACACTGGTTTGCTATGCACAACACGTGGGTGTTTTTTCTTTATCCCTCTTTTATGGGATTTCTACATGTCCCCTATTCGAATTTCCTTTTAGCCACTTGTGCGGCCAATTGTCATAAACAACACGGTTACTGTAGTAAACCGGGTGAATGCCGGTGAGTATTAATTTCTGGTCTTTAACCATTACTTTTGTTGTTGCTGTTACTGCTGCTGTTGTTGTTAGTTGTTATTTACTGATACTATATAGTACGTACCTATAGTTGTAAAGTTGGCTGGACGGGTGCAAATTGTGATAAATGTTTTCCATATCCGGGCTGTGTTAACGGTGATTGTGAAAAGCCTTGGGAATGCAATTGCCAGCCGGGTTGGGGTGGAATGCTATGCAATGAACGTAAGTACTTAAATATTGCAGACCGTTGTAATAAATACGAAAATTGTAGCATATTTTTAATAGTAAATAGTGTGAAAGAACTGTTGCATGGTTCAAGGCTTAAACGGAAAGAAATGTTGAAAAAAGTTTTAAACTGTTTTAAAACTAAAGCAATTTTAAATATTTAGACGTACCCGTATTAATTAGGGATCATAGAGCATTTTTTTGAAAGGCTCTCTAAACAAAGAAGGAACAATAAATTAAATTTATATTACAAGGGGGCGTTAAGTATGCTTTTGTTGAGCAACCAAATCTGAATCGATCTGGCCAAGTCCATCCGTCCATTTATATCTATTGTTGGCACTTAAGGCGTATTTCGTATTAAATTTTCTCAGCATACTTTCCACACCCAATATGATACAAAACTATTTGACGTGTTATGAATTTTACATATTTGCTGACAAATCCTTTACAGCTTACATTTTATAAGGATCAAGAAAAGTTTTTTTATTACAAAATATCACACCTCCGTGTCTTTCTCTGTTATATCACATTTCAACAGCGTTAACGTTTTGTGCTGATAATCCAAACGTTTGTGTAAACGATGGAAAATGTGTGTCACTAACCAGAGGTGAGGGCAACTATCGTTGTCAGTGTAAACAGGGTTACTTGGGTAAAAACTGTGAAATACGAGATGAATTTATGCTGACCTCAATAATGGCACCGCGTATAACACCACCACCACCGCCACTGCCACAGCGAACTCCATCGCCCTCACCCTCAACACTAGCACCATTAGAAGCATTAACTGTAGTAGAAAATGATATTAAAAGTGCAATGGTTGCAAATGCAAGCCTTGAGGTGGATGATGGGGAGAGTGAAGAAGAAGAAGAAGAAGATGAAGATAATGAGAATAGTATACAAAATAATGAAAACATTCTACGAGGAAGTGGTGTAAAAAGTAAAACCAACACAACAGGTGGCTTGGAGTTGGAGGGACGTAATCGTACAATCAATGAAAGTTTCGGCAACGACACTAACGGGCTAACAGCAACTGAAATATTTCTTAGAACAACAACAACAATGAATCCTATAAATATGCCTACATTGCTAAACAACAGCCAAGAAATTAATTCGACTATTAAAAGTACCGTTAAAGTAACGAACACAACACACTTAACAAAGGCAACGCTGAAGCATTTGGAAAATTCTTCAGAGATTCGCAATAATACAGAAGAAAATCGGTTCCTTTATTCTAATGCAACAACAAACATAACAACAACATTTTTAAAAGATGTTAATAATGCTAATAATATCACATTAAATAATGATTTTTTGAATGAGAAAACAAATGCAACAACTAACACAATTTCACCGTTAAATAAACTGTTTGCTAATAAATCTCAACTGGATGTTGCTTTGAAACCTAATAATCATTCAAATCAAGTGGACAATGACGTTGATCAAACAAAAGATGAGGAAGACAACGACGACGACGACTATGATGATGATGATGATGATGATGACGAAGATGAAGATGGATACGAGGACTATGAGGGTAGTGTTGGCGATGATGATGATGATGAAGAGGAAGACTAAAAGAATCTTATTTATTTATTTATTGTATTTATATTTTAGTTTTATAAAAAAATTCAATCAAACGAAACGGTTCGATCAACATATTGGTTCTATTATAAACAAAGTATTCTCCTTATCAAACCCTTTCATTTGATACCCATATCATGTAGATTAGAAAGAAATATCTCACGCCTCCTTTTGGAATGACAAGGCGGTGGGTATAATTGAAAATGGAAAAAACTCCATCAAAACTGGTCGAAACACGTACGCTTGAAAACATAGTCAGACAACACTTTTCCTACAGAGTCTCTCTAGTTTTAACCCAGCTTTGACTATAAAATAAATGCAGGATTCTTGAAGGACCCTTCACTTGGCAGCACATCTATATTTTTAATAGCATTTTAAGAATGTTCGCCATGTTGTTTTTGCTTTGAAATATACATAAATTTTTATTGATTTTATTTTGATTTTTTTAAATATTTTTTTCGATCACTTTAATGCAAATGCTCGTCATTGTGCAAAGGGTAATGATGTTGGGTTTCCCAATTCGATTTCACGAAAGGATGATAAATGAGTCGTTCCAGTGGTGATACTGCATGCACTTCACCTTGATGCATATGACACATGAAGTTCAACTGACAACATTGCGGATAGGGCTTCTGCACATTAGTGGAATCCATCACGTGGCAATGATGCATATGATAGTGACCGCAACTATGCATAAAGCAATAATTTAAAAAAAACGGAAAATTAATAAGTAATGAAAAGTGAAGCCAAGGTATAGAGAAAATATCTACCCTTCCACCATTATAGAGCCATCTTCGTTGCAGTGTAGATTTTGGCAAGTATGGATCATTTGGTTATCACCCGGTTGTAGTCTCATGCCATGATACAGACACACTCCATGTGGACCAATTTCTACATCAACAAAAATTCGTTATTATTATTTAAAAAAAAAAATAAAAATAATTTTTTACTTACTAGCTGGTACATAGAAACTATAACTGGCAGCGTAGGCCATTAAAAGTAAGAAACTTAAAATCGAAAGGACCCTCATTTTTCTATTGATCTTGAATTAAAACACGCCGTTACTCTTTAAAAGTTTATTAATTAACTAATGAATGTTTTTTATACAACTGCAGCCTTTTTTATACCATCATGTAAAATGAACTTTATTTTCAAAAAGAAAAAAAAAAAATGCAGTTAAAATGGTTTTAATTGCATTTTGTGATAACAAATGGAATATTTTCAATCTGTATGTCTTGTTTATACACGAAAAATTTATCAATATTAAAATTTAAGGTTAACGGTCGCAATATTTTTCGCACATAAACAAAAAAATGATAACAAAGCAAAAGAATACCAAACTTATTAGGGGTTTTGTGATAAGACATGATTAAAAATTACTTGTAAATTAATGTTTGTTTTAAATGTTTTAAGTTTTTTTTTTTTTCAATTTGTAAACAAATATATTTTGTATACTAGTAAACTGCTTTAAAAAAAAAGAATTTCCTTTAGGACAGAACTATAGGAATTGTATTATTTTATGTAAATTAAAACATTTTATAGTTTAGATAACATTTTAATAAACAATTGCGTTTCTTAGTTCACTGTTAATATTTGATAAAGATAAATTTTTCAATTAAATCACGTTTATCACATATTTTTGAGTATTTAATTTTTTTCAAAGCATTGCCATATTCAAAAAATTCTATTGCTATATAAAAATTTTATATATACATAATAATGTCACATGTAAATGATGAGGATATAAATTAATCAAATGTATTTTTTTATATTTTATTTAAATATTTTCAAAAAGAGATAAATTAACAATATAATTCAAACATTTTTAATACAAAGAAACACCCTTTCTTTTGTATTAGCATTGCATGGACACAGCGCATCTTCTGTAGTAGACACGCCAGGAAGAAGAAAGAAGAAGAAAAAGAACATTTGATAATTATATGAAAGCTAAATTCTTGTAAACCAATTGTGCAGCTCTCTAACAAACAGCTGTTTGCTACTAATTATTCCTACGATAATAAAAAGCATTTGTAAACGGGAAAAAGTGAGTGTTTATTGTTAGAAAATATTAATCAATATATATAAAGAAAATATATTAAAGATTATTTAGCATTTTTACTTAAGATAATAAAGAAATTGTAGTGAAACTATATAAAACAAAAGAAATATTTGTGTAGTGCTTTATGCCTTATTTTTTGAAGAGTGATGTAACCAGAGCAAATAAGGAGAGAGCAATTATTTTATTAAAAGTGTGTTGTTTGCTTTTATTCAATTTAAGCAATGACTGCCGTTTTACGAGTGGGATTTATGCGGTTATGCCAACAGCGTCCTGTGGCTGCAGCTGCTGTCACCCCTCTTAAAACTACTCAGCAGCGGAGCATAACTAGCAAATCTATGCGTGGTTGCCCTCGTGAAATTATCCATAAACCATATCCTTACAAAGAGAAACAATATGGGCTTTTTAACAGTTTCTTTGACAAAACATCATACCGTATGAATGAAAACTCCAAGGTTATACTGGTAGAGGGGCCCATCGGTGCTGGCAAATCTAAACTGGCCAAGGAATTGGCCGATGAATTAGAAATGTTATATGTGCCCGAAGCCAATATGGATATGTATTATATCAATTCGTACGGTTATGATATGCGTCAATTGGATCCCCAACTACCGGAAATGTGCCGTTCATTTGATACGACGAATTTCTGCAAAGATCCCACGCATCCGTTAGTGGCCTGTTTCCAAATACGCATGTATAATATACGCTATGAACAATACATAGACGCGTTGGCTCATTTATTTTCAACCGGGCAAGGCATTGTAATGGATCGTTCATGCTATTCCGATTTCGTATTTGCGGAAGCTATGCACTCGATGGGTTTTTTGTCAAAGGGAGCACGTTCTGTGTATTATGAACTACGGCAAAATACCATCTATGAACTATTGCGACCGCACTTGGTTGTTTATTTGGATGTGCCCGTTCAAGGAGTTAAGGTTGGCTCAAATTTATTTCATTTATAATTGAATTTGATTTTGGTTCCCTCTATAGGATCGCATTAAAAAACGCAATTTACCACATGAGGTGAATTCTAAAGCATTGACGGATGAATATTTACATGAACTGGAGATTGTTTATAAGCAACAATTTTTAAAAGACATCTCCAACCACGCTGAACTGTTGATATACGATTGGACAGGCGGTGGTGATATGGAGGTGGTTGTGGAGGATATTGAGCGCATTGATTTCGACGCTTTCAATGAGGATCGTATGGAGAAGAAAATGGCCGATTGGCGTTTCCATAATGAGGTGGAATGGTGCGAGAATCGTATTAAATATTGCTCTGAAAAGGCGGATATGATGAATTATTTTAATGTCCCACGTTTGGATGTACCCGAGCTGTTGCGCGATCCTGACAGTGGCCAAATTTTCCGCGAAGTTTGGTACAATGTAAGTTGTTGACAATATTGTTATTTTTGTATTATTGCTGATAATTTTGCTTTCATTAGGCCCCTGGTATGAAATACCGTCCGGGATATAATAAAGATATGGGTGATACTGGTTTACTTACCAAAACGCGAATTAACCATATGGATAACAAATTATAATTCAAAATAGTTCTAAATTGTTTAAAATAATCAAATCAAATAAAGAAACAATAACCAATGTAAAAAATAAAACTAAATGGAATAAATCTAAAATTCGTTAGCATTCAGGGAATTCAACTTTTTTTTACATATATTATTTTAAAAAAATTTATAACTCACTTATGATAACAGCCCTGTGTTTGTAAATGATATAAAATTAAAGCATTTTTCTCCTTTCACTAAGAAACTTTATATTACATATATATATTATTTATAAAATTAAATATAAACTTTGCAAGCAAAGAAAAAGAAGCTTTCAGTAAAGCAAGTAACACCATTGCTAAATTTTTAAAGTTTGCTTTAAATATTCGCACTTATTGTATACAATAACACTGCTGTCACCCTGTGATTTGATGTGATTTTTTTGTGTTTGTGTTACGTATTTTATAAATGAATTATGCGCCGCTAATTTTATACAACATTATCAAAGCATTTAATACAACTCTGCACATATTTTAGTTTTCTGTGAAATTGCGAACGTTGAACATTTAGAAGATCATTTCCTTTTGAGATTAAAATTGTACTTCCAAAACTTAACGAAAAAGCTTAAATTGAAGTGAAAAATATAAAAAAGTGTGCTGTTTTTAAGTAGATCTAAAAGTATAATCGAAATTTTATTTCAAGTATATGAACATCAATAATAGTACGTAACAAAACTCTTCACTTAAATTGGTTTTATTAAAATGGCGGCTTATGCCCAAAAAAATTGTTTCTAACCTTAAAAATACGTGATAGTTTTTTTAGAACAACAGAGAAGAAAATTTCCGTTTTAAAATTAAAATTAGTCATTCTAA
Source organism: Crataerina pallida (assembly GCA_949710015.1). NCBI lineage: Eukaryota > Metazoa > Arthropoda > Insecta > Diptera > Hippoboscidae > Crataerina > Crataerina pallida. Next base: position 3,841,182 of record OX453291.1, on the reverse strand, counting down.
TTAATATTATTGGTTTTAAAGTGAAAATTTTGTGATTAAGTAAAAAATGTAATGTAAGTAAGCGTATACAAAATTATTTTGCAAAAGAGTGCAAATAAAATCTTTTTTTTACTCGGTATATTACATTTTTTCACTTTGAAAGCAAAAAAATGAAACTTTCAGTAAAGCAAGTAACATCGTAGCTAAATTTTTAAAATAATATGTTCTAACGCACGCTTTAAATTGCTTTAAATATTCGAACCTATTGTATACAATAACACTGTATAAAATCACCCTGTAAGATAGTCACTTTTTTATAATTGTCTGTGTCAATTTTCTTGAAATTTTCGTTTGTTTTTATGTCAAAAAGTATAGCTTAAAAGGTAAAGAGAAAGTCTAAATGTAAGTGAAAAATGTTAAAAATAATTTGATTTTTAAGAATAATTTAAATATTTAATTAATATCTATAAATTTAATACCAAAAAAATATTTTACATAAATTAGCTTATGGGGAGTTACGATAGAAGACTCCTTGAGAAAACTGTTGTTACTGTTGTGAATGCAATCAGTGTTGCAATATCACTTTTAGTAAGAACATATATAATAAGGTACTATAGGTTAAAAACATTGCTATATTACTTAAGTGTAATTGCTTTAATTTTTTGTCTATCAAATACATACACCATGGTGTGCCCAGAGTCATAATATATATACGGGAAATAAATTTGCAACAAATATTTATATTACCTTTTGGCACATTTTTCTAATAATTTGTTTATAGATATTTTCTTTAGTATAAATATCCATACGAACTTTTATAGAAACTAATAAATAAGTGATTTTTATTTGTGTTACGTACTTTATAAATGAATTGTGCGTTGCTAATTTTATGCAACATTACCGTACAATTTAATACAACTCTGCACATATTTTAGTTTTTTATGAAATTGCGAACGTTGAACATTTAGATCATTTCCTCTTAAAATTAAAATTGTACTTCTAACTTAACAAAAATGCCCAAATTGAAGTGAAATATATAAAAAAGTGTGCTGTTTTTAAGTAGATCTAAATGTATAATCGAAATTTTATTTCAAGTATATGAACATCAATAATAGTACGTAACAAAACTCTTCACTTATATTGGTTTTATTAAAATGGCGACTTATGCCCAAAGAAACTGTTTCTAACCTTAGAAAATACGTGATATTATTCTTACAAATTGACAAAAAAGCAAATTTCGGTTTTAAAATTGGAATTAAAGTGAAAATTTTTGTGCCAATATAAAATCTCTTTATAAATGATATGAAAAAATAGAATAGAAAAATAAAATATCCCCTACACTCTGCGTTACAAAAATTATAACAAATAGATGTAATTGTGATCTGTAAAAGAGTATACATACTATGGCATCGTATCAATCCTTCACAAAAAGGTGAGTATGAGAACCGCTATTTGTGGTACTCCGTATATTTGATCATTTTTACACATATATGTAACAACATTTGAGACTCACCTAATCGATCGATTCATGTGAAGAGAGGTCAAGTACCCAGAAAATGTTTTTTTACAATTTCCAGATAAGAGATGAGGCTTGTTATTCCATTTGCAACATTAAATTTCCGGTTAGCATTAAAATCTGAATGTAGCTGCGTATGTCCGTCCGCGTGATACCCTTTTAATTGACAAAAATGTCTCTTATAAGCTAAATACAGTTATAGAGTATCCATCGATATGTAAAAAATGGGCGTGGTTATATTTACATTACGCCCACAACATAAAAAACCATTTAAATTTTTCATTTAATATTTTTAATAAATTGTAACATTTGAAAATATATTTTCTTCATTTTTACAAAGCATTTATTTAAATTTAAAAAGAAAAGAAAACTAAAAAAGTGTTAATACAATGTTTTTTTTTTTTTCAAAATTTTAAACTATAAAGAAGAAAAACATTAACAAAAAATTTAAACTAAATGGTGTGGTATTGTATTAAGCTACACGTTAATTATTAATATTTTTATAAAATCTTGTGACAAAAATAAACAAATAAGAAAAAAAAATTATTAAACTTTGTAGGCTTTTTCATTAAATATAAAATTACCACTACACCGTTAGTAATATTATGAAAGAAAGGTCGGGTTGGACTTGGTAGCTGAGCATACCATTACATTTATAAATTAATACATATACAAAAATTTACAAAAAAAAAAAAAAAAAAAATGTGACTTCGAAACATGATTATTAACTAAGAGTTTTAAAATAGATTTAATTTAATATCTGCATGACTGTCTTTTCTCTTGCTCTTCTCTATATTTTTATGATTTCTTCAATTGTGTTTTATTAAAATTACGTATGGCTTCCAATAATTGATCTCTGGGTTCGCTAGAGGGTGTTGCTGTTCTTTCGCTTTTCATTGGCTTCAGTTGAATTGGTTTTAAAGCCATTTTGGGTGGCGGTTTGGGTACGGCTGGTATGTGGAATGGTGCCGTTTCCTTTTTAACAATCTCTGTTGAGGGCAACGCTGCATTTTTTCTTAAATTTATGTGAATTTTGGCACTTGCCACGAATGGGAACGTGAAATTCTCCTGATATTTTATCTCACCATTCATTGATGACACAACCTCATTGGCGTCATTACTCCCGTGATGTTGTTGCTGTTGCTGTAGCTGTTCTTCTTCTTTTGCCAAAAATTTCTCTTTTAAACCGGTACGCCTTAAAGTATTTTGACCGAACGGTGCAAATATCGGTTTTGCTTCCTCCGTTGAATCAATTTGTTTGTCAATTCTTTTTATGGTTGTCGAACGTGGTACAGTCGAATTGGTTAACGCTGGTGTACTAAATCTTTTGTGGTTTCTAGGCAAAGTACATGTATTTATTATAGTTTGTGTTTGTGGTCTTAATACTGCTTCAATGGTAGGCCTTTTATCTTTACTGGACGCCTGGTTAAGATTATTCTCATATACTACATCACGCAGTGGTTTCACTGTAATATTGTTTAATTTAAAGTCGTGTTCCGGTACACCCAAGCGACTTAACGTATTTCTTTTAGGTTTCGAAGCGACTGCGGGGGGTGCTGTCACTTTGGAGTCTTGGACTTTAAAGGCTGCCAGAGAATTTCGAAAAGTACCAGGCTTCTGGCCACCAAATATATAATCGCCTTCATTTTTAATGGCCACTTGTACTTTGGGCCGTTCATTCCAGGTACCCACATTAACGCTAGGGGGTCCTGAATACCTATATGTTTTCGGCAATTCTTTAGCCGTTTCTTCTGCTGCTTTTTTCTGATCTTTTTCAAGCACAATCTTTGGTTTTAACTCTAAGCTGGTGAATTTCAATTCCTGCGAGGGTCTACGCGCTTTGACAATCTCCTCTTTAGCGTGCTCATTACTTTTGCTAGAGTTTTTATTATTTTTATGATTCCTTAGTATGGTTTTGATCACTTCTAGACTTTGAAGGGATGGTGATTCTGCTATACTTAACTCACTGGAAGATCGCCTCTGATTCAAATTTGTTTCCACTTTATTTAAAGCCAATTGCGAAGAACTGCGACTATGTAAGCTGGAGCCATCCGGTGTTAGAGTTGAGACTGTCGAATGGAACGAGTCTGCTCGCGATATAGAACGACGTTGCTTTAAACTGTTAATACTTCCGCGTTTGCGATAAAGTTTTTCTTCTTCTACAGTAGGTTTACAATCTTCTGGAATCTCTTTGGATTTTTGGATATTTTGAGCTGTTATATTAGTTATGGAAAAATTATCCAAAGTATTTGGCTTTGCAGCTTCGATTTCTAATTTTTCATAGTTTCGATTACGCATCAAAGAATCTACACCTTTACCTTGTATTATGGAAGAGAGTTCTTCTAGTAAACCATTTAACGGCGCTGTAGGACTCTTGGCTAAATTTGCATCTTCTTCTTTTCGCACAATCTCTGAAGGCTTGTCTTCAAAAATGTTCTTTTCCTTTCTATTGGTTTCTGATGTTTGATTTTTTAAGTTCAGTACGAGCTGTTTATTAGTTTTGGAATCGCGTAAACCATTCTCTACTTTGATATTTTCATTATCATTTGGAACATTTTCACGGCTTTCTTGTAATCTTTCATTGGGCTTATTGTCTCCTTTAGCTAAGGAGTCTCTTTCAGATTTACCCACTGCAGGATTTTCATCTTTTTGTAAATTCTCAAAATCCAAAAGGGGTCTCTCGGTAATCTTTGGTGTTATTGGGGTGTCTGAGGCTTGTTCTTCATTCATGGCATGGGAAAATTTGCCATCGGCAAAAGTGGGTGGTGGCGAAATGGGTATACTAAATGTCCAGGAGCTGGCATCTGAAGATGGTTTTGATGCCGTGTCCACTTGTGGTAATTGTGGCACACTCTTAACATCTTCCATTTCATTCACATTTTCGATGGAGTCTTTAATAATGGTCAATTCTTCAGAAGATGTTGTTTCAGCAAGCGGCTTCACCAGAGTTTTACCCAATTTAAAATTGTACACTTTAACCATGTCATCGTCATCAGAACTAGATTCAAAATTTGATTTACATTCGACTGTTGAAACTTCGGACGGTAAACTATCTGGAAGGGGTGAAGGTACGGGTTCCCCTATACCCGAATCGGCTTGTTTCGAAACATTGTCATCATCCAAATTCGGATTTTTGGATCTATCAATATGGCTCTCGTAGCAGGAATCCTCTTCAGCTACGTCGGAGGACAGAGAATGAGGTTCTGGCGTGGGAGTACGATTTAAAATGACTTTGGATACATTTTTAGTAATTGCATTACTCTCCATATCCAGATTTCTCAAGTCAGTTTCTACATCAGTAACATTGAGTAGGGTGGTTGTGGTCATACGCGGTATTGGTTTCGGTGTTTTGCATGAATCCGTTTCTGCTTCCGACCTTCTTACATGCGAATCAGTAGATTTTTCACTGGTAAGAGTATCTAAAGATGTCTGGGATTTGTTGGTTTCACTTTCCAAAAATTTGGGTATACTTTGTACTTTTGAATAAGACGTTTCCAAGAAATTTTCCAAACTTCTACTGGATGTTATTGGTGTGGTCGGTGTTGATGTGGCATTCGTTGAGGCTAACGATATAGTGTCCTCTTGGTAAATGGAAGAATTGCGGGGTGGTGGTGCTGGTGCTGATTTCTTTTTAATTTGTACGATTCGTTTTCTAGGTGACGGTTCTGGTAATTTACAAGTCCCATCCATAAGGTCACTGCCATTCGAATTTTGTTGGCTCTCCAGTTGGAAACGATTAAGAGCATTTTTCTTTTGCACTTGAGCATATAAAACGGTGTCATCCGTATAACCATTTGAAGTGCTATCGATACTCTCATAAATTTTCTCATTGTCTTCTTCTTCCATTTGTTGATGACCATTGCATTTGTTGCCATTTATGTCACTATGTAAACACATAGATTCTGTTTGAGATGTTCTTCTTTCCGAGTAATTTTCGTCCGTTATTCTATTTAGTGGAGTCTTTTCGGGTATAACACATTGACTAGGCGGCCTGGGTGCAGCCCGTTTTTTACGCGGCGGTGCTGTAAGTTTCGTAGTTGCGGTCGCTGCCGCACTTGTACGAAATGTAACGGGTGCAATGACGGGTGTTCGGGTATAATTCAGACCTGAAGAATCCATGGAGTTTAACGAGTTGCTTGAACTATACGGACTAGTAGTTTTTGTGGTATGCTTAGACATGCGACTGCTAAACTCTGAAGACGATGACAACGAGTCACGCATTATGGAAGTGCGATGCAATTTAATGATTTCATCGGCATTAAAAGTGTCATACGATTCCGATTTGTGACATAAACGTATCTCTGACAAGCCCACTGCTCCAATAGTCAGTTCACAATTATAGATTTGACTAGGGTCAACTATAAAAAAGGGGATTTTTCAGTGCTGACAAAAACGGCAATAGTCACATTAATAAATTACCTGGATTACGAAATTCATATTTCTCAGGATCCAATGATTTATTATCGCACACCAGCTCTAACAATTTACTTAATGATACTCGAGCCCCCAAACGTGTCACATACAATTGATCTTTGGGCAGTAACACGGTTATACGAAAAGTTTGTTCAAATGGGGCATTACTGGTGGCCACAGGTAAAGGTGTTATACGATTGTATTCCAATTGACTAGTGTCATTGATGGTATTGGTAGAAATTGATAAATTATTACTAGACTTGGATAATTTACCATTTGCTAAAGATTTTTCTGAAATCAAATGAGAATTATACAATTAGAACATTACGATTAGACGTACAAAGGGATGCATTTGTTGAACCAACCCTTATTCTTTCTACCCAACCAACGATTGAGTGTAGAAAAGCTTGTTTTACTCATTGTGGCGAAGCTCCTATAGCAGCTGGAGTGGGATTTGAGTTTAAGTTTTCAGTATCCGTAGATTTCTTTCTTTCAACGACTTTTTGTAGATCTCCACGAACGGTTTTTAATACATATAAGTGTCCATGTCATTTACGCTTTGCTTTTTAATTAAAACTGTAAAGAGTGAAAAGAGGGTCGAACTGGCGTTAATTTTTGATCGCAATTTCTTATCTTATCTAAAATATGGCATCAATTTTTCAATGCAGGTAGCAAAACAATATGTTTTTGCTTAACACTCATGATTATCGTTAAATTCAAGTGATTACACAATAAAGTATTTTAGCAAGATAGCGCTTTAAATGTTATGTGTGACGTTTTTTCTATAGTCCCAAGAAGATCCATAAATTGATGTAATAAACCATTGAGCTGAACGGATTATAATACAAATTAACAGTTTGTATACAATTAAGGAAATATTTTTATACCTTCCGCATAATATATATATTCCCGTATACTAAGTTTGTCTTTCCATTTAAAACACCGAGAAGGAGGCATCAGAGACCCTGCGAAACATATACATATATTTTTGATCAGAGTCACTGAGCCTATCTAGACATATATGTCCGTATGTTCGTTGTTGTTGGCGTTTTCACGGGCGTAAATTTTGAGATATTAAGCTGAAATTTTGTATAGGGTACAATTGGTCAAGAGCCACGCCCACAATCGACAAAAATATAGCTATCCCCTTTAGCGAAGTGTCTGCTATCCGAGCACGCCTACAATTTATAAAAAAAACCCATATTAAATGTAAAACTTAGACATAGACTATTGGAGAGCGCACCACGCCCACCATTACAGATGTGGTGTGTGGTGTTTAATATTTGGTCTTAGTTTTCTCACTTTTTTTTAAATTTTTTTTATTTCGAGAATTTCAGCCAATTTAATTTTCTGTGCTAATGTTTTAAAGAAAGATGCCTTCATGTGAAAATATTTCATAATTCTCCCAATGAAAAAATACATTTTTTTTTAAATAGTAATTCTTGCATCATCATCTTCAATCAGAAATTATTATACAGATTTTTTTTTTCTCTATAAAAAATTTATAGATAATAGTTGTAATTGTAGTTGTATCTTGGGTATATAAACAGAAAAACCACTTTTTTCTTGAGAGCAATTAAACAAACAATTCAAGTGTTAATTTTATGAAAAACGTCCTTTTAGAAAATGTTCAGTTTTTCAAATGAATATAAATGACTGCCTCACTGGGGCTGATTGATAGAGTCGATGGTTCTAATAATAGTAAATAAATTATATTCACTGTGTAATAGAATAAATTATTATATTTGTAATGAAATATGTTCATATGACTAATTGATTAGATACGAAATTAAAACGTAATAATTTTTATTTAAGAAAAATTATTGAAAAAAATTTCGATGATGTTACGACATAGTTATGTTTAACAAATCCAACAAGAAATTACTTGTGTGGAATGACAATAAAATAGTAGTAAAGCTGTAATTGCTACTGATCATTAAGAGGTATTCGATCAAATGAAATTCCAGAAGATTGCACATTAATTACTGTAGTAATAAAATCTTCAGTTTCTAAAATATATGTAATTCCTACTAAATGTAATGAAAAAATAGCTAAATCAACTGAAACTCCTGTATGAGCAATATTTGATGATACAGGAGGATAAATGGTTCATCCTGTACCAGCTTCTGTTATATTTTTATTAGGAGTAGTTTAAGAGATGAGGGTAATATTCAAAAATCTTATAATATTTATTTGAAGAAAGGCTACATCTGCGTCTGCCTATTGTTTTCATTCTTCTAGTCGTAAATCTTGAGATATTGAACTGAAGTTTTGTACATACACTTTTTGTTTTTAGTTTTTGCACGCAGAATGCTATTTAAAATAGGCAAAATAGGTCTAGAGCCACGCCCACAATTGATTAAATTCTAATCATCTGCCACAAAAATTGACCTTGTTATATACTCCTTGCTAAAAATTGGCATGATCGGATCGACAAAAATCTATATATCTTCCATAAAAATAAAACTAATGAACTTCAAATTGAAATAATATGCATATCAACAATTATGCCATTGATTGATAATCCAAAAATGGACGTGGTTGGATAACAGGCACGCCCACAATTTACAAAAAACTCATACTCAGTATAAAAATCAAGCTGATAAGCAATAAATACACTATTAGAGGGCGTAATACGCATACCTGTCACGCCCACTGCTCGTATATTTATGGGAAGGATATTTTAGATGCGGCCTAAGCCAAATTTAGTTATTTAACTTGTTTGCACTGGTTTAGATTTAATAGTTTATGCTCAAATACCTTCTGGACCTTGCTTTTTTTTTTTTGGAAAGGGAGATTCTAAATCAACACAGTCATGGGAAGTTGGTTTTGTAAGACTATCTCAGATTTATTTATCTATTCTCACCTTTGTTTTTTTTTTTTGCTTTTTTAATTTAATTCTTTTATTATAATCTTCACTAACGATCAAAATTATATTCACTTGCTTTTGACTTTTTTTTAATCACTAACGTAGTAAAACATTTGCTTTGCCTTAAACACTTGTACTTTAATATATTTTCTAAATGAATTTATTTAAATATTATTACCCGCATTATATTTCTTCAATGACTGAGAAGCATCTGTCACATATTATATTTCTCTGTCTTATTCGATTGTTCAATTCATTAAAAAAAATCATATTCATTCAAGCGCATAATGACAGTAGATGTGAATTTAGGTTTTTTTTTTTCACTTAAGAAAAAAATAGGAAAAATATTTCCAACAATTTCGTTGTAATAAAATGTTTTTGTAACTTGGTAATGATTTTATTTGCATTTCAATGTCAAAACTATTAACTACATAGTGATGAGATGAGCAACTAATAAGTAACTGTGATTGATATTGTTAGAAACTAACGAGTAAACTATGAATAATTGATAGTCCGTAAAGGAATTTTACAGTGCGAGAGGGAGAGCTTTCAGAAATTGGAGCTTTTTTTGTAGTTATTGAAGAGCTGTAATAAATTGTTATCTTATACATTACATTGATGAGCTAATCGTTAGGTATTGCCTTCGTACTTGAAAGGAATGTTAAAATCAAATGCGTTTTAAAAAACGAAGTAATATACTTTACTGTGTTTTTTTTTTTTTTTTCTTTCAATTAAAAGGTAGATTGGCATTTAGGCATAAATGATTTTCTAATTAACTTGTTCACTGGTTCATTATTATAATTATATGTTTGGATCGATTAGTTCAAAGATTTTATACGAATTTGATGAGGCGCGTACTGCTTGAAACAGATCAAAGTTAATGGAATACGGCAATAAAAGCAAAAACCTGTCATCAGCCGCTTTGAAGGTAAAATCGGAAAAGTCTTTTTGCGTCGTAACCTTGCTTGACTTCCTCTTAAACAATATAAGAGAGATGTTTATCTAGAATTACCGCCACAATCTCTATAACATTCTTAAACATTAACCTTTTCATTGTCATTATCTAATAAAACGGTTCTCTAGGCTTTTAAACATATTTATCTTAGACGATATTATATAACCTGAGTGAGATGTTGCGTGTTTACTGCTAGATTTTATTACAGTATATTATTATGATTGTTTTTAATAACCTCCCAACTATTCTAACTTGGATACTCTTCATATGTAGTAAACATTAAGAATACGAATAAATAAAAAATGCACTAAGCTGCGGCTTTACATTCTAAATATTATTTAATAGATTTAGTCACGCATTTCCAACATTTATATAAATTATTTTTTTTTTCTTTTCTTTGGTCATTGTTATTCCAAGTGGTTTCTTCTTTAGTAGGTTTCGGTTAAGAATGGATTTTATGATTATTTGTGTGTGTGTGTGTGCGGATATGAAAACAATCAAGTGTCACATGTTGATGAAGTCATATTAAAATAAAATAAAGGCATTGAACAATTTTTTTTATTTCTGTATGCCAAGAATTTTATAAATATATTTACATTAATTAAGTATTTTAGGGGTTTTGTTCTTTTAAATATGATTTTATACATGGCAAAAGACTAATGAATTGCAAAGGAAGTGTTAATTATAAGTTTGTTTATATTTTATGCTGTTATGGCTATTTTCATACCTTCCACATAAGATGGGCGGTATTTTAAGTTTATCTTTCCATTTGTAATAGCTAGGAGAAGGCGTCTGAGATTCTAAGAAGTATCAGTATCAAAAACTTATTAATCTAGACATAAATGTCCGTAGGTCCGTCTATTATTGGCCCTCTCATGATTGTAAATTGTATGAAATTTTATGCAAACTCGTAAATTGGGCACAATCGGTCAAAAGCCACGCCCACGTTTCACAAAAATCGATTTATCTGCCCAAAAATACTGAGCTATAAACTTGATATTTCGTATAAATATTTATTATTACACCATCCCTTGATAAGCCAAAAACGGGCGGGGTTAAATAACAGACACACCCACAATTTACAAAAATCAAACTCTACTCAATGTATGCCTTAACTAAAACGTGATCAATATACTATTAAACGGCATAATCATGCAGCTGCCACGCCTACCATTTCTATGTCAATGTGAAGGGTATTCCAGATTTAGCTTAAGCCAAAAGTAGTTCCTTTACTTGTTTCCATATGTTTTCGAAATTTATGCAAAAAAGTTCGATAGCTTTTTAACTTTTGCACCATATATGTTACGATTCCTAAATGGTTATGGTTTGTAAAGAATTGCTATTCATTTTATTACCTTGTTTTGATTATTCTTTTAAAATATTCAAATAAAATATTATATAACTTTTAAGCAGTTTATATATGCAATGAAGCCTTCTTCTATGCAATATTTGCTGTTGAACTCTCTTGAAATTTATTTATAGATAATAGATTTAAAAAAAAAAAACCATTTTCTGACGTGTCAATGATTTCATTATTAGTCAGTCTTTTCCACCAGCATTGTATAATAATTAAGTTAACTTGATTTTTAATTAAAACTGTACGAAGCAAAACTAAAACAAACTTTGAATAATACCACTACAAATAGTTAATTATTGCTGGCGATAATTTAGTACATGTGATGATTGATTTCCTTTAGTTTTTGAACTTTAGCCGTAATTAAATTTTTCTTGTTTTTATACTCTCCACATAAGATGGGAGGTATGCTAAGTCTGTTACACCCTTTGCGACACCCTATAAAGTGTTTGTATAATATTTGTTCTAAGACGATCTAATGTTGACTTTCTCATGGTTGAAAATTTTTAAAAAAATTTTAAAATCCCAAATCGGTTTTTAAGTTGGGCAAAATCTGTTAAGAAACTGACCTTGAAAATGAAATTTAAACCATATATGTATAATTAGCCCATCAGAGAGGAACCAAAATAGGGAGTGGGCGAATATTGCCCACAATTAAAAAAAAAAACGTACTCGGCATACAACTCGATTTATAAGCAGACGGTCCACGTCACGTCCACCCATAGTATGTAGATGTGGAGGGTATTTAAAATTTGGCCTATAAACCAACTAGTTAGTTTTTTTTTCTTCATTTTTTACAAACAAGTGAAATATTCGCCATGTGCAGATAAGAGTTACGATAACGATAAGATTCTTTTTTTATTACATTCCTCAATTCATTGCATAAAGATATGCATAAGAATGTTAAAATAGATAAAAAAGAGAATTAAAAAAAAACATTTTAATAATTAATATGAAAAACATTTTTGTAGGTAGCAATTGATTAGAAATATCGACAGTTTAACGATGAAACCTTTTTTAAAAATATACGAAAAGTCGCAAGGTCTTGAGTTCGAAATGAATGCCAACTTAGAATGAATCATAATATATAGTAGTTCAAGGCCTTACATAAAATTTCAATCTCAACAATGATTTTGTCAAATCGAGCGTATTGATGAAAATGCTCCAGCCAGAATAGTAGGTCGCTCAAGAGCAAGGAACTGGGCAAACACTTGATAGAAAAAACTAAAAAGAGCGCCTATCGGGATGCATCAGGGCTAAGATCTAAATAAGTTTGCATTGGCAGTGATGAGGCTGATGATGTCCGAAGTAGTGAGTTTAAGAGGTGAAGCATATATTCCTAATTAGAAAGGCTTGAAATGTTTTATCATAACGGAAAGAGAGAAAGTACCTAAGATAGTATGATACAAATATAGATGGAGAAGAAAAAATTGCTAAAAAAAATTTAAAAAAATAATAAAAAAAATCAATTAATACAGGATGAAATTAACTTACATTTTAAATGTTTCAAATCATCTGAACTACTATAAAACGACTTTTGTTCATATATTCTTCCCGATAATAATTACACAAAACTTGAGAAAAATATTATGTTTTTATAGATTATTTAGATATTACACACCACAGTCTTTTTTGTTCTTTCCTAAGCAGAACTTTTGTTTAGCAAAAATTCAAGAAGCCTTCAAACATACACTTTATAAATAATTTCATTTAATTCTTATTTGCATTTTCTTTTAATTAATTTCATTACTGCAATAATTTTTTTTATAAATTTTTTTTATTCGAATCAAACTACATGTGTAAACGTGAACATTTGCCAAACTACGCGTAAAAACTGAAAAACTTTTTAAGTAAAAAAAAAAATATTCAGGCATCCGCGTGAACACTAAAATTTAAGTAATTATTATAATAAGCAGGAGCGTGTGAGCGTGTGCGTGTTTATAAAAAATCTATATACTCGTATGTTAACTCATTTGTATCTTTTATCATAAGTAAGCTACTTGGTTCTGTTGTTTAGGTTTTTTATTGTACCTTTTTTTGTTTTGTTTTCTGTTTTTTTTAATGATAAGAAGTTTCTTTTTTATTTAATTGCTTTTCTTTTTTTATATTTTTGCAGGTACGTACATTTATTTTACACTTGTAATGATGTCACCAGTTATACATTTTATTAATAACAGGAAGAATAAGAAGGTATGTTAATGACGGTTAATGAGAGAAATAAGGTCAAACGTTTCAATATATATATATTTTTATGTTTATAAGAAAAAGTGAGAGTTTTCTATAAACAGGTTAAAGATAGAAAAATACAAGATGCCTTAGTTAGAAAACTTTATTGGAAAGGAATGGAGAATAATTTAAATTAAAAACTTTAGTCCGCCTGTCTGTACGTTATAATCATAAAAATTTCAATACAACCTTTTCTATATCCTCCACATAAGACTATACTAAGTTTTTCATATCGTTTGCAACACCCAAAGCATATATATTCTTGATTTGCATTAAAAACTGTATCGATTTAGACATGTAGGGCTGTGTGTCTGTCTGAAGTTTTTTACTACTAGTTTTTTCATTCACCACTTGAAATTTGGTATGCGCATCTATAGTCATCCCCTTCAGCAATGTGCCAAAAATGGGCGTGTTCAAATAACAAAATAATATTTAATGTTTTTAAAAAGTTTAGCACTAAACTTTTAGTACAGAATTTTGTATTTTATTGCACTACCATTACTATTACTATTCCTTTAAGCACTGATTTAGCACAAATGTAATATTTTTAATTTTTAGTACTCGAGTACTAACAGTTTTTAGTACTTACGATTGACTTTTTGGTATTTGTTTTTTTAACAAAACTATGTAGAGTAAAAATATTTCAAGTTGAACTGTTGTTTTCAATACTACGCAATAACAACAACAAAAATTAATAAATATTCTTTGAAACTACACGAAGAGAAATGGTATCATTTAATAGATAAATGCAATCTTGGCAAATGGTGACACTTGTACGCGGCACATAATTTACTATTTGTCACTTTGTCATTTGTCTTCCGAATGAAAAAAAGTTTTTTTCTAATAAAAATTGCTTTATTGGCCTCTTTAGATATAAACAGATGCTTTTAAGATACAGGTGCAACGTCTGTTTTTAAATGTGGCTGAAAAACAACTAATAATTATTAAAATACAAATTGACAATAACTCCAATCATGGTTATAGTCGGGGTGTTTTTTTTTTTTTTTATTCTTTTCGAATAATACTTTTACTGTAGGTTTTCATTGAATTATAAGCATAAATACCGAACGCCCGCATTATTGTAGATGATGTTTTGCGGATTGAGTGATGATGGCATCACCAATGCAAAGCATCTCTAACCTGCATGCATCATAACTTCAAGGTAATAGGTGCGCGCTTTATATAAATAATTTACCTTAATTATAATCAATAATCCCAATATAAAACATATATAAAATAATACATCCAAGTATGGAAAATATTTTAATTATTGTACTGTCATGTAGTAGTTTTCTAATAATATGGTTAAAACGCACCAAAACGGAAACCTAGCCTTGGTGATGGCAATGGTTTGATAGTGATGATGATAGTAATCAATATTCTATGGAGGTTGAAACTATGGTTAAGTTTTATATTATTTATATATTGTGTGTGCCTGCCTACTCATTAAAAAATGCTAGACTTTCAGTTCAAATTGGTTGAAAACATGAAATTAAATGCACTTCACACCTTCTCCCGTCCATCACTTTTGTTTCTTTTCTACTATTGTACAATTTTATTTTATTTAAACATTATAATCATTTTGAATACAATTCTTGCAGTGGCTACTGTGACGTGTAAATATTGTAATCTATGTGAAGAGGCTGTTAACGATGTGATAAAATTCCTCTCGCCTAGGTCGGCGAGAAATCAGTTATTTACTTTCTCTTCATTCACTCTTTTATATTTTGTGTATATTGTACGTCAGCTGTAATTGTTGATGTAATTATGGTTCAAAGTAGCATTTTCTTTTCTTTTCTTTTGTTTTTTGTGGTGTTGTTTTAGTGGTTCAACCATTACTGTGTTTTTTTATTACAGGCTAAAGTATAATGTTCAATGTTTTCTGTTCAAAGCACATGTACTATAAACTCTCAAGATAATACACGGTTCATAGGAGAGAAATAGAGTGTCGTCCAACACAGAAAAAATAATAATTTGTTGGGGAAAAAACACCCTAAAATATGCATCTAATTCTCTTGTTACACGATAGATACGTTCACAAAAAATTCGTGTAAAAAAAGATTTTGGCTAAATGGAAGAATAGTAGATTGGTTCCAGAACTAAAAATTAATTTAAAATCGTGCAAAAAGAGAATTTTTTTTTTCATGTTAACTCGTGTTAAATCAAATTCGTGCAAAAAGAGAATTAGGTGTATTTTTTTTCAATGGTATAAAAATTTGAACCGACCTGAAATAAATCTCAAATAAATTCGAATATTAGTCGACGGTAATTGTTTTCTGTAGCGAAAGGTGTGGTAGTTAAGGGAATCCGTGCATTGCGCATTGCAAGATTAAATGTTTAGTATACAAATAGTAGTATACTTTAAGGCATATAATGTGTTTACACATAATTTTTTCCCCCTTTTAAAAAACATGTATTTCTTTAGCACTAACTCTGTATAAAACTGTTAAGGTTAAGGTTATAATAAATTAAAAAAAAAAAATAAGAAAACTACAGTTCGGGGTTTTTATAAAAATTTTGTGTTTTTCTATAATCAATAACGGAATTTAGTTATTATAATAGAAATTAAAACAGCTAGAAAAGCCTTTTCTACATAAACGAAAATGATTATAACCATATAAAATACTTAAGTGTAATGTTTTTTATGAAATCCTATATAAATACGCTTTCAATGGAAAGCATCATACGTTTAAAGGACCTTTTAAACAAGCCGTTAAAGTTGTGTGACTTTAAATAAAACTCAGTCACTTGGCTAATATGATTAACATTGAATAATATCTTCAAGTCTTTATAGTTCCTAACAACGGCAGTTATATTACTTTGCCTTTTAAGTATTCAGAAGAACGAATTTAACCTAACCCAAAATCATCATGACTTTCATTATCATCATTATTCTTGTAGTAGTTGCTATTGTCGTTGCCTAGTTACTATTAATGTTTTTTTTTTTTTTTCTAACATTTCATGAACAGTCGTGACTCATGTTCCATGTATGGTTTATCCGTATGTCTGTTCTTTTTTCAACTTAGTTGTTTATTAGAAAATTTTCTTTATTAGCGTTTACTCTACTTCAACTTTGTATAAGGAGAAATAAGAGATTTAGAAAAAAATGTGTTTCCTGTTTAAACAACTCGCTTGGTCAGTTAATCGGTCCGTCAGTCCGTCAGTACTGTGATTCTTAAACTATCATTATTTTTCAATGTTTTCTATATTTAGAATTAAATTAAAGATGATTCTTCTTGTTCTTCTTCTTCTTTTCATTTTTTCTTGTCACCAATCTAAAAAAAATGTAAGAAATTAGGTTTCTTGCCTAAACAGGATTTGTGTTGATCAGTCCGTCAATGTTTCTATTTTTATAGTTTTACAATAAAAGTGTTTTCATTCTTCTTCTTGTTGCTTACATTACATTTACATTTGATGTATTCTCACAACTACTGTTATCTAGAATTTGTTCGTTTGCATTAAGCACAGACTGCACATCTATTAGAATTAAAAATTAAAAAAAAAAAAAAAAGGACAAAAATTTCCATTTCACCTAAAACGATGTTTGAGCGCCTTTTACATAAAATTTATGAACAAATATTCCTCCTTATCTACCAAAAAGGTAGCAATCTACTTCGCAATAATTCCATACACAATCATACAGACGGACAACCTAATTGGTTAGATGGTTACTCAGAATGTTGAAGTAAAATAGGAAAATAGACGTGGTAGGGTTTTTGCATGCCTAAGTTTATATAGAATGAAAATTTGAATTTCCAGGTCCATTTTTAGAGCCTTTTTGTTCGTACATCCCACTCATAAAAAACTTAAATTCCACTCCCTTACAAGTGTTCCACTTTATCCATGCCGCAAATGTAATGGGAAGATCTTATAAACGCAGAGTTAAAAGTTTAAATGAAATCTAGCTTTTTACCTTTTTACATATTTGGCATTAGTTGGCATTTTTTATTTTTATTTTGTAAGAGAAATCGAGGTAATGTTATTTGTCACAAAAGTCACAAAGTAATCATAAATTAATTTAACAGTTTTTAATTCTTCAAAAGTAATTTCTTTTTTAATGACATTTTTTTTTTTTTTGTTCAAAATGTATCGCTTTAACTTTAAATGAGAGCATTAGGTCAGATTGTTTATACGAGCAACTAGTTTAAGTGCATCATCATATACAAAAAAGTGTCGCGAATGTGCATGCACTTATATATCACATGTAGGAATGATGACATGTTTAAAGTTGCAGTACTAGATGTCACAAAGTCTTTCTTTCAATGTTTTTCTATTTTTTTTTAAATATTTATTATGAGAAAGGAAAGAAAAACCAAACAATTGAAATCATTTCTGTTATGTGGCATTTATTTTAACTTTCTCATGGAAACCTGGGTTCGTCACTTAGTTTTTGACGTGAATGCATCCCTAAATATAATTATGATGATGTTATGTCTAAAAGTTTGAGCCTTTGCGCTATACTTTTAATATATAATGAATTTTTAAAGTACATTTTATAAAGTCAATATATACGAATTTTTATTCAACGAACATTTGCGGGAACATATTCCGACTTTCTTTCGAAGCTTGTGATCGTTTCCGCGGGTAGGCAGGTTTCTTTAGATCGACTCAATATAACTTATATTGGGTCTACATAGTCTTGTTCAAATCAAGGTATATATGTTAAAAATCCGATTCAATGGATTGAAGAAAAATTAGTGTATTCAGATACTTTTTTGAAGTCAATTAAATTATTCACTTTCAAGCCATAAGCCAAAGACCTTTCACAAATCAATTTTAATTGGCCTTTAATGAATAATAATGATCTTAAAATTGCTGAATTAGAATATAAAAATTTTCAGAATTATACAAAATAGAATAGAACTAAAAAAAAAATCACTGTATATAGTTTTAGCCACAACATTATGCGAACGCCTTCTCAATTTTTTGTGCAGATTGTGTTTAACATTTGCCGTGGCCCAAGCGGTGCCTAATTATGGTGATTTTTGTGACCGTACACGCTAATCAAAAATATATCATATAACTAGTATGGTTTCTAAGGTTACGTTCTAATGCTTTTGCGTAGTTTAACCCTCACTTTTAAGGCAACAAACCAAAATAAATTGAATACTTAATAAGTTTTATTATATTATGCAAATAATTAAATTTCGTATAGAAAAATTAAAGAGACGCATTCCAGTCTAAGGCTTTATTCAATTCAATTTTATCCACCAAATATAGAAAAACTTTCATAGAAGTAACACAATTTATAGAGATTAGATTGAAAAACAAAAGTGTTTTCTACAAAAATGAATTTAATTTCTCGATATTTCAATAAAATTTTCGTTATAAAGACAAGGAAAGGCTTTACCATTATAATTACTTCCGGTAATCGGTATTTTTCAAATGACAAATTTTTCACCATTAATAAAATGAATCTCCAAAAAGATGAAGATTTAAATGGAAATGCAGAAAGTGGAACATCATGTGGAACACCTTCAGGGTATGCATTTATATCTATAAATATTTGTATACCCATCACAGAAAGCTTGACGTTCCGTTTGCAATATCTGGAAGGGAGGGATCAGAGACCTTACAAAGTTTATATAGAACAGCATCAATCTTAGTCGTTGTAGCTAACTTGCAAAAATGGAGACATCGATTTCAAATTTGTCATATTGTTATTGAAAAGAGGCATTATCGGTTAAAAAGTTCGTCCACAGTTAAACAAAATTTGAAGAAAGATTTGATTTCGTTTCGCGAAATATTTTTCGCTTTAAAGTGGTGGGTATTCAATATTTGGCCTAAAGCAAAATAGTACTTTTTTTTTTATTCATTATTTTCTGTAACAATTAATTTTTAAAAATTGATTTAGCGAAAAATTTTTCACGACCGCTAATTTGATAAAGACTGATCGACATGATCTTGAAGCAATGTGGCCAAGTGAATATATAAATTATTGCTTTTAAAACTTTAAAGTTTAGTATAATTAACAAAAATGACTAAAAATAATTCGTTTCTTATTGAATGTAAAAACAGAAAACTAAAATTTAAGTATTCATAAGTAATTTGGTGGCATAAAATTGTGGGAAGTTTGTATCAGGAAGTTTTTCTTTTAACCACGCATACTTCTCTAGACTAACCTAAATGAAATTTTGTAAAAATGTTAGTGTGAAATATTGAATGGTATACTTTGCCTTTTTAAATCTACCATGACCCTGCCTGCCACCAAACAACTAGTATTCAATGGTCTCTGAAACCGTTTTTATATTCTTCGCATATAATGGGTTATACTATGTTCCTTATTCCGTTTGAAACAACCAGAAGGAGGCGTACAAAGTATGCATATTCTTGATCAGAAAAAACCCAATTGAGACATGTAAGTCCGTCTGTTTGTTGATGGCACTCTCATGATCGTAAATTTTGACATATTAAGCTAAAATTTTACAAAAACTTCTAGACGAAATTGGTTAAGAGCCACGCCCACAATCAACAAAAATCTTACTTATAAGGCACAACATATTTATAAGTATTCCTCCTCTACCTATGTCCTAAAAATAGTTGGTCGAAAAACAGATGCACTCAAAATTTACAAAAAAAAAAAAAACTCTGCAAGAGATTTAAACGTTTTTAAATCTATAACTTTTATTACAGTTATTGGGCAAGATCTTACAGAATATGTGCATAGTTTTACGGGCCAAGAAACTTCCAATTGGTTTAAACGTGTAAGAGGATTACTTTAAGAACAATTATTGATTAAGAATAAATATTTAATATAAATTGAAGGTTTTGGAATACAATCTTACAATGATAAAATATATTGCGCTTTCTTAGCGCAAGCTGCGTATAAAAGTCTATTTGGAGAAAAAAATAACTACGAGCGGTCAATATTTGGATATGTTAATAGGAAAACAGAATGTTGCAACCTTTACTCGAGACAAAGTCCGAAATATTGCATTGAATAAAGGAGCCTTTTATACATTTTATGTACCGGTAGCATTGGCCATGCATTTGGCCGGGTAAAGTCAAATGATTGTACGATTTGTATGAAATGAAAAAAACGTTCACTTTGTTCCAGATGTAAAGATATTAAGGCTTTTGACGAAGCCAAGGCCATTTTACTAGAATTAGGTGTACTGTTTCAAAATCAAGATGACTACTTGGACATATCTAGTTCAACAAAGGTTACGGGCAAAGTTGCCACTGATGTAAAAAATAATAATTGTACCTGGTTAGCTGTTGAGTGTATGCATCGTGGCAATGAAGCACAGAAAGCTATAACGATGAAATGTTATGGATCTAGCGGCAAGTGCTTCGAAATGTTGCTAAAGGTTTATATCTGCTTAGATCCTGAAAAGATTGCACCCGTTGAGCAACTGTATAAAGATATGGAACTGCCCACTATTTATGAGGATTATGAAACAAAAATGTTTCAAAAAATTAAACAACAATTGGTGCAAACATCGAAGAATGTGCCAAAGGATGTAATTTTAAACATGGCCAATGAACTAGATCGGAGAGCTGTGAGAGGAATTTTACTGAATTAAAAAAAAAATTTAACGGAACTTTGGAATCACTCTGTAATCTGAATTTGTCTAAATAATATTTTTTTTTTTTAAATATGTTTTTTTTTTTGAAAATGTAAATAAGTAAGTAAGCAGTTGCCGTTTAACAGAATGTCACACGTAATGATTATGGGGCCGTGTGTTTCACAAGTCTTTCTACAATTACAGGTATAAGTTTTTTGTTCAAAATTTTGGCCAAAGTTTTTACAACAACACAATGAAGAACATCTACTCTTGGCTCCTCCACAATTCTTTCCCCGGCTCGTCCATAATTCGACTAATTAATTCTTTAAATGAAATTTTCACATTTATTGACCTACTATGCGTGCGCTCTAATCCCATTTCCAGCTTTGCAATTAGCTACGTTTTACAAAAATAGAACAGTACAAAAATTCTTTTCAAAAACACTTCAGCACCAGCTTTCTTAACGGTTTTGAATCTTTTTGTAAAGATTGTAAAGAAGTATCAGGGACCTTATATATATAAAATAAGTATATAGTATATATTCTTCATCAATACAAAGTTTTGCATCGATTTAAACATGTCTGCTTGACTGTGTTAAACGGAATACAATTTTTGTGGATGTTTTTAAGCGAGTTTTTGCTCAAAATTTTATAAAGATACGCCCATAATTTATAAGCTTAATTACGGGTGATAAATTTTTTTGTCAATACTCTGAATAGGTTAGGTAGGGGTAGTCAAGACTTAGCCTAAAGCATGTATAAATTTGTTTGTTTGTTTTTGTTGGTGTTATTTTTGTTTTGCTAAACAACATGCGTGCGTGCTGCGCCCATTTTTTTCGATTGGCACGTTCGGTGACAGAGGTGTAAAAGTATGTGTTGTGAATATTTGAAGAATGAAATATGTTGTTGTTGTTGATATTAAATGCCTTGATAACTTAAACATCATATTGGTGTTGATGTTGATGATAAAATAATTGATACTTTTTTTTTTAAGATGGCTCGTGTATAACTATGTAAATAATAACAAGGGGACGTACAGACAGATGTTTAAATGGAGAAACGGCTAAGAAGGAAACTTGCTTTTAATTATTATTTAGGTGCACAAATTTCTAAAAATATTAAAAAAATGTGTGAATATATAAACATACACATACTCACAAATCTTCTAATTCTTTTATTTTTGTTTTGTTATTTGAGCAAAACAAAAAACAAAAAAATAGTTAATAGTTTTTTTCCTCCTTTTAGTTGTTTTTCTTCTTTCATCTTTTTTATAGATAATTTTTTATTGCATAACTTTATGAATGAAACTAATGTTATGGTGACTGAATGAATGATGATTTTTTGCTTGGCTGTGAGCTTAGTAAATAATTGAATAAAAAAAATCAAACAAAACACGAAATCTTACATAATAAAGTAATTTGCTTTGTTTTCTTTAATTTATTTTATTTAAAGCTTTATTAAAATTCCAGAGATTCTCAGTGTTTTCATTACTAGTAGAGAGCCTTTCCTGTGCCTGTGTCTGACTTTTTATACAGCTCCAGAGTACTCTTTGTTTTATACTAAAGTAATAATTCTTGTTTTTGCACAGTAGTACGTATCTAAGATTTCTTTCCAAAACTTTTCATTTTTTATCTGCAATTTTTAGCTTTTCGAATAATAATAATAAGTGAATAATTAGTAAGGTTGTATAATAATTTTGCATTTTTATATGATAGATAATGGGTGTGCTTTTTTCCTTTACATTCATGTACTTGTACATTGTAACAGTATGTGCGTTTGTGCAGAATGCGGCTATTTATTGAACGTGCTTACCTTTCATAGTAAAATTTTCACCAATTTTTATTCAATGGTTATTGTTGTTGTTGTTGTTGTTGTTGTTTAAGAAAATTACTTTCACATTTCTCCAAGTCAGAAACAGAAAGACACACTCATACATTTAAAGGTTTATGTTGCCGATAGAAATTCATAGAAAAAGTTAAAAAAAAAAAACTAAATGTATTGTAGTTTGGAACACTTCATACATCCCTTCCCCATTTACATATAAACTGTATAAATTTTGCTTAATGTAAATTACAACCTGAAACTAAAAACATTAGCGCTGAACATCTCAAAACCATAGACAAACATAGGGACACACATGTCCACAGATCGATCTCAATTTTAATGCCGACCAAGACTTTTTACACTTTGTAGAGTATCTGACGCCTTTCTCTGAGTATACAAACAGACTTACAAATTTAATATACCCTCTTTCTTATAAGAAGGGTGTAAAAGAAGAAAATTTATTGAAATTTTTTTCATAAAATTTCATATAAAATGAAAATTGATTTTGTGTGCGTCTATGTGTGTTATAGAAAAACCAGTAATAATAATGCCAACTAGTGTGTGTGTGTGTATAGTGTGGGGCCCACCTCTAGTCAGGTGTGCATACTGCGTGCATTTAATATGCAAACTCTATCTACTCTACTACCGTTAGAGTTTCCTTTACCCAATGAACCAATTTCAATAATATAAATATTTTGTTTCATGTTTTGTTCATTTTCCTCTTCTTTTACTAGTTTGTTGTTGTTAGTGTTATACGTTTCACTTGATTATAAATAGCATGACATGCACATGTTTTGATCACAGCACTTACTCAATGTTGTCTTGCTTACTCAACGATCAATAAGTGCGAAAGAGTGAACAGATTATAAAGTATACACGTATATGTACGATATCACTCTCTGCATGACTGAATATGTGAGTACGTATGTTTATACACGAAATATATTGAATTTCCTTGAAATGACCGACTATTAATGTAAAAAACAGTAATTGAAACAGCACTAATAGAAAAAAAAGGGATATTATTTATGCTAATAAAATAATTATTTTTACAAAATCATGTTTAAATGTTTAAAAATAGTGAAATATTTTTATAAAATATGAAGAAGTTAGTAGGAATTCATCTGAGATATTTTTGCGAATCAAGGACTGAAATAGTGAAAGTTTTAAAGTAAAGAAAAATTCAATCCAAAATATTCCATCGTACTGAAATTTTAGTTATTCGGTTCTGATGTAGTGTAGGCATTATGATTATTCCCATGTGGCAGTTGCCTTTTTGCAATTTTTCCATTTCAATGGAGCAATTTATACTCTTTAAAAAAAGCATTCATGTGTAGAAACACAAAAATACACAAATAGAGGGAATGAAATTTGAGAGATAAATTTATGATAATGGCAATAATAACAGTACATAAATATTGTGTGTAAAGATGGTCATGTAAAATAGATAAAGAAATGGATAACAAACCAAACACAAAAATGGAAAGTGAAATTGTAATATGATCTTCTCACACATACTATTGTACACACAGGCCATATGTACCAATAATAGATTTATGGGAATTGTATGTGGCAGTCATGATTGCACTGCTAACAGAGCTTACAGTGCTATACTGTGAGCTATTCAAGCAGTGCATGGAATGCTGTTTTCCATAAATATTTAACGAGTGTTCGTTTATTGCTTAAGACAGACCAGTTTCATTAATCCAAATATTTCACTTTACGATTGCCGTAGTTGGTTTCATTGTTAGCCATTGTCATAGCCACCACTACCTAATTTGAAATATTTGAAATATGCTTCATGTGGGTTTTTTTTTTTGAGCCTTAACAATTAGAGTCTGTGTTGGAAAAGTAGGCTACATGGTCATTTCGATTTATTTTCATTCTTCCTTTTGTGTGTATGTGTGTATGGTTTATTTAATTTTTATGTACTTTAAAAATAGAAAATAAAAACAAAAAACAAACCCCTTCCAAACAAAAATTCCACACACACACACAAACTCTATTGTTGAACTTACCACACAATGGCACCTGACACAGCTGGCAAGTATTTGGTTTCTAAGGCAAATGCATGAAATATATTTACACAGTATCAAACTAATAACAAATTGTTGTTTTTGTTTTTGTTGTTGTCTTACTTAGACTCATTGAAGGTTTCGTTTCGTTTCGTTGTTTTTCTTCAATTTTCTGACATCGTTGCATTTTTCTTGCTTAACATAAAATTGCAAATTAAGAGTTAAGAGTCTTAATTGTTAATAAACCATGATAATGATCTTTTCCTTTTTTGAACAAAAACAATTGCAACAATAAAATAATCAAATTAAACCTTGAGACAACCTTGTGTTATATAATGTACTCAAGTGCTAAATAACAATTTAGTTTAAAGTATATTTTTACAATATAATAAATTCGATACTAAACTTATTTTCTGGGAAATATTAATGATAGCACTTTACTCATCTCTTAAAATATCAATAATTTTGATCAGCTTTTTTTATTTAGTCATTCTAAGTCATTACATATCCACCAGCATTAAATCATCATAAATCTGTCCGTCTGTCCATCTGTGGTAAACATTCTCCCGATCGCAAATATTGAGTTATCAACTTCAAACTTTGTAGAAATAGTGAATTGGTATTGAAATTGGGCAAAATTGATCGAGGGACACACATACAAACTAAAACGCACGCAAAAACTAAAGAGCGTTCAACGGGGCTGTCTAAGTATCACTGCATTAGATAGTTTGAAAATTGGCGCTCAAGTTTCTTATAAGATTTTGGGGGGATCTTACGTTCTATACTTATATGCAAACTGTAGGCGTGGCCGATTTGTGATTAAAAACTTTAATAGTGTATAAAATACGTATAAACTTACATGTCGGTTTTCGTACAAGACAAGGTTTTTTTTTGAAATTTGTAAGCTTGGATTGTCTGCTATCCGACCCCATCCACAATTTACGACTATGAGTGTTTCAACAATTAAATATATTCCTGAGCAGCATTAAAATATGAGTAGAAATAGAGATGTCGGTATGTCCGCGTTGTCATAATACTGGTATATTTAGCTAAAATATGGTGCGGACGATGCAAGTTTTTGATGCTGATCATGAACATACTTGTGGGTTCTGGGTGTTGCAAGCGAAATGACACACTTAGTATACCTCCCCTCTAATGTTTATGCGGTATTAAAACTCTAAGGCGGATATAAATTAATTGAATTTAATTGATGGGATAGTGAAAAGAAAATTCACAGACATTAACAAACCATTCATTCTTTTTTTTTTTTTTTGTTAAATTGATTACAATCCATAGCCAACAACAAGCACCATAAATTTTGCGAGTAAGCTATAATAACAAGCACATCACTATTAGAGAGCATTAAATCTATCCATCCATCCGTCCATCCATCTATTCAGCCAATTGACATGATGGTGTTTTTTCTTTATGTGAATGATGGCTAAACAGACAATTTTTCAAATGCAAATAATACGTTAAGTAGCCCCAGAAGAAAAGAAAATAAGTTACAGCAGTTTACACGCCATCACACATTTAGTTAGACAGTCGCTTATACTCGTTGTTTGCAGTCAATGCAGTTCCGATGAATAATAAAATTTGTATGAAAATGCAAGTAATTGCACAAGCACACAACCAGTAAGCCTCAGCACACAATAATGGTTAGACAAATATAAATACAAGCCAACCAACCAAACAACCAAACAAATCAGCATCAATTACATTGAATACATATGCGCGGTAGCGACATAGCCTCAGTGCCGCAAAGTGTGAAGGGTGATGAAATGTTTCAAAGCCAGACAATTGGCATTTTGTATGAGCGCGTTTTTCTTTTCATTCTACATATATTTTGTAGACAAACCATTCTTCATTTATGCTCTGTCTTCTTCTTTTTTTTTATGATACTTTGTAAATTGAGGAGATGCAGCCAATTAAGCAAGAGTCACAATAACAATAACAATAACAACTTTTTTGTTGCAATAATCACAATAATAATAATAATAACAAGAAGAAGAAGAAGAAGAACAAGAACGAGATCTACTCATTTCATTCGCCACAAAAAGATGTTAATTTTAAGCGTTACTTAAGCTACAAAGCAAAATTTTTTAACAACAACAACAACAATGCTATGAATAGCAAAATTAAGCGATTTAAACAATTATTTATCTTGTGATCAGCAGTTTTTTTTTGCGTTTCGCACCGCTTGTGAGTTGCATACGGCAGCATTGGTGCTGCTGGTATGTTGTTGTACATATTTCAATTCAAAACACAGGTTTAAGTCAAGGTCGCTCTCTGAAAACTTTTCCACAAGAATTTATATCCAATCATTGCAATTGCTTTAGGTGCTTATGTGCAGTACAAGTCAGGCCTGTACAGTAAGCCCCCACACTAATCATACCAAACCGCGGTATGTGCAAAATCGATAGGTTTAGAAACGTGTTAACAACCATTTGGTTGAACAAAAATATTTTTCTAAAAATTTCCACAGAAAGGCACGGTTTTGCGAATAATGATATATGCAGTGTTGAATGTTAAAAAATTTAGGTAAATTTTCAAGTAATTATGTCCTGCAGTATTTGTAGAATGAATTTGCAGTGACTTTCAAAATCGCTTCATGTTTGGTGTGCAGTAAGATAGAAAAACGAATGCCACAAATTTATCAATTTTCAAAAATATTTGAGGAACAGTGAGCGCTCTTAACTAGTGTTGAAGCGCTGATTTCAGATCTGGTTTTAATTTTTCTCTACTACGCAAGGTGCCAATTTTTTTGCGAAATTCTCCAGTGATAGAAAAATTGTAAAAGCTGGGTCAGTTGTTACGTAAAGAAACGCCTCTTTTAATTTTTTTTGCATGTAGTACAGTGTTAAACATAGTAAGGCTCTCTGTCATTAACAAATCGAATTATAGAGTCCTAGTTATTAATTCGACTGGCACATAATTTTTGGTAAATTTTTTATATTTTTTTCAACTGCAAAGTAAATTTTAATAGGTATTTTATTTAGGTCCATCATTCATTATGTAGGGGGCTACATAACAATTATTATCGCATAATTCTGCTTAAGTTGTTTTAGGCGAATAATTTCATTTTATTGTAATGCAATGGAAATTTCTATATATTTTTCAAGTTACCATATAACACCAAGTGAGTGTGCAACATAATCCAATCTTAATAATTATATTAAACATAAAATATACATTCCACTGTAGTGAATAGTTATAATAATGAATAATTCTTTAAAAAATATGTGTACACATACAATCACACACATATCTGAACAGATAGCAGGTTATCAAACAATAACAACAACAACAACAAGTTAAGGAAGCTACAGATATATAAGTATGAATAATGGTTGGAGGGACGGACACACAATTGAATAAACACGTTACATGTTAAGCTTATTACTGGTTTTCGTTTTCACATAACTAAGAAATACAAAAAAAATTTTGGTTGTATTTTGAAATTTCATGAAAATGACATACAAGGGAGATGTTGGTATGTATGAATAGACAGACAAACCAATAGACAAAAAGACAGACGTTTAGACAGATATATGTATGAAGTATTTTTTTTCAATAATTTTTGGCAATGTGATGAAAGCAGCATACAAACGTATATTGGTTGTCGTTGTTGTTATTTTGTTGCAGGTTTACCAAAAAAGTGAAACTCACTTTTCAATGATCACACACATGTACATACATACCATATAAACAAAACTCCCAACAGCAGTAATGATTGAGTTTTGTAAGTTGATGCCTATATATGTATGTACGTTACATAGGCTGTGGCTGCTGTAGCTGTAGCTACCAACTAGATGCTGATTTCAAGTTTTTATTTGTCTATGCTTACATTTAAATGTGTTACTACTAGTATATGTTTTTCTATACCCTCCATTTTAGTGATGAGGGTATACTAAGTTTGTTACACCATTTGCCGTTTCTTTGAAGAAAGCCTTGAAAATCCGACAAAGTTGATATAGATATGTCCGTTGTTTAGATAATGAGTTCAAATTTTGTACAAAAACTTCTATTTTCTGTTCGCAGATTGCAATTTAACTTGAGCAAAACTTACTGAGAACCAGTAGTAGTAGTAGTAGTAGTAGTGAGTTGATAAAGATCTCTCGCAAAATTTGAGCTATAAATATTTATAATTAAAACACCCATTACAACAATTACAACAAAATTTATGAAAAGCAGAATACTTCTGTTATTTGATACAGAATCATAAAGGGCGCAATCTACCTTACATGCCATGCCCCTATAAATTGAAATGTAGGATATTTAAGATTTCGCCTACGCCACATTTTATTTTTTATTACTTATTTTTCGATAATATTTTCATGTTTTTGTTGAGAAGTTAACTACACACGCTATTTACGTTTTTTAGAAATTGGGAATAAATACGTTCGAACATGTTTGTGAATATCACCTGTTTTTTTGTTTGGTTAAGTAGGTTTTTAAGTGTATTTTTTTTTTTTTTTTGTTAACATTTTTTTCCCATAAAAATGTTTCACTGAGTGCCCGCACATCTGATAATTTGTCAATTCAATTTGAAACTTTTACTAATTTAATCAGTTTTCTAATTGGAATATCCGTCCATTAGTGGTAAATGTGAAATTTTTTTGCCTCGTCGTATATACTCGTATATGTACAATATATGAAAAGTTATGTATAGGTCATCAATATATAAACAATTGTATATTTCTCACGTTGTGTTTTTTCATTTATAAATTGCTAAATAATTGTGACTAAATATTGGCAGCAATATACAAAGATAAAAACGTGACCATTAATAATATTTTTTATTTTGATAAATAATGCACGAAAGTCAGTACTTAGAGTTAATGAAGACGAATATCATAGAATGCTTTGTGTATTTATATCCATGCTAAGCAAATGTGAGATTAAAATTTTCTATTAAAGAAGTTGCCTCTTTAAAAATTGCAAAAAATAAAATGAATAACACACATAAAACTATGGCTAATTGACTCTGATTTAGGTGCCAATCAAGAAAATAAATATTTTGCAACGTCTCTTATTTGTATAGCGTATAAAAATTATGTAAACTATTTAAAACAATTTCTCATCAATAGATATTTCATTTATTGTAAGGAAAAACAATTTATTTCTCGTGCTAATAAAATATTCACCGCTTTTTGGCTACCCATTACATTACCTATGGCGCTATAAACAATTCGCCATCGCAGTATTGTTACATGTTTACTTTTCTTTTCCTTTTATATTTATAAACGAAATTCTCATTAATCCAAAATTTTTTCCCGTTTGTTTAAAATGCATGTCCGCGTATTAGAGCATACATATGCAAGAGAGTAGTGTGAATGATGTAACCTTATAAATATAGGGAAATATTTCAAACTACCGTTAAATGTTGAATTGATGAGAGCCGAAGGCAA
The DNA here is from genome assembly GCA_949710015.1 of Crataerina pallida. Taxonomy (NCBI): domain Eukaryota; kingdom Metazoa; phylum Arthropoda; class Insecta; order Diptera; family Hippoboscidae; genus Crataerina; species Crataerina pallida. The sequence continues at coordinate 3,811,113 of OX453291.1, read as the reverse complement.
TAGGTTTTTCTTTCCATCTCACTCTTTTTTTTATTCGTCTCATCGTTTTCATTGTTTTTCGTTTTCTTCGCTTATTCAGTTTTCACATTTTTGTTCAACTGTTTAGTTTACTTTCACAGACCGTTATTTTACTGTTGCTAGTTTTTTCTTTTTTTACATATTTTGACATTCTTTGTTCACACAGCCTATGTAGGGTATAACTAAACTAGTTTTCTTTATGCTCATTAATGATTATTGTACAGATTTTTCTCTTGCTGATAAATTTTGTCATTACTTGCATTTCTTTGTATGTGTCTCTATCTCTGGCTTGCATTTAAATTTTTCAAATATACATGAAGTGCTTCATTTCTTTTATTACTTAGGGTGTGAATTAAGGAGGGAAAAACATTTTGTTTACATTGTTGTCATTTCTAGCATATATATCACTCATGACTGTGGCTTTAATCGTAATCGCTGCGATGCTCGCTCTAAGCATATCTATATACAGATTTCAAATACAGGTTTTTAGGCGGATTCTGCGCTATTTATCAGAGTAGATTCTGATTAAATTCGTTTCAGTTTAGCAAAAATCGAAATGAATGAAAGAATTTGAATCAATTTTGAGGTAGATTTGAATTAAAAAACATTCATGTACTTCTTTAGGATGAAGTTGAATACAATTTGGAATGAAGTGGATGTTATAACGATATACATTTGTAACTGTTGTTAAGTAAGCCTCTGTATCAATTTCATAGTTGATTAGAGTTTAATTCAGAGTAAATTTTTGGTTAAAATATGAACTATTCTCGGAGTAGATTCGTAATAATATCTCTCTACCTATTTTGGAAAAGTCTCAAACTAAATTTAGACCGTTTAAAGTAGTTTCTGTTTTAATTTTAAAAAGCGTTCACAATAATTCTAGACAACAATTTATTTTGGATGATTTCATGATTAAATGGGCGGCAACTAAACTAATTTTTAGTACATTCGGACTTAATGCAGGAGATCTGTTGGCTTGGCTAATGTCGGTGTAAATTCATATTTAATTAGTAGTTAAACTTCATGCCTTAGTGTAATATACAAGCAGAGGATTACAGATTTATTTAAATGCATTTTTTTTTTATAAATTATTTTTTCCTTCTCAAGATTTTATAGTTATTTATTACGTTAGGCAATTAACTTGTGCAATGTCATCACGTTTTCCTAATTATAAGCATTTTTTTTTCATAGATTTTCAAACACTGTCGTTCCTTTCCTTGACTAGCATAATTGTTCTTTTTGTTGGTTATTAAAATCTGTTTGCATAAGCTTGGATGCTGCTGAAGTATTTTATTCAAAAACCCTACAATTATGCTTTGGCATCATTTTAATCAAAGCGTAGAAACTACTGGCAATAATCATCATTTTATTGTTGTAGTAAACATTAAAAAATACCTCAAGTGTATTTAAAAAAAAACAACAACAACAAACAAATGAATATTATTTAAATTGAATTTGAAAAAAAGAATTAAAAAAATTGAAAAAATAATTTCAAAAATATTTCAAAAATTAATATTTTCAATTTTTGTTATTTCTTATTTCCACAGTATTTTCCCACGCACACATATTTGCTTAAAAGTTTGTTGAACTGTTTTTTTATATTCCTCTCCTTTTTTTTTTTTTTTGCTATATTTTTATGCACCAACATATATATGAACAATTAAGCAAATTATTGATGTTGCTTTGATTGCTGCTGTCGCTATTGTTGTTATTGTTGTTGTTGTTAATATTATTGCTTAAAGAAAATGACAACAACGTAGACATCATAAGAGTTGCTTTAAACATTAAGCTGTCATTGACACACCACGCCACAGCAGCTGGGGCTGGTGTTACAAGCTAAGCGTCTAAAAACTGACACTCTACGCATGTATCAGTGATGTAATGTTATTATGTTTTAATTTTTTCATAAAAATAAGAAAATGTAGGAAAAAACATTTGAAGTTTTTTCATTTTTAATTACTAACATAAACTCTTTGTTGTTGTTGGTGCAAAAGTAAATAATCTCATAAATATTAATAAAATCATTATTAAAGATAAAATGAAATTACAACAATTTTTTTCAAACTCTTTTATGAAACTCTTAAGTTTTCAGTATTAAACTGAAGTTTTCCGAAATTATTTTTTACCAAAGTTTAACATTATTGAACTTTTTAAAACAATAAGTAGAATTTTTATCATTACTAAATATACCAATAGGTCCTCTGATGAACTTACTCGGTTTGTTTTAGTCTACAAATTTTTATGGAAGATTTAAATTTGTTTATTATTAAAGCCAAGGCCACTCCCAATAATTATTAAAAAACCGTATGAACTTAGATTAAATAAAAAATACTTTATAAGTATATAAATTAAGTTTTTTTCCGTTGAATTCTTAAGAATGTTTTAATTAGTTCGTGAGCGCTTAATTTTTATTTTTATTTTTATTAAAGCATTGGGAAAAAAGTTATTAAAAAATCGCTTATGTTCGTACACACACATGCATAGTCTTAACCTAGTTAGAAGAAAATTAAGAAAAAATAATAACAACAACAACAACAACAACAACAATAATAAGTGTGAAGCACTAGCAGTGGCGCTATATTTACATTTTACACACATGTGATGGCGGCGGGTGGTAAATTATCTCCATTTTCATTACTAGCGAGTCGCTCACAATTGATTGTTATATGGGTAGTTGTTGCTGTTGTTGCTATAGTGCTCTAGTTTTGGTACATTTTATAATTTTTTTGCTTCAAGCTCGCTGTTAATTGTCACATTTCCCGTCAGTTAAATTTGTTGCGTCCTCTTCAACAAGAAATATTGATATATTAAGCGAGAGAACAAAAAAAAAAAAAAATTGTTCAAATATTCTTAATCCATATTATTAGATTCCTGTGCTGCTTAAATAAAAATTTGGCGTAAAAGTTAAGTGTAAATGATGATGTACAAAAAATAGGCGTGGCGGCATAATACTCTTTAAAAGAGAGCGCTAATGTGTACATGCCACGCCCACAATTTATAAAAAAAATTCTCCTTGTGGTACACATTCTTTTTAATTTATGAAAAGAAAGCGCTTCTATACACATAGTCTAGCCATAGACTTCGCTTAGGGTATTTCAACACGTAGCGTAGGACCACTTAGCTAAATCTCTTTTATTTGCTATTTTTTATATATGCCGTTGTTTAAGTATTATTTACTTGGAAAGAAAATGTGCTAAAGTAAAACGTGGAAGAATAGTTGTTGATGTTGTTGTTCGCTTTATCTAACAAATACGATCATTGAACTTAAACGTACTTCTAACCGTTCAGCCTCAACTGAGCAGAATAACTAATAATTGCGGTTTACCTTGAATATAAGAAAAGAAAAAACAAAAACAAAATAAAAGAAATAAACAAAACAGCAACATCCCAGAATCTCTATAAAGAATTCTATAATTTTTTTACCCTCCACCTTGGGGAAGAGGGTACATTCATTTTGATCGTCCGTTTACAACAGGAAACAACAGGAAGGAAGCCTCGGAGACCCCACAAACCATATATATTCTTATGTCATGTCCGTCCGTGTGTCCGTTTGTTGTTGGCACTCTCACGGTCGCAATTTTTAAAATATCAAATTGAAACTTGGCACACTTATTCTTAGTTTAATTTCGCTGTTTCGTATTGAAATTGGGCAAAATCAGTTAAGAGACACGCCCACAATAAACGAAAATCTCAACATACCTCGAAAAAATTGTACCTTTCAAATAATTATATATCGTACAATACTATGCCTCCTATCAAGTTGAAATTTGGTATAAATATAAGTGGTACCGTTATCCAACACTGTGCCAAAAATGAGCGCGATTGATTAACACAAACGCCTATAATTAAAAAAAACGCTATTTGCGTAAGTGCATGAAATACATAAATGTGACAATAGGAACTTCTTTTTTAGAGGATTATAAAAGGTGGAGGGTATTTAAGCTTCGGTCTTAATCGAACTTTTCTATCTTGTTTATTTTTATTTTTTCATAATGAATAAAGCAGCGGTGTGCGTATTTTTTTTTTTTCTGTGTATGTGAGAAAATCTTATTTTTAGTTTTTTATTTGATTATAATTTAGGAATGTTTCCTCTCTATTCGCTTGTGAGAGGCGCGGCGCCTCATAATGAATGATAATCTAAAGTTAATGACTTTTCTTTTATGTTGTAGTGATTTTTTCCTTTTTTCCCTAATAAACCAGAGATTCATAATAATCTGATTACAATCTAAATTAAACAACGACGACAATGTTTATGTTAAAAATTCGTTAACGGCACTTTAAAAGCATGTTAAACTATAATTTTATCACTCTTTAAAGCAAGTTCAAAAAACATAAGGAAAAAAATTACTGCTTTTTTGAGTTGAAAAAGAAACATTGACCGCTTTCATGCATTTCTCTAAGCGAAGAAAACTTTATTTCATGTTTTATAAACACCTGTTTACTAATTTATTATGTGTATGCATTTAAATTTTGGCATAATCATACACTTCCTTCAGTCCCCCTCACAAGGCAGTCTTTTACTGAACCAAGTACATATATGGCCAAGTCTTATCTACAACATTATAATTAGAAAAATGTGTAGTCAAAGAAACTCCTCTTTTGGCAGGCAGGCATAACATTAAGTGAAAAATATTCAATACTAAAAAGAAATGTAAATAAAATTAAGCTCTACGAGTATAACATGGATTAGACAACCAATCACTCAAATAACAATACATTTTACGTAATTTTGCTAGAGAAAAAAACAAGTAAGAAAACTAAATTTGACTTTGGCCAAATCTTAAATACCCTCCACTTCGACAATGGTGGGTGTGGCAGTTATATGATTACAGTCTCTAATAGTGTATGTATTACTAACATATTTTATCTAATTTAACTACTCTAAAATTTGTGAAAAAAATGCTTTCCTCTTATTATATTTTGAATAAATTTTGTAATTTTCTTTCTTTGTTTAAAACTTGTTTCTTTTTTGTTGCATTTTATAAACAAATAACTCACATTTCTTTCTTTTTTTTTTTGCCTTTAAGTTATTCCTAAAGCATATATAATTAAAGTTATGGGGAAAAAACTCGATTTTCTTTTTTTTTAACCATAATATTAATTGAGGAAAAACGTGGCAGTGGAAAAAATATGGTCAGGGTGGTGGGCACTTGTTTAGAAGACTTTTTCATTTACTACCAACCAAATATTCGTTATTGTTAAAAATATCTTCCTAGTTTATAAACAAAGAAAATTTATGGATATAGGAAGTGCATGTATCTCCGAAAGAAGATACATGAAAAGCTTCGCGAAAATAAAAAGAGTACAAAAGTGCGCATTAAGAGAGAATGTTGTATTTTTTTTGAAAGGAAAAACAAAAACAAACAAAGAAGCTATATTAGGCTTAGATAATAAACTTTTATAGCTGATCTGTGGGTGTGGCCTGTATACAGTTGGTCTTCCTTTTTGCGACTTCTACGTGTTAAACCCAATACTTTAATTCTGAATTAAAGAACTTTTTTTGTCATAAATTATGGATGCGTGTGATGATGAAGATTACAGAATACTTTGTAAAGTCTCTGACAAACGGAAAAACGAACTTGGTATGCCACGCAACCTATGGGGATCTTTTTTTATTCTATCTTCTGCTATCATTTCTATTATTACATTGTCGTTGTTGTTTTATGTAAAATCAAATAAAATTATTTGCAGTAATTATTAGCTCTTAAGAGATTAATTTAAAAAAAATTAAAACAAAATATAATAACAACAAACAACAACAAAAACAAAAAACAACTTTATAATGAGTGCAACCAAACGGTAAAAATTGTATAAGAAATGCACACAATCACACCAACTCAACCCATTCAACAAACACGTACAACAAACATCAACACAAGCTTGAGCAAGCAAGCAATACATGTAATGGCTGTAGAATAACAGAAATTGTGTTTATTAATGATTTCTTCAGTAAAAACGTTTTAAAACGGCGCTTTTTTTCTTCTTTTTTTTTGGTTTTTCTTTTTTACTTTATTTGAATTCTTACTTTATATGCGCATTCTCCACAATGACCCTGCAGCTATATAACGTACTAGAGATTTACTGTACTAAACATCATTATGAACCAATTTTAAGATCACATGAAATCCTTGCTTTTTTTTTTTATTATTTTTCATTTTAACCATTTAATTCGTTCGTTCTCAGGCGCTTAATGAATTAACTGTAAAATATTTTTACAATATTATGTTTCAGGAAAAATAAAAGGAAAGATAACAGTGGATTGTACTCACTAAGCAGTGACATATTTTGCATATCTTTAGATTTCTTTTATTATTTGTTATGATTAATGGAATTTTTTTTTAAATAAAAATTATAAAGATATATGATTATAAATTTATTTATTAATATTTTAAAAACATTTTTAACAAAAAAAAAAATTTCTTTATAAAAAAGTTGAAAAAAAATTATTAATAATAAAGTACGTTAAAATTAATTAATGATATTAATATGTCTTAATGCGCAAGACTATGCTTATAAAGATACATATATAGGGGCCATCATTTGAAAACTCTCCATAATAGTGATGAGGTTACACTAAGTTTGTTAGTCCGTTTGAAACACTCAGAAGGAAACCATACAACGCATATATATTATTGATTAGCATCAAATTCAAAGTCAATCTAGACCGTGAATCGGTCTCTTGTTTGTGAATTCTGAGATGGAACTTTATATATACTTTTCAAGTTATTGCAAGCAAAATGTATCAAAAGCCACGCCCACAATCGATATTTATATGCTTTAAAAAATGTATCCATAAAGTTGAAATCAGTTTATAATTATCTACTCAGTTTACAATTAGCCTACTCAACAATTTACCAAAAATAGGCGTGGTGCGATAACGTCCACAACTTATAAGAAAAAAGCATCTTTTGACATTCGACTTAAAAATTAATCCGAAATACAAAACGTAATTAGATACCTGGCACGCCCAAAAGTTGTACATTAACAAGGACGGTGTTTAATATTCATCTTAAGCTAAACTTAATTCTCTTATTGATTGATTTATTACTATTCACACTTACCCTGCATTCACTAAGAAGATAAATCGATTTCATTAGTTGCCAAATGGTTAACTGTAAAGAAAAAAGAAATTAACATAAAATTACAATAAGTCAAATGATTTGTAGCTTAAATTATGTTACATCTAATCAATGCTGATCAAGAATATATATACTTTGTAAGGTATCTCCTTCTAATTTATTAATTCCCCTTAAGGTTAAATCAAGAGAGTAAAGGAACTGGCTTCTTATGTATATATAAAAAAAAAAAAAGCCAACAGATCACAACTCGTTTATTATCCATATTTGGTTGCGATAACCAATTTAAAAATGTTTTAATGATTTTAATCAGCCAGCACGTACACAAAACAGTGGTGTTGATAGTTATGGACGTGAAAATTTTTTATTATGTGAAAGAAAACCATTTATTTTTACTTGAATGAGTGGATTATCATACACCCTAAGTGTCTGGCACAGTAGTAGTAAAATGGTAGTAAAGTGGACATTTTTTTATACCCTCTATATAGAAACTAAGTTTGTTATTACGTTTGCAACTTCTAGGCATACGTATGGACACGTATAAAGTTCATTTTGCCAACAACTACTAAGAGCTTCCAATGCTTTCACATTAAGATAAAGTTAAACTTTATTATTATTGTTTTTTTTTTTCTATATTTTTTCCATTTTATTTATTTTATTCACATTTTTCTTAGCTCCTCTCCTCTTTGTAGCGTTCATTTAATAATAACTTTGCTATTGTTATTGTATGATAGTCGTTGTTGTTGGTCTTTTTTTTTTTTTTTATTATTATCTACCTAGTACATATTTGCTTTGGGTGTTCGGTTAAAGTGGTTCAATGAACCTGTTAAAGCTTTTATTTTGAACTCTCTTTTATTTACCCACACAACGCACATGCATACATACAATGATGTACAACAGTACATATTTATATACTTGAACAAATTCCATTACGACCGCGTCTTATATCAAAAGCTAGCTTTTATCACATGCTTACAGATCTAACCATTCAATCTACATAGTTAGACAAAATAATTTATGACAGCTGTCTGTTTGTCTGTCTGTCTCCCTTACAATTTATATGTAGCTTTGTGTTTAGAAAAATTTCATAATCTTGTATATTTGTGTAGAAAAATTGATTTAATAGTTTAGTAAATTATTTATAAGTAGACTAGACTAAGACTTTATAATTTAATAGTGAATTATGAACGTCCTTCACGCACACACCCTTTTTGTATTGAAATGATTTTTTTACTATAAAATCTTAAAATCTCAATAATTTATTAAACAAACACACTTATCGTATTCTTTCTCTTGTTGTTGTTGTTGTTGTGGTTTGTAACTGAACAATTTTGAAAGGAGCGCTTGCCAGACAAACTTTATTGAAATGTAGACAAAAAGTATTGAGCTGCGTAGACTTTTGTATGGCAAGTTATTCAAGTAATTTATCAAATTCTTTGTTCATCTTCTTATTCTTCTTAAAAGGAGTTGAACAAGTTCTGACATAAGGGCTCTTGAACAAAAACAAAGAATACAAAAATTATGAAAATCACGTGCAAACTGTCAGCTTTGTAATTTAATAATTTTGTCTTTAGAGAAAAAATACATATTTTTTGGAAAATGGCCCAAGTCCAATTTTCAAAAAAAAACCTGTCGCTAATATAGAAAAATGAACCTTTACATCCGGGTGAATTTGGTAGACAGCCACGCCCACAATTGGCAAAAATGAAATTCACCTAGACAAGTGAAAATGTTAATACCCTTCACTCCTTCATCATCATCATTATGGCTGGCCAATTACAATCTATGGAGGTCTTTAGCCTGTTGCAGAAAAGAACGACACGCGTTTCGAACGTTTACGCGTCTTCTTCAGTTTTTCAGTTTCATTCCTTAGCTTTGCAAATTATGCTACAATTAGTTTAGTTGTGATCAGTAAAGGCGCGGTATTGTCACATACGTCTAAAGAGAGAAAAATCATTATGTGAAAAAGGATTCCAAAAGTAGTTAGAACGATTCCAAATTTGACACAGATGAAGCTACGCAGTCTTTCGTTATAATTAAAGCTTATATGTGAAGGGGTTCTAAAAATGGTCCGATTTGGATACTATATCCTTCTCAGTTATACATGTTGGCCTCTCGACAATACTACCTCATCTACCTCCACCCTATATGGGATTTGATAACATCACGTCTTGCCCATTAAAATTTATTCTTCAATATTTTGCTGTTGTTTTCTTGCAATTTTATCACAATAATTTCATTTTTCTTACTTTTTCTGCATCTTATTCTTCTTATTAGTATTAATCATAATTATATCTCGAGACAATCTTTTGTTATTACATTGTGGCATGTGCGTTGAATTGACGGCTTGTTTCAATATTGTTAAGGATGTTTTCTGGTTTGTTGTTTTTGTTTTGTTTGCCTCTTTAAATAAACTATTAATGGCCTTGTCAAGGCCTTTATAATGTGATTTTGTAACAACACGTACTCTATGTAAGTAGTATGACTACCACTATGGTATGTATGCAGCATTTTTAATACAATGAAAACAAAAGCATCTCGGATGTTTTGTTGTTGTTTTTATTTTATTTAGCTAAACCAGCCCAACCACCAAACAAGAGCCACAAATGGCAACAACATTTCAAAAGTAAAAAAAAAAAACTGGTTGCAATCTCCTCTCAACCAATCCAAACTTTACCATGTATGTGAAATAAGAAAAAAAAAAAACATACAAAAATGACCATAACTATAGAAAAGTTAAACTGACTCGTAATTAAGTAAATTTTAATTAGTTTAGAGCAAAATGTGCAAAAAAATGCAGTTCTCTCGAGTTTGTGGCAATACGCCAAATCCAAGTAGAGAGAGAGAGAGAGAGAGAGAGAGCTTATATATGTACATGTGTATGCACACACTATGTAGAGTGCTCGTTGTGTCCTCTTTGTAACATACAAATCAAGCTCCCATGCCCACACACACATTATTTCCGAATGAAAGATTTCATTACAAATCACAAATCATTTGAAGAATTCTTTTAAAAAACATGTTTTTTAAAAATAAATAAATGAAAGCAAACAAGTATTCTCTGTAAACAAGCAGAAGCTAGCTGGCTAGCTAGAAAAAAGTCAAGTTTGGCTTAGAATATATGAGCGTGGCAGGTACATAACTATGCTTTCCATTAATAATTATTAAATTTTAGACTACAGATCGTAAGTTGTGGGCGTTTCTTAATTGACTCCATCCATCAAAAAATGTGAGTGGTGGAACCACATTTTAACTTTAGAGATAATTTTTTGAAATTTGGGAGCGTGGCTTCCAACCATTTTTGCTTAATTGAACAACATATACTCGTACCTTCTGTATAAAATTTTAGCTCAATATCTCACTTTTTATACGGACGTATGGACATAATTACATACACGGCTGCAACGATTTAGATTATAAGGCTTAATCAAGAATATATTTTATTGTAATTATAAAATTGTATTTTTTGGCATTCAAATCATCATTATTATGAAATCTTAAAATCATTAAGACTTTAATATGGAAAACGTAGGCGCTCATGTTAAAACGTTGAGTGATAACTTTTGCTTTATATTATTAATTAAAAAATATTTGTGGTCAACTTGAAATTCTTTTCACATATGTGTGGTCTTTCCACTTGCAAATATTTTCATTTTTTTATGGAATTAAAGTCAGTTTATTGATACTGGGACTATAAATGGGCATAAGAAACCATTCAACCACATCAAAATGAACATTATTTTGTTTATGTTAATTTTACATAAAATATTTAATTATATATTGATTAAATGAATTAAACAGAAGAGAGGATAAGAAAGGAATTTTTGTAGATTGTACAAAAATATTTTGCACTGATAATGGTATAAAAAAATGATAGCAATTTATCATTTTTGGTATAAATTTGTCAATATTTTCATTTGTTTGTTTGTTTATATTTATTTTTATATCCTCCACATGATAGGGGATGAAAAGCTGAGTCGATCTAGATATATATATTTCCGTCCGTCTGTCTCGAGGAAGTAAATTTTGAGATATTGAGCTGAAATTTTGTACAAACACTTTTAGTTTATGCACTCAGATCGCTTTTGAAATGGGCAAAATCAAGTCAAGAGCCGCGCCCAATAGACAAGTTTAGAATTGATAGTAATAGATTTTGGGATCAGCACACCTTTACACGGAGGAACAGGCAAACACAACCAGATCGACTCAATTTCCGAACCCGATTCAGAATATATATACCCTGTTAGGTCTCCGACCTCTGTTTCTGAGCTTTGCAAACATTTTTAGTAAAGTCATGTATCCCCCCATATATTGTGATAATGAGTATAACAACAAAATGAGTTTAACACCTTCATTTATATTTTACACAAAATATTTCAATAATTTTTTTTTGTTTTTTATGTTAACATTGAATAATATGCAAAATGGAAGCATTTTAATCGAGTGATATATGGCTTACGTTGTATTTTTGTTTTTGTGTATTGTTATTAATCATTTATTGTGTGATATGTTTGAGCGTGTCTCTATTAGTCTGTCTAGATTAACTCAGTTGAGATCCGCATTTAAGGCTTTTTGTTTGGTTAATATGTTAAACACATGTCGACACACATACAATACAATTGGGGATTGCAGCTACAATATTATTGCGTGATGATGATAAAAATGAATTGTATTGAATGAAAAAATGCTAAATAGCCTCATAATGTATTAATTAAATTAAACAAATACGATTAATCAATATTTCATTATATTCAGCGTACATCCTACAGCATTTGAACAATATTCTCTCATGCGACAAAATTTATAGTCCATACGATTTTTAGCTATTTTCTTTAAAACAACTATTTAGGGCAAAGTTCACTCCGTCTAGGAGTAGTTTCACTACAATTTTATATATATTTACTTGGGTGTTGGTAGCTTAGCTACGTGATAAAATTTGGTTGGAGTCGAGTGTTATTAAGCATTTACTAACACATTTTACAAAATTTAAACGCATTTCATTTTTTCCATTTTGTAACATTAATTTTTACCTATAAACACACATTACATAATAAAATGAGTTGAAAAAACTTTTCACTTCTTTTAAAAATGAAAAACAACAAAAACATACAAAAAAAAAAAAAAAAAAAAAACGCCACAATAGATGTGCATTTGTTTGCTTCTGTAATTGTTGTTTTTGTTGCCTAATCGTGCAGACAATTTACCGCAAGAATGTTAACTTTGGCATTCATGTCACCCGATTGCGAACCGGACTATGTAGAGTGGTTTTAAATATTTACGCAGTTTACATGTATTCTCAATCTCAATATGAAAGATTTAAAAATAATCAATAAATATTTAAACAAATATCAATACAATGTAACTTGTTAAGCAAATCAATAATATTGCAAATTCATGCAAGCTGAGCTCATGTTTAAGCCATGACCTCAAAAAAGAAAAAAAAAAAAAAAAAAACCAACACAGTGCGCTTAAAAGTAAATTGTATTTGTCGTTGTTGTTTTTGTTATTATTATTGTTTTTGGCGAATTCTTTATTTGTGTGTAATATGTTGTTTTGAAAGTGGATACCCTTAAAAGTAACCTACTAAGGACCGAAGACAGAAGAGTTGAAGCTAAAAATATGGAAAAGTGTGTCATACAGTTAATATCGCAACAGATGATGAAGAAAATTAAAATCACAAATCATGAGAGAGAGAGAGAGAAAAAACTGGTTTGACGTGTTGACCAAAAAAGGGCTCCTACCGAATATTCCCCAAAATGTATTTGTTGTTGTTGCTGCTGCTATTGGCATGACCCTCATTTTTATTTATCTGGCACGTTCCCGTTAAGTAATTCATTGTATGATTGTTATGCGTTGTTTTATGTGCACTCTCTCCCTCCCTCTGTACCGTTGTGTCTATTCTACTGCGTCATTTGTGGTTGTTACTTACATGTTTGTACACTTCATTGTATTCCTTGTAAGTACGCACACACACACATTTGTAAACTAATCAGAACGATTTTGCAAAATTCTTGTTATTGTTATTGTACTATTGTTGGTACAGGTGATTTAGTTTGGTTATATTGGTTGGTGTCTGTAGTCTCTGATCTGGTCTAGTTGTAAAGTGGCTGTGGCCGCAAAGTAAGTGACCAGCTTAATAGTGCTTAGCACAGTACTCATAACTCAGCATAAGAATACTTGTTGCATTACAAGCGAAAGGTCTTTGATTGGGTTTCAGAAATTATTATAAAGAAAAATTAATAAATTAAAAGTTTTTTTTCTTTATATTTTTCTACTTTAACGCCTTTAAGCTTTTTTTTTATATTACGTTTCATTAGGAAAAGGGTGTTTCCCCTCATTTTTATTATGATTGCTTGCGTGATAGAAAAAAACCTCATTTTATTCTTATTATAGTTTTATCGTTACGATCTACAGCAATTTATGAAAAATCATGGTTAAACACTTTAATTGAATTTCAATTTTTTCGATGGCGTAAGAATAAAAAAAGTTTTAAAATAAATAATGTACAGAAAATTGAAAAAAGAAATATATGTGCCACCCACTTATTTTATGTATTTAAAAGGCAAGAAGCAAGAAAAAAACAATATTTTTTAGATATTTTGTTACTTAAAATTCTTTAGATTAAATTCTTATATCCTTCCCTTAAGAAGGGTGTATATTAAGATGGTCATTTCATTTGAGACACCCAGAAAAAGGTGTCAGATATTCTACAAAGTATATATATTTTTGATTAGCATCAAAAACTGAGTCGATCTAGATATGTATGTTGGTGTGTTTGTCTGTTATTGGCCTTCTCACGGTCATAAATTTTAAGATATTGAGCTGAAATTTTGTATAGGCATGCAGATCGCTATTTAAAGTAAACCCACAATCAACAAAAATCTATTTATCTGCCATCAAACTTAGTTAAGTTGAATTTTAGCAGCTTATTTATAATTAGCTTACCCAAGAATGTGCCGAATATAGGCGTAATGGGATAATAGACCCACCCACAATTAGGAAAAAACTGAACTCAACTTTCAAGTTGATACGTAATACATACACTGTTAAAAGGCGGATTCTTGTACCTGCCATGCCCATTTTTTGTTAGAACAAGTAATAAATGTGAAGGGTATTTAAGATGTGATCTTAGCCAAATAAAAATTTTTTAACTCGCTCTTTATGTTGCATGAAAAAATTCTTAAAACCATTTAGACCCGATCACCTTGTAAGCTTTTAATAATATTTACTTAAGTAAAATGCAAAAGTGTTGCATTTGTTTTTTTTTTTTTTATATTTCAATTCATAAAAAATGCATTTGCATATAAAACAAACAATACAAATAGAGGAGAATAAAAACAAGATAGAGAAGTTCGGTTAAGGCCGAAGCTTAAATACCCTCCACCTTTTATAATCCTCTAAAAAAGAAGTTCCTATTGCCACATTTATGTATTTCATGCACTTACGCAAATAGCGTTTTTTTTAATTATAGGCGTTTGTGTTAATCAATCGCGCTCATTTTTGGCACAGTGTTGGATAACGGTACCACTTATATTTATACCAAATTTCAACTTGATAGGAGGCATAGTATTGTGCGATATATAATTATTTTAAAGGTACAATTTTTTCGAGGTATGTTGAGATTTTCGTTTATTGTGGGCGTGCCTCTTAACCGATTTTACCCAATTTCAATACGACACAGCGAAATTAAAGTAAGAATAAGTGTGCCAAGTTTTAATTTGATATTTTAAAAATTGCGACCGTGAGAGTGCCAACAACAGACGGACACACGGACGGACATGTCTCAAACGATTTCTCTTTTCATGCTGATTAAGAATATATATGGTTTGTGGGGTCTCCGAGGCTTCCTTCGATGTGTTGTAAACGGATGATCAAAATCAATATACCCTCTTCCCCAAGGTGGAGGGTATAAAAAAGCAAAATTCTTAACGGTTGCTGTTAAATCAGAAATTCTACATGTTTAAAAATTCGTTACAGAAATAATGTTTAATTAACATACATACAAAAAAAAAACCTAAGGCTATTTACAAACTTGATATAACTCATTGGGAAAGACGTAGCTACCGCGACTTCTATAGTAATACTTTTAACCATCGGTGTGTTGTTACCAGTCTATATATTAAAAGGTCAAGAACAGGACACACAGACACACATATCTAGATCGACTAAGTTTTTGATGAAGATGAAGAATAGAAGATGAAGGGTAGACTTTATAAGGTCTCTGACGTAAATGGTATGACAAACTCAGTTTACCGCCCCATCTTATGTGCTCAAATCCAAGCAATAAATTATATATGCATTGCAATATTTTGTAACATCTAAGGTATAAAGATACCAGATAAAGTGTTAATTTGAAATAACACGTTGAACAAAACGACGTACAAGAACAATAACGACAACAATAAAATGCAAACTCATGCGCACGAAATTCTCTCAGCATTACAATGATTGTAAGCAAATACCACAATCTGAGTCCAAAAGTATGTTTGGAATATGAAAATAATTTAGCAGCAATAACAACTAAATTAGAAAAGATATAAATAAAGTAAGTTTAAGAAATAATAATAATATACAGCTGATGATTGTGTTTTGTAATGAGGCAGGTAAACAACAACAAAAATTAGAAAAAATACATTAAATAAATAAAAGCAATAATAACAACAAAAAATTATATATAAACCAATTTTTTGTTATAATCAAATATTCATATATCAGGAGAGATGGTCGTTCACTTCCCTTCCTAAGCATACAATTTAAGTTGGTTGAGTGGTGGCCGTAAGTGGCTGCAATGTTGTTATAAAAATGTACATGAAGCGGCATGCTTTAGGAAAGGATTGTGTTTATGCACAGTGTGATGTGTTTGTTTGTAGGTTGGTGCGAGTACATGTAGTGTTTAGACATATGTTGGCTTTATTGTTTGGTAAAATAACAGCAACAACAACAACCATTTATGCTACGAACAAGCCAAGTGTACAATCACTTTGTGAAAAACAACAACAACAACAACAACAAAAAAATACCGGTTGACTTACTTCTCATTATATGCACTGCAAGATGCCGTACTCGCTCGTTTATACAGTGATAATGATGTTGCTCATTACTATCATCATTATAATCAACAGCAATAAGAAAATTTTTGCCTTCTATATTATATGTAATCATTTCCACCACCAGCCTCTATACCCCATCGTAGCACAATAAATATAATTCGCGTCTTCTCGCACAGAGCAGCGACCTTTATGTTACATGCAACAAACAAATTTACTGCACTCATGCAATTGCAGTTATGGCGAAGGAGAAACAACATAATGGTTAAGAAGAAGAATGCGACAGAAGAAGGAAACAACCGCTCTAATGGTGGCACTATAAATATTTCTCTAAGCATGCACAAATGTATTGTTGTTGTGTGCGAGTACACACATTGGACAATTTTTTCTTTTATTCTCTTCGGTATTCATTCGATAACTGTTCATTAAATGTTCAACTCATTCTAATTGCCTGCATAGCTATGTAATAAAACCAGAACTTCTTTTAAATTTCTTTTTCTGGTTCGTTTTGAAGATCTTCTCGTGATAACCATCAGCTTCTCTATTGATTAAGCACATAGAGATTAAGTTTAACTTTGAAACTTTCTAAAGCAATTTTCTATGTGATTACAATTATGTCTAAAATAATGATTTTTTCTCCTGATTCATATAAAAATTAACATAAAAATAAAAAAAAACCCTGCAATGCTGTACTAAGCAGCTGAACTGTCATCTAACAGTCTCATTATGTGAAATATTTTTATTAAACACGTAAATGAAATATAAAACCACAATTATTGTATTGCTGCAAACATCTGCTCGCTTGCTTCTTTACGTATACGTATATATATATAGTATATTGTACTTTTACATAGTATTGAGTTTATAAATAAAATCTTAACCTTGAGTCAATGCCAAATTTAGTGTAAATCAGGAAACTGGAAATATATAAATTTGTTTCCCTTAAACAGCATTCAGGTGACAACCAGTTCAACTTGAAAGTCAACGCGAAAAAGATAACAAAGGAATAAAAATCATGAGAATTGAAAAAATTTCTGTTTGAAAAAAAAGAAAAAATATATATATCAACCACCAAAATGAACTTGTAAGGGATGAAATGCGTCTAAATGCGCAGAAAAATATTTTTTCATATTTTCCACATGAGATACATACTAAGTTTCTTATTCTATTTATAGGTTTCTTAAATGATTTGATCAGCATTAAAGTCTTAATTGATGTTCTTCTCCTTTGGCACTCTCAAGATCGTACAAATCAGGATATTATGCTAAAATTTGTAAAGAGACTTTTTGATTTTTTACAATGAAATTGGTCCATTGTCACGCCCCCAACCGATTAAACATCTTACAGGGCCAAAAAAAAAAGCCATTGATTTGATATACATACTGTAGGGGCGTTCCGTGTGAAAATGAATCTATGTTGTTCAGCCCAAAGGGATGAATTTACTTCTCAGTTGAATTATAAATATATGTTATTGGATCCCCTGATGGGGGATTATACGACTTAAAATACTGAACCCGTGTTATGAGAAGTCTACTGCATAGGTAGTTCAACAATCTTTATGTGTAGTCGTAAAATAGATATTCTTCCACAAATAAGCTGTCACTTTCCAGCCGCGCCCATAATTTTATATAAATGTATTCAACATTTACTATAGGGCAATTGTTTCTCGCATATTTTTCTCTATAGAATGTTAGAATACTATTATTGATGTTTATATAAAAGTAGGATAAATCAGCAGTGGGTGTAAAAAATTATATATAAATTGCTCAACCAAGTTTCTGAGTTTTCTTGACCAATGAAAACTGGAAAATTTCAACAGTTCAATACCAAAACTGGTTATTCAATGGACTGTCCTTTGCTAGTGACATATTTTTCTATCTTCCTGACACTATAAAGCGCGATGAAGCCATTCATTCAACGAATTTTGCCCCATAGACCGAAATAAGTGATAATTGGAAGAGGCCAGGTCTAATAGAAATGCGAGAGGTTATCAATTTCTTATAATAATCAAAATTTAATACAAATCATGTAAAGAAAAGAGGATTTCTAGTTTGTAATTAAAATACAAATTCATATCTGGTATTAAATTACAATAAAACGGAAAAAGTGAATAATTAATTTAATAAATATTAAAAATTCCAAAGCGGAACTATTTTTCAACCTCCTTTCTTTCTAAATATACTCTTTTTCCTCGTTTAAAAAGTACACAACACACAGCAGTTGGAGAGAAAATCGACTCAACGATAAAAAAAATTATTTCTATTATCAACTCAATGAAAGACAACTGCTTTTTCCACTGGTTGTATATATTTTTTTAATAATATTATGGCATGAACGTGTAAAGTGAGATATAAAAAAAAAATATATATATAAAATAAAATAATAATAATAACAATAACTCACAATTCTCAAGTTGTGTTGTCAAGTGAAAAGGAAAAGTCGCACAATACTAATAAAAAAAAATATGATAAATGTGACAACAGCACAACAAAGTTGCGTTATAAACTGTAAACAGTGAAACATGAAGCAAAGAATGTGAAAATAAAGGAAGATAGAATCGCATTGAATTGCAGTTTCTTTTTTGTTGTTGTTTTTTGTTCAAGTATGTACTGTATAATGAATGAAAAACAGGAAAATATAAATAAAATTATTAAAATATGCTGTAACAAAAAATTTTTATTAACTCATTACTCTTATTGATGTATTCTGATATTTTGTTTATAATACATGCGATTTCTCTTCACTTATTTACCCAATAAATTTATAAATTTAAGTGCTCGTAAAACATATATAAAAATATTTAAATATTTATACACTTGTTATCGTTTATTATTGAGCAAGTTTTTGTAATAACTTAAACAAATAAAACGACAATTAACACTTGGGAAAAATTGGTTCAGGGTTCAACTGATTATTAATATTTTTACCAAATTTTTTTTTTTTAAATATTGACGTTTTAAGCCAATTTGATCAGATATATATTCCGAAAGTCCGAATCGTTGTCTAACCGTCTATGCCACCATTTGAGCTAAGACATTGGAATGGATATATATATAAAATAAGACCATTTACGTTTCAAAAAAATAAACGGTATCGTGTAACAAATACGCCCATAATTCACAAAAAATGCCGTTTTTCGTACAGTTTATTTTTTGATAAGGATGAACTACATATTTATAATTAACACGATTACGTTCCAAAAATGGGCGGGATTCTAACAATCTGATTTAAATTGTTCAAATCGATCAATAGCCACGCCCACAATTAACAAAAATCTATGCATTTGCCATAAAAATTTAGCTATAAAGTTGAAATTTGGAGCACAATGTGATTTTCCAGCTGATCATACATACACTAATAGAGGGCGTAATTAAATACCTGTCACGCCCATTATTTGTACGTAGATTTATATGATATTGAAGGCTCGGCACAAGTCTACTTTTTTTTGATAAATGTGAAATATTATTTATTTACTTTACTTTTAATTATGGACTAGATTGGACTAGGTTTTTAAAATTTCGATGTTCTTTTGTAAAGATGTTGGTCTTACACATATATTATAACGAATTTTTGTTATGTAGAGTATTAAATGACCAACTTCCCCGTCACACATATTGACTACTTTGTATGGGTGGAATAAATAATTTATAAGTAGTTCCTTCTGCGGCGCGCTTTAAGTTGGTTCGCCTTTCATTTAAATGCTATTACCATAAATGTTTAACCTATCTCAATATCACCGAAATGTGATTATTTGCATATATATGCTAAATAACGACATGGCATAAATTTATAACTCCCCAAATGATATAAACATATCCCTCCTTAATTCTTATTTGCTTTGCTTTGCTTTGCTTTGTTGCTACCTTTCTCTATTTGATAAAATCTTACCTTGAAGGTTTATGCAAAATGTAAGAAGCATTTAAGTTTATACGACGTACTAGTATGAACATGGAAAGAACTATAATTGAAGTATGTGTATGTCCGTCTGTCTGTCCATGTTTAACAATAAATATTCACCATTTTATTTAATGAATTTATTATTATTATTGTTGTTATTGTTTACATATTTTGTTTCAAATGGTATTGAAGCATATAGCTCGCCTTTGTGAGCTAATCAATGTATTGTTGTTGCTATTGTTACATTTTATTTGAAACAAATTTTACGTATTAACGCCAAATGATGCATTTTATGTTCTTTAATAACGGTAACGCTGTTTATGCCGCTTCTCAGACATTTCTAGAGTCATACATGTTGTGTATTATAAATGAAGCTTGAACGCACACTTGTTGCGTAGTAGCTTCGGGCACTACCACTCACTGCATAATTCACAACAAACTCTACGAGCACCCAACTGAACTGAATTAGTGGAAAATACCGAATTTTGTTGTTGTTGTTGTTTCTAATTTTGTTTTGCAATTCTCCAAAAAAAAAAAAAACAACAACAACAAAACATTACGAAAAATATTTTCCTTAACAATGTATCGCTAAAAGCCATAATTTAGTTAAAGTCTCAAGCATATTGGTGATAACTTGACTTTTTTTTGTTTTCAGATTTGTACTCACTTTGATGTGTTTTCCAGGAAAGCCAGAGGTTTGAAAGTTTTGTGGTTTTTATATGTTGCAATTTTAAAATTTTCTCTCGCCTTATTTTCTTTTTTTTTTTTTTGGTTTTTTTTGGTCAATATTAGTTGTAGTTGTTTGTACAGTAAATTACCTTAAAATAAAAATTTATATTTCCTAGAGAGAAATACTGTTAGGGGGAGAGAAAATACTTGCACTCTCCTTCTATATTGTTCTCTCGAAAACACACACAAGTCGCTCTTTTTACACTTTTCTTAATAAAATAAAATTTTTCTCATGTTTTATATTTTCTATGAAAGGCTTTCTTCTTTCTCTCATGGAAATTTTCTTAATTCTCTTTCACTGTATGTAGTTGTGAAATAATTAGCTTTTTCGTATAAATAAAACTCTCAACAAATTAACACGTTTGGTATATATTTTTTTTTTTCTTTTTAGAAATAATCCTCACTGTTGTAAGAATTTATGCGCTTTATTGTGGCAACGCACTGTTCGCATTGAAACTCGTTTTAAGACTAATGCGAATAATTGAATGCTACTACCTCTAAAACTCTATAACTCGCCACCGCTGCTGCTAACTATTAACCATACTACTGTATATACATGTAAGTACGTATAAAACTGAAGGTGTTGTTGTGTTTATTTTTCCCATTTTTTTTTTTTTGATTATATGTAGGCTTTTATTTTTGCAATTGTACACGGTGTGTGTTTGTTGTTATATATTTTATAACCGTTGAAGTTTGAACGAAATATTTTAAAGCCAAGTCTGAGGTATTTATATAAAAGAGAACTATGCAAAGAGAAAATGAGAACAGCAATATTGAAATACAGTAATGTCGCCTTATATGAAACCAAGTGGACAAAAATTGAACAAAAACAAAATTTATTTGACTTGAACTAGGAAGTTAGTTTACAAGGGCATCAAATGCCCTTCTGCAAAAAATTATTAAAAAAAAAAAAATTTATAAATAAGTAAGAAAACTAAATTTTGATTAGGCCATATCTTAAATGCCCTCCACATGTTTTTTTTTTTGTAAATTTTGGATGTACCTGTTATATGAACATGAGCATTTTTGGCACCCCTAAGGAAAAAATAACTATAGACGCTCATACCAAATGTTCAACTTGAGAGCTTAATTTTTGTGGCAGTTATATAAATTTTTGTCGATTTTGATCGTGGTTCCTAAAGGATTTTTGCCCATTTTAAATAGCGATCTGCGTGCAGAAACTAAAAATGTCCCAACGACGAATGAACACTCCGCCACATGGACACACGTGCCTAGATCGTCTCAGTTTTTGATGCTGATCAAGAATACTTTGTAGGATCTCTGACGCCTCCTTCTGGTAGTTGCAAACAGAATAATACATTTAGTATACTCCCCATTTTATATGTAGGGTAAAAAAAGAATGGAAAAATTAATCCGTAAATTTTTAAGAATCTTAAAAACTGCGACGTTTGAATAAAAACTAACATAGACCGCAGACCTACAAATAGGCATGCTTTAATAAAATCGAGGCTGCAAATTAGTCTAAAATAATTAATTGATTGATTGTTAGATTTTTTTAAATACCAAGGCCCCTAACCGTTTTAGAATTACAATCATCTTCTCAACATTCTTCTGTAGGGTATAAACATAAAAACATTTTTTATTAAAAATCCAAAAATTTTTCTCTTAAAATTTATTTATTTTTTTATTTGGAAATCAATGTAGTGAATGAAATATCTCTTAAAATACAATATATCATAAAATTGTGAGTGAATAATTATCGTTTTTTTATAAATATATTATTTTTATTGTGGTAAAATTGAAATGCTTTGTTTTATGGTAATCTTACAAGTAGATACTTTTAAAGTTTTAATTTTATTACATAATTATTTATTAGCAATTGTTTGATCATAAAATCTTGCCGGTAGAGAAAAATTCATTTTTTTTTTATTTTAGACAAAAAAAAAAGGAAAAATCTTAAGCTAACATTGAATGTTGTTGTTGTTGTTGTTAGCAATTAGTTGGCTGTTATTGTTTATTGTTGGACATTTTATTTTATTGTTATTGCAAAATTTATGAACAATTCGACCAAAGTGACCGTAATATTATATTTCTACACTAGTATATATGTTTGTTGTTGTTTTAATAAGAAAAATGTTATTACTTGTTTGTATATATTATGAGTTATGTATATTTTCTTAAATGAAGAAAAGAAACTAAATTTACAAAAAAATTATTTTCCTCCATAATTTTTTTTAAATTAATATTATTGAAAGACATCTGTTTAAAGCTTACTTAGTTTTCCTTCGAGTGACTTTTTAATTAATTTGTTAGTAAATTTCTGTTGCCTATTTACAGGCTGTCATGACTATTTGTATAAATTGGATCATGATTTTTTAGTATTATCTTTAATTTGTTTTCTTTATTGTTGCTCCTATTTTTGTTTCTATCGTAATTTTTTGAATGTAATGGCAGGATTTCTTTGAGTCTCTCAGATGTGCAATTCAATTTTTGGACAAGCTGTGTCTTTTCTAGTTAACACGTTTAAAAAAATAATCAATATTTAATAAACTGTAGCCTAAACTGCAGACTAAGAGAGGCAATGCACCTATTGATCGGCAGGGCACGAAAATAGTGGCTAAAACAATATAAATACAAGAGTACATTGAGAGAGTATTCGAGCAAATTCCAAAAGCTTTAGTAGTAAAAAGTATTTTTGCTGCTTAACCTAATTTGTTTTGACACGGAAAGCCTTAAAAAACCAAGACGGTAAGTGGACGATTTAATACTTTTATAGACGCAAATAGACTCTGCTAGCTTTAGCAGCAATTATGTTAAAGACGTTCCGTGAAACCTACTGTATATAACGCATCCGATATATTATTTTCTTTTAGTATTCCTTCTTATTTACAGTACATAGTATTTCGGGGACAGTTAAAAATTCTTCGGTCTAGCTTTTTTATTATAAAACGTCTTAACTTTAAATAAAAAATCGAATTTTTTTTGTTACATAAAAAACTCAAGGTTCAATATCCTTTTTTCTGATCATTATTCTAAAACCTTTGAATTAGCTAAACCGTCTCATGTTAAATAAATAATTTTCCTATAATATCCGATCAAAATTATATTAAATCTATTACAGTCTGTTTTTTTTCTCGCATTGTAAAATTAGCAATTAGTTAAACCCCAGTTATTCGGGGTTTAGTTTTTACTTGAGTTTCACTTCCTGGAATTAACTGGCAGCAATCTCCGAAACAGAATTGGATCGTCGTCGTTTAGTTAAATGCTTCCAAAGGCGACGATTAAGAGAAGATTTGTCCTGACAAAAAAAAAAGTAGGGTTTTAACTGAACTTTAGAGGAGTGATTGCATAGTGGAGTGATCTTACATTATCTTTGCGGGGTGACAACGGTGAAATGCGATGGTGTTGCGGTGTGCTGCTGGCATTGGAATCGTTAAGTGACATCTGTGAACAGTTAGCTGAACTGGATATTTCAGAGTTGCGACGTTTAATAAAATTAAATCTGCTTCGAATCGTAAGATAAACATGGAGACACATTTTCATTTTATTCAGATTGTATTACTTACAATTTATGGCCTTTAGCCGTTGTTTCCTGTAAGGTGGTCTCATCATGAATAATTCCATGTGATTCGTTCCTTATACTAGTACTTTCACTCACACCTTCCGTCATAGTAAGCATCTGCATCGCTGTTGCTGCTGGCGGACTGTTCGATAAATTGTTGTTCTTCTTCATCGTCGACGACGTTGTTGTCGTCATCGCCGTCCTGGCTAGTGAGCCACTCTTCAATTGAGACATGCAATATATCTTCTCGCGTCGCGCTAAAATTTCCAGATCGCTTAATTTGCGTTCGTCTTTGCTCTTGCATTTGACGCCGCTGCCTACGTTCGCGTCTCTGTTTAGAACCGCAGATGCAGAACTGCTCCATGTATTTCGATTTGGTTGCAGGTGTTGTGGAGCTCCGCCGACACGTGCCGAACCAACGAAAGGCGTTGCTAGGCCGCATGGTGAAGTGTTGTTGGCAGCCGTCATCTGTAGTGAACGTGTCGCGCGACGATTGACGGTAGGCGTATCCATCTTGGAGTTTCGTTGTTGCGAATACGTTATGACCGTCTCTTTCGGTTGTACGCGATTCGTTATTGTGCGTTGTAATAATTCTCTGCTCGTCAGTCGGTGAAATGTTGAGAGGTCGCGCCTACAATAAAACAACACAAAAATAATACCTTCTGTTCCAAAATACCGAAAACTTTTTTACAATACCCTAGAATAGTGGTCAAGTTGGGTCCAGGGTCGTAGCATATCAAGTCTTCGTCGCCTAGTATGTCGTGGTTGAGAGCCAAACGCATTTCTAGGCGTGGACTTAAACCAGAGCCAGGTAGAGCAGCGACACCATCTGCTTTTGTTGCCACGTTTTCTTCGCTTTTGCTTACAGCAACTATTACATCCTGTTTCTTCATCATTTGTGGAACGTTGGTGGTGGAGGGTGGTGGTGGTCGCGGTGACGGTAACATTTCCTTCGATTTCATCATCGAAACTGTTGTTGATGATGTTGAGGCGGGCTTTTCCCCGATCGCATCCAACAGTGACGTCTCTATTATTGTTGACGATGTTATTGGTCTCATATTGCCGGGGCTGCTGACGTCTTTTGTGGGAGCTTCTATACTGCAAACACCCCGTGCCGTATTTATCGGTTGTATAACGGCCACGTTTTTTGCGACACCCACTGGAGAACCAATGTCAGCAGAAATGCCAGATCTTGGCTATTAAAATAAAATAAATATTTATATTTATATAGAGAGATTATTATAGAAAAATAAAATAAGTAGTTCTTACAGGTTTTATAGGTGCTAGAGAACTTTTGCCATTTGCCTTTTGCTTTGTTTGGTTTAATAAGAGACGTCGTGGCGGTGGTGGTGGTGGTGGTATAAATTTCGCCGGCCTCATTTGCGTTTTGGTCGCACTCGTAGACGTAGTCGCTGTCGTCGCAGTCATTTGTGGTTGTTGGTTCGTTTTCTCGTTCTCGTAAGAAGCGTCGTCTTTGTCTTTCTCGGTAGTGACGCTCACGTTGCTGGTTATTGTAGATGTCACTAAGCGAACTGGACTTGGTGTCACCGTCGTTGTCATTGTAGCTTTCATTGTCGTTGGTGATCCTATCATAGTCGTTGTAGTCGTTGTAGTGATAATCTCGCTCTCTCGATGCTTGCTGCTGATCAAAGGTACATGCGGTTCTAATAGGTACTCGCAAGATGAGGCCTTCAAAACTGCTGGCGGCAATCGATGGTCGCTCCTGGTGGGATTGCGCAAAGGTCGAGGGCCCACTGATGTCATCTGTAAATTCGGCTGTAAACGATCCTCCGTCGAGGTTAGATCTTCCTCGTCCTCCTCGTCGTAGTCCGCTTCGTTCGCTGCCTCCTCCGCACTTGAGCTTCCAGCTTCCGAATCCTCTAAATAGCGGCCATTTGTCGTCATTTCCCCCTACCAATTGTGTGGAATAGAATTCAACTAATCAATTCTGGTTAAATTTTGTCATGTGTCGTGTGTCGTGTGTCGTGTGTCGTGTGTATTTGATAGTACTTTCATTTCATTTTCTTTCATTCATTGTTTTAGTGCGGTACGGTTTAGTTTTTTATATGCACTAATTTACAATATTGCACGTTTTGCTAAAGTTTAATTAGTCTAACTACAACCTTCTAATGAGTGTCAACCCAGACATGATGGCAATGATACACCAATGATGATCATGATGATGGTGATGGATTATCCTCAACGTAATTGTGCGGATATTTACAATATGTAAAGAAGGCAATCAAAAATATGATGACACAACAAATAAATATGATGGTGTATGTATTGATTCTCAATCGGATGAGAAGTGATGAGCATGAATATAAAAAGGAAAAGAATTGGGAAAAATGTTTAAGATTTTTTTTTAAATAGTCTTATTTTGTGATATTTAGTTTAATTCTAAGCGCAAAGGGAGGCGAGTTTTCCAAGGCTCCCTCACTAAGTGCTTAGCGTAAACATATGTTCAAATAAAAACAATAAGTTTTTGTGAAATTTGTGTACTTTACTGGTTTGCTGCTGATGTTTTTTAATTTTTTTTTTAAAGAGCACCCACCTTTTTTAAATCTTCACTTTCTTGCTGTGTTTTCTCTTCATCACTTTCCGTCTCCTCCTCAAATAGTGGTTCTAGGCGACGTCTACATATTGTTTAGTTAGTTATGTGGATATGTGTCATGATGAGGGTGACAATTATGGTGATGATGATGATGTTTCATGTAAATGTATCACATTTTGGGTGTTTACAAATGAAATTTTATATAAAATTTTAATGAGTTATTATCACTACTTTTTACAAAACATTTATAATATATAGAAAGAGTTGATATGAATGATATGTGACTAACTGTTCTACATTAGGTATTCGCCTCTATACTGAATTTTTTAATACTATTGACCTCTTTGTCTATTTTATATATTGGAATTAATTATACCGATCGATTCGGAATCAAAATCTGCATCGATTTAACCGTACTCGTCTGTATGTCCACATTGTGCGCAAGCTTAGGTCGTATTTTTTAAAGTATTTTAATGAAATTTGACATCAAAACCAGAGATAATTAATGAAAATGAACCGAATTGGACCATTCTTATAACCCCACTCCATGTATGGTGCTTTTGTAATGGAAGTTTTTCAATTTCATATCAATTTTTCCAATTCCATATATTATTTGACAATATTTGAAGATCGGACCAAAGAACCCCTTTTCAAGATAATGATATTTCCCTAAATCACTTGTAGCATTCTTTGTGGGTTGTAGACAGAAAACTCTAATCAAAATAAAGGTTCAACTTGGGGAATAGATTGGCCTCGAACGGAAAAAAGAATAGTGCAATTCTCTTGAAATATCAATATTTAACTGAGTTCAACTTCCTGTACAAATGTCTCTTAACATAATGTCCAGTTCATGTTACGTCTCTATACCACAATCGCTATATATTACTCTAGATGCTAAATGAAAACTATTTTCCAAGTAAATGTAGAACAAATGATTTCTATAAATCTATAATATTGGTAATAACCTGTAAAAACTACGGATTATATATAAAAAAGAGAAAGGTTTACACAAGAAAGAAAAAATATACGATTACTATAAAGATATCACTTTAAGGCTGTTTAGTCTTTTTTATGATAATTACTCAAATCTATAATAAAAAAAGAAATTAAAAAATACTACTTGTTGTTGTCTGCTATGTGAAGTTGGAAAAAATTTCGAATTTACCGTGGTAATAAGCCGCGTATAGTGCTGGCTGTCATGGGCGGAGCCATCAGTAATTCATCCATCATTAGTTCGGTATCATCATCGTCATTCAACGAATTGCTAGATTTGGTAGGTGACTGAAATTGTGTAATAAATATGAATATATGGAGATTTTAAAAATGTTTTGGCTTCGCCTAATGCACTTACGGATTGTGTATTCTCCGAATTGTTGAGGTGCAGATCATCATTATCACCACCACTGGTTGGTGTTCCCCAGACATCTTCACCTGAGGTAGCTCCTGAAGTACACTCATCCATTTGTTCATCAGTTTCCGAATTACTATTTTGTATAGCAGTTGCTGCTACTGCTGCAGCACTGGACGAATGATCTTGATTCCAGCGACCCAGATACTTGTCGATAAAAGCACGTGACTCTTCAAAGAACGACATCTTCCCCGCAACAAATGTTGAAGCACGACTTGTCCAAGCTGTTGATTTAGCACTTCTTTCCATATCGTAATCATCCTCGTTCTCTTCATCATCACCATTGAATAAAGCCTTAGTTACTACACGTATCTCATGTTCCAGTTCAATATTGTCAGCCCTAGTTTTATACATTAATTCCTCATCTTCATCGTCTTCAATATCATTATTATCAGCATTAGCGTCTGGATTGTCATTATCGTTGTCCATCGCATATTCCGATACCTGATGAGGATGGTCATCATTTGCTAACTTCTCTAAACTAGACATGGTACCGTAACGTCTTAAGCCACTATTCATGGGTCTATAGGGAGGTTCTTCATCTAATGGTGATTCATCACAAGAATCCTCAGTTATATTTTCTACAATAACCTGACGTGGTATATGACTAAGCAATAGATTGGTGGAGATACCAATATGACTCCCGCTATTGTCCCAAAGATTAGTACTGGTTTTACTTAGTAAGGAATCGGGAGTTGGGGGTACGACCGCTATACTAGGCACAAAACCATTTTCTATGTATTCATCGGTGCTTGATGTTGTGGTGGGGGTGGGTAATGGTGCTGTAGGCGTTTCCATATTTAAAAGTTTAGCGGCTGGCGTTAGTTGAGCTAAACCTATCAACATTAAAGAGAGATCTTCTTCCTCTGAGGCATCGTCTTTCTCACTTGCTTTTATCGCCGCTTCTCTTATATCATCATCATTACAAATGCATTTACATTTGGCGTGTACATTGTACTTTTCACTTTTCTTAATATCCTTTTTCTTTGGAGATGACAAGACGGGAGATATTTTAGATGCTTCTATTATTTTACAAGTTTTATGCTCCACTTCATCGGGACTTAGGGTGGTATTGGCAAAATCACTAGGTCTACAGGGACAATGGCAAGGGACGAATTTGGATTGTTGTCGCTGTGGTGATTGAGGAGTTGTTGGTGGTGGTTGGGCCGTCTTATTGGGCGATCGTCTGCTAGGTTTGGGCATTTGAGGTGTTTTACCACATTCAGTTATGGGACTCTTCATTTCAGCTCTTACCACTGTTGCTATTTCGGTAAGTGTCACAGTAGTTAACACTTGTTGATTAGATAACAGGCTTTCGCTTTCTTCTAACTCTTTGGCTACTTGTGGGAAAGGAAATTTATAACTATGTTCTGGTAATGAAGTATTTTCTGCTAAAGTTGGTTCCTTGCTCGAAAAGTTATTGCTTTCTTTCCCTTGGTCATCCTCACCACCCGTTATCGATCCTGAACAATGACCATTCATAAGGATTTGTGCTTCGTTACGTTCATCTAGAATTCGTAATTTATGGATGCTGTCGGTGATTCGTTTGTGGATTTCTTCAACAGCATTGTTGCCACTAAGACGGGTTTTGGCAATAATCTGACTGGTCTCACCAATGGCGGTGGTTGTTTTGACTTCTGCTGATTGACGTACATTATCAGTTATTAAATGCTTTATGTCGTTTTTGATATCTTTAGCACTACCATTATGCGTTTCTATTTTTTTAGATGATGATGAAAGTGACGGATCACTGGGGCGCCGTTCGCCCGTCATAGTACTCGATGTTACACTAGTTATACTACTACCACGACTATTGCTACCACCACTAACTTTACAACATCGATTTGGAGATGATTGGCTATGCTGAACTTTTAAAGAGTTACAGATTAGGGGAGATGTAGAGCGTTCAACTGATGCTTTATGTGTAATAGGGCATGATAGCTGGCCTTCGGGTGAAATATTATGGGATGTTTCATCTTCTTCTTCGACCAATAATATAGATGAATTATTTTGTTGATGACAATTTGTATGGCAATGACGACAAACCACCAATTTATCAAGTACTACGGGACTAGACCGTACAGTAATCTGGGAAAAGGATGGTTTTGAAATGATACAAATGCAAATATATAATCAGGGCGTGGCGATACATTAAGAACGTGTAAAAGTTAGCTTTTTTTATTATAAAAAAAAGCAAGAAAATGGTAGGATTAGAGAGTCTTTCAGCCGCTTGTTTAAAATTGGGATAATTCAGGTACCACAGGATAATTTTAAAAAACATTTCTAATTTAAAAACTATTAAATAAACCAAGGGTACAGCTTACCTGGCTGCCTGAGGTGGTGCTGCGCGATTTGCTAATCTGTGAAACACCCTCCGAAAACGCATCACTGACACTTAACTCTTCTACACCACTTAAACGTTTCATTCCAAAACTAAGCTTACCGGCCGTCAAATGATGACCATTCTCTTGCACCAAATTCAATTCTCTGCTGCGTTTCTCCAACTGTTGACGCGTCCAATACGTGATGCGTTCATCCTGATCACTTGGCTCATCTTCTGTTGTAGGAATGTCGGTGGAACGGGACGCCTCTAAGCGAGCCTGCTCTTGCTGTTTATCCAGCTGACCCTTCATCCAATTGGCCAAATGTAAAGCACTCGATTTGGCTGTACCAGTCTTATTCAGTATACGGCACTTCTCATCAATCAGCTTTTCAATCTGATCCGATACATTGTTTAAGCGATTGTTCTATGTTTAGGAACGGTTTTTTAAATGTTGCATTTTTATAAGGAAATGCAAGAAAGAAAGAGCGCCAAAAAGAAGGGAAGAGATAAAGAAATAAAATTAAGTCACCTTTTTTCGAGTATTGGGAATATTTGTGATGGGCTCATAATTAAACAGAACAGTTAAGGTACCACAACTTTCAACTAATTTGAAATTTACAAAAAATATGAAATTATCCTTAAAATAAAACTGAAAAATTATTGATAAAATTAAATTCTTTGATTAAAAACGCTTGTTCTTCATTTGACTAACAGCTTATTGTATATATGAATGTGAAATTAAAAAAAAAACTGAACAAATAGAAAATTGTAACTCCCTATTAGAGACCATCACATTTTAATTTTTCGTTTTTTCAAATTGTTTTCATTTTTTTGCGGATGTGTGACTTAATTTTATTTTTGTAACAGTTTCTGATCATTCTGTAGCTCTCTCTCTCTTTCATTTTCAAATTAAAACTAAATCTCAATCTGCCGCTCTCTCATACATTATAAAAATGAGATGAACAGAAAAATTCAACTTACAAGCGTTTTTATTCAAAGAATTTTCATTTATTGTAGAATTTCATATTTGATACTATTAAAAAAAAAAAAAAATTGATTTACAAATAAAGATTATTTTCTTCCATGTATATAGCTCAATGTATTTTTTTTCGTTTGTTTGTTCTTTTTAAGTCTAAGGAGTATTAATTGAATTCGATAGATGTGTTTAGTTAAAATGTTTTTAATAAATATATGTTCTTTCCTTTCCTTCCCTTTCTTCAGTGTTGTAGAGCTATCGAAAATTATAACATTCTGCTTGGAAAGTTTTAAAAAGAATATATTTTTATAGGCTATACGATTGTAAAGAATTGTAAAGTTTTTTTCGAGCCTTTACTCGTTTCAAAATGGGGTCAGAACATGAAGTGAAATATTTTAAAGAAGGTAATCGGCCCCTGACCTCCTTAAATTATGCTTCAATTAGTTTAATTTAGTCTGTATATGCGAGGCACTGCCGTATAAGATACTTTGTGTGTTGTAAAAATGGTTTCGAAGTAATAGAAATGGTTTTTTTATATTCTTTGAAAACTTTCTTTTTGAAAATCGCTACAATATGTTTTTGAGAATTTTTTTTTTACCAATATTTAAAAATTATTTTTAAACTTATGAAAAATAAGAAAAATAAATTTGGATTAGGCCAAATCTTAAATACTCTCCACATTTACACACAAACCATGGGCGTGGCAGATATATGATTACGCCTTCTATTAGTGTATGTATTACGCATAAGCCTGCCAAGTCAAGTTGTACGTTGGGTATGTTTTTTTGTAAATTGTGAGCGTGTTTGTTATTCGACCACGCCCATTTTTGGCACATTGATGGATTGGATAAATATAAATATGAGTGCAGAATTTAAACTTAATAGCTCAACTTTTGTCGAATGGGCAATTTAACAAGCGATCTGCATGTGGATTTCAGCTCAAAATATCAAAATTTATTGCCAGTGAGAATGCCGACGGACTCACGGACGCACATGTCTAAATCGACTTAGTTTGTGATTCTGCTCAAAAATATGTACTTTTTGGGTATAAAAACATTTCAAAATGAAATTTTAATATTTTTTGGTTTTGTTATGGAATTAATAATAAAATATGTACTTTAAAACTACAACAATAATATATGTTTGTATGGAAGTTTTCTAGGAAAGTTTGCTAAATAATTAACTAACTATGCGTTAAGGTATGTTTACATTGTGTATAATGAGCTAAGCCAACAACCACATATTGTATGTTTAAATATACATTTATTATAAATTATGTTCTCTTAATTATACTGATAACTATAATCTATATAGAAATAGAAATATAATAAGAATGCGATTACATGTATGTAAACTACTTCAAAATTTGTATTTTCTAGTTTTTCTTCCAATTATATTCTAAAAAATGCGATACCATTTTGACTAGCATACAAGAAGAAGACAACGTAAGTTGTTTATAATTTTTCTTTAAAATTACAAATCGGATTTTCATTACAACTAGAAAACAACTCTATTTCCATAAATATTAATATAAAAATAAATATAATTAAAAAAAAAAAAACAACAATATTTTTAGCAAAGATAACAACCTCAATTTTAATCAATTTAGAGAATTTCCTTCTTTTCTTTTTCGAAAAGCTTCTCTAAAATGATTGTTTTTTAAATATAAACCAAAATGAAAAAAATTAAATATTTTTCTAATGTATGTTTTTTATATATAATTAACAGCCATTTATAATATAATAACATGTTGATTTATGTTAAAAAAATATTCATGTCGTGTTTGTCCATTTTGTAGCTTTACTATAATAGTTTAAAATGTTGTTTAATTGTTAATCAAATGTATAATAATTTATATTTAAATATATATGAGCACATCTTTCTAAACGAGGTAGCGTTTTATACTTTTCTACTCTACAATATTTGCGATAACTATTTTTTTTCTTTATATACGGAAAAAAATTATTATATATAATATCATTTGCTGTCCAGCTAAGCACACTCATAGACACTTATATGAATTATACGTTTAACATTTTTTAAGATCAAGTTTAAGGTTAGCTCTTTTACTAAAATGTGGCACAGAAAGGTAGATACAGAGAATTGTAAGATATTATACAAACGTAGAAGCATGGAAAACGGTTGTAATATGTGAACAAAATATAAATGGTGCGAAAACAAAGCTTGAAGAAAATTTGTCTCATTAAAATATATGATTTATAGCTCAAGTTCTCTTAAAATAACTTTGTCATTCCGTTTGCAACACGGGCCTCCCGTCAGAGACCCTACAGAGTATATAAATTTTTTGATCAACATCAAAAACTGAGTCGATCTAGACAGGTGTCCATGTGTCCGTCTGTTGTTGGCGTAGTTACTGGCGCAAATTTTCATATTTTGAGCTGAAATTTTGTTTCCGAACCCTCATTTTTATTCAAAATGGGTAAAATCGGTCAACAGCCACACCCACAATAAAGAAAAATCTCTTCATCTGCTACAAAAACGTAGCTAGTATATTAATTCATCCTATTCATCGTCGATGGGTTTAAAACGGGAGTGGTCGTGTAACAGACACACACACAATTAACAAAAAACCATTTTCACCGTAAAACTCAACTTCAATCTAATACGTAATACAAAGTTTTTGTGTTCTTTTCGCTTTGGACAACAGTTGTAACAATGTAACTACATTCTTGCTGAGGAAACGCTATGGATTTTCAATTAAAGTCCTTTTAATAGTTTTAAAAATCACTATTATAAATTTTCTTTTCAACCGCTTACGCTCTGATTAGATTGGGATTTAGTTAAAAAGTGAAGTAGTGAAGTGAGAAAACTCAAAATTAAAGCCAAAAATCAAATCACAGATCTAAAGAATCGGGGGGAGTAGGTTTTGTGGGTAACACACCAAAAGGATCATCCAATAAAATCTCCCCATCATCATCATTATCATCATCATCGTCGTCATTGTCACCATCATCAGGTTGAAATGCTCGCTCATCACCATGAAATATGTGCTCTTCAACGTCCGTATCGTAGCAGGTGTCCAAATCGACTTCATGAAAATTTAAATCCAATTCTAATAAATCCCATGAGCCACCAAATTGCGCCAAAGGTATTAGAGACACAGCTTTCGTATTCTTTTTCGGTGAGTTTGACAGCGATGATGATTCTGATAAGGGCGATTGTGGGGGCCGTGCTATAGGCACAAAATCATTAGAAAATGTATCTACGTCACGTGCTTGTTTTGGAGTCCTTTGAAAAGTGTGGCTGGTGGTAGAAGGCGAAATATTAGGTGTCGGTTCGTCGGGTGTAGCCAGTGAAGTGGTGGTGGTGATAGTACTTGTTTGGGGCAATACTACCTCGTTGGCATCATCAATAAAAGAACGTCCTACGGAGCTAAGGGAAAATTCTAAAAGTTTTTTATTCTTAGAAGTCATATCGCCACTCTCACTATCAGACGTTCCCTTTTGTATAGAACTTATTATGTGATTATTATTGCTAGAGGTCTGTAAAGTTAAAATTGAGGCAGTTGTTAAACAGTAGCGTCCGTCCGGATCGATTAGTAAAACTTTCTCATCAGATTTTATGCTCGAACAATTTTGACGCAGCAGTATTGCCTTCAATTCATAATTGGAATCATTACCTGTTTCGATGGAAGCCTCTGGTATAGATGTGAGGCACTTGCACGAGGGCATCTGTTCACCCGAACCTAAAGTTTGTGTATTTAAACTACTCCCACTACAAGTCAATAGATTCAAGGAATTATTATTGCTAGTCAGATAAGAGCGAGCTGCCGATAAGGGCCTACCCTCCGATGTGGTGGACGCATTTAATATATGACGCCTACCACCACAAGAATATGATCTTAATGATGTTACACTATCGCCCGGCATAGCCATATTGCGACGATAGCTAGCCGGCGAATTGGTTTGTGAAGAACATGAAATGGAAGCATGTGTCGTTTGTGTCATGCGTGTGCTACAGCGTGAAGCTAATGTGCTGGCTAGACGTTGCAGATTCTCAAATGAACCGCTACCGTCACTGCCACTGCCCAAATGTTTACCAAAACTACAACGCAAAGAACGCACCTGTTGTTGTTGCTGTTGCTGTTGCTGTTGGTAATGGTGTGGACATTGTTGCTGACTTTGCTGTTGCTGCTGTTGATTCTTTAAATTAATGCTATCCAATGAGGACAATTTAATGGAACCTATAGAAGCCGAAGCTATGCCTATATCACTTAAAGGCACTAAAGTATTCAATACATCCGGAGAATCCAAAGGACTGGATAGAGGTGTTGAACCCAAAGCGGCATTTACTAAGAATCTACACATAAAAAAAACAATTCAGATTAAGAAGGTTATCATTTATATTTTAATCGAAACTATTCAACTTACATTTGTCGTTGCAATAAGTTCTGCCAAACGGCTTTCAATTCCATAGAGGGTGCTCTTAATACAAGACTTTTGCGTCTGGCTCCTTTTTTGGGAGTTTTTGTTAGGTCGGGTGCACAATAACCAGTCGGGCTCTCCGCCAAACGTCCATTGGGGTCCACCGTCAAACGAAACTCGGTTGCTTTATTTGAAGAAAAGTAAACGAAACACGTATTTTATAAAACCCCAATTTCTTTTACGATCTCTTCTTGCTTACTTTTCTTTCTCATATGAAAACATGAATCTACTATATTTGCTATTGGTACCGGTTCTTCGGTAATAAACAGTACACGATCTCGACTTACTTTAGCGAAAACAATAATATCACTAAACAATAATGTCCAATAGGGTTTTACCGAACGACCTTCGACACGCGACAAATCACCGCCAAATATCCACTGACGTCCCTGTACAGCCAATGTGAATGGTTTACATTTCGTAAAGACCATGCGAGATTCCAAGTCTTGCAGGGTTAACAAAGGTCGGCCTTCCCCCAAAGGTTCCATAAGACCGCTGCTCACCGTAATTTCCCGGTAAGCGGCTTGTAATTCATTTATTACTGTAGTGAAATTCTTATGCTCTTCGGTATCCACATGACAGTTCGATGCCAATAATTGCATTAACTTTAAAATCTCCCGAAAATGCTGCAACGGACGGTGTATAAACATTGTAAGATCGGCTCTTTTACGTGGCACTGGCGGTTCCGTAATAAATGTAATAAACTCTGAACCTGTTTGCCGGGATTTATTCACCAAAACACAATCAGCCCGTTTAATACCATTACAATATTTCTTGTAGGCGGCACAAATCGCTGTTGTTTTCGATAGATAAACCCGTGAGGCGAAATTCATTTGTGGCTCTTGATCATCATGACACAATTGCTCAAGAATGTCTTCAGATATTCGTAAAAGTTCGTCAATATTTTGAAAGAGTGTGCGATGATCATTGGGCGTTATCAAATCTTTACGTTCTTGTAGAGGTTGCACAAAACGTTGCATACCAAAATGTAGAGCGGACATAAAATTCTGTTCACGACTGATTAGTTGTAATAGGAAACGGCGACGATTATCGGTAATGGGTGAAATTGACTGCAAACAATTATTTAAATGGAAAGAAAAAAGCAAACTATGAGTATACATTATGATCTTACTCCTCCCCTCCAGAGAGGGTGAGTTTAATTTCAAACACAATGCTTATTACAATCTACCAGCCTACAAATTCCCCCATTACAAACTCGTGTGGTATTCCGTTGGGAATTTTTCATAAATGTTCATTGATGATTATACTAAACACTAAACTTGTCCTTCCGTGTACAACTACCAAAAGCAGGCCTCAGGGATCTCACAAGGAACATTAGCATCTTAATCAGCATTAATATCAAGTCGATCTGGCAACGTTCGTCTATGTAACTTATTTTAAAATGCTCAGTGACTAAAGCTTTAAATTTTTAGCGAAAATTTAGAGCATGGGCAAACGTAACTAAGATTTTTCCTAAGTCCATTGCAATCTGTCAAATGTCATTCTGTAACTAAATAATAAAGTATGAACAGAATAAAATAAATAAAATAAAAAAGTTTTAGGTTTAACATGATTTGTTACTTTTATTGTCATAAAAAATTAGTAGAAATATATCAAACAAGAAGAAAAAAATAATTAAAAATCGTATGCAAACATAAAAGGTAATCATGTGAATGTTAGATGATGCAAAGTATATATATTTATAATGGTAGTACATAAGCAATGTGATTCATAGTAATAAATTGTATGAGAGAGGTATGTGATAAATGGAATAGAAGTGCTCTTAATGAAACACATTGGGGGATAACGAATATAAAAACAAATAAAAAATAAAATCGAAAATAATTATGATAAATGTAATGTTACAGGGGATGGACAAAACAATATGAACACTTCTCACATACACAAATTTTCTTTTTTAATAAAGTGTTGGGTCATAATTTGCCTTTAGAAGAGAGAGAAGACATCCTTTGTATTTTGTTCATCCTCTATATATAAATTATAATATAATGAATGAATGAATAATAGATTGAAAGATATGAGGAATAAAAAAAAAATATTTTTTTGTTAAAACTAATTTTGTAAAACTAAGTACATAACACGCTTGAATTTGAATGAAAACATTATTTAACTTCTCCTTCTTATGAGCTTAAAAGAAATAATTTTTTGTCATAAAAAAATGAATTTTTTATTTTCTTAAATACTAGATTTTTTATAAATCAATTATTATTTTTTTTTTTTAATATATTTTTATTGTTTTGCCGTCACACATAAATTATATTAAACTAAAAAGTATAAAAAAATTTTGATAATTATAAAAACAAAAAATATATCAGTTTCATTACTATATAGTCAAATCAAATACTTCACTAAACAATAATAAAGTTTTAATCAATTAAACAAAATACTTTTGAATAACAAATATTTTTTCATGTAAATAAAAAATTTTTCTTTTACAAATTATTTTTTTAAATAATTAAATCATATATAAATAATAAAAAAAAAAACATTTAATCAAAAACCTAAATAAAAAATTAAATGTATGAAAAGAAGCAAAGCAAAATTTCTACAATTACTCATAAAAATTAAAGGGTTGAAGAACATGCCGTATAGGATGAGAGATGATGATAGATAAAAAAAAATTCTTTTAATTCGTTTTCATATATTTCACTTAAAAAAATATTTTTTTACTTTTTTCTTTATATATTGTTAAGTTTATTAATTGAAAATAATATTTTTCAAAATTGTATTTTTTACTTGTCCATAAGTCCGTCTAAGAAAGTTGGCTTTAACGGTCTCTTTTTTCTAAATGCTCTAACACTCCTCTTAATAAAATGAATAATGAAATATTTTAAAAAAGAACCACTACATGTCCGTCTATTTAGGTAAAAAACTGTTTTAAAATAACTTAAGCATGATTTATTGGTGTTGCTGTTAACTACTTTACAATTGCTTTACACAATCACCCCTTTGCCTACCTCTTTGCTAAAGGTGACTTGTGGTAAATTTAAACGCCTTTTGGCTGCCTCTATGGACGAAATCGTAGCCACTGAACAGGCTGTAGGAGGACGGGCTACAGTGGGTTGACTGCCACCAACAATACCACCACCAGCGCTACTCATGCGTTTAATATTCGATACATTTGGCACAGAGTTGGCATTATTCGTAAGCAATTCTTCACTGGCAGCGCAACTAGTACCGCTGGGTATACGTGGCACTTTGCCATTCATTGGTAAAGTGGTGGCATAAGAACGTGATGTGCCGGCAGCAGTACTACTAACAGCTGCAGACGAAGCAGTAGCTGCAGTAACACCGGTATTAGTTCCTGTTCCCGCGCCAGCACTAGAACTTGATCTTCTGAAAATCTCCAAAGTAAGCGTGGCACCCTGTGAGCGTATCAGATTTAGAACATCAGCTTCGGGCATGGTCACCACATTGTGTTTATCCACAAAGATGACATAATCGCCCGGCATAATACCGCACCGATCGGCAGAAAGGCCCGGTTCGATTTTTTCAACACGAGGCGGATGAGTCCAAACTATTGAAAAGCCGAAACCACGTTCAGCGGTGCGTGCTAATTTCTTTGTCATGGTAAACGGTGTACGACCTAAAGGTTTTGAGCCCGACGATCGCCGATCGCCGGCTAATGGTGTGCCCTGAGTTGGCGGCGCTGTTTCGGTGGTGGGTGGATCCAATTCCAGAAAACGTAAAAACAAATTCTCATCAGCATCGCGCTGATGCAATGCTTTCTTACTTAATACCATGGGCGGCTGCGTTTCACCTGATGTCAGCGGTTGAGCCATACTGTCAATACTGATGACATCATCATCATTGTTGCGTTGTTGCATATTTAACAATAATTGTTGTTGTTGTTGTTGTTGTTGTTGTTGCTGATTGTTATTATTATTATTATTATTGTTGTTGCTGAGGTTGTAGATCGTAAACGTGTTATTGTGATTGTTGGCTAATAATTGTTTTGTATATTGTTGTTCTTGTTCTTGTTTTTGTTGTTTTTGTAATAATTGTATATTACCATGTAAATGATTTGCAGTTATTAATGGTATAGCGGGCTGTGGCTTATTGAGACACGCCTGCGATTGTAATTTGTACGAACCATTGATTTCTTGATGTAACAATGTCAGCAACGGAAATGACATACAACCCAAAAATTCACTGCGTCTACAATTAAATGAAATACGAACAGAAAATATGATTTAATAATCATTGAAATTAGGAGAGAATTGGGGTTGATTGATAATCAAATCAAAGCAAAGGAAAAAAGTTTGAAAATGATTGCTTTGCTGTGGTACGCTTGCGAACGTAATCAACCATAAACTTATTTTATATGATTTTATTATAATACAATAGAGAATTTGTATTGATTGAAAATGATTGATTCAAAGTAAAATTTATCGATATATTATTATGGGGCCGATCAGAGGCTAAAAGTGTCTGAAAAATGTATCAAAATTAGACTATGAAGTCTCCACCTGAGTGTTGCAAACGGAAAAGTAAACTTTGCCCACTCCTCTCCTATGCGGAGGGTGTAAAATTTAAATTTGCAAATTTTTTATTTTTTGGATATCCGTACTTATATATCTCGACGGACTACTAACAATCAATAATTGATTCATTTTGGGAATTGACCAGATCTGCAACAATCGAAAAACTAGAATCTTCTTTATGTTTATGAGAATTTATAGAAAACTAAACACATTTCTACCTTCTCTGTTTTATTGAGCACATACTTGTTTCCTTTAACAATTGGCCCCACGCGGCGTATGAGTGACGAAATTTTCATATGAAATTCATTTAAACACAAGTGTGTTGTACGTAACATAGCAATTATTAAATTTTATTGACTTGCAAACAATTGTTTGCACACCTGTGCGCGCTTGGAAAGACACATTCGGTCAATCATGTACTCAATATGAAAAAAAACTCCTGCATTGTGAAATGACCTTTAAAAGTATATTGAGTTGTTGTTTTTTTGGCAACTAGACAACTTTGCTGTTGTCTCTTTTTTTCTTTTGTAAAGTGAACAAAACAGGATACACCACCGATTTTGGTAACTAGACTCAACACAAACAATCCGCAAGCCACACTACGTGATTTTACGTAAAGTTTTCTTGTTTTCTGTTGCCTGGTTATTACCTTTAATTTATCGTCAGCGACTAAAAATAAAATCTGATTAGAGTGTTATGTTAAAGATGTTTCAATAACAAAGCAAGTGACTTTTTGATGGAAAAGAAATATTTACAAAAAGAGAGAATACACACAGATTACACACATTTGTTTGCAAAATCAAATCATGTTTTTTCGATATTTATCGATATTGCACCTTCCTAGCTTCCTAGATTTTTGTTGACTGTAATCGTAGCACTTGACCCAGTTCGCTTAATTTATATAGATACCTGCATGGAGGAACCAAAAACGTTTATACAACTTTTTCGCTCAATATCTCAATGTTTACTTAATAATAATTAATATGAATGTATCCTACTTTCAAATACTTCCCCGATACTTATATAAAACATTTAGTTACTTTATGGATACTGGCCAAGAAACTAGGCGTTGATGGTAACGATAAATGTCTCATGAATAACTTATTAAAAACAGTATACTGCCATGCAACGCATATATAATAAAGTTTTTATTGCATACTCAACAATGTATTACAAATAATAATTGGCAAAAGGTTTCAGTTTTGTGTTAATGGGTGTTGATGGTCACAACTTATCGCATTATTGCTCTACCATACCAATATACTAGATTGCCCTCCACTTATATTATTGTGCATATATATAATTTATATGTGTAGGACTCCTAAAAGTCTAGTCACCAGACATAAACTAGAATGTTAGGACAATTTCGTTAAGAGGTAATAAAAATTTTATTACTTTCCTCTGAGTGGAGTAAAAAATACAACCATTTAGAAAAGCGGGGGAGTGTCCATTATGGTAAGCAACCTATTAACCTATTAGTTGCTTTTTAGCTTTTTTTATAAAACACTTTGCAATAACAGTAGTAGTTTTAGAGTGATACGGAAACCCAGCCACACCTGAAAATTACAAATTTGCCGTACCTTTAGGCTTATTTCACTGAATGTGGAGTGAACTAAATAGTCATTAACTATCCGCTGGGTTACCTTTACAAAAACTATTTTTACAAATAGTTAAGAGTGAAAAACACTTGCTGTAGTCTCTGAAATATTTTTAAATAAATTTAAAAATTGTAAATTATTATTATATTTAATAAATAAATGCCATAAAAAAAGGTGTTGTGAAATAAAATCCGACAGTTTTTCAAAAATTCTTTGCCGCAAGTTTGTATGAATGTTTGTAATTCCTGAACTAAATGCAAATGCCACACTTGCCTTTAATTATTTGATCGATTGCCAAGAATCAAAATATGAATCTATTTTTAGCAATGTCCGTTTGTCTGTCCATGTATAACTTTTTGTGAATCAAATTAATTTGTTTGCTTGATTTGTTTTTCAGTAAATTCTTTAAATATTTCTTTATTTTTCCTGTAAATTTTCTCTGAAACATAAAGAATTGATTTTATTATTGTAAATAATATACAATGTAAATATTCTAATTTTTTTTTTTTTTTATTTGTTATTCTCTTGTCTAAACTGTGTCAAGTGTTTATTATATTTCCGCAAACACATTCTTATAAATTTCTAGTTGACATTTAAAACACTGGCATGTATAAGCGTTTAGTAAAAAACACACACACATTCGCTTACACCATATATATGAAAGCATTGTGGTTAAACGTATATTTGCATGTTTTGTACGCTGTCATTGCTTACATTTATTTATCGAAACATTTCACTCTCTGCCGCTCTCCCCACCCTTTCTTTTTTACATAACAATACGTTTTCGAAATATTTCCATTTTATTGTCAAATAGATAGCAACACTTTTAAATCCGTTAGAATGCCATATATCGTATCCATGTGTGTATGTTGTCTCTCAACCACAATTCAAAACAATTGCATTGCCTTAAAGTCTATTGTATATCTTTACAGTTAGTGTGGAATTCATATTAGTTTTTGTGCTCTCTCATTGGTCAAATAGTTTAAATATGACAAAAAACAACAAAATTGATTTGAATTGTTCTCTTTCTTTCTATCTATCTCTGAGTACTTGTATCAGTTTTCTCATTTTGATTCATGACTTGTAAGTGATACAGATCTTCAAACATAAACTGTACATAATGATTGTATGCGTGTGACTGCATATACAAATTCTTTGGTAACGAGATTGATGATGGAATTGTATAAAAAAGGTTACTCTACCTCTACTCTATCTCTCTCTCTCTCTCTCTGTTTCGAACCAAACCTTAACAAATTGCATTGATATACATTTTCAATATTAAATAATCAATCAATCTGCTTTTTTCAATCCAATTATTACATATTTATGAAAAAAAAAAGAAAGATATACGACAGAGATTGCAATACTTATGGTTGAAGTGTTTCAACACAGCACTGATACGACAAATTTTACAACAGAAAGAGTGGGTACCGCCATTTTTCATACCTTTTGGCTATTTTCCAATTTTTAGTAAACTTCCATGTTTTACTTTTTATCAACTAAACTGAATGCTGCACAACTGTTTACTACTTTATGTGGCATAGAGTGGTTTTTTACTTTCTTCTCATTCTCTTTTTCTCGTTCTAAAGGAGTTTTCCCCTTTAGTCTGTTATTTATGTGTAATTATCTATGATGGTTTGAGGTTAATGCTGAGGTTGGTGCTCCAGTTTATTTTCTTTAAGCAATTAAATATGCAAGCATTTAAAATATGACAAGAAAGCTAAAAATAAAATTTTTAAATTGTCTTTGTAATCCTACTACTTGATATATCATGGCGGATTTACAAGATTTGGCATAAAGCAAATGTAGTTTTTTTACTTGTTATGTTTCATTCTACAATCACTTTTCATCAATCATTTTTATTTACTTTGTGTGGTACTTTAGAAAAGCTCTTGTTAAGCCTGATGTTACATTAAGGTTATAAAAATTAATTGTTGCCCTCCTTTGGGTGTAGT
Organism: Crataerina pallida; assembly: GCA_949710015.1. Lineage (NCBI taxonomy): Eukaryota > Metazoa > Arthropoda > Insecta > Diptera > Hippoboscidae > Crataerina > Crataerina pallida. The sequence continues at coordinate 3,767,059 of OX453291.1, read as the reverse complement.
TTTGTAACAAAAAAATATGTATGATTAGGGTATAAAAAGTTCATTCTAAAGGAACAATTATTACAAAATTTGTCAACTATTTTGAGCATTTTTTTGTTCCCAAAGTTCACTTTATGGGGCTCAAATAATATTGAATGCTTTTAAAAGGATTTCATTCAATGTGACAAAAACACATCACATAAAATAATTCTAATTTAGGAAAAGTGAAAACTTCGTTTGAAAATGCAAAACAATACGGTCGGATTAAACTGCAATAATAACCGCAATTTGATAGGTGCGACCTCAAAAATACCAAATTACTCTGAACACTGACTTGTATAGAAAAACAATATTTTTGTCCCCATTCCCTTTTTACATGCTACGAGCCGGCAATTATTTACCGTTTATACTCGTTCACGAAGGTTTAGTGAAAAAATGCCGTAAATGAAAAGGTAAACAAAATCTAATTATATTTTTTTTTTATAGGATGGTACTCCTGGTTGTTTTTGCCACCGTTTAATTAATGATATACGTGCATGTTAAGTGCCTACACATCGCGTGTTGGTATGTGTTTGTTGTTATTTTCGACATGAGCGTTTACTATTTACTGAATAATATGAGAATTTTATAAATTTACTGCCGCAAAAAAAAAAAAAAAAAGAGACAAAAATAAATTCCGAATAATGAGCATATGTTAAGTGAGTACTTTTACCCTACACATGCAACCAAACTAGTGTTAGAAAGTAATCGTGTGTTGTTTGTTTGTATAGTTAACCATATACTTCACTTAAAAAAGATGAAAAGAGAACGTAAGTGAAGAGAGAACCACTATATTTGGTTGCTTAATATACCAACACCACCAACACCACAATTATATATGCATGTACAGTACATTAAATTTCTATTGAATTAATATGAAAGGCAGCTACAACAACAACAATAATAATAACAACAACAATAACAACACTCACACATTAACACCCTGTCAACATGTTAAATGTTAATTTATAATTAAATTTTACAAAGCAAAGAAAAAGTAGGTGCGAATACCGCACAACTAACTGGTGTTGTTTTTTCTTTTTGTTTTGTTTATGTTTTTAGGCTATTTTCTAATAAATGGGTGTGAAATATATAACAAGTAAATAAAACTGTAGTTGGCTGAGGCTAAATTTTGAATACCCAACCTCTACGAGGTGTTTGTATGCCAACATATCTCTGGTATTTGTGGTCTAAGCCACATCTAATCAATTTTGTGACTGGTTTTTTGCATAAACCCCCTTTGAACAAAACAATAATTCATCTTTTTAAATTTTAAGAATTCTCTTCTGTTGAGAAGCAATGATATGATGAATAATAAGAATTTTCTTCCAACAACTCACTAATAACTCAAAGTATTCTTCTAACATTATCATCCAGCTTTTATATTTTAAATGAGTATTTTCAGCGTGTGCTCTTGCATAACATTCTATGGAGAACAATTTTCAAATGATTTGAAAAATTTCTATATTTTCTATTATAATACGTTTCAGTTATGTGTTGCATAACCTCATACATAGTAAACGGCCAATGTAACCCAATACCATGGAATGGTGGGTAGAAAAATATTAAAACCAGGAAATCAGAAACCGCATATGAAGGCAACATGGCAAAATAATTTTCTTCATATATATATAACATATATATATCTTCTATATAATATAAAGTGGGAAGAAGGTTTTTATACAATAGTCTTTTTTTTGTTGTTTTGAATTTTTCCTAGAACAAAAATATATTCAAACGAATATATTGATTTGAAAATCGATTTGTATTTGCCAACACAAACACAAAAAACCTCTTACTTCTGCAAACACACTTATACACTCCCAATGGCCAACTAACGAATAGCTGGGTAAGTTATGCAATATATGGAAAAATTTAAATTCACCAAAAATTCCATTTCAAACCCATAACTCTTCTTTGCATAAAGTATTGTTGTTGGTGTTATTGTTATTGTTGTTGTAAAAATACCATATTTAAGTCTATATTTTATCTCTTCACTTTTACACTTTTCACATAACGTCCCCACCACTACTTTGTATTCATTGTATCCTTCAACTTTAACAACAATTCAATCAATGTAACTATAAATAAAAAATAAGAAACGAGATCAGAAATCCTACAAATATATATACATTCTTGATTATCGTCAAAATTTGCTACCTATTCATGCTATTCATAAGTTGGTCAGTTTTTGAAACGCATGCGGTGGCAAAAATTAATCAACACTCATCGGAAATTTGAACCAGTTGCTACTCATTTAGATTTCTATTTAAAAGTGTTCAAATCCAATATCTGTCACGCCCACAGTTCACAGAAATCAATCTATTTTCTACGAATATGTTATGTGACATAACTTATATCATTAATTCATAGACTGATATTCCAAAAGTCATATAAAAGAAAGGCCCCCAATTAAGAAAACATCATTTTTGGTTGCAATTTGAAAGATAATACCCATTCAAAATACAGGCTTGGCAAGTAAAAAACTAAACTTGATTCTGATCAAGTCATAAGTACTCTCTACCTCCACATACAGTTACCTGGTTGCGCCCTCTATGATTTCGCTCCACGCAGAATCTACATACGTATGTTTTTCAGGTCATACCTGAGGGAGTTGTGAACTGTGTAGAGGCCTGTGATCAATCTCAGGTCGTTTCTATGTAGTTCCATTACTTTAGACACTGAACTATATTTTTTGATCAATCTTTTTGCCCAACTGTGCCCAACGTGAGGCTTAGTCCCCTATGTGGCTCTTTGATACTCCGCAGAATAGCTCAGGACCCATCATTTTTCTAAGAAAGTATCGTATCAGGAATATTTGTATATTTGTACAAAATTTCAATTCAATGCGAGAGTGAGAATGACAAAAATAGGTGGACACAGGTCAAATCAGATTTTGAAGCTGATTTCACGGTCTTCAAAGCTTCCTTTTATATGTTAGGCAGCACAGTAAGCAGTAAGCAGCACACAAATTGAATCGATCGATTTTTCTTAATTATCATAGTCGGCCTTTACAATTTAAATTTAATTTTAAATATTTTTAAAAGTGAAAATTTCGACTCTGTACGTACTTATGTAAATGCAGCATTTACAAATAAATGGCAATAAATTTGCTACAAAAAAAATGTATTGCAGTCCTTACGTACGTCCTATACGTACGTTGTCGCCATCTTTTTTATTATCTTCTTATTGCGGATATATTCATATTATCTTTTACACTGATTCATATTTAATGTTTTGTAACAAGAAAAAAGCCGTTCTTATGCATCTAAGCATAAACATTCTTTTCTAGTTATTGTACAATGTTCGCACAAGTATATGGTTCTTAGTCTTCTGCTGGATATATATTTATATTTATAGCTTCACACATATGTGACCATGTGTTGTATACAAACATAGTGTTCCCGCAAATAACCCACATAAGCAAAGGCCACCAATGGCAAAACTATAAGCTTTAGTTCTTGCATTAAATATTAGTCGAGTACTGAAATGTTTCATTTTTGTATTCTACTAGAAATTTAATAAGGCCAAAGGTTTTTTAAGTCTTTTTTTCCACGTGTAGTGGTTGAAACGGAAGTCTATGCATTTTCTATGGCCACAGCCATAGAATTACTTTCCATTTATTGCAATGATACTTAACTTTGGTGAGCACACAATAAAGTTTTATGCACATTATAAGAGGGCGTAAAAGTAGAGTTCAAGGTTTGACATTATAGTTTTTTTTTGGGGTTAATAAAACTCGAGTGTAATAAATTTACCAGGAAATGGATTTCTTTTTATATGAATGTAAGGCAGTAAAACACAGAAGAAGGTTTTAACAATACTTAGTAATGTTTATACAATCACATCAACACACATATGCACATAATTATAACAGTTTAATATATATGTTTTAAAAAATGAAATATTTTAGTTAATTTTTTTTTTGCAATAAAATTTTTGTATACAAAAATGAAATAAAAATCAAATAAGAAAACTAAATTTGACTTAGGCCGAATCCTCAATGCCCTCCACATCTGCAAACGCTAAGCGTGGCGTGTGTATGATTATGCTCTCTAATAATCTTTTAAGTCTCAGCTTGCAAGTCGAGTTTTTTTGGAGTAAAGATTTTCCTTGTAGACGCTTAACTTTTTAGTATATGGCTTTATAACAGTTAAATTTTTATTAAAATACTTTTTTAATGAATGAATGAACTTAATTTATTATTATAAGTGTTTTGTGTTGTTGTTATTTTATTATTCTAATAAGACTATTAAATTTTTTTCAGTATAACAGTTTTATAACAGTTATAAATTTTTACAATTGTAAAAGAACAAGATGTCTTTTTTAGAGTTTATATTATTACATTCATTTGGTTCAACACTTTAAATTTTAGTTAAAAAATTTTTGAAAATTTTATTTAGATGTAAGATTTTATAGAACATTTCAAATGTATGTAGATTGAATAAACAAATGTTTTACAAAAATACATCTCTGGGGGTCTGTTGATGTATTCAGAAAAGTTTTTATGAAAACGTTTCTTAAAGTATTTAAAACATTTAAGAGGATATATATATAGAGGGTGGCGCAAGTTATTATCCTCTAACAAAAATTTAGTTATTTAAACTATTAAGTTTCCCCATAAATGCATCCAATAATAAGAAAAATTTTGTTTTTCTTATTACGTATATAAAAATTTTTCCTTTTGTTGTCTTTTATTATTTATTATTAGTTATTTGCATCATACATCTTGACTAAATCTATACTATATACGTCATTGTGGTGTAAAACTTTTCTATACCAGTCTGCTGTTTATTGGCAAAAGGCTGCAGCAGAGAGAGAGAGGGAGAAAGAATTATGACACACGGAAGTGAAAGACAAATTGTGTGGTAAAGTGAATTTTTCTTGGAATAACAAAAAAAATCTATATTTGAAAAAAAAAGGGGGGACAAGCACTTCCACATCCACTTGCAGGTTCCTAAACACATGATATGATGCTTCGTATTATCTATTACAATCTTAACGAAGTTAAAAGTTCTTCTCAATGCAGTGTATAAATATTTATTTAAGTAAAACTTGCTAGCGCCATAAAAGTTTTTCTTTATTTTTTTGCCACAAACCCACTCTTCCTTCTTACTCAACTTACCCATACCTACCCTTCTATTTCTTCTCTTGTTTGAAATGTTTCTTTCATGTAAAAGTTACAGAGAAAATGTATCTAAATTTTGTTGGGAAATCCCAAGAAGAGAAATAGATTGAATATAATCATAAAAAAAATATAATTTTAAATTGAATAGTTTAACATATAACTGGAGCATAAAACAAATAAAAGAAGAATAAAAAGTCGTTCAAGCATTTTACTTAAATGTAATCTTAAGCAAGTCAAAGTTGATTACAAGGAATTTATGGCTAATTTGTTATACTCGTACACCCTTTAAAGGACTTCCTTGAAAAACACTCATTTAGACAGAATTTTTGTTTAAGCAAAAGTCATGTTGTTGCTTTGAAGCTGTTCACATGAGATGAGGGGTATCCTAAGTTTGTGATTACGCTAAGAAATAGGTTAGGTTAGGTTGGATTGTGTATACTCCAAAAGACGATTCACCTAGGCCAATATGTGGGCCCATTGTGTTACCATAATGCTCAGAAAGGCCATCCAGAGGATGTTTTAAATCGTTTCAGACACTGACTCCAAGTATTTTGTGTCATTTTTTCTGTACAGGCGCTACTTCACACAGCAGATGCTCCTCAATTTCAACCTACTTGAACAGCATCCCATCTACAGGTATATTTGTAGTTATTGTTGTTATTGGATCGCTTACAATCTTTCATGAAATAATTTCTGTTAATTAATTTACTATAATTTAATGGGTGTAAAACCACGCCTACATTTAATATTATGAAAAACCTTTTTCAGCCCAGAATCCGACTTGTAAATTTATACAAAATCTAAACCTCAATCAAGTACACGCCCACAATTTGGCATCCACATTTTTCGAATTTACTTACTGTATATACAAATATATAAAAATTATATTTATTTTGTAAAATATTTTTGACTCTACATGGTTTTCCTGAAATATGTGCCAATTGTATGAGACAGGCTCTCGAAGCATTTAAAAAACTGCATTATGACAGATAAATAACTTTGCAGTGAAAAGGAAAGAAGACAAGAAATGGAAAAAAAAGAGAATTATAATGACGGATAGAACCGATTAGAATGACAAGAGTAAAAGAAATCTCGTTAAAAAACTTGGCACACACACAATATATTGCAGTCATAAATTCTACTCAAATAAATTACCATACAACAAATTAGAAAATTTATGATTGAATGGAAATATCTCTGAATAAAAACTTTAATCTCAATCAAAGTGCAGCGAAATGACTAAGTAGACTTATACGTAATTCTAGTATCATTCTAATCACAATGCTTTGTTAACGCCGCTAAGTTTATAAGCAAAAAATAAATATATTCAGTATCTCAAAATGTACTTTTTGCACTTTCCATTCATCCTTACATTTTTATACTGTTAAATGCAATTGTTATATTTCAATTAAACTTGTACTTGTTCTTTCAAGTGTACATATATTATGTACAAGTACAAGGAGAAAGTAAGTTCGGTGAAAATTGGAAAATTTTCATTCTTTTCAAATAACCGTCGTCGTTGTTGTGATTATCAAAAAATATATACTAGAGATCGAAATTGTATTCAAGAATTTTATATAAAAAAATAAAAAAATCGATAAGAGATCTTGACCTAGAAGAATCAAAAAGTGTTATCATATTGTTTTAGTTAATTATTACAGTCCCTTAAATAGTCGTGTTGTATAAGGATTTCTTTTTTCAGTTGGCGTAGTGACGGACCAATAGTTAAGAATATTAACATGACGGTTGAAATTAGTTCAATAGGTGAATGTGTTCCAAGTTTGTTTTTTTAACAGTTAAACTGTTATACGTTAACTGTTATACACTAACTGTTATACATTAATTGTTATAAAATTGTTATACTTTAATAAAAAAAAAAAGTTTAAAACACATATTTATGAAACGCTAATCATATTTTTTCAATTTTGAATAAAATCGTTCTATAATAAATTAATTTGCAATTTAGTAGTTTTAATAAAAGTACATTCGATATATATTTTTTATATAAAACACTTTGAAATAATTATCTAATAAAGTTATTACGGTTAAATCGAAAAATCTCCTAATAATAATTCTGTTATAATTGTAAGTTCTCTTGCGCTTAAATGTTGTCATGGCACTTTTATAATATTTAATATTCTCCTTTAATTAAAGTGAATTATCCGCTTATACAATCTGTTATACTTCCTAATAAACTTGTATCATAAGAAAGTTAATTTAAAATAATTTATAGTCGATGGGTTTATTACATTTAACAATTTCTTTTTATTAATACATTAAATGCCGCAATAACCATAACAAACTAAGATTCATAGATTGAACATATTTTACAAGGACATTACAAAACAAATTCCATAAAAATAAATTCCAGACAGAGTATCTCTTTCTACAATATTAAAAAAATTTATAAATAGTTCCATAAAAATATATAAAAATAAAAGAAAAATCCATTCTCGATAAAGAGATAACAAATAATTTCAAATGTCTATGTTTCAAATATAGAAAAAAAAAAAAGAAAACAAAATATTTTTACCATAAAAATTTCTTTTTATATTATTTATGCCACAGGCACTTATAGTATATGAATATAAACCCGTGTGAATGTGTTGTGACATAAGTTTCACAATAGTAGTCAACGAGAACAACTGCGGCAACAAAGCAAAACAATCATGGAAAATGAAAAATCCATTAAATGAAGTACAAGTAGCACAAAATTATGCAAAGCAACAACATTAACAACAACAACAACAAGGTAACAAAATGGTTTTTATCTATTATTGCAAGCATGAATTGTTAGCCTGTCAATCTATTCATTTCATCATAAATATTAAGCAGTCGGGTTAAAGGTAATGATGGCAGTTAGAGTAGTATGCTCAAAACACTCGTACTCGTACCAACGACAACAACAGCAATCTATTGTTGCATTTTTAATGCAATTCTCTTCAAAAACCTTTTGTAAGCAAATGTAAGCATGCATACACGGAAAATATCAATTACACATGTGTACGTAAGAGCAATAAGCACCTAGCATGCATTCATATATCACTCATACGTACGTATGCACGTTTTCGGGTTATGAGCCGCTTTGCATATAATACAAAGATTATAAGTATGCATACGTGTCATGAACACATACATACCCATATACGAGTATATGTGCAAATTTCATACACGTACAACGCATAATAATAGAAGAAAAATTGCTGTGTAAAACAAGCAATAAACTGAAATGAAACAAAAAGACAAAAAGCAATAAAATAAGTGAAACAGCAACTATAATAATAATAACACCAGAAGGGCTTCATCATATATATATAATATTGCACAACTTCAGGGATTGGCGTGTACATGCATACGTAGCAATAACACCAATGCACAGCATTTCATGATTTACGTGGGCACTCCAAGAAGCATTTTTTTTTTTGCGTTGTTTCCTCTTTATTCTTTACAACTCAGGTCACATTTAAAATAAGGAAGAAGATGTAGATGCAAATGTAGCAGCAGTGCTTAGTAAGGTGTTGGGGTTTAGTTGCTCTCATTGCAGCCACATTGAGAGTTAAGTGTAGGAAATATAAAGTGTTCTTCATATACGTGCTTGTACAGGTATTGCGTACATATTCAAAAGGGGGAGAACTAAATGAAAACGTATTTAAACCTTCCCCATTGGAGGAGGAATGCACCAAGTTTATTACTCCATTTGCAGCAACCGGAAAAAGGCTCCAGAGACTTTACATATTCTTAATCTGCTTTAAAATATTTCCGTGGTTGGAACTCTCACTTCTACAAACGATTGAAATTTTGAGTTAATATTTGAATTAGAAATAATTAGTTCCCAGACATGCTTACACTTGACAAAAATAACTTAGAAAAGTTAAAAGTTAGGAGTACTAATTACAGACCCTTCAGTAGTCGAATTGGCCAAAGTTTTGTCTTAATTTTAAACTAAAGTCTGCATGAGGGAAGGCGCGGCTTCAAATCAAGCTGAGGAGCACAAATGTAATATAAACTCATCTGTGGCGTTAGGCTGCAAACCCATCAGAAGAAAACATTGGATCATCAGGCTTGAAACTTGTATTTTTTATAGATTGTTGAAAAAAAAAAGCATACGTCCCATCATTTATGCGTACCCTGCTGAATTTGTTAAAGTTTTAAAGGATTTTTTTTTTTTACGAAAACTTTTACTTTACAAAGAACTGCCACCGATATGTGTAAAAGTCTTACCAAACACTTCAAAAACTGTTTTATTCCAAAAAAAAACTGGAATGAAATGAAATATTTGTGATAATAAAACTTATAGCAAAAATCATTTAAACACGAACTAAACGTTATTTTTAACATTTACAACAACAACAACAAAACATAAAAACATTAAAAAAAGTTTAAATTGAAATGAATAAAAAAAAAAAAACAATAACAAAAACTATAGAGAGAGAGACAAAGCACAATGAATCCTTTTAAAGAGAATAATTTCCTCTTTGTAAACTTGGTAAAAAAAAAAAAAAAGTGGAAAGAAATGAGTTCGAATATCAGTTCGCTTAGACAGCTGCCGGGGTGTTGATGTTTAAACGTATTCGTATAAATGACTATGTATTATGTAAGCATATGTGCGTGTATGTGTGCGATTCCTTTCTTTGTTCACAGTTTGCAGGAAATATGAGCCAAATAATATAAAATGGGTGCCGCAACGCATTGTTGCTGTTTGTTGTTGCTAACGGCAACAAACAAGCGGGCAAACAGGCAAACAGCGAGTAAGCTGTAATGGCATGAAAGTTCGGAGAGGTGCGTTTTTTTATTTAAGAAAATAGTTCAGAATTCTTTTCCATCTTTCAACATTAATTTTTACTTCTTTTTTTCTTTTTTTTCTAAAATACATTACGAGTATATATTATAACTTGGACAGTTAACAAAGGACTTTTCCATTTTCTCTGAATAAAAATTATTTCCTCTCCATATAGCTTCACATACTATCGTTAGGTGGTGGATAGCCTGAATGTGATATTTTCTCTTTTGTTACATACATGTACGTATGCGCATATTTACTCCCATTACATATTGTATATAAACACGTAACGTGTTTTATGAGAATGCTACAACGTTACGCTTATGGAGCGTAAAATAGTAAATATTTTAAAAGGTAGATGTTTTTTCTCCAACTTTAGAGCATTATTTATTAAGGAAATAAATGTTATTTATTATCCATGGAGGAATTTCTATATTTGTAATATTTTTATAAACTATTGTAATGTTTTTTTTTAAGACAAACTACAAACTTACTTAAATAGAAAGTAAAGAAAATAACAGAACCTACATATATATCGAAGCAGAAAGAAAATCAAATGGGGCTTAAGCCAAATATTAAATTCGCTCCACATCTACATAGAAAGGGTGGGCGTGGCAACTACATGATTTCAATGATTCTAACGCTAAGTATGGTTTTTATAAAACTGATGTAAAAATGAAAATTTTATATAACAGTAATGATAATATTAATATTATATAAAAGAAAAAATTCATCGATACATAATATTCCAAAGAAAGGGCATAAAAGCATAAAATAAAAAAAATTTTAGCTACCCTCCACATTTACATTATAGATGTGGCATTATGTCTTAAATTTTACCTCAATAAAGGCATTCTATGCTGAGTAAGGTCTTTTCCTTAGAGGAATGGGCGCAGTAAGATAATAAGCACGCCTACGATTTACAAAAAAACCTATTTTGTGCACAATCCAACCTAAAATTTTATACGTATTACATATTAATGAAGTTAATCAAGTGTTCCGCCAAGCTCACACTTTCTATATGCATATATCTGTAAAGGCGAAGGATATTTTAATTCAAATTTAGTAGTTTTTTTTTACTTCTTTAAACTAAAAAATATACCTGTTGCACTGGATATTAAAGTTTTTTATTGCATGCAAACATGCCAATATTACTCTCACAGATACAATCACCTAACGACATTCCGCATTAGAAGCGCGAGAACAATTCTGTAGTTAACTTTTATAATAGATCAATGAGAATTTATTCTGATACTATAACGGGGATTATTAACAGATTCTGTTATCATTAAAACAAATTGTAGTACTTATGCATGAGGAGTAGATAATAAGGTTATGTATGTACTTGCACTTGAGCTTTGTGGATTATGCATCATAAAATTACTAGCACCAGATATTTCTACTGTGTGGGCTATAAAAAGCTCAACTTTACTATAACAGGGCAAGTATATAACCATGTTAACCTTGCACCGCAAAGGGTATATTAAGTTTGTGCAGATGTTTGTAATTCCTAAACAGCAAATGCCACACTCACCTTCAATTCAGAATCAAAATCTGAATCGATTTAACCATGTCCATCTGTCCGTCTCTCTGTCCATATAAATTTGAACACAATAAAACGAATTTTTGGAGATATTTTGATGAAATTTGATACAAATATATGTATTGCCCCAAAGGGGGACCCTATTCAAAATAGATCGAATCGTACCATTTATAGAATGCCTCTCCATATAAAGTCCTATTAATGGAAGTTTTTATATGGCAAAAAATCGTAATTCTTAATATATTTTGACAAAAATTGGCACAAAACAGTTAATTTGCTTAATATTTGGCTGTACTAAATTTGGTTCCGATCAGACCATTTTTAGACCCTCTTCCCATATAATTATATTTCACGAAGTAACTTATACGGCAATGCCTAGCGCACACGGATACAACTAAACTAATTGTAGCATAATTTAAGGGGGGTATAAAATGGTAGCGCTTGACCGACTATAACATTTTCACTTCTTTTGATTTCCATTATGTGAAATAAAAAACTTTCTGAAAACAATTTTTCCGTTCCATTAAAAGTTTCTTGTCATTATTATTATTATTATTATAATATATTTTTTATTCTTCATATAAAAAATTTGTCACATTTTGCAAACTCTCAATTGCGGTCTTAAGTGAATGAATGGAAAATATTTTTGTACCTTACTTTACGTAACACACACATTAAAAGATTAATTAAAGCATGAAAGAACAACAAACCCAAGTATTTCATAATAAAAAATTCATATAAAATATTCAAAATTAAAAACATATTAAACATTATTATTATTATTATAAAACTAATTTAATCCAACAATAATTTGTTATCTTGAGTAATTATGTAAGTATGTTTAATTCGAAAATTTCACCTCCATTAAAAGTATTTTACAAAATTTGAGTTTTTGAATGTTAGAAAAAGTTTTAACATAACATTTTTGGAAAAGTTTTGAGTAAACTGCAATGCAACACTTTAACAAGTTCTGTTGAATAAAACATTTATGCAAGAGAATGTTTTTTTCTTCTACGAAATCAGTTCTAGAAGACTTTTCACGTCCTGCAAATGTTACATTTCATCAGTCAAATATGTTTTAAAAAAGGAGGAAAAGGAATTCAAATACCGTTCACTGAAAGGTATTTACGAGGTGACATGATCACATATAAAAATTATTCAAGAAAATACTCTGTGTACACTCCTTATAAAATGTGGCATAAACAAGTTTGTTTGTGATTCGTTTGCAACAACCAAAGTCTTCAGAGACCCTACAAAGTGTATATATATTAAAATCTGAAACAATCTGCGTATGTCCGTGTATAGCTGCTATTCCCATGGTCGGAATAATTCTCTAACTCTGCCCTGTTGCAATCTCGTTGGTATGTACATGTAAAGGGTATTTAAGATTTGGCCTAAACCAACATACTTTTCTTACTTGTGTTTTCATAAAAATTATGAAATTTCTTTTCTCGACAAATTGTGTTTTTTCGGCTTACACACGTTGTTTGTTGGGGTTCTGCAAATGATCCAAGTGCGTTAGGAAATGAGAAATGAAGGGAAATGTTGAGAAGAAGTTTCAGTTTGTTGACGATTCGTAGTGACTTTTACAAAAGGATTTTTCTAAATTATAGTTTTTTGGTTGCTGTTTGCTTTGCGGTTGTTATTAATTAATTAACTTATAAGTTGCTTGTTTGACGAATCGAATTTTTTCTCTATTTTTTTTTTTTATTGAAAACTATTGAAAAACTAAAAGTAAGCAATTCCTTGTAAAGTATTTAGTACTCGTGTGTGAACTCATCACCAGTTAAATATTCAACCAATTTCTATTCATTCCATGCACACAAGAAGGTTAAGCACACCAGGCCTTTAGCCATGCCCATGAAATCCCTAAAAGTTTATCATTTACGTTTTTTTTTATTTCTTTGTTTATTATATTGGAGTGTGTACACATTTATTTGCTCCGATTGCCGTTAATCCAACATTAATTGAACGTTTTCTTTAAGCAAACTTCGCTCCGAGGATTGTACATGAAAAATGTAACGGACACAAGGGAAACTGCACAGTTGGCAATAATTGACTGCTTAAAGTTTACTTTTCATTAATAACAAAACCATTTTATCAGAAAGTATCTGCAGTTCTTCAAACGGAAAGGTAAATAATTAAATAAACAAGATAGAGAAGTTCGGTTAAGACCGAATCTTAAATACCCTCCGCCTTTTATAATCCTCTAAAAACAAGTTCCTATTGCCATATTTATGTATTTCATGTACTTACGCAAATAGTGTTTTTTTTAAATTATAGGCGTTTGAGTTATTCAATCATGCCCATTTTTGGCACAGTGTTGGATAACGGTACCACTTATATGTATACCAAATTTCAACTTCGTAGATCAACTTTTGTGGCAAATATAAAGATTTATATTGATTGTGGGCGTGTATGTTATCGGACCACGCCCATTTTCGGCACATCGATCGAAACTAATATTTATAGATGTACATACTAAATTTCAAGTTTATAGCTTAATTTTTGTGGCAGATAGATTTTTGTTGATTGTAGGCGTGGCCCATTTTAAATAGCGATTTGCGTGCATAAACTAAAAGTGACTGTACAAAATTTCAGCTCAATATCTCAAAATTTACGCTCGTGAGAGTGCCAACAACAGACGGACACACGGACACACGGACATACATGTCTAAATCGACTCAGTTTTTGACGCTGATCAAGAATATATATACTTTGTAGGGTCTCTGACGCCTCCTTCTGGGTGTTGCAAACGGAAGAACAAAATTAGTATACCCTCATCACTGAGGTGGAGGGTATAAAAATAAATAAAAAATAAACCTTGGCTTGTATACAAAAAATACGTAGAAGTGTTGAATGAGAGTGAACTGAAGACTTTAATAAAAAGTAGAATATCTTCAGTAGTTGTAGGATCTCTTTGGGTAAAACAGAACTTTTTAGATTTTCCGTAATTTAAAGAGAGAAAGAGAATCAAAATCTGAATAGATTTAATCATGTCTGTCTACTAATTGTAGCATAATTTAAATGTAGGTCGTGTTTGACCCATTTTAACATTTTCATTTTCTATGTTTGACTTGCAAATATGATTTTTATGGCCTTTACCGAAACATGATGATTGACAATGATTGAATCATTGAATTTAAATTCAATAATTTACTTGAAAATGCTTTGAGATCGTTTCCATAATGTACTTCATTTGAAACATTTACAAGTATTCTGTGTATTTAAGATTTCTCCTAAGCCACAGATGGCTTTTTTACTTGTTCTCTTTAAAGCAAAGTTTTGAATAGAAAATATTTCAGAGTCTCACATATCCATGTGAATGTATTGTTGTACAAAATTTCTACAGATTTAATGAGATTTTGTAGACATATTACATACATACGTGTTTGAGCATGCACCCAACGACACTAATTAACCATGATATGTACCTCACACAGTTACAGTTACGTACACATGAGTTTGCTTGTTGGAGTTGTGGTTATTTTTGTAGTAGTTGTAATATGTTGTTGTTATTTGGTTGTTTGTATTAATTACATACACACATACATATATATAATTAGAATGCCTTTTAAATAGCAAGTATTGTAGGCATCATCTCAGTATAAAACTGTATGCATTGGTAGTAAAAAGTAAAGGTACAGGTTTGTTGAGGAAAATCGTTTTGACTCTTTTCCTGCGGAAAGTCAACCTCCTCCAAGTAATGCCTACTTTTATGGCTAAAACTCTCACAATTTTGTATTCATTCATGTATTAAAAAACACACAGAATTGTTATGTGTGTGCGTGTGTGAATGTACATAAAAAAAGTCGTAAAATGTTTACTAGCTTTCACTATCAGTGGCAAACGAACGAGCTACATTTCCACTTGTATTGTATTGTACAGTATATGCACACGCAAACACACAAAACTTATAAATAGATATCACGTATATGTTGATGTGTGCGTCTCATATGTGAGATTGTATGTGTTTGTTTCCCGTGTAGATTTCTCAGCACCTTGTTTTCTAAAGGGAGACATGCACATACGTTAGTTAACGAACAGTTAGCAGTAGTTAAGAGAATAAACACCGTTATTTTATTGCACTCGTGAACATACAAAGGTCACAAACACAACCAGCACCCAGCAACCAGCCAGTCAGTCACTCTCACTTAAGATAATATTTATGTATATAAATGTGAGTGGCTTTTATGTTAAACAAAGAAGAAGACGAAACAAACTTCGTGTATAAATATTGCACGTTGTGTTTTAATCGAAGAGAAATGAAAAAAAAAGTGTTTTTTTTAATTATTGATTTTCCTCTGCCTGTTTCTTACGTTGTCTCACAAATTTTATTATTTATTAATAGCTTTTTATAGGATATTTTCTTATTATTCATTATGTAAGATTTTGTTGAATTTCTTCTTCTTTTTCTACACCACAAACCACAAGTATGTTTTTCACCTTTTTTTTTTGTTCTTTTCTTAAATTATTAAATAATTATCTTACATTTGCTGCAACAACACTCGTTTTCTTTTTCTCTTTTTTTTTTTAACAATAAGGATATGTTTCCTTTCAGTATCCACTCTTTTTCATTTATGGAAATCTTGAACGTTACAAGAAAAAACTTTTCCTTTTCATTATTATTTAACTACACACAGTGGAAGTGATTCTGTGAAAATATTTTCTGAACTGTACCGTAAGCCATCACTAGAGAACACCAACTGAGCCTAAAATACCGTTACCCTGATTTTAGAGGCCAATAAAGCTTTAGCGAGTACACACATGTAAAGCTTTTATTATCAAGGGTTGTGCTCCTAACATAACTGCGCACTTTATTATTTATTATTTCAAGCTCTTGTATAATAAAACAAAACAAAAAACACCAATCTCAAGAGTACTAAAAAGAGAGTCGACGCGAGAGTCTGTTGCCACAAATGCCGGTATTTTCTTGATTAAAAGTAAAAAAAAGCAACAAACAAAAAAACATTCCTAGACAACGTGCTTGGTCATGCTTGTACGAATGTTTACATTCTTATTAACACGTATGCAAATATGTTTAGCAACGCAACAGCAACAATAACATGTACGCACATACCATGAAGCATGACTTTAGCAATTTAGTTAAGATGTGAAACATGAAATGTTTTGTCTTTTTTGTCGAAGAGAGAGAAGGGCAAACCTTTTGATAGTTTTAAATGGAATCATAATACACCTCCCACTAGTCTACATAGTCCGGCTCAGTGTGTAAGTTTGTTCAAGTGTCTTTGTCTGTCTGCCTCTATAATCTGTTTTTCCTCTCTACACAACTACAGTTTCTTTACACTTTATCCTTTTACATTATTGTTGATGCTTCTTCTTTTTAATCTTATAATAACAAAAACTCATACTTGAAATAAATTAATTGCCTGCAGAGAGAAGTTTTTCTTTTTTTTATACTCCTTCCAACAAGTAACACCTGATAATAATATTAGTTAAAATTATTAGTTATTATCTTTCATTAAATAAATTCACATTTGAAATTAAATAAATAAATATCATCAAATTTAATTTAAAAAAAAAAAAACAAAAATAATGATCGTACTCACTTTAACTGGCGATCACGATGCCACACAGCCAGTTGTAGACGGTCCTCATCTTCAATCTCTTCGATAACTTGAAACAATTGACTCAAGTGGAATTGAAAATGATGATCGAAGAAGGGACGTGACGAATGCCGATGTACCGCTGTACGCTGAAATCCTGATTCAGGTTGATTGCGACAAATGAGAGCCACTTTAACGTAAGCATTCACCGAGGTGCAGCCAGTAGAACGCTGTAAATTTCGACAGCGTATAACTGTAATGCAGAGAGAGGGAGAGCGGGAATTTTTCGTTTATATTATTCTAAAGATAATACTAAAATTTGGAACTCACCATGTACATTTAAAATGCCCCGTTGAGCATATATGGCCAAATCTAAGTAGCCCTTAACCGGTGCCCAAGCGTTGCCAGTTAATTGTTCACCGGTTGAACTAGCTATTGATGAGGCCACTGAGAAACGTTTATTATTAAGGTGAAAATTTCTCTCCTCGTCATCCTCCTCCTCCAATTTGTCTTCAGTCCCATGCTCCGCTTCATCGTCACTGTTACAGGAAAAGCTTAAACATCTTTTGATGGTTGGTTTTTCAATTTGCAGAGTGTTTGGTGTGCTGCAGTGTTGCATGTCTTGCGATAGCGGTGCGTAGGTAGCATAAATGGGAGTCTCGGGACTGGGTATTCCATTGGGCAAGGTAAGTCCAATCATTTCATTATCAGTCCGTTTTCTATTGACACCACACTTTTTTACTCGCTTCTCTGAATTACGTTTCCGTCGCACCACTTTTCGCTGTCTTCTCAAATGCTGCGGCGTTCTCACCTCCATTTCATGGATACTGTCATCTTCTATGCCACTATTATTAATATTCACCAGCAGACTGTCATTTTGTTTTTCCTTGTTATTTGCTTCTGGTTCCTCCTCCTCTTTATGCGCTTCTTTTTTATTAATAGGCACCTCTTTCTGGGCACTTTCTATAATAGCATCCAGCATACGATCCAATGTCACATCACCCATGCGGGAAGAGGTTAAAGAATCCTCTTTTATTTTATTGCAAAATTTCATTCGTGACAACGGTGTTAAGTCTTGTGAAATTTCTTCGTCAAAATTATCTGAAAATCTTGCTCGCCCTGCCTCTTCAGTTAGCATTCTTTTTATATTATACGAACGTGGTGGTGTTCTAAACTCTTGTAGGGTGCTTCTCTGTGGACTTTTGCCGTTGCTTATATCATGCAAAGCTGTTAAGCTTGTATTCCCCAGAGACGTGCGTCTGTTGTTTATCCCCAAATTCTCTTTATTAGCATTTTTAACATGACTCGGCATTATTTTTCGTCTCCCTTCACCAGCCACCTCCAAATGGTTGTCCAATGAACGTCGATGCAAACGTCTCTCGAGGTTGTGCTGTTGTGTAGTCATGGTTGGCATTTTATACTTTGTATAATTTTCTTCTTTTCTTACTCTTTTTGAGACTACGTGATGATGGGAGCACAACTCTTTGGCGTCACGTTTATTATGATGGGTTTTGCATAATTGAGAATTTATTTGTAAAGCGCAAGTGGACTTTTTCAAATGTTGTTGTTGTTGTTGTTGTTGTTGATGTGAATGTTGTTGGTCTCGCTGTAGTAGTTGTTGCTGATGCTTAGTCCACTTAAGCATTTGGCTGATGATAAATGAATTAAAAATAAGAAAAACATTTAGAAATTTTTGTACGTACATCCGTCAATTAAAAAATGAAGCTAGGAGACAAATTAAGCATATAATCGATGCAAATTTTGATGCATATAAAGTTTCAGTTAAAAAGCATTTATTGAATAATCAATTTGTTTTCGATAATTAATGTGTTAGTAATTTCGTCTGTACATCCGTCATGTGAAAAATGCAACTTGTAGCCAAAATATGGATACTACAGGTTCAAAATTTGCTCAAATCACAGTATCATCTCTCATCAATTTATTGGTGTTTGAATCAGAATGACTTGGCTATTGCGGAGTTACAAGCATCGGTTCAAATTACATAAAAATTGGACCTTGAAGGTATGTAAATTCCAATTATAATTTAAAAATGCTTAAAATACATATTGAGTATTTTCGAGAACTCACCACCCCTACTGTTAAGAGAGTTGCCATTTATAAAACAGTGCTATAATAAGATTCGTCTAAAAGGTTTGTGTACATGCTATAATTGCTTAAGTAAGCATTGAAATAGAAGAGAGTTCACAAATCCTACCAGCCTTACTCTCAGCTACCAAAAAGGACTTAGAGAGAGAGAAAGCATTGCTACTAAATCATCTTATACTTTTATATTCATCATACTGACATTTTTTTTTTTTTTTTGTAGATTCTTTCCTTTATATTTTCTTTTGAAAATTTTACTGCTTGGGCTAATTTTTTGTTTCTGATTTGTACCAAATTATTATAATTAAACCAGTTTCTTTGATATATAGGAAGAATGTATATCTTACCTACAATGTTTTGCACCACCAAACAACTTATTATAAACAATGCAATGATTTTTAAATTAAAAAGCAATAATTTTTACTAAAAATCCTTTTTACGGTTTGGCAAGACCAAGAAGCAACCAAGAAGCAAGAACTTGTTTTGTTTTTAAGTTTAATATTGTTGTTGTTGTTAGCAATATCTTGTACTTTATTGTATAATTGTTGTTTTTGTTTTCCTTTTATAACCTTTTTGGTGGAATTGTTTTTGTGTGAGATATTTTTCCCCTTTAAATGCGTGGCTATTTTAAGGCATTCTTTAGTATTCTTTTCCAAGAGAGAATGATTTAAAATGATTTTAATAAACGAAAGCAGTATAAGAAGCAGAAAACCTGAACACAATCCAAAAAAAAACCAACTTATAAACTACAAATTGATTAAAGCAACAGCTCGGTAGTAAAGACACAGAGTGAAAGAGAAAGAGTAGGATGGAAAGAAAATACGTTTGTATGGACTCACAAAGCATTAAATTATACCCTGTAGTTCTATTTTATTCATATTGTTGTCCAATATATCTGTCTGTCTGTCTGTCTCTCCTTACACACAGGTTGAGATATTTCAATGAAATATTATCTGAGAATACATATTATATATATTCCTAATGAACTAATTCAGATCCTCTCTCCATATAACGGGAAAACTATAGCATAATTTATGAACTAAATAGTGTAGGAAACTAAATTTTAATTCGACTGTATTTGATTACCTCTACTCTAGGTATGTTTATCTGCTTTATATTTTTTTATATTAAATAAGACACATTTTAACTCTCAATGTCAAGGATCCACTTAAAAAAGCATGCGTGCGTTCAGTCATCCAGCCAGTCAACGGTTTATAACATGTTAACGTCGTTTGTTTAATTAAATAAAAAGCATATTAACAACAACAACCACGAAAGCAACAATTGTAATGCACACGCCGTTTAACTATTTAATAAGTCATTTACTATAAGTAGAACCCTTACCTTCTTCATATCACTTGCCAGAAGAGCGTCATATAGTGCATGTTTTATTGCTAAAAATGCTTAAGTTTAGGTAGCGTTTTATTGTTGCAATTCCTTTGGGTTGGGAAAAGGCAAAGGCAGCGTTTAAAAGAATGCAGGCTTAGAACATTTTACTTAAAACTTTATCTCTGTACATGCACTTATACAGTTACATTTGGTAAAAAAACAACCAATTGAATTAATTCTTTAATCCTTTCTTTAAGGATCCTTTCAAATCCCATCTTTGGCGGGACAAGCAGCTGTTTCAGTTAAAAATATTGATGGATTGGTAGCATGCTAATGAAACAAATTAAAAACACCTTTTCCAATAGGCACACATTACCCGCATAAAATGAAATTGCATTTTCTTCCCAGTCAAAGTAGCTTCAGAGTACAAACAATAAATTTTTAATTAAAAAAGTATCGCATTACTTTATGTAGCTAATTTCAAATCTTCAATTGTTATAGTATTTCATTACCATACCCTATATACACGTCAAAACATATGTAATGCCCACAAGGAAGTTGTTTAGACAGTCAGCATTTTTTGTAATTTTAAAACCGAAGATTATTTTTAAGATTTTATTCAACTTTTGCTTTCTTGCCCCTCAGAATTGGAGTCGTTTGCTTTCGATGACTATACTTAATATTGAAATATTGTATATGGCGTTCCCTTTATAAGGGTTTTACGATTTTCTTATCATCTCTTCAAATTGATTAGTAATAAAGAACTTGACGAATAGAATACTTTTAGATAAAAGGCTTTATAAATCCAATACATCCGAGACGTAGGGTCTCTAAGTATATACAAATGTTCTTGATCAACATTAAACACTGAATCGATTCAGAACTGCATGTCCATCTGCCTTATTGAAGTTTTACTCTTTATCGGCACCAGCTACGGATGATAAGACACCAACTGGTAGTAACTTATAACATCTAAGTTATGATCTTTCATTTGAAAGGTTTAACATTCCGTACTGTGTGCGTCGGGACCCCCAGGGTATTTTACTCTGGCCCGACATTGAGTAGGCCTCCTAGTGGGAGCATCGTAGTGGCTGTGTTCTTGGTAATGTCATTGAGGCCGCTTGTAATGCGTCCTCCTTTGCTTCGTGTAATTTAAGATTATAATATACTTCTTTATAAATGGCCGCCTCAACCGAACTGGTTAACCCTTTTAGCATATTTTTCAAATGATATTTTTTAAGTTTCAGTTTTCAAAACGTACCTATGCAATCGTCTACTATTCCGTTGCGCCTTGTTAAAAAAAATTTATGCAGGCCATGATAGAATTTCCTTATGGAACCATCCCCTTCATATAGCATATTTTCACAATATCCTTGAAATTGTTATAGAAATGTTCGGTTATGTGTGTGCATGTGTAAATGCTTACGATCGGGTTTGAATTCTTTCCGCCTCAATTTATTTATTAAAGCATGTTATGTTTAATTAAAAATAAAAATACAACAACAACAACAACAACAATAACAATAACAATAATACGAAAATGTCTTGAATGAATGAATATGAACCCTTGTCTCGTCCTATCTTGTAGAGTATTGTTACATTTACTAGCTCACTTGCAGATGCTCGGTACGGTCTGAGCGAAAACGCACGCAAACGCTTACACGATCCTTATTAAGCTAATCAGACGACATTCTTCTTGTAGATATTTAGTCTCTTATATTTTATAACTGCTTTATATGGCAAGATGAAAGTGATTTTTTCCATTTTATTTTTAGTAAAAGTTTAGTTTAAACGATAAAGAGATAAATGGAGTGACATTTCCTTTTTCCTTCAGGCACTAAACAACCAACCGTCCAACTAGCCTGCCATAACTGTATATACGTTTGGCTGCAATGGAAATTTGCTTAAAACCTTAAGATTTAATTCCCTTTCTATGTCTCTATGTAAGTTAAATAAAAGATATTGTTCGCTTCACATTCCTTCTCTTTTCTCTTTTGCTACAGATTAAATCTCTATAATAGAAGAATATATGGTAGCACTCACAATACTTTATAGATCATCATTTTGGGGTGGCACTTTATAACAATAACAATAACAATAACAATAACAATAACAATAACAATAAAAGTAATGCAACTTGCATACAAGAATAGTGCGTACTTGGGATGCATCGTCTTCATTTAAAACCCATTTTAATGATGTAGCAATTTTGCAAATAGATACGAATGGTTGGTGGATGATTGCATCATGGACTTAAAGAATGGAATATGCTTTTTTTTTCTCAAGATTGGGGATCAGGATAAAATCCCTACAAAGGTGTATCGATGTTCTCCTTTATAGATATAAGTAGATTTTTCCAGCCTTAATGTTATTCAGACTTCAGTCTCAAAAATTTGCGTCCTGCGGATCCCGAACGTATGATTTCTTGCTTTAGAAGGGCGGTAGCAAATATACTTTGCATACTATTTGCAAATACAAAATAATAAATTATTTCGCGTTATACTCCTATCACTTGGAGGGGGGTTGGCTTTAAAGAAGCTCTTTAGATTTATTATGTTAGACCTTCATAACAGTCTCTTCTATATTCAGGATAAAAGCTCTATTGGACCCGCTATAAGATCTACTAACACCACTAGCAATATAAGAAGTTTTGGATAATTTTGTGAAAAAGTTGGATTTTAATCAAAAGTCTGTATAATTTTCGACCGAAACCGAAAGATGCATTTTTTCCATAGAAAATGGGGAGTTTACTAAATTTGTAATTCCATTTTCAAGATCTAGAAAAAGGCATCAGAAGACCCTACATTCTGAAACAGTATTAAAAAGTGGAATCATACACCTGCCACGCCCACTGTTAGTATGTACATGTTGAGGGTAGTTAAAAATTGATTTAATCCAAATTTCGTTTTTTATTCGTTAACATAAAATAAGTTTAATTATTAAAAAAATTATTCAATATGAAGGAAAATATTGTAAATTTTTGAGTCCTTCCTTGAACTTGGTATTTTGGTTTTCCGTGCAAGCCGACGATATATAAATCCGCCTATGTACTGGGTGTTAATTTTTAAAATTAACTTTGGCGACTTTTTGTGAACTCGAATGCCGTGTTATTCGAAAGTTGTCGCGATTTTTTAGTGTTTCAATCGAGACTTTCTACAATTCAAACGCCGTGCTTTTATGTTATTTAGAAACAGAATCTTAAAAAAAATTAAGATTCTTTGCAGCGTTTGTTATAAATGGTTTTCTCTCACAAGTTAAAGCACAAAAAAGTATTTGAACGTAAGTGGTAAGAAGATTGAATTTGTTTTACATTAAAATATTTTTTAATAGAGTCTTATCAGTTTCATTCATCAACAGAATTATTCGCTAAATATTAAATTATTTTCCTATGATTACTTACCTTTTCACTAGGCGCTAAATTTTAAACGATTCAATCTTTTTCCCCAACTCTCTTGTGTGTAAATTAATTTTTACTTATTAATTAATAAAAATTTCACACTTTTTTTATTTCTTACATACTAAATATGTTAAGAAGATCATTTTTATTGTATGTAAGTTCAACATCCATTTTTTTGGCGGTCTTTTATATAAATCACTTAAATATTTGTCTACACATAAATATTTACACACTTGAAACTTAAGAATACAAGCGATCGGTATTTTCCGTTTTCCATGTACCTCCACTAACGACCGTATAAACTCAAATGTTTTTGCACAAAACACATTAAATCCCTTAACGCTGGCGTACATTACTTAGGAGTAGAGATACCTTTGCTACCTTTGCAGGCAACAACCGGTTGCATAGTTATAATGTTCATGTTTTAAAAGAGAGCTAAGAGTAATCACTTATAAAGGAATAAGAAAATTGAAAGAGAAACGTATGTAATTGCACCAGAGAACAGAGAAATGTTTATTAAATTAACGGTTTTATTAGCGTTTTAAGTTCTTTAAGAGATGGCACTGCTTTGCAAACGGAACATCATTGGTATGAAAACCACTGTTAGTTACTGAATGGAGCAAAATCGTTCAAGAGCCACGCCTCCAATCGACAAAAATCTCTTTATCTGCACACAAAAGCATGAAATTTGCTACAAAAATATATAATTATCCCATTTATCTATGTATTAAAAGTGGGCGTGGCATAAAACATGCACTGTCAGAAGAAGTAATCATGTACCTCCCACGCTCATCCTTTGATGTCACACAAGTCAAATGTAGTTTTTTACGAGTTTTGTGTTTATTTTTATGTTTCATTTCCTAAAATTTTTATTATGTAACTTTTTATAATCCCTTGATTAAAGTGAATGAAATTTTTAAATCTCCTGAAACCCCATAACGGTGTTCTTTAATTCCTCGTTCTCCGTGCCTCTCCTAAAAAACTCTTTTCTATCATATTTAGCTCTATTGTTTTACGCTTGAATGTGTTCTTTAACAATAGAAAACATATACTCTTGTTTCTCATTTTTATGATCGTAATGACAGACAGTAACCACCTTAATTGCTTGGCATTGTATAGGTAAACTATAGGCACTTTCTTGATTTACTCTATTTAGCAAACTGCACATCACGCTAAAACATCCTAAGAAACTTAAAAGAGATTTAGGTAGGATATGGCCCAAAAATAAATACATGTCTGGTTAAGTCATTATCTCAGTTACATAAAAATGACGAGGGCAGCTGTAGTTCTTTATAATATTCTTTTGGCACATTTTCACAATTTTTGCTTAAAGAGCAAGACAGCAAGGTGTTGTTGCTTATTGTGCATGTGCTCTATATATGTGGCTTTGATTTCCTGTAGAGACAGTAGTAGCTCAAATGTTTTAGCAGTTCAGGATAGTTGAGATTTATTTGGTAACTATTACATTTTTAAGTGCATATACACACTAACTGCTAACGCTAACATTGTTTTTGTCTTAATATTTGAACAGATGCTACTTTTTGCCACAATTCGAAATTTTCTTTATTCTAATATTTAAGGTTTTGCTCTAATTTTTCTCAATTTTCTTTATATATTGTTTTATTAATTTATTTCTCTCTTTTTTCTTTTCAGTATAACTTATTGTGGCATGTGACAAATACTTTATTGTACTACAATAAGTTTATATTGATCGGTAAGTTTATATAAAATGCATTACAAATCGATTGGTCAATGGTTAGAGATTTTTGTACACAAGTATTTCCTGCTTAATGGCTATCGTTAAGGGGGATTTCAAAGGCGAGTTATAATATAGTTTAGTTTTCTCATACCTTGCACCACTTGTGGCAAAGGGTATAATTTTGTGCGTATGTGTTTAACTTTTAAACGGCAAATGCCACACCCACTGTCAGTTATATCGATCGATTCAGTATCAAAATCTGAATCGATTTAACCATATCCATCTGTCCGTCTGTCTGTCCATGTAAATTTGAACAAAACAGTTCGAATTTTTTGAAATATTTCAATGAAATTTGCTACAAGGACATCCCTTAGTAAAATTAAATCAAATCCCCCATTTTTAGAACCCCTCTCCATATAAGGACTTAATATAATGGAAGCCTTTATAGGCCAAAAAATTGTTATTCTTCATTTTTTTTAGACAAAATTTGGCTAATAATAGTTAATTAGCTTTATTATTAGCTGTGTTACGCCTTCAGACTGCATTTTTCCTCGTTCATATAACACTTTTTCTATGAAGTCACTCCCAAGTTTTCTGATAGAATGAAACTAATTGCAGAATAATTTGTTAAACTAAGTGATGCGGGATTATATTATTTGATTTTTATTATTTATAACATAACCTTTTTTTTTTTTTTTTTGAAACATGAAAAGTTTTCCTTATCCTGTAATATTGTAATAAAATATCAACTTAGTGTAATAATTATTACTAAGTTAATAATTAAGAATAATTTTTAAAACTTATCTTCATCAAAAGGGTGAGAAAAAGACTTCCCTGTTGATTGTTGTTGATTTGAACATATTGCGCTGAGCTTCTAAGAAATATGCAAATGAATGACAACGTCCTGATTGCTTATTTGAAACTATTCCCCTTCAATTGTATCAATGAATTGTTTTGACACTACTTTCCCATGATGTTTCTGTACGTTTATGTTTATGGTTAATTACAGCTTAACAAAATTTTATGTTAATCCCAAAGGTTGTACATTTTTTCATAAATACAAAAAAACACGTTTAGAATGTAAATTATCGAATCATTTTTAAAACATAATAATTGATTTGTTATATGCCATTAAAAATTAGTAATTATAGTAAGAGAAAATCTACAATAATATGTAAAGTGAGCAGTGATTTAAAGGCTTTCGTTAAATAACAAAAAGTTCTTATTTAAGATTTAGTATGATTGCAAAATCCATACATTCTATTCCTAAATCTTGTACAGAATTTCTACGAGGCATGATTATATAGTGCTGGCCTGTTTGTTCTATGTGTAACCACTACAAGTATGATTTTTCACTATACAAATGTCAACTTGAAAGTGTCAATCTCTCAACAACTACCAGACAAAATGATGAAGCATAACACTTATATGTAAAGGAAAGGAAAACATAAACTTTTCATTCTTTTTTTCAATTTTCAGTTTATTATGATTTTTTTTGGTTTTGGAATGACGTGAACATTTCAAGCAAACACTTCCATATGATTTATGATGATTTCACTGTTGTAATCCTTTGAGAAAAATCTCTTTCAAAGGTGTTGAAATAAAAAATTTTGATTTTCAAATTCTTTTAAAAACAGTGACTAGCAAAAATTCTATTTTTCTTCTTCCTTACTATGTAGGCAACTACCAGAAGAGTTCTCTGAAGCTGAATGTATGTATCTGTCCGTACGTCCACGATTCCGTAACTTGCCATAATGAACTGATATTTTCTACAAACATTTTTACTTTATTTTTCTTGTTGAAAATGATATATTTATATATTATTACTAGCTCGATTGATCAATGGGTTAAACATAAGGGGGAAGGGAAGGAACTTTCTTTAATGCACAATGAGATCAAGTTCTTAATACGCCTTCAAACAAAATACAATTCAATATATGCCACGCCCACATAATCCTCTTTTTAATAGTAAACATGTTTTTTCTTGTAATGTGTATAAATATAAAGAAAAAACATACTGAGAACACGTGAAAGAGAAATTTTGTCCGTACAAGCGTCCAAATCTAATTTTAATATTTATTTCATCCACCACACTTTTACCATAAAATAAACTTAAATTTAAGAAATTAGTACCAATTCTAACTTTTCAAGGAAGAAACAAACGGACAACCTTGAACTCATGCAAAAACTAGTTAAAAAAAAATGTATATTAAACCCATGAAAAGACCATTGATTCATATTCATTTATTTTTACGCTCATTACCAGTGACCAACAAAGAAGCTAAACAAAAAATAAAATAAACACGTTTTGGTTGATATTATTGTATAAAAATCTTTTCACTTTAATGTAAATAAAATATTTACGCTGAGCTCTGTGGGTAAAACAAATTTTTTTCCAAGATATTCTTAATGAAAAAAAAAAAAAAAAGAAAAAGAAATATTTTTGGCAATTCAAAGCTGTATTGGGAAGAAGAAACACTAAAAACCGGAATTGCATAAAAAACTGCAGTCAGTTGCTTTCAAGAGAGCGCGCCAAAATCCTTTTAAGGTTTAAAATGCATAGAAAATCACAAAAATACAACAATTCATTAAAATAAAAACTCAGAAATGGAAAATTAAGAAAGACCCGAAAAAAATGCAAATTTGTCGAAAACAGAAAAAAAGTCTGGTTTGTCTCTGAGTACGTTGACTGTTATTGTTGGTAGTATAAGTGTCTTTATAAATATTAATTATACAACAAATGAGCAAATAATACAAAAAAAAAAAAGAAAAAAGCTTCCACACATTTTTTGGGTTGAGAAAATTTTTTTCCAAAAAAAAAACTTAAACCTCAACCTTTTTTCTTTTTGTTGTATAACCCATACACTTACACTTACGTCTGGTTAACCAAATTTGTTTTTTGCTTTTATGTACAGGAGACACGAAAGGATTTAAGATTTCTTGAATCTAGCATTGCAGCCGAAAGCAACGAAAACAAAATAAAACTCATTTGTTATCTTTGTTTGCCATCTTACCTACATAAGTAAGCATGACAATTTATAAATGTATGTGTACGCGTGTATGATATGTGAGTAAAAGATTCCCTTCTTCGAAGATAAGCTTTCCATCTGACTACCAGTAAGTAAGCTGGAGTATGTGTTGTAAGGGTTTGCATTTAATTTTTCATTTCTGGGTGATTTATACCCTACATCATACTTGTAATTCTAAAGGATTAGAGAGAGAGAGAGAGAGAGAGTCATTTTTATTATAGCAACCGGCCTCTGAATGAACAGAACCATGTCCGTCAGTCTGTCTATGTAAGCCATAGTTTTTAAGATATTTCAAGGAAATTCAGTCCTAACTCTGTGTGGCGAATATATCTTAACGAAAATTTTTAAATATAGTTTGAATTGCTTTGAAATTTGGACCACATCTGCTTTTAGATTTTCTTCTTTTTTGCAGATTTTTCGAAGCATTACAAAGGCTATCAATTACTGATATTTTATTCATTTAATTATTTTATTTATTTATTATTATGATGAAGTGAAAAAATTAGTCCGCCTTGACCGACAATATTTTTTTTATCCTTTTCTCATTCATTTCTGTTTGTTTTTGTCACAGATGTTTTAATTTTTTTTTTTTTTTCACTTAACGCTGTGTTGTATGTATAAATATATTATACAACACATGCGTTATATTCTTAAAAGGAAAATATAATAAAAAAATATTCATTTTCAATTTAAACATTCATCCGTTTTGTTAATCAACAAATCTGAAATCTTCTCACATTTCCTAAAACATTTGCGGTAATGCTTTAATATTTACGTTAATCTGTTGAAAAATGTTGATTTTTATATGTGTGATTGTAACCTTCATAAACATTCATTCATTAAATGAAATAATTAACCGTAAATTTGAAAATAATTTCATTTATCGCTTTATAATAGTTAGAAGGGATGTTTAAGAATCATTTTGTAATGTATCGTTGTAGGGAAAGGGGTTCTAAAAAAAGTCTGATCATGCCCGAATTTGACACAGCTAATATTGAAGCTGTTCTTCACCCACTTAACTAATAAACAACACGTATTTTCAATAAATAGGCAGTGCCACGCCCATGAATTTATCGATCCCCGCAAAGCTAAAGAAATTTCCAAACGTTTGCAAAAAATTTGATCAAAATCGGAGCAGTAGTTTTCCAGTTTTAAGCTAAGCAAGTTCATCTTCATTTTTGTGGTCGTCATTGTGAAATTCATGCCAATGCCTCAGTAAGCAAATCTTGATTATAGATATTTTTCAAAGCCTTGAAAAGTTGAAAACGGCTGAACCGATTTTATTCAAAACTTTTTTTGAAATGTTGTAAATTAATTCAGCTTTCAAACGAAATGATGTGGGCGTGGCACCATCCAATTAGCTAATAAACAACTTTTATTTTTAAAAGATCCTTTTCTAAGCAAATGGACAGATCCACGCCTTCGGATACAAGGATTTTGTTAAATTTTTTTATGTCAGCTTGTAAAATAATTCATCTGATAAAGTTAATTAACTATTCTTCACCAAATTTTATCAAAAAATATTAAAAAGTGTGAGTTTTTGTTTTTATATATTTTATATAAAGTTATGTGGAGAGGGTACATCCAGCTTTGTTGTTGATTCAAAACGTGTTCTTGTATGAAATTTCATTAAAATATATTAAAAATGGAATCCTATACAATTTAACGGATAGACAGACAGCCGGACTTGGCTAAACTGATTTAGAAAATGATTCTTAATGGCTCGGTGTAATGCAACGCTTTAATTGCATTAGTAGTTACAAATATCAGCATCAAGTCAGTATACCATCAATCACATCTCCGTCTAAGATATAAAATGAACTCTATTTGGCCCAAGGCGAATTTGCTATACCTTCTCATGCATGTAGCCTACATGGACATCCCTTTTGTACAACTTACGCGCGGACATGTATAGACAAACAAACAGGCATGGTTAGACCTTATTAAACATTCTAAGCTGAAGCAGAATGTCTCTGAAAATTCTAAAGAGTGTTACTTGTGTAAGAAAACTTAAATTTTGTACATTTTTAAAATATTTGCCTTCCTCTCCCTAACATAGGTGAATAAATTTCATGCCTTAACGCCACCAACCATAACTATAAAAAAAATATCCTTTTTGCATAGACCAGCCATCCGCCTTGCTTAATAATAACAACAAACACAACCACCACATACGAGTATATGAGTAAGAGCACACGACCAACACAACCGATAAAAAGTACATTTTATGTGTTAATGAATAAAATTAAAAGGCATTGAATTGAAAAAGGAATGAAAACAATGAAAGCGGAAATGCCACTACACTTACAGCAATAGTGGCGCATAATATAATAAGAGTTGAAAACAATTGAAATGGGTGTTTGCGTGTGCGTAGTATGCAATTCAAACTTGGGTGGAAATGTATGAAAACTGAAAAATTAACTCCCTCATCTTTTTAAGCAATACCTCGGTGTTCAATGCCCACATATTGTGCTGATGTGAAGAGAAAAGCAAATAACCGCTCGCCAGATAATTATTGCAATTAATGTAAATTAGCACCGACCGACCCGCATATATTTACAACAAAGGATCACTAAAGTTGCAGTTTTTATTTTCTTTCTGTCCGTTAAGTGAAAAATGCAAATGATGACCGTGTGCTGGGTTGATGTCATGATAAGTGTGACCGCAGTTGTGTTATTATAGAAAGAATTGTAATTTTCTTTTATTATTGTTTATACTTTAATACACACACATCCCAGGAGGTTGTAATTATTAGCAAAAGACAAAGTGGGATTCTTCTTGTATTGCTTATGACTTAGTTTAGTTAAGCGCAACTTTATTGTCGTTTATAACGTGACCTAAATATTTGTTTTATAAAAAACGCTACGAGCTGCATTCTTTGCATTAAAGTCTTTTGTCAATTTTCTACACCAAGACACCACAAACATTGCGTCCTTCTACAGAAAAGTTCTCCACTGTTTTGCGAAACGTTTTAATTTCAAGAAATTTTTATAATTTTGAAAACTTCTTACATTCCACGAAACCTCATTTAAATGTTTTATGCATACTTTGGAAACAATTGAAAATTTTAGTAAGCATAACGATTTTAATGATTATTTCTTCTTAACCCTTCTACTTCGATGGTATCAAATTTACTGTGAAATTTTTTAAATTAACATAAAAACCTCATGTGGCTGCAATTGTACCATATGGCCTTTTTTTTTATAACTTCTTCCCAACACCTTATGAGTCTTGGTTGATAAAGCACAAAGACAGTGAATTATGGAAATTTAAGGAAAGTGAAACATTTACGTAATGAATGGAACAAACTAACACCCAAAGCAATTGGTCGGACTCGGTACAGCTTTAAATATCTAAAATAATGAAAAATTATTATTATGTGCAAGTAAGTAATTTTAGAGTGAAGCCTTCAATCGATTGAGAAAACTTTTACTCTATAAAAGTTTAATAATTCAAGGGCTTTTCTAAGTCATTGCAGCATGAACAATGTCTCTCAATCTATGAAACAGATTTGGGCGTGTTCGAGAGAAAGTTTACTGTACCAGATGTACCAAATGTTTGATACTCTGCGTAAAAACGAATCGTATTCTCGTCTTTTCTTCGGAATAAATGTCTTTTTTAAAACTTTTAGTGTTTAGACTGAGCGCTATAGATTAATGTTTTATTTTTTAAAGGCCGAAGCAAAAATTTTAATTTTTTTTATTTGTTTCTTGTATCGAACTTCGAATAGTCATTCAAAGTTTGAATTTATTCGTCCACTGTAGCGCTCTCTGTGTCACGTGCCTTTGAATTGCATCAATTTAATAGAATTTCTTTAAGTGGCTCCCATTGGTTTATTGTGGCAACACATTATTACCTTTCTGATGTGATGAATATAAAAAATCTCTTCTTCTTTGCTGGCTCAACATGTTTACAAGGTTGTTACAAAACCACACAAGTGCACTTAAAACTTGAATGGAACACTCCATGCACTGAATCATTACGACTAATGATTGAAATATTGTGTAAATTGTATTTCTGGTTAGAATTGCTAACAAAAGCGAGCTGACAAGAAGGGGTAACAAAACTTGACTTGACTTAACACTTAATTAACTGTATGACAAATATAAAAATCAATAATGTCACTGCGTGTAGAGGGGACTGGCTGGCTTCATAACTTTCCCACTGTGTCGTGTCATTATGAATCAATCAATAATTGATTAGAATTGAATACAGTACTCTACCTCTACCTCTACCTCTGTTTGATTTTATGCTTACAATGTGTCATATTTTTTACAACTTTTTAATTTACTTGGAATTTTATGTAGCTGCAAACCCATCGCATGTCATAACGAATAATGGAAATTTTATTAACTGTTTATGATTTTTTTTTTTGTTTGTTATTCTTATTGTTATTATATGCCGCCATAAAGTATAGTGTGCCTCGATTTTAAAATTATGGTGAAATTTCACAAAAGATGTAAGAAGGCAAGATGTTGAGTTTCAGAAAATATTTCACATTTTATTTGGTTTTTGTTTTTGCAAAAATCCTATACAAATCCATCGAGCTAATAAATGTTGACAAAAAAAAAAAAAATAATAATAACTTCTAGTAGATACCCTCCCTTACTCTATATCATGAAAAAGAAAACTCTCCCTTCTGGAGAAATTATTATATACAAATACTTGTACATATGTCATAGTCAGCCACCTTTAGGAAATTGGTTCAAGCAATTCATTGACGTTGTGCCTAGACAAGATACAATTCGGCAAAAAGAAAATCATCAAAGATGAAAGATTTTTGTGCAATTCAAATTAGTACTTTGCAGCACTAACAATAACAACAACCACCATCAAAATGGCATAATTTTCACAAAAGTAATTTTTCATAAACAAACTTTTCTATGCTTTGGATCGAATGATATTCGATATATACCTCAATTTAAAATATTCACTTTTCTACACAAGATTTAATTCTCCAGTCGAATTTCATTCGCTCTGTATTGCCGCATATGTCAGTATGAAATTCTTTTATATAAAAAGTGGTTCCAAAAATGGTGCGAATGCGCTCAATTATAGCCACAGCCTATCATTTCTATTCTTCACCAAAGTTTGTCCAAATATTTTAAGAATTGCAATATTTTGCTATATAAAAATTTTTATTATAATAGGATTCTATATGGGGAGGAGTTCTAAAAATGATCCATTTTTAATCTGATTTCTCTTTGGAACAATACATGTCCTTATAACAAATTCCAAATTGAAATATCTCGAAAAATTCGCAAATAGCGATTTTTATACCCACTAGAAAAGAAATTTACATCGATCTAGAAATGATGACTGCCTATGTTTAACACTTTCATGGTCGTAAATTTTGAGGTATCGAACTGAAGTTTTATACAAACTTGTCCATTTCCTTTCTACAAGTTGTTATTTAAGAACAAAACAATCTCCAAAATTGGCAATAATCTATCAAATCTGTCATAAAAATTGACCTCTGAAAGTAAAATTTGTTTTTAATCGTGACATGTATTATACGAGTGTACGCATGCAGACATATACAATTTAGCAAGCTGTGCATATGTGGCAACATTTTCGCCATCCCTACATACATCATTCACACCTCCTTTCATTACATCTACGTAACACGTTTTTATATTTCGAGCATATATTTACGTGCATGCACAGTGTGATTTCTCACATACACTGGGTACCAAATTGTTTTGTATCATATGTGTATATATTTATGTAGAGTAGATTTTTGCCTTTTATATAACAATAATAACTACAACATTAACAGTTATAATAATCATATTATCACTCACGGCTTGATATCCATGACAACATTATATTATTATCATATATTGTATAAAATGCGTTATGAATATGAAATATGAACAATTGTTGTTGTTGTTGATGTTAGCAATTTTTGGACATGTTACACAAACGTACACTACATATAATTACACAGCAAGATCTCATTAATATGATATTGCAAAAAGGATATCTTTTAGAAGACAAACATGTCTACATACATAGATGCAGTTTTTGATGTCGATTAAGAATTTTTATACTTTGTACAGTCTGTGATGACTCCTTGTGGGAAGTACAAACTTAGACAACAAACAAACCATGCTATGTGGAGGGTAT
Organism: Crataerina pallida; assembly: GCA_949710015.1. NCBI lineage: Eukaryota > Metazoa > Arthropoda > Insecta > Diptera > Hippoboscidae > Crataerina > Crataerina pallida. The sequence continues at coordinate 3,732,337 of OX453291.1, read as the reverse complement.
AAAAATATCAATATTATTAAAATCGGCGTAGGCTACCTAAGCAGATTATTAGCTTAAGAAATAAGAAAATTTAATGGATCGATCATATAGATTAAACCAATGATGAATTTTGAATGTTATTTAGAATTGTTAAAAGTTTTTAGAACCAATTGTAACATTTGTAAACACTTTCACTTTTAGACACTTTTCGAAAAATATGAAACATTTTAAAGCATTCCTGAATATTTCTTGAATATATGCTCAAAGTGAAACTTTTTTTCGATTAATGACAGTTACAATGTTGTTTTCTCTCAAAACATAAACATATAGGCACACACACACACACACACACCCACACAAATCATACTAATTACCAGCACACGACAACGTTAATGCTAAAATGCTCTAAAAGGTTGCCAAAGAAGAAGGAAAAAAAAAAAAAAGTCAAACATAGGCATAGACCATATGCTACACGTTCGCACACACACACATTTGCAAAAGCAATACACACCCGTTGTGACTTTAAAGCATATATGGGAGAAAAGGTTAAAGAAGGGTGACAACCCTTTGCTTTGCTGTGACATTATATTATAGTTCACACAACAACAAAGTCTATGCGGTAGAGGGAAAGAGATGAAAAGTGAGACAAAGACTCACAGGTTGACCATATATATATGTATTATTCATATGCATTTGCATTTTTTTCAGCGCACGACTCGTGTCCAGCGTGCATTTCTATTCATTTAGTCAATATGTTCAAAGTTCATTACGTTGCACCGCCTGCGGTTATTACGCCGTATTGTTATTATTATTCAACCAACTCATGGCCTTACTGTTACAAATTCATTGCATTTGTTTTTATAGAAATAGAATTTTTCTGCAGTTAATCAAATTCGCATTTGTATGCAATTTGTTGTTGCGCTTAGTCCAGTTGGTGTCATTAAAATAACGCTTTATAAGTTTATGCTGTTATACTACCCTAAAGGTATAAAAAAGAACTCCCCCCCATGATTATAGGATTTGTGTTTTTCTGAATTTATACAAAATTGTCACTTTCCATATAAAATCCATTCAGACGTGAACACGCTTACATTTCCAAATGATTACCCCTTGCAAACAATATACGAGTATGAAAACAACTGTCATAACTCTGTACTAACTAAATTTGTTATTTGTGTTCTTCCGGGTGTTGAAAACAAAGATGTGTCGGAGACTAGTCGTAACCAGACATATTGACATATTGAACTAAAACTTCTGCCTGCAGTTTGCTATTTCAAATAGACAAAATAGATTGAATGACACGCCCACAATCGACAAACAAGTATATATAAGCCTTTAAAATAGAGCTACAAAGTTGATGTTCGGGAGACACATTTATAGTTCGTGCATCCATCGATTAGGCCAAAAAGTTAAACTTGAAGCCACCTTCACAGTTTCTACATATATAGATAGTTGAAGGTATTTAAGATTTGATCAGAGTCACATTTCCTTTTATTACTTGTTCTATTATAACAAGAAGACAGCCAGACACGCGTAAATCATTTTATAAAGTGCAAAACATTTGAATGTTAGCATGAGTTGCCCTTTAAAAGAAAATGGAAATAATTTTTACTACTTTTAAAATTTTAATTGACGAAAAGGTGAAATTAATATATATATGTATATCATTGATTCTCTGACCGTGTGTCTTTTTGTACAATATTTTGTATTCAAGTTGTTATCGTGACAGCCACCATTTCTGAAGATTTACTTTCATTTAAGAATTCTGTTTTCATGCACGCTTTTATACCATAAGTTGTTGTTGTTATTATTGTTGTTATCTCTACAATGTTTATTGTCAAGGATTTTATGAAAAGTCGTCTGCTTACTGTGCCACTGCTTAGCACATCTAGAGCAAGATTTCATTATTATTATTATGATTTATTTCTTATATGCTTCTGATGTGATTTTTGGTATTTTCTATACAATCGATTAAGGTTTTAATTTTGAATCGGATCGGTATAATTGAAGGGCGTTTAAGAGTTACAAACATCCGCATAAACTTAATATACACTTTGCCACAAGGGTATAATTACAACACCTGACGTGCATTGTAAATATTGAATTTTTAGGTGGGGGGCATGTGTTAGCCGCATTATCGATGAGTATCTACCTGCTACGATAAACAAGTAAATCCCTAATAGACTAAAGTTAGAAAAACAAAACCACACCAAACTGACATTCAACTAAGAAAAAGAACAGAAAGACAGAGAAGACCTGTTACTTACTCTTAACAAAGTGTACAAGATGTTGACATGAAAACAAACTGTAAATAGTTTAAGAAGAAATAGGGGAACAACTGAACAACTATCTTAGAGAATGAACACGCAACCACAACAACTTGGTTTGTAAAGGTAAAGGTATTGTAGTTAGGGAGGATTGCTTGCAGTCATTTTCTTTTTTTCTTTTTTTTTGTTCCTTTTTTATTTTTGTAACTTCATTTAATAGCTTAACAAGTGTCAAAAATTAATTAATTTTAGAAAAATGTCAGCTCTTCGTTAATAGAATTGAATTGTTTTCGTTATTTAATGAGGTTTTAAAAGGGTGACAAAAAAGTAAGAGATCACCAAATAAATTTGTTTAAAATATCAAGAAGGAAATGTCACAGGTCCTACAAAGTATATATGGGCATGTATAGTCCTGATTAGTATCAAAATCAGATATTTACGCTCAGATGACCATGAGTTTGACCGTTTTGAAAATGCGAAAATGAATCGTGTTTCTAATATCTGCACGTGCGCTTCTACTGATATTGAATAAAATCGGTTGAAAGCTACATATTCAGCTATACCAAAACTGAACTATAATGTTAGAATTTAATACTTTCAGTTATAATTAGCCCATCTTTCAAGTGGGGAAAGTTGCATAACAGAAACGCCTGCCATTTAAAAGACGCTTATTTAGGGCAGATTCCAGTTAGTTAGTTTATATGGAAAACTCTAGAGGATATTTACCACGCCCACAGTTTATCTATAGATGGGAAAGATAGTTTCAAATTGGCTTAAACCAATTGCTTTGCATTTTCACTTCTCTTATTTTTTGTATAAAATATTTTATTTATATTTAATTTTATTGTATTAAAAATATACATTAATTTTTATAATAAATTCGGATTCAAATTTATGAAAAATTTAACTACAATAAAAACGTAATCAAATGAAACAAAATAATCATATTTTATAACAATTGAAACAAAACTAGAAGCGTAATAAAAATGCCTGTCCCCTAAAAATTTGTTAAAGAAAGTTTAACAAAATATACTCTACAAGAAAAAAAAAAAAACAAAAAAAAATATTAAATCATATAAATAGTGAGGGTAAAGCTACACCAATTTCCGAATCTGGACGAAATCTTTTATTATCTTCACAATTTTGAGACGCAGTCAAGAGACGTTTATGGGGACATCTGATCGGAGTGTTTAACATAAATGAATTTTTCTTGGCGCTAGATGATATCAAATGTGGAGAATTACCCTTCATAGACAATAAACTTAAATCACTGGCTGGATCATCACCAGCCGTATAAGAAGGTGATAAACTTGCTAGATCTTCATTTACTTCAGAATGTGTTTTCAAAAGAGTCCGTCTTCTCAAGTTGAAAGATTTACGCGGTTTCTTTTTCTTTTCATCTTTACGCGCCGAATCTAAAATTGCATCAATCAGTTTATCTAAAGTTTCATCATCCATTTTGGCCGAATTTATGTCCACTGATTGATCATCTTCTTTAGCTATTTGCAAAAGTTCTGCTTCTAAATTTCGTTTTTTAGGTAAACTTGCTAAACTTTTATATTCCATTTGTTCTGTGGAAATATTAGGCGAAGAAAGATAACGTTTCTTGCCTAAAAATGTATCCAACCAGACACCTCTTAAAGCCAATTCTTGACCACTGGGCAAGACGTTAGTATTAGGAGAGTATTCTTCTTCAAATCGTGGTAAAGTACTGGCATAAGTTCCATAATCGGTGGCAATAAAACCTACAGAGTGACGCCGAGTTATAGGTAAACGATTTAAACGTTGCGTTGTTACGCTTCGTCTTCTTCGCGGTATCGAAGAGTTTTCATCTCCACCACTTATTGGAGTAATATTTAAAACATCATTTAAAGGTTTTATAACTACAGGACTATTACGATGTCTTGGTCCCAAAGGAGTAGAAGTTCTTTCTGGTACATTCTCTTCATTAGTTGCGGGAGCTTTTCTTCTGCTTTTCCGAGGCTGGCTAATTGTAAGTGTAGTTGCACTTCGTAAAGGATTCGATACCATTGAACTTTGTGCCGCATTAGTCCACTTTAACATTTTTCATATTTTACAAGCAATTTACTTTTTTAAATTACGCCAACATTTAGGAATCCGTGCTATATTCCATATATGACTTTAATAATAATTTTCTCTAAGCTGTTTCTTCTTTACACGTTAACGTTGATCTAAAAACTGTTTAATAATTTTTAGTTGTATGTTATTTTTATATCGATTGCGCAATTTTTACTTCCTTCTCTAGGTTTAGTGTATAAGATAAGGGGTGATTGCCAACCTTAGACATTTACTGCAAGCGGAATATCTCTCGCTCTTGCTCTCTTTTGAAAGGCTCACAATGTTCAAATGACTTGAAAATAATAAATGTAGCAGCCCTTAAATCACATAACCTTCTTTGAGTTAACACACTGTAAAAATACTTTTTTTCCCACTTAAAAAACATAGCAATTTACGTTAATTCTTTAATTTGTGATATTGAAAATTCTCTTAAAGATTTTTCTAACTATTAACTCAAACTAGCGTCTTTTGTGGGTGCTTTTTTTTAAATATTTAGTTTTAAAGCTGCTTCTACTTCTGCCAGGTTTGAAATCGTTAACTCTCTACTCTGTGAGAACGACTAAATCGGTTCAGAATTTGAAGATGATCAAGAATATATATATATGTGTATTGGAAATTATTTGATAAAGCAAATATCCCCTCGATCACTAGTCATTTATGTTCTTCATTACACAATATTTTCTCTCCGTGCATTCTAATTTAAATTACCTGTATACTCTACATTTGTTTATATCTATATCTCTAGAAGAATCTCTTTTGTTGCAAACCTATGCATGACACCCTTCCAACCAACCCAACTTCAATTGAAGTTTGCTCTCCCATAAAAATATGTAACAACAATGAAAAGGATACTAATCAACACTAGGCTACATTGCCTGTGAATAAACATTAAATGTTCTTCCAAGGTTTCGTACAAGTTTAGGGAAAAATCTCTTTTTCTTGATGAATCTTAAGATAACGGTCTGTGCGCTTTTGCGCATTTTTTTCTCTCGCTCTATATCCCTCCCTATGGTTAAATATCTTATACAATCTTCAAATGTTAGGGTAGATATTTACCTAGAGATTCAATGTGTCTTGGGTTTTTTCCCTTGATGGGTAATTGCTTTAAAGGAAGTGGTTTTTGGTTTTTAACGTATTGAGTTTTTAGTTTGATTTCATGTTAGGGGTAAAGTGTTACCGTTTCATTAATGCATTGAAGGTACTCAGTGGACTTAGACACTAAAGGTCTTGTAAGTATTTTTTTTTTTTTTAATTTTAAACTTCTTGTTAGTCATCTATAAATATATAACTTATAGAGTGTTTAACGTTTTTGCGAAGGACAACTTTCCCTTTTCATTTCTTTAATAATCTTTAAAGCTGCTTTAAAAGCTTATTTAGCAATAATTTTTTTTTTTTTTGCTTGGATGCTTTCTATTTTCATCTCTAAGCCTAAAATATTTCTACCGTTATTTGTCCTATATTTTGCGGTTATATGAGAAAGCAAAAACCGCAGGTAATCTCTTTTTAGTTCTCTTTAAAGCATTTGTATAGTTTGTGTGTGTGTATGAATACTACCTGTGGTAGATTTTTTATATATACTCGTATATGAACGTATATGTGCCTTAGAAAAACAAGTGAATATATTTGATTCAGTCAAAGCCGCCCATTTGCTACCTTACACCACTTAGTACCACTTTGTTAAACAGCATTTTATGGAAATGATCAGATCAGGTTTCAATTATGCACAGCCTCCTATTAACAACCCTCACCCATTATCCACTAATTTTTGCCAAAACATATTAAGAATTGCAAAGTATGTAAAGTCTATCTTTATACCCCTATTATATGAGAAGGCTTTCTAAAAATAGTTCAATTCGCTACATTTTCCATAGGGTTTTCTGTTCTATGTCTTCGTACTAAATTTTACCGAAATATCTCATAAAATACAACCTGTGGCTTGAACACAAATTTACATGGTTAGACAGACGCCTAGACAGATATGATTAAATCTATCCATAAAGTTATTGTGGATGCCTACAATTTTAAAGCAATTTTGCCATTACAAAGGTGAAGAATATAAGAAATAAATCTAAACTAAATCCTACAGTTGTACCCTTTTCATATAATCCGGTTATCAAGTCATGATTTATATGGAAGTGAAAAACGATGGCATAAAACAAATGTGCCACCAACCTCCCCATCATCTCATTAAAACATTATTAATTATCTCTCTCTCTCTCTCTCTGCCCTTTATTGACACTGCTTTACTTAAGAATAACTTAATTGTTCATTATTTATAAATAATAGAATATAAATTTTTGTTTGAACTGTAAGAAAAAAATATAAATTAAATATTTTTTTTCGTAAAATAGAAAAGAGGCCACAATAAGTAAGAAAATTACTAAATGAAGTATGTTGATGCGAAAGAACAGTTGTGAGCACGATACAAAAAAGCAGCTTCCTCTAGGCAAAGGCAATGATTAATTATCCTGATAACCATGATTGTTATCTTATTAATCTTAATAATAATGATTTAAAAGGTGTCAAAAATCAATTGTTTAAGGTTTAGAGTACTTTTGGAAAGATCGCTAATTTCATCTTTCGTAATAAGGAGACTCTTAATTTTAAAAAACTTTAAAAAAAACTGTCTATGATTGAAAAAGGAAAACATAAACGAATCCTTGCGGTTTTAAAAGTTGTACCAAGGTGTACCATTATTCAATATTAGTTTCAAAACAATATTTATGTATTTTGTACTTATATCAGTTAATTAATTATAAAACTTAACTTGAAGCGAAGTAGTGTGTCATGGTTTAAATAATTGGGCTTAAGTCAAATCTTAAACACCCTGCACAACATCTCCGTCACCTTTTTCTGGGTGTTGCAATTGAGGTGACAAAGTTTTCATGTGGAGAGTATAAAAATAGTAAAAACTATTCCCCGGGACTCACTTGAATTTTTCAACGCATCTTAAACCTTTTTCATTCATTCGTTCCCACCCCTTTCTTTTTATTTTATATATTTTCTCCTTCTCACTTAACTGATAAAATATTGATTTAGTCCCCTATGTTGTTAAATAGAAAAAAATTTATCGACTTAATAAGAAAAAAAGAAATCTTTTTCAATTGTTTTTTATAATTTTTTTTTGGAAACATGCTAAAGGTAAAAAATTGCTAAAAAAGGCAGTTTTGTTTCATTGTTTTGTTAACAAATTAGTCGGGGTTATAAATTATCAACTAATCAGTTATATGACAACTGAACAAGGGTGATAGCAATAAGGTTTTTTACATTTTCTTTTCATATTATTGTAGTTTTTTAAAAACCAAAAAAACTCCTTGAATTTGTAGCTAAAGCGAGTAAAAATATAATATTTTTGACAAGTATTAAAACAAATCATCAAAATCAATTTTCTACAAGCACTTAGTTTATGTTTCTACATTCACATAATTAGTTATGATTTTTAAAAAAAAATCTACAAAATGTCTCATTACATTTAATAAACACATGTGATTATAAAAAAAAGGAAGCTGAAAATAAAGAAATGTAAAATTTTATATATGAGAAAATATATTTCCGTATAACATACACACACACACACTTACCGGCCATTTTAAAACACTTGCATACAAGGCCACCACCGCCAGCATCGTAAGCAACACCACCAACAGTGCCACTACGCATTAGCAATAAAAAATTTCATAACAGAGTTTTCTTATTCCTTTTAAGTGATCTTGCAAAAATCCTGCCGCCCTTTCTTAAAACCCATCTCAAAGTTTCCGTTTTTATATTAAAACGTACGCAATTTCATAAAATTTTTATATTTTCCACTAACATCGTAGAAAACTAGCACTTTCTCCATATCATTGTTAAAATCCGCCAAAACTCTAGTAAATTTTACAATTATTTCTTATTTTATGGTACATTACGTTAGTACAGAATTGTACTTTTTTACATATATATTTTGCAAATATCATAGTAGTGATCACAACGTGAACATAGCAATATACAATAAAGAGAATGTATAAAATGTTAACAGTGAGAGTAACATTATAAAGAAAAAGTACAAACTCGGGGATGTTAGGCAATGCTCATTGCATAGTAATTTTATTTTAAACGACGAGCCTCTCTCTTTTGTATAGAGTAACGATCTCTGTTAAACCAATCTGTTATTTTCTCTCATTGGTAAATAAGTTTCCCGCAAATATATTTTAGTGAATTTTAATTAGCGTTTGAGAAAAATTTGAATAAAATCAAGAAAAATGTCAATAAATCTTTAAAAATTTATATAAATATAGTTTAAAGTGTGCTTTACATGTTTTTTTCTAATAATATGTTAAAATTAAGAAAAAAAAAGTGGAAAATGATGAAGAAAATTTTATGTCATGTGCACCGGATTTAGATTTAGTTAACATGTTAAAAATAAATTTAATTTGTAGAATAGGAAGTACAGGTTAAGGGAAATGGAAAAGAAAAGTTGAATGTGTGTGCCATTCCATTTAAGTGAAACGATGGTGGCACCGAAGATAAAGTGTTTTGTGGTAGTTGGTAAGTGTGTGCTTTATACGTATAAAATTTATACAATAGCAAGAAATGAAACGAAATGTTTTCTTTTTTATTTTTCAGGCAATATTAGTGAATAAAATGAGTGATATTAATAAGAGCAAGCTGAATATATATAAGTGAGTATAATGGAAATAATTTTGATAAAAATTTTTGCAATCATTTGAAAATTTCTTTAGCTTTTGGGAGCTATTTAATTGATGGACAGAGTACTGCCCATTTTCTTAAAAAGTAAAAAACAAGTTTATTAACGGGTGGTAACATGCACATAGAATATGCTTCGTTTGTGTTTGATAGCTGAATTAAATTACAAGTTTTCACAAAAAAGGTTTGAACAAAATCCGTGCAGCCTTTTCTGCGTTATAAGACTTTAAAAATGTGTTCAATCAATTTAACTGACTGAGCTATTCTGGCTGCCTGGTGTTATGCACACTTTTTGGTGTTTTGTGTGATTGATGGGGGTATACTAAGTTTGTTCTTCCATTTGCAACACCCTGAAGCAGGTGGTCAGATAAGAGACTCGCCCATCATTGTAGATATGGAATGTATTTAAGATTTGGCCTGAGCCAAATTTAGTTGTCTTACTTGTTATTCAATTCCTCACTTACAATTTAGGAAGAGCATAAATGTTTATGTTAAATAATTCCTTCGCATAACAATAAATAATTAGTTATGAGAAAACGCAATTATTCAAGCTTTTATGTCATATGTCATACATAATATAAACGAAAGGATTAATAGTTTAATTAATAATCATTGAGGTATTCTCCTATTCCTAACAAATAACAAATAATCATTTCATTCACAACATATTATTAACACATATTATTTCTCTCTTAAAGCATTTTCATTCCAAAAATTATAATGTGATAATTTTTTTTGAGAAAATGATTATTTTATACGTGACACTATTAAAACATACAATTATGTATAAACAATAATTTTCTGTTTATGTGGACACAAAACTAACCCGTCACCCTATCTAACCCATTACTATTATTACTTAAATATACTTGTACAATATATTACGTGACAGCTTTATAGCCTTCATGATGATGATACGTTGAGTACATGTTATGTAATTAAGTAAATTATTCATTTATCATTATATATATTGATTAAGGGTTATTGATCAAATTGATTATATATGAAACCATCAAATAATAGCATATATTATAAATATTATAACAGTACTGCATAGATAATAATATTGTTAGTTTTTGTATTCAACATATGACACAATAAATGAACTCAGAGACTACTTTCTATATAAAATATAGGACAGAACGTAATAATAATATGAAATAACCACATTTCTATACCCACCGTTTTGAGTTCAGGGTATACTTAGTTTGTCAAAACGTATGTAACACTTGGAATGAAGCAACAGAGACCCCACAGAGTTTATATATTCTTAACTAGCATTAAATTCTGAATTGATTTTGTCTATCTACTCAAAACTTGGATGAATTATTAAATTTTTTTTAGGCTGGTTGGTACTGAAATTGGGCCAAGTGTGCCAAAAAGGGCACAAAACTTTTCACTTTTCTCTCTGGTCACTTTTTTTGATGTTTTAACAGAATTTCATATAATTTTTTTTGCATAAAAACCCCCTCCGCATCTACAAAAGAGGGCGTGGCAGGTATATAATTACTGCCTCTAGAACCCTACATTTATTACGTATCAGCTTGCAAGTCTAGTTTTACACGAAGTATGAATTTTGGTAAATTGTGGGCATGTTTATTATACGACTGTGCCCATTTTTAGCACATCATTGTATGAGATAGTATAACAAGAGTTATACATACCAAATATCAAGTTCGTAGATCATATTTTATAGAATAAATAAAGGTTCTTCCTGATTGTGGGCGTGTCTGTTATCCGACCACGCCTATTTTTGACACATTTATGGATCGGATAATTATAAATATTTATACCAAGGTTTAATTTCGAATTTTTGTGTCAGATAATTTGATTTTGTCCGTCTGTGGGCGTGGTTTTTGACCGATTTAGCCTATTTTAAATAACTATCTGCGTGTAGAAACTTAGTATTGGTACAAAATTTCAACTCAAAATTTACCCGCGCATGAGAGAGTTACACAGCCAGATATATCTAGATCGACTCAGTTTTTTATGCTAATCGAGTATCTTTATATACTTTGTAGGGTTTCTGACGCTTCCTTCTGGACGTTGCAAACGGAATAACAAACTGTGTGTACCTTCCATCTTGTTTGGAGAGTATAAAAAATCGATTTGAAATAGGTTTTAATTCTTCAATATTATAAGATAATTAATAAGTTTGAACTTAAATGCTCACTTGTTTTTTGAAAGATTGCTTCGTTTCCCTTGTAAATTGGTTTTTTTTTTTTTATACATATAACCAACCTTTAACATTAAGTACCAACTGAAACCTGCCAATTATAGTCACTGTCAGTGTGAATTTCTTTAGGAAATGATCAAGTTCCCTCAAGGGTTTTCTTACTGCTTTCTATATTTACTTAAAACGTAAACTTATACTGCATGTCTATAAGAAGTGGTGGCTTGTCATGCATGCCTTGAAGCCATCAGAGCTGAACACATATTTTGAAAAAGTTTATTTTGTTATAGAAGCAAACTGGCAATGTTTTCTGGGATTCGTTTTGTTTTCGTTAACTTTAATTATTGCCAATCAAACGTTTTCATTGGTAAAGGTAATAAAATTTTAGTACTCAATACATTTGTCACTTGCCTTCTTTTTCACATTCAAAATCCATTCTCCAACCAGCTTCCTGCTGCTAATAAAAGTAGTGAATGAACTCTTTTGTTTTTACTATTATGTCCCCATGTTCGAATGCTTTTTTCTTCGTATAATTTAAGACTTTTACTTGTCAATATGAATCCAGTTTTTCCCAAGTTATGCCCAATGACAGAATTACTCATAATTTATATCTATATAAATTGATCTTTAGTGGTAATAGTAGGTACGTACATACGTATAGCTGGTAGTAATGGAACAACGATAAGGGAGGATTTTTGTTCATTACCTTCAAATTCGGTTAGAAAATGGAATCTAATTAGAAAAGTTGTCCTTACTTCGTATCGTATTAGATACATTTCCAAAAGAGTGTTGAGATAAATATATATAATCAACTAGCCAAGACATCAACCAAAATTTTTAATACCTTTAATGGGTGCACAGTAAAGTAGAGTATTGTAGTAACCAACACCATCTAGTTCTTCAATTTTATACCATAACCAGCTTGGATTGTAATCAATAAATGCTTGTCCCAGTCATATAAAAGTAATTTTCAAGTTTTCATCTTCAATAATTTATAACTAAACTGAAGAAAATGGTTGAAATATTTTTATTTTTTCACAAATTTTGCATAATTTCTGTATCAAGCTGTATAGGAGGCAAGTTTGGACATACAGACATAACTGAATCGACTCAGTATTTAAATGCTGGGCCATAATGTATATACTGTATGTAGTCTTAGACGTTTCTTTCTGGACATTGTATGTGCTTCCCAGACATGGTGGATATGTATCTACTCCCTTTAAATATTAATTAATAATAAAACGCTTTATTTTTCATAATTTATTTTATATTTTTATTTGACCTTAAAAATCTCTAAACAAAATTGTTGCACAATTCAAATGACCAATAAGAATGCAACGAACGATTTTGTGGGAGATTTTTTTTTTTTCTTTCTTTCTTTTTTCTTTGCAATCTATTTCTTTTTTTCAATTTTCGATTTCCATTTTTTCGTAATATTTATTGCACTTTGTACAGCTTTTGTTTCTATTTTAGTTTTAATATATAAATTTTTCATTTTCTCACATATGCTTAAATATAATTAAATAAATGTACATAACTAATAATAAAAAAAATCTTAAAAATATGCTAAATTTTATACAATTTAACAGTGACCAGCTGTTAAATTGTGTTGTTAAACATTAGCATACATTTAGGATTTTATTAGATTTACAAAACCATAGCCTACTTATTAGCGTATGTGTGTAAATAATTGGCTTGTTACATGTACGAAGCTTTCATTTCATTTCACTTTTCTAAATGATTAATAATTATTTTTCAATTCATTATTAATAAATAATTTTATATAATATTTTAAAGTATTATAATTTTTTTGTCTTTATTTCTTCATTGTTTTTATGTTATTAATGTTATTAATATTTTAACGACAAATCATGATAAGAATTTTTTATTGGTTTTTTTTTCCTACACCATTAATTTCGATTGGAAAAAATCATAAATACCATATAAATAGTGTATGTATGGTAGAGCAGATATCTTAAAAAATTGTAAAAGGAAGGCTATCTTTAAATAAAATTTATAACCTCTTAAAAGAATGCCATTATTATACCCTACACATAAAATGGGAATATACTGAATTTGTCAATCCGTTTGCAACACTCAAAAGGAATCATCAGAAACCCTATAAAGTATATATATTCTTGATTAGCATCAAAAATTGAATCGATCTAGACATGTATGTCCGTGTGTCCGTACGTCTGTCTGTTGTTAGCGTTCTCATGGACATAAATTTTGAGGTATTGAGCTAAAATTTTGTACAAATATTTTTAATTTTTGTATACAGATTTATTTAAAATGGGCAAAATCGGTCAAGAGCCACGCCCACAATCAGCAAATATATATATATCTGCCACAAAAAGTGAGCTACAAAGATGAAATTTAGTGTGCATATTTACAATTAACTTAATAATAAAAGTGCCAAAAATAGGCGTGGTCGGATAACAAATGCGCCCACAAATTACATAAAATCATACTCAACAAAAAACTGATACTTAATACATACACTATTAGAGGGCGTAATAATATACCTGCCACACCCACTAATGTAGATATGGAGGGTCTTTAAGATTTGGCCTAGGCTAAATGTAGGTTTCTTACTTGTTAAATATAATAAAATATTTTAATCAAACGATACGTTTTTCCTTAGAAAAAATGGTGTAGAATGTTTTGTGTCTATTAATATTAGGCACGAAATTTTTTATTGATTTTTTATAGCCTCCACATAAACTGGCAGGTATATGAAATTTATGTTTTCCCTTGGAAAGAAGAAAGACACCTCAGAGACCTGACAAAATATGGATAATTTTTGGTGTATTCAAATGACATTTTTAAGTTCTGCTCTGCTCTGCTAAACCAAAAAAAATTCATTCATCAGTCACAAAAACTTAACTTATGAAATTATACACGTATTTATAGTTAAAGGTAAAGGTAAAATAGTAAACACGCCCAAAATTTTGTTCAATTTTATAGTTGGTAGACACATACATAAACTATTAGTGACAGACACGCCCCTCAATTCTTTGAAGATGTGGAGAATATTTAAAATTTGGCTAAAGCCAAATTTGATACATTTTCTTTAATTTTTTTAAAAATTAATTTCGTTGTTTTCATTTTATAATTAATTAAAATATTCACAGCCAATTTTATTTAAAAAAAAAAAATATATATTCAAACAATATTTTTTTATTCTGCCTTTGTATAAGAAAAACGAAAGTAAAACAAGTTTAATAAATCTGTAAATTTTATAACACTGACCTAATGTTATGAAATGTAAAGTTAAACGGAAATACAATACAAAAACAATAACAAAAGAAAGACGACCAATCTCTCTTCCTGTAAATTGTTGACGTATGATATTTCTACACCCTGCACGGCTTAAAGGTACCGCGTGACACAGTTTACACAGAAGTTAAAAGTTCTCACTTTCTAAAGCAATTTAAATTTTTTATGTCTCTCCACACATACCTTTAAGTCATAAAAAATAAATAATATTTAGTCACTAGTTTTTGTGTGTGCGCGTGTTTGTGGAAGACCAAATTTTACAATGAATATAAAAATGACAAAATTCGTTTTTTGCTTTTTGTGTACAATCTATAAGAGAAAATGGAAAATGAAAAAAAAAATCCATCTTAACACTTGTGGATTTAACTTTATTTTAATGACCAATTAAAACTAGCAATTATCTGGCAAATCTTTAGATGTTCAGCCATTATTATGTAAGTGGTTGTTGCCTCCGCGCAAAAAACGACACCAAAGGGAAGCTAAGGCGACGGTGACTTACTTAGTAAGGCTGATTGAAAAAAGAACTATTAAGTAAAAAAAAAAATAATAAAAAGCTAACTTTTATATTCTCCACATAAAAGGGCGGTATACTAAGTTTATCATTCCATCTGCAACTCCTAGAAGGAGGCGTCTGATACCCTACAAAGTATATATATATAATCAAAAACTGAATCAATGTAGTCACTGTGTCGCAAATTTTGAAAAATTGAACTGAAATTTTGTACAGACCTTTATAATATTTCCACACAGATCGCTCTGGCACAAAAACAGAGCTATTAAGTTGAAATTTGGTATAAATATATGTGGATGAAGCCACAAATTTACCGAAAATTGACGTTGTCGAATACAAGACATGCCCACAATTGACAAAAACCATACTTCAAGTAAAACTTGACTTGCAAGCTGGTACGTAATAAATGTACCCTACTAGAAGCCTTAATCATATACCTGCCAAGCCCACTATTGTAAATGTGAAGGGTATTTAAAATTTGGCCTTGGCCAATTTTTGTTTTCTTACTTCTTTAAAATATAATACAACAATAAATAAATCAAATTAAAATAAATATTAAATTATAAACATTCAGTTTTTAAATATATCAATGACCAGTTGATATATTTATTACAAGCTACTAAATATTTATAATTTTATTTTATTTAAAATAAACTAAACTTAATGAAAAAAAGTATTAATATTAATTAATTAAAAAAAATTGAATTTTTTATTAAGGAAAGAAAAATATAAAAAAATGTGAAAATTTAATTTATGATTTTTTTCTTGTTAATTTTTTTTTTTTTTTTTTTTTTTTATATAAAAATCCATTCAAATATTTTTTTTAAATCTTGCTGTTAAATTCTAGTATCCTTGACCTTGTGTGTGTATGTGTGTGTTCTTCCTTGTTTTGCATTTTAATATAAATGTAGTTGTTGTTGGTTGTATAGTTGTTGGTTGTTCATTGTTTTTAAAACTTAGGCACATTAACACCCTAATTTAATATTGTTTTTATATCTGTATATAGTTTATAAATATTTTTTATTATAATATTCTTTTTAATTCATTCGCAATGCTAACTGTTTTGAGTATGTTTTTCTAAATTTATTATTCATTTTTATTCAAATCATAATTTGGGAAGTATTGTTAAGTAGATATATACAGTAGAGAAGCAGTAAATTACTATAAAGAAGAATCAAAAGTGTTGCAATTTACAATTTTGGAAAAAATACAAGACAAAAATCGAATCTTCAATATTCTCTCCTTTTGATAAGGAAAACATTAACATAAAATATTGATAGAAATTCCCTAAGGATTTCACATATAAAGTGGTTTCCTTCATCTCCTTTTAACATAATAATAATATATTCCCCGTAAACTTGTAGAAGAAGCGCGTAATATTCTCTTTTTCGTAAGACCTAATTCGATTGTAATCCAGAAATAATCTTAACTTACAGTCATAAATATCTTTAAAAAGTCAACCAATCAGTTAGCTGGAAGATTAAGCGGAAAAATATGTTGCTAACAAGTGTTACTTTAGGCTAATCGGCAAAACTTTCCCTCTTAAAAAATCTCATGACTCTGAGCGTTTCTGTGGCATTATTAGCTTCAACAATAATACGAAGTAAAAGCCGCTTTAGGAGTATTTTTTGGAAATACTCCGCACCGGTCTTTAAGCCTGTACACGTCCATGACGAAATTCGGCATGAGATAAAATGGACTGTACGATCTCTACGCCAACATTCCCGTAGTCCACCGCATACAAATTTAACGTTTGCAATGGCTGGAACCTATCAGTTGTATCAATATAAATGCGTCTGGGGGAATGGGACTGAAATTTCGCTAAACACTTGGCCCGTTCTAGTCCTATATTTTGTATATGAAACTAGGGAAAGCGCTCAAGAGACCGAGACTTGTACAATAGACCAAAAACGTTGTAATCGGCCACTACAGGTAATGAGGATATATTCTCTAGTATTTAGAATACAACAAAACATTCGATATTCTACAAAAAATATATTCCTTATAGATTTTTTAATCATAGTCCTAGTATCCCGTCCTTTTGTAATCCACACCACATGATAATAAATTAGAGAAAATTATTGATTAAGGATACATACTGCAGTATTATATGGCATATTCGAGTAAACTATTATTATTATTATTAGTTTTGAGTGTATAGTATAAATAGTAACTAATGGTTCAATATAAATATTGCTATCTGTATATATAATATATATTGTAATGTATAATAAATTATCTTTTAAATTATATTTTATGTATATTTTTAAAAACTACTATTGTCTGCTTGTCTATCTGTTAGGTTTAATTTTATCATTATCATTATCGTTAATAATTTCTTTTTTTCAATGGTTTCCTTGTATATCTTTTTAATGGAGGCAAGGGGGTTTCTCCTTTCTTCAATACAGCGAATGGGATGTTTTTATTTATCGATAAGTTTTTGTTTTTTTAGTTTCATTTTTTTTTATTAGTAATTTTTTAAATATTTTTGTTCAATTTTATTAGCGAAAAATGTGTATGGCAAGGATGAGGTGACATACGTATAGCTTGTAGATGTCAACCTAGGACATCGCAGGCGTAAATATTTTTTAAAAAAAAGGTGAAATTTCACAGAAATGATAATTTTCACTTGATAGTTTCAATACAATATAACACATAAAAAATAATCGATTCAAAAATTGATTATATTGTACAGGCAATGGACAAAATAATATGAACATCTAAAATAAAAAGTTGCGCAATAACAGTCCTTCCATGAATCTTAGCTTTACGGGACTCCCGCTATACTATTACTCAAGTGAGTATTGAGTACTGTTGTCGCCGATAGTTTTCTGTTATCTGGCCACAATTATTTTTAATATTCTTCGATTTGTCTGATCGCTTGTTTTAATCGTCACCAAGCAAAGCGTTTAATACACGGACATATAACCTAAAAAACTTGGCACTTCTATGCAATTCATAAGCGTTGCATTATTTACACGGAAACAGTGTTGCCAACATACACTCAAAATGTACTATATTGCACGGTGTTCACATTATTTTGTTCAATCCCTGCATGTATTCGCATTGAATTGAAATTGAAATCAAGTAAAGAAATTTTCAATTTTCAAAATTTTTCCAATCCTATTTCGAATGATTGAAATTGGTTGAAAGGCAAACTCGCAATTAGCAGTTACTTGCTGCTCTTCAATTCAAATGCTTTATTATTTGTTTTTTTTTTTTTTTTTTTTAATTTCAATTAATTAATGATTTTTTATTTTTATTTAAAAATTTATTATTGTTTTTTTTTTTTTATAATAATTTAGTTTTATTATTCGTTAATTTTTTTAATATTTTATTATATAATTTCGTCAATTGATTTTTTTTTAATATTATTTTTATTTAATAAATTATTGTTATCTTCTATTATAATATTAATTATTAATAACTTTGCTTATGTTAGGGAACCTTTTATATATATATTTTTCTGTTTCTATAATTGTTGTTGTTGTTATTATTATTATTATTGTTGATTTTATTATTATTGCTTGTTTGTATTGTATATAAAAATCTAAAGCCTGCGCGGTTCAACTACTACTTGTCGTATATATTGTATATAAATTAGTTAATCATAATAATAATAATAATAATATTTTGTAATAAGTAATTTATATATATATTTAGTTTGTTTAAAAAGCACCAATACATACACAAACTCTATGTATTCGTTATTATGTGTGGCCTCTGAATTCTCTGTGCGTGTGTGTATGTGTATGATTGAGTTTTTTCAAAAGTTGTCGTCTTCTTCTTTTTTGTTTGTATATTTATTCATACTTAAATAATATGTATTTTTCTTTGATCATATTTATATAATATTTTCTATGTTATCGCATTAATTACTCTCTTATATATATATATAACTTGTTCTCTTCTTATCATAATTTGCAGTTCTAGTAGTTGTAATAATCAAATTTGGTTCTTTTTATTTGTCGTTGTTGTTATTATTATTATTATTATTGTTGTACATTTGCAATTGTTTTGCTTACCTGCTCTAACAATTTCATTTAACTTTTCTTTGAGCTGTGCTTCTGTTGTATCCTCCTTTCTCTCTATCTCCTTTTTTTTTTTTTATATTTTTTATTATAATCTAAAAACTGAACAATATGTTTTAAATCTTTAACATATTTATAAAATGTTTTGTGTAGTGTTTTTCCTATTCGTAGTTTTTTTTTTTTTCATTTAAATTTAAATTTATTTTTTATTGTTTTTTATAACCTTTGCAGTTCTAGTAGTTCATATTATAATTGGTTGACATTGTTGTTGGTGTTAAATATTTTTCTGTTTCCATTGTGGTTGTTGTTGACGTTGTATAACTCAATTATAATCATGTTACATAATCGCGACTATTCACATATTCATCACTGTAGCGACCAGCTGTCGAAAAAAATTAATTAATTTTGGAAAATTTCACAAGATTTTCTAAGTAATCGATAATATTTATAAACAAGTGGAAAAATGAATTTGGCTTAGATCTACGCTTACACATAATATTAACTATTGGAATGATTTAGAAGAGATCACAATAAAGATTCAATTCAATCATAAACTTAACGAAGAAATCAAAAAAAGTATTTTCATTCATAGTATATAATATGTTATACTCACAATCATCCATTAGTATAACGGGTGTAGCTTCTGGATTTGTGCTAGTTAATGTGTGCGACATCATATTAAAGTCATCTTCCATTGACAGAAATGATGGATTCCATCTGGTACGGGGTGTGGTCCGATGTGAAACAGCGGATGATACCCCAGCTGGTGTTGATGAATATAAACTTAAATTTGTGGGACTTATCACACCCGACATGGTCGAAATGGAACTTGTGTAGCCCAATAGCTTTAAGAAAAGAATCATAAATTTTATTATCGTGGTATTCACCCGTACGGAAACACAAAAATTACATGCAGTGTAATAAATGCACATACCGGTGTTGCTTGTGTATGGAAATGATTAAAGTATGAATCGCGTCCATTTGTGTTGGTGTACGGTTGGGCTGATATGCGTGTTAGAGCTGAAGAAGACGATGAAACGGAAGACGAGACTGCTACACCGGCCGTGTTGTTGGAAGAGGATGAGGAAGAGGGTGATGTCTTGCAACGTGCCACATCGATAATATGGGCGGAAGATTGTGGACTTTGTGTGGGTGCAGGTGGCGGTGTATTAGATGATGTAGAAGCGATCACCAAATCGCCGCTTGAATTATTACTTGTGCTACCTACGGTTACATTGTTGCCACCGCTGCTGCTGCTACTGCCAGTTTCATGGCTGGAACTGTTGTTCGGTTTGGAAGTCATAATATTTAAGTTGCTACTATTCGCACTATGATCGATAGTGGTATGTTGTTGTGCTTGATGTTGGTGATGATGATGTGGATGATGATGATGCTGATGCTGATGCTGATGTACCGCGTGCATGCTATGATGTTGCGCTTGATGTTGTCTCGGCGATTCACTGGTTGGGGTAAGTGGTGGTGGTGTTAGCGGTGTGGAAGTGGGTGGCGAACCGACCATTGTTAGATCACCCGTAGATCGTATAATAGCTACTGGACGTGCCATGGGTGGTAAAGGTGGTGGAGGCAACATTGTACTGTACTGCTGGTAATGAGCAGCTGCTGCTGCTGCCGAAACAGCTGATAATTTCGGATTACGACCGACAGCAGCAGCTGCCACTGCCGCATGCTGCAGTTGAAAATGGGATGTTGATGCTTGATGATGGCCATGACTACCAGCGTGCTCTTCATTTGGCGTAATATTAGTATCCTGGCACACATAAGCCACAAAATCTGTCATATCGTGACTGTGATTAATAAGCTCACTCGAGTATTTAGCGGCACTAGAAGCAGCTATTGCTTGAGCATGATGCAATTGCTGCTGGTGATGATGATGGTGATGATGATGATGTTGTTGTTGCTGTTGGTGTTGCTGTTGATGCTGATTGGGATCTTCATTTGGATCGGTTGACGTTGCCGAAGGACTAGTATGCTGAGGATAATATAAGGCTGCCGGACTCACTGCATTGGATA
This sequence comes from Crataerina pallida, assembly GCA_949710015.1. NCBI lineage: Eukaryota > Metazoa > Arthropoda > Insecta > Diptera > Hippoboscidae > Crataerina > Crataerina pallida. Next base: position 3,711,304 of record OX453291.1, on the reverse strand, counting down.
CTAACGAGGGAGTCACATTGTGTTGCATCAGCACTAAGAAATCAATTACAATTTAAAAGGTGAAATTTGAAAATGCAATATAATTTACCTTCTCCAGGACGCATTTGGCCCATACTCAATAAAACGCGATTACTGGAGGGCGTGTATCTTTGCAGTGTATTCACTGCATCTTCCGTTAATGAACCGGCTTGGTCCTCATTTTGTCTTAATATCACAGAAAAGCTACTGTTGGGGTCTTGTGGCGAGTCGCCAGGGTCCGATTTACAAGATGCTACAGCTGTCGCCCTCAATAGAGAAGTGTTTGACAGATGCATACTATTTCGGGGATCCACAAAATCAACTAAGGAAAAGAAGGCAGTACAATCTATTGCGAAATAAAGCCAAGACTGTATAGATACTTACTACTATAACCCGATGGTAAAACCATGGAAGCACTAACGGTGGAACGGCCGTCTGGTGTGGTCACCATACCACCGACACCGCCAGACGATGTTAAGCTATTAACACCACCACCACCACCACTAACCACAGAACCCAAAGCCTGAGCCGAAGCAGCTGACATCTGATATGTATTGCACTCGTACGGCCCCGTCGGATGTTCCAATTTTATAGAGCTAGCCTGTATCAGATCACCAGCAGTCTCCTCTAATATGGAGGCTGAAAAATGTATATCAATCGAAATGGTAAACGTTCAGATTAGCGTGGTAGTTAAGAGCATGGGTACCTTTTGAAAGCTTCCACAGTTCTTTGGAAGAGAACACTCCTGTGGCCAGTATTATATCATTACAGACAACACCATTATATGGATTATGACTGTAGCCGGCAAACGGTGTATTGTCTAACAATGTGTTGCAGGGAGGGGGAGCAGCACCCACAATTATCAATAAGTTTACTTTTCTATAAATATTTTCTTCAAACTCACCTTTATGTTTGCGTTCATCATCGCTATTCTTAGTATCATTAGAAGTTGCAGCATTGTTATTATTATTATTATTGGCGCCATGCTCTCCGCCACTGCCGTACAGCATAAGCGACGGTGTGGTCGGGGTACCAGGGGCCGGTGAGGCTGGTGTTGGACTACACAACGGATCATGGGTATTAATGAAATTGGCCAAGTAAAGATCCAGCTCTCTAACGGACACATTTATATGATAAGGATTGACACACAAGGTAGGATGTATACACTCAGCACTCTTTTCGAGTCGTTCGCCATCGGTGCTCTCTAGGGGGATGGCTTTAAATAGAATAACCATCACCAAATCAAGACGCCATACTTTGTCTGCTTGCCGCAAACAATCGATGCGTCGCATTTTACCCTTTTGATCCGGATTAGAGAGTACACATATTGACTTTCGTTTACCAGTTATTGACTGTACGAAATCTTCGCGACATTCTTGCGTTATGTCTTTACGTAATTTACCCAGCAAACGTGAAGCCCACTTCTGCTTAACTTCGGCTTTTTCATTCTATGTATAAAGCAAAGAAAGAATATTTTAGATCGATTTTATAAAGTTTTACAAAAAAAAACAATTCAAAGGCTTTCCAAAGAAAACAAGTAAAAAAAGCTAAAAACCTTCATTTAAGAAAAGCCTCACCTGTAGTTCATCTTTGCAGTGACGTTCCTCTTCCAGTGACATACGCTTCTCATGTTTTTTATAATATTTACGTTTGGCGGCTTGCAGATTAAACCAGGAATATGAAAATGATTTAACATAAGGTAGCAGAGCTTCAATGAATGGATGAAACTCATCCTGTTGCAGTCACAGTCGCAGTTAAATATGAAAAATATTTAATAATTATTATTAATAATAATAATTCTCATATGTTACACACATATAACACTAATCAATTACATTTATATATATAAACAATTGACACATAGAAGAGAAGTTTTTTATGCAGTATTTTTACTAAAGAATTTAAGGTGGTTTCTTTAAGTTATCTCATTATACACATTTAGTACATGAACAAAATATATATATCATAGACAGACATTTATGAGAAAAACAAGTATTTATTTTATGTTTGGTATGTGGACAATTAGTAACGAATTTAGGGACAAATCAAATCATTTTTTGAAAACAACTAAAATTTAAAATAAAAATAGGTGAAAATATAAAAATTTAGTTGGCATTAAATTAATATAAAAGTCTTGAAAAATATAAACAATGTGACTTTATATTGTGCGACTCTTCTTCCAAGCTTAATTTTCTCTATTTTTTTATTGTAATTTTTTTTTTTTTTTTTTTTAGTACATTGACCTAATCTGTAGTAAAGCAAAAAAACTACGCTTGCCAAGTTTGTTGTAGGTTGTAAATATTTAATAGCGTGTCTTTTCATTTACACAGTCCGTTTAGTATTAAATGTCTTGCGGTCACGTATTAATTCGCCTTCTGGCACGTGCTTGGCCTATCAAATCTACAAAAGTGTACGGTGGTAAAGGAACTGTTGTATGCCGTGGACATTAAAAGACAAACAAAACAAAAATTCAGTTTCAGTTTGGTAGGTCAGTTTTATTGTCATATGGTTGCCATACAAGTAGACCTTCAAAGCTCTATTTTAAAATTACTTTATGTGAAAAAAAAAAATCACACAACATCCAATAATGAAGCAAAACTTCCTTCTTTCCTACAAACAGAAGAATTAGAATTTTAGCTTATTATTAAAAAAAAAAAAACAAAATTTAAAAAACATCTTACTAAAACGATATTTAAAAAAAATTAATTTTATTTTTATTAAATTATTTTAAAAACATATTTAGTATATAAAAATAATTTTCTTTTCAATTTTTTTAATAAAAATAAAAAAAAATTTTATATAAAAATAATTTTTATTTAAAATGTCGCTCTATGGTTAGTAAAGTTCATATAAACTTATTTTTCTACTTGTTTGATTAACAGCTTAAATAAAATGTCACATTTTCTCTTAGTGTATAAAACGTTTTGCCATTGCCTCATTATTACCTACATACATATATAGTATAACCAAATGCTTTGATGTGATACCTACACCACCGTGCATTATAATGTTGAACTTTTTATACATTAAAATTTATTGCTTACGTTCAATTCTAATCTAATCTATTACTTTACTTAATAGCCATTAATCATTGTCCCTATCACTATTTATTATTTGGTTTTTAGAGGATTTTGCCTTTCTGGATGCTTCCTATGTTTATAAACTGACGTTTTTTCCAAACATTATAATTCCTTGTTGAAAGAAATATTAAATAATAAAGAAATATAAAATTTAAATAATAAGGAATTAGATTAAGAGGATATTGGGAAAATAAATTAATGTGTTCTTGGAGTGGCCTCATTTCGATTACATATATACTATATGCTATCGTCGTGGGACCCTAATAAAATAAGATTCAAATCTGACATACCCGTAAGCAAGTGAAAGAGAAGCTTTTTAAAAAGAAATTTTCATTGTGATCAATAAAAAATTCTTCCAACTCAAACAATTAATGTTTTCAATAACAAAAAAAAAAAAAAAGGATTGTGATTATAAAGAAAGACATAATTATTGTTAATCGTGCAAATATATACATACAACACATCAATATTGTTTTTAAAATGTGAATTAAGATCATGCCCAGTGACCGCTTCTTTTAATATCAGCCGAATAATACAAACATTTCCAAATATTTTGAAATTTAAAATTTTCTGAATGTACATCAGTCACTGTACATGATATTTATGTTATGTAATTCATATTTATTTACCAACAACATTTAGTAAAACATGATACTAAAACATCAAGTATTTATGGTCAAAAAATTCGTACAATTTGAAAATAATTATAATTTATTTTATAGCCAATAATGAACGACACGAAAACAATGTTGGACTATTGATTAACCCTTTCATTTCAAACCATATACAGGGTGTCATTTAATACTTAGAGGAGTTTGTTATACACTCCGCATAAGATGGGGGAATGACAAACTTGGTATATCCCCCATGTTATGTGAAGGGTATAAAAATATATTTTTTAAAGATTTTTTGGTTTTTTTTTTTTGGAATAAATTGTAATACTGAATGACAATGTTAAAAAGTTGATGATGGATGTGTCTTCTTTTAATGAATATTATGTTTTTCATATGTTTTTGTAATCAATCTAACGTTGGAGTGTCGTCTGCAAGTGTGTGAAGAGTGAGTTGGAGAACAGAAAAATGCTTAAAAAGGAAGGCATGACATGACACGACTATGAACCGAAAACTAGTTTAATGTACTTGGAAAGTGTTTAGAAAATCACATAAAAATGGGGTCAAACATACACATACACACATATATATTAATTATTACACGCAAATTTAAAAAATATATAACAATCAAGATTCAAAAATAGTTTAAGAACAAAAACGAAAATCGGTTTTATGGCAGAACACACACACTAAACATAGATTTTTTCTTTTGTGGGAATTTTTCTTTTTAAATATCGTAAGATTGTTGTTTTATATGAAATTACAAAAAGTAAAGCTTGATTTTTGGTGAATGATGATTTAGTAATTACTTAGTGTTGATTAAACGAAAGCGAGGGAGTGGAGTGTATTAGGTATTAACTTCTCCGCCTATCGAGGGCTGTTTTTTTTTTTTGCTTAGTTCTACTCCTGAAACCAATTCCTCAACACTTTTTTTTTACTAACAGGAGCCGGAACGTTAAAGAGAGAAACAAAGGGAGAGAGAGAGAGAGAGAGAGAGAGAGTAAGAGTGACGCATTTACAGCCCAAGCAGCTTTGAGTATAAAATAGAGAGATCACATATGGGTTAATCAATTTTTTTTTTTGTAAAAATTTCTTTTTTGTTTTTGTTTTTCATGTTTGATGCTGTTAGTTATCGTTTTAATTGTTATTGAGATTAGTAGCGTGGTTGCTTTGTTTTCTTTTTTTTTTTTTCATTTATTTCTTGAGTTTGTAAATGTGAAAAATGATACCACGTGTAAGTTCAGCACCTGTCCTGAGGATGAGGTTTGCAGATAAGAATTTACGTCCGTCTCGATCATACAGCTTCTCAGTGAATCAGGTATAAACATGCCTTTCCGGCTAAGATCGCTCTTTCACTCCCACACACACACACTTATGTTTTTATATATTTTACACTTATTCCGATTGAGAGTTAAAGATGTTATGAGTGTTTCTTTTTAAATAACGTGAAAATTTCACTTTTGTGCGTTCTATTGCTTCAGATACTCAACCGTCTCTTCCGATGTTGTTGAAATTGATTGCTTTGAAAGATTTTTCTCAAAGGAAATGTGTCTAAAAATATATAATAAAAATATGTTAAAACAAGTAGAAAGTACCTAAAGTACCTAAAATCACATTTTGAGTTATTTCAGAGTAATTTAGGATAAAATTAGGAGTAACCGTAAAGGATAGGCCCATCGTTAATTTTAACGACTGGCTCAGAATCAGAATTTGAATCGATTTAATCATGATCGTCCGTGCGTCCATCATCATGTACTCAACCTACACGTCTCAATTTTTCATATATATTAGAGAAACTTGGCAGAGGATGATCGTTATCAAGTTAGTAAAAAGGTTCGCAATTATGTGGCATTTGTGCAAAACTAGAATTTTATTTTATTTTTACCACCGTGATGTGAATGTAGGGTATACATTAAGTACTTGGGCTTGACTGGCTCTAACATTTTCATTTATTTATGATACAAATCTTACCTCCATATGTATATAAATACAACGAATTAGCGTGGTAATGGTTCTTTCTTAAAATTTCAGAAACAATAAAACCAATATCTGTCATAAGTGTTATAATGGATATTGCTGTGGTTGTTGTTGTTGTTGTTTTTTAAATAACTTTTTTTGATGTTTGGACATTTTCTCATAATCCTTATACTTCTCTTTTCATGGTTGAATACGTTGAATATCATTTAGTTTTAATAAACACAAACAACGCTATTGCTTGCATTCATGAGTTGTTTTCATTATGACGATTATCAACGTTAGCTGTAGCATCAACACTTTAATTATATGTTGTTATTGTTATTGTTGTTATTATTATTATTGTTTTTATAATTTGACATATTATTGATGTTGTTGTAGTTACTGTTAATTTTAATATCGAGCATAATTTGGGTTTGTTCTCTTTCCACAGCTGTTGCTGCGTTTCTCAGTTAGTTGTTGATTGTAAGTGTTTTTTTACAAATGTTATTTGGTATCAAAACGGTTGTTTATTTATTATTTGTTAAGTTTTTGTTCTTCTTCTTCTGTATATAGGAACTTGATGAATATCAAACATATTGTTAGTGTTATTGTTGTTGCAAATTATTATATTGTATATTTCTTATTATTGTCCGTCTGTCTATTAAATTAACAACTTTACAAAAAACGTTTTAATGAATATTTGAAATGTTTTGAATCCATCCATCATGCACACATATACGCAACCTAAAAAACAGATAGATAAGATAAGGAGAAGATAAATATTAATAGAAATGTTGCACGAAAATGTTGACTTTATTAAAATGTGTACTTTTTATGTCTGTACATTTTGCTTATTGTTGTTGTTTTTTGTTTCACTTTTTCTACTTTTTTTGTGGGCACAGCTAAGGGTTTCATATTGTACATGCATACATAAAAGACAATGCATGTTCATCATTCGCCATGTGGTCTAGTAAGTCTTCATTTTTTTTTCAGCATAAAATCCATTTCGTTTTTCTCTTATTATTATGTTTTCATTTGTTTTCGTTTTTTTTTTTTATATATTTGTTTGTGCCATAGGAAGTAGGCAGAAATATTGTCTGTTCAAAGACATGTGTGTGTGTAAGTGTATTGGTATGTGTGCACTCAGTCAGTCAGTCGTTAATATGAAATGTTGCTATTTGCATTATTAGACTTGTGCGGTGTAGTTTTTTCTGACTTGCTTTTTTCTCTTATCTCATCCAAATTGAAAAAAACATTTTTAATACGCATCACTTTTATAAATTGAAGAGCTATGAGATTAAATATAATCCTTTTTATACAAGTTTTCATTAGGTGTACACTGTACAGTTTTTGTCCACTGTACATATGCATATACAGAACAAGTATAACAGTTTGAATAATTCAATGGGTTTTAAATCCGCTGAAAGGGCGTCTCAACAATTTTGCACGTTATAAGAATTAAATTTGCTTATAGAAAAGTTTCGTTTTTACCAGGCAGGGATTTGATTACAAATTTGAACACATTTATACTTTGTAGGGTCTATGACGAGTCCTTCTGGCCTTGCAAACAGAATGACAAACTTAGTATACCCCCCATCTTATGTAAAGGATATAAAAAGTGTTTTCTGTAAATTATTTAACCGTTATAATAAAAAATATTGCTTAATATAAACTGTTATATAATTTAAACTGTTATACAAAGTTTTCTGACTTTTTTTCATGATAAAATTTAATTTAATTAACCCTTATTGCAAGTAATAAAGCTACATTTACCTTTGACCAAATCTTGCACATTTTCCGTATGAATGCTTATAGTGTAGGTGTGGCATCCTGAAATTCAAAATGTACATCAAATGTAGTTTTTTGCCTATTGTGGGCGTATATTTTACATGACCTCGCCCATATTAAAATAACTTATTTATAAAATAGAAAATTACTTTGGAAAACATGTCAGCTTTGTAGCTTAATTTTTGTAGCTAGGAAATATATTGAACAAGTCCATATCAAATTTCAGCGCGACATCTCCAATTTAATTACCACAGACATCATTAAAGAAACTCAGAATTGGTTTTTACCATTTAATACTTTGTGCGGTCTCTGACGTCTCCATCTAAGTTTTGCAAATGACAAACTTTTTATAAGCTTAACTTTAAGTGAAAGAGTTGTACGTGGCCTAGGGTAAATGTTGGGTACTTACCACTTAGGGTATTAAAATAAAATTTATGACCATCATTATTCTTATAAATTGTGCATGTAGTCTTAATGTGTAATTTTTGGGGAAAAACCTCTCAAAAGTGTACCCTTTTTTATTTTTCAAGTGTGGACATGTTTGACAGATTTTTCCCAACTTCAATACCAAGTTTTAAATCGATATCCCAAATTTTTGTAATCGAACAAAAAGACAAAACAAAAGCAATTCTGAATTTCATGCTGCTTTCGGATTTATTGACTCTGTGTCACAAACCGAGTATAGCTCCGTCTCGGAGTGCTAAATAAAAAAAGCTTTGAACTATTTTGACTATTGTATAAATTGTTGGGTTTTCTTATCATTCATTTTTATACCCACCAGCATAAAACCTCAAATAGGAGGCGTCAGTTACCGCACAGAATATAAAATATTCTTCATCAGTATCAAAAACTAAGGCGATATCCGTGTTTTCGTTATTTGCACTCTCACGATTATAAATTGTAATCTGTAATTTTATATGGACACTTCTAGAGTCCATGGAGTTCGCTATTTAAATTGAGCAAAATTGGTCAAGAAGCCCGCGCCCACAATCGACAAACATTTATGAATATGCCACAAAAATTAAACTCCTTAAGTGTTGAAATTTGATTGATTATAATTAGAGACAAGAAGAGAGAAGTGGACATGGTCGGATAACAAATGTGCCCACAATATACAATGCGCCAATTATATTCAACGTAAAACTAGTCTTGCTCTATTACTCGATACATAATATATGCACTATTAGAAGGCATGCCACACCCACCGTTTGTGTAAAGATTTAACCTAAGCCAGTTTAGTTTTTTTTTTTACTTGTGTTTTAAAAAAATTGCGTTAAAAAGTCACTTTCACTTATATTTTACACAAAATGTTGCATTCTATTAACTGTTATGTTATTTTTAAGGACATTCGCACATGGTATACAATAGTATTCTGGCAAGTCTCTCTGGTACATTTGTTGTCAACTTTTCACGCCAGACACTTTGGCACTTTATTATTACTCTCTATTTATCTCAATTTTTATATAATTTCTCGCAAATTTCTCTTCTTATTTCGATAACTGTCAGACATCATTTAATGGGACAAAGTGTCACCAAAAAACTATTATTTACGATAATTAATAAAATAAAAAACACTTTAAACTTTAGTTTTTTTTTTTTTTTCTAAGCAAGAAATCTGTTACACAATTATTTTGGTTCTTTGTTTAGTTTTCAATATTATTTCTTCATGTGCGTTATTTTATTCGCACTTGTACCTTTACTTTCCGATTTCTAAACACACGTCGTACGGTTTGGGTATACGACGACGTTGTTGTTCCTATTTGGTTGATAGTTGATGAAATGAATGCTTTTTTAGCGATATACGTATTTTCCGTTTCTTTTTCAACATGCACATTATATAAAAATAACTTGGGATTTATATTATAAATATATACACACATACACATGCGAGCTCTTCATAGCTACGGGTATCTATTATACGTCTCCGTCTATATATAAAATAGACTTTTTTTAAAAGTTTTTTTCACCGTCTGACTCTTTTTTTCGCCGAATTTCATTTCAAAAATATTGAAAAAAAACATTAGAAAACAGAAAACTGTTCACTTGCCTTGCTTATAAACTTATTTATAATTTTTTCCCATATCCGATTTTTTTATAATAAGAAAATTATTTGATATTTTTATTATATTTTTTTAAATGTTATTTGAATAAATTTATAATTTTTTTATTAGTGGCAGACAGAGAGAAGTTAAGAATTATATATAGAGTAGACCGAAATGAAAAACACATGAAAAACTTCTGCAAACTGAAAATTTTATCGATGGCTAAACTTTTCTTACCTCCAATACAATTTCGTAATTTCCCCCAATCAGCAGCAATAAATAAATTTAATAAAATTCTCTCTCCGCTACTCATTGGCTCTCTATGATACTCAAGAGTCCCTCTCTCTCTTTCTCTATCTCTATTTTATTTTGTAAAATGCTTTTAGAGCCATATGTTGTTTATAAATAACCGTTTCATGGGTATTGCCATTTCATGTTTTAATTAATAGTGAGAAGTAAAGCAAAATCACTGAGAGGAAGAGCTAGAGAGGCCAGTACCTAAAATATATTTAAACAATAACTTAAATATTTGTGGGCAGGCACATGTTTTTGTTGAACAAACTTTGTTGTGTTCACTACGAGCACATATACTTGCACATATATGCTGCAGCACTCACTTGTTAACCACAAGAGTGTGGTTTGTTGTTGTTATGGGGGTGCAGTGCAGTATGTTTTGTATGTTTAATATTTTGATTTGTTTTTGCTTTTGTATATGCTGCGCGCGCATTATGCATAATAATAATAAACAATCAAAAGAAAATGTGTAATAGATATAGTTTAGACAACGCTGGACTAACAACTAATGCCAAAAATTAAACGCATTTTACGTGCGTTGCATGTGCTGTAGTCTCCGCAGCAGATTGTAGAAATTTACTACAATATTTTCAAACTTCTGCTACGTTTTTTGTTTACTAACATAACATGACATTTGTTTGTGGGTTGCGCTTATAGAATTTTAAATTTAACAATTGAATGCGTTTTTGAGATTTTCATTAAAAAATTGTGTTTTGAGGATAATAAGAAAAGAGAAAGTTTATTACAACTAAAGGTAAATACTTAAAATTATAATAATTAATGGGTGTGTCTTCCGAATGAATTTATCCCTACTTACAATTGCAAATATTTACTTTACTACTTTACTAAATTTCTTCTTTATAGGTGTCTGTACAAAATGCTTTCATTATAATTGCAACTTTTAAGGGAAGGGGTTTCAATAATAGATCAATTCAGTTCATTTTCAATAGGGTTATTCTTTGGTCCAATGCATAAACTTGTACCAAATTTTATCGATATATCTCAACAAATGCGACCTGTGGCTAGAGTACAAATTTAATAAACTCGCTACAGACAGACTAACATGTTCAGGTTTTTGATTCTGAAATAATCGATGCAAGTGAAACTGGGTGTGGCATTTACCGTTTAGGAGTTACCAACATCCACAAATACGTATATAAATGATTCGTTGTGGAAGTTATTTAAAATTTTTCAAAACAAATTCTAAAGCTTTCATCTCTAAATATCTATTTATGTACCTTACTTTTCTCATTGTTAAACCCATTGTTGCTAATTACTCTCAACGTATGACAATACTAATGAATATTACTACTAACTTATGCAACTCTGTAAGATTTTCTATATTATACAATTTTACAAATTTCTTTCAATACCTAATTACAAAATAATTCGATTTTTAAGAAAAATCTAAAAATATCGAATCGTTATCCCTGAATTTAAAGTTGAAAATATATTTAAAATAAATTCATTTTAATGTGATGTGATAGAAAACTATTCTTGTTCTTGTTTTAAATGTAATCAGGGTTGCAAAATTACGTTTAATGAGAACACAAAATAAGAGGGGTGGTACCCTTTGATGACTTTGCTATCCGACTCTTCGTTTACATCAAAAATATGGCTTTTCTTATTCTTCCCCCTTTTTATATTCTTCTTGTAATGGCGGTTATCTTCTACACAAACAATATTAACTTCAATTTGTATTAATATTATTCGATTAAAACCGAAAGAAATATTAATCAGTAGAGGATTTTTTTAAAAACTAAACGCACAATAGACACGCCCACGATGTACAAAAAACCGTTTCTCAACCTAAAACTGAACTTGGGAGCTGATACGTAATACGTACACTATTAGAGAGCGTAATCATGTATCTTCCACCCCCAACCATAGCGTACAGATGTGTAAGCTTTGGCCTAAGCCAACTTAAATTTTCTTACTTGTTCCCTAAATAAATAAAAAAACGTGTTTTTTCTTAGTTTTTTGTAATATTTTCTCACATTTTTTTTTTCAAGTTTTTATTATTTTATAATTTGATGAAAGAGCAAAATAGAGGAGTTGGTGGAACAAAAACTAATACATAAAATACCAAATACAATAATAATTATACATTCATATATAATTCATATATTTATATATATGTATATATATATATATATTTATAGTAAAATTGTGGTAATAATATTTGTTTTTGTTTTTGTTTTTCTTTTTTAGTGTTTGTTGCATAATTTCATTTGTTTTAATTTTCATTTCATGTAACGGATGTATTTGGAGTTTTACATTGGAATTGTTGTTGTTGTTTATTTTATATATTTTTTAACTTCATTTTATTTGCTCTACTCTCTGTTGATTTGTATTGAATTTTTCAATAAATCCTCTTTTCCGGCTTCCTTCGTTATAAGCATACTGATAATTGTTGGGTTTTGTATTGTTAGTGTGTAGATGTATTTAAATATAATGTATTTTGTAATATTTCATGTTAAATATGAAAAAAAGTTTTGAATTAAAAAGAAACATTTAATATTCAAGAAGAGAGTGATAGATTTTTTATATAAATTTCTTTTTTTTTTTTTTTTTTATTTATAAAGAAACACAAGAAAAATAGACGTTCTCAGTTTATGCCTCAAATAGTATAGTGCAGGACTGTGTTTGGTTAGGGTGCAACATTAAGTAATTATTTTGTTGTTTTTTGATCAATTGTTGTTGTTGTTGTTGTTGTTGTTGTCTATTCGAAGATATCGTTTTATTTAACTATTACATTCATTGATGGTAAACTCAAATAGAAACCCGAGTATTTTCACATAATGAGAATAGAACGTCGGATGTTTCGTTCTTCTATTTAAATTAATTTTTTTCTTTTTTTCGTTTAAACAATTGTATCAAAAACCGATTATTATTACAACACATAATATAAAGAAAAACGAAATGAATTTATGCACACAATAAATTTTAATAAATAAAGTTTTGTGGACAAGAAAAATTATATAAAACTTGTGGATATAATTATTACACAATATGTTTTAATATATTCATATATGTAGTTGCTAATACTTTGTAATACTAATAATTATACCATAAAATATATTTGAACCCCTCTGTGTAATCATAATTTTGTGAAGCTTATCACTAGGAGCTGTCTGTACGTTTATGAATCTACTACAAAATTATAATTAATATTTTTTAACTAATATTGAGATATCCAACTGTACGGTTTTGTTGTTTTCAATAAAAATTTTTATTTAGACATTTATAAATTATTATTTATTTTTTTATTTATAATGATTTTTTTTTATATAATAAAAATTTTTGTATTTCTAACTTTTCATTATTAACTGAATGTTTGTTTTTTTACCCCCCAGTAAATGTTTTCTTTTAATTACATTTCAAATTATGCGTTATTTTGTCATTCATTTCAATTATTCTAGATTGTTATTTTTATAACACTTTGGAAGCTACTTATTTATACATAATTTGTATTGTATTTCAACCAATTTTTAAACCCTTAACATAAGATGGGGGTATACCAAGTTTGCCATTCCGTTTGCAACACTCAGAAGGAGGCCTCAGAGAACCTAAAAAGTATATATATTCTTCGTCAGCATTAAAAACTGAGTCGATCTAGACATATATTGAATATATGTCCGTGTATCTGTCTGCGGTTGACATTCTCAGGGTCACAAATTTCGGGATTAAGCTAAAATTTTACAGACATATAGTTTTTACAGCCAGATCACTATTTCAAATTGGCAAAATCTGTCAAAAGCACATATATTTATAATTATTTCATTTATCAATGTGCTAAAAATAGGCGTGGTCGGTTAATAGACACGCCCACAATGGACAAAAATCTATATATCTGCCACAAAATTTAATTATGAACGTGACATTTAGTATTGTATAATTCTCTTATCTATATATATATATCAAAAATGGGCGTGGTGTGTGTAAAAACTATACTTATCTCAAACTCAACTTGCGAGCTAATACTTAATATACACACTTTTAGAGAGCGTCATCGTCGTGGATTTTGCTATTGTATTTTTTTGTCAATGTTGCATGAAATATATAATTTTATGGAAATATTTCAATATAATCAGGACCGCAGAATTTTAGTATTGAAGTGAAATTTTCTGTAGACACCGATAAATTTCTTGAGAGCCACGCCCACAATCATCGATAATCTATGTATCAGTCAGAAAAATTGATTGAATCAGATAGAAGACACGCACACAAGAGACTTTATACCTTACTTGACATAAAATCCGACTTATCAGTTAACATGGTAGGAGGCATTGCGCCCATGGTTTGGTACACATATATACTTGGGTATGTTATAGGAGGGTATTTAAGATTTAAACCGATTGTTTTTATTTGTTTTCTTATATTTTGCGTATGGCCAGGTTTTTCTTTTTCTTGCTTTTTTATTTCTATTAATACTAAGACTTCGTCCTGCATTCCTATAAATATTAAATATTCTTTGTTTATCAGTCGTTTATCTTTTCCAATCTTTAAAAAGTGTTTTGTTGTTGTTGTTGTTGTTGTATATAGCACATATTCATTATAATCGATAATTGTTTTTTCTTAGTTTTAAATACGCGCATACGCCTTGATGTTGTATAATATATATATATATATATATAGATTTTACACACATATTCACATAATTTTGTTGTTATGTTTATATGCAATTATAATACGAATAATAATTATAATGCAATTGTTGTTGTTATTTTTGTATATATTTTTCTTTTTTTATTATTATAATGTTGCATTACAAATAATCATCATATACTATATATTGGGAATTAGTTTTGTTGTGTTTTTTGAACATGCATATATGTATGTAGTCTGACACTCTATCTCATGATATTCTGATTAGGTTGACTTCATCTTACATTTCATCCAACATAATTTACTTTTCAAAGAGTTATCTTTCAAAAACACACACACACACACACACAAGGAAATGTTTAGGAAAGTTTATTTTTCTTTTGCAGGGTTTATGTAGTTAAGAGTGTACGAATGAGTGTGCGTCAGATGATCTGTATAAAAAAAAGTTTCATTTTCATTTAGAAATCACTTTTCCGTTGTTTTATTATTGTATACATGTCCGAGTTACTTCGGAAGCTAGACTAACTCCATGTATTCAAAACGCTTTGTGGCGAGTGTATGTGCGTGTAGTTGGATTATATTTAAGTATGAATGTAAGGAAATTCAATCTCAACCTTTGAAAATATTGCCTTCGTTATATTGTTTAATTCGTTTGGTTTTTTTTTTTTTTTTTTTTTATTATTTACTTACTTAATTATTGTTTATTTAAAAAAAAGAATTCTTGCTATTTATTGCATTTTTCCCATTTCAAATTTTTGTTCTTTTCTTTTTTTTTTTTTTTTTGTTCGTCATGTATAAATTTTAGCTAATAAAATGCTATGTAAATGGTTTCTCAATGCTTTACACATTTTTTATGTTTTTCTTCCTCAATATTTTCTTTTAATATCAAATTTTTCTAATCTTTTAAGTTCTCTTTTGATGTAAAATTATAAATTATATAATTTGGTGTTGTTGTATTTTCTTTCTCGAATACTTTATTAAATTTATTATTTTTCTTAGAATGATTTGAAGGTGAATATTTTTCTTTCGAAATTGAAAAATTTTGCTTAGTTCATATTCACTTAGCTGTATGGTGGCTTAATGTTGTTTTATTTTTTTATGTGGAAAGAAAGAAAAAATTATAATATAGTTCTCTACCCTACATAAATACACCCACATATTCAAATATAAAATGAAAACAATCCAATTTAAGTTGAAAAAAAACTCATTTGAAATTGAAATAATCAACTTTGAATTGAACATTTTCATTTAAACTTAAAACGAAACTAATTTAAATTGGAATTAGAATTTTTTCTTTTTCGAATCGAATTTTTGAATTTAAAATAGACTAAAATAGAAGTTTAATTGGAATTGTTCATATACATTGGGAATAGTGTGAAACGATTTAATGACATTAGCCTTTTCAGGATTTTAAAGTTGAGCATTCTAGGTGAAGCATAGGAAGAACTTTCAACTGATAAACTTCTATTAGAAGTTTAAGAAGATTATGCAGAATTTTTGTGACTTTTTGTATAACAAGGCCTTTTTTTTTTTTTGGAAGGGAATAAAACGATACACCTTTTAATGTAGAGTGTTTGCTGATTCACAATCAGGGATGAATGTCACTACACTCTAGATATCTAATTAAATTATGTTATGACGGAATGAATTGAAACTAATAATTCGATTTTACCTCTCCTCCAATAGTATCTCAAAGTGTAGAATTGCTAAATATTCTTGACGATAGTTCAGTACGGAAGTCTAAAGTTAGATAGTAGACGTGACAATTGCAATATATTCGAGTGAACCTTTTCACATTTTTCAGAATTATTTTATCTAGACTTTTTAACAACTTTTTCACAATAAAAATGAAAATTACTGACACGCCCTCCATTTAGAAAAAACCGTAGTCCAGGTAAAACTAGACTTTGAAGATGATATGTAAGACATACATCATTATAAGGCATGGTCAGGTAACTGCCACGCCCATTATTGTAAATATGAAAGGTATATAAGATTTGGCAAAATTTACTTTTCTTACATGGTTTTTATTTTTATTTTCTAATGTTCTATTTTTGCCATGACATGATATATATAAGGGTGTACATTTTTATAATAATATAGCGGCTATTGAGGTGAAAAATAAATTACACACAAATGTATTAATATTTTTTCACACAAAACACTTAGTAGTAAAAGTAGTAGTAGTAGGTTTCCTAAAACTTTAAAATAAGCGAAAAGAGTTTTGATAAAAAATATTGTATAATATATATATTGTGAGTTAAATAATTATAATTATATAACTACGTATGTACGGTTTATTTTAAGATATATTTTTTATAATAAAAAAATTATTTGGCTTATTAAAATATTTTCTAAAATTAATAAAATAAATAAATTTATCATAATATATTTTATTTTTATTTATTTTTTGGTAATTGTTTAAGAATTTTATATTATTATGTTTTAATTTTTACACATATTTTGTATGATGTTTTTATTGGGGGGTTTTTAATAATAACTGCGTTAAGTAATAATGACTGAGAAAGACATATAAAAGTTATTTTCTTATAATACCGGCTAATAATATCATAATTTATTACAATAATAATCGAAAAAAATATAATACATTATATAGTAAGTGTGCGAGTTAAAAACACAAATAAATTGTAAGAATATTTTGTTAAATAATTAATGTTCGGATGATGGATTTTTTTATCCATTAGACCGTTTTTTTGTTGCTCAATGTTTTGTGGTTTTTTTTGCAGTATTTATATAGTTATTGTAGTTTCATAGTGTTCTGAGAGAAGTGTGTTAAGGAATTAAATTATTTTTATTTTCTTTTTTCAAATTTTTTTGTACCAAAAAAAAAAAACGATTTATGTATAAATCGAAATATGTTTTTTTTTTAATATAAATATTTAAATTGCCTTAAAAAATGATTTTCATAATATATATATATGAGAGAAATGGGAAAAGAAACAGAAATTTGACTAGAGTTGATAGGGTTGGAGAACATTTTAAATACATGTTTTAAAAACGTGATTTGGTTTTTTGGTTGGATTTTTATAACTTTTTCATGATAAATGATGATTATTTTCATTGTTTAACTCCTTAAGAGGTTTTGGTTTTGTTGGTCTTAAAGCTAACTTGCAATACACGATTGCCTAAAGTATAACCATTCAATGATTGTATGGCCACAACCGCTTCATCATAATTAGTCATGGTTACGAAACCGAAACCCTTACATTTGCTAGACTGTAGATCGCGTATGACTTTAACCGATTGGACGGCTCCAAATGGTCCAAACAATTGCCACAGCACGTTTTCTTCTGTTTCGGGTGCTAAATTGTAAACGAATATACACCAACCCGAACCGGTCATAGCATTGCCGGGCAATAAAGAATTAGCCAACAAATCACCAGCTAATGGTGAATATCTAAAGAAAAGATAAAAAGAAATTATTGTAAATAATAATAATGTTTAGAAATAAAAAAAATTTTTAGAATATCGTGTATTATTTATGTAAGATTTTCTCCACCTTGAGCTTTCTTCTTTACTTTTTTTAAGCATGCATCTACTTTATATTTTGCAGGGGATGGAAAAAATGACCTGACAAAAAGGGTTTCGCAATTGTAGCCTTTCCATGTGGAGCTCCCACCGTTCTGTTTTAGTCGAAACAGTTTTACTCAAGAGTTCTACTGTCACTTTTGTCGTGGTTGTTTTATGTTGTCTGGCCACAATTCTTTTTAATGTTTGTCACTGTCTGTCAATCAACTTTGAGTTTCGCCTACTGTTAACAATTCAGCAGCGGTTCTCGGATTTGGCCTCTTTCGAAGTCTGAAAAATCAGGCATTTCTACCGCTCGATTGTTGGGGGGACTTAAGAAAAATTCTATAATTTCCTTGACGTATTATGTGTACTTAAAAATGATTGGCAACCCTTTTAAGGAAAAAAAAAAACATTACTGAACTTTACAAAAATTACTACTACTACTCCTCTGAAGAATTAAAGACATTGTTAAATAATATATTAAAAGAGCAATAGTACAGATATTACACGGAAACCCAAGAAATAAATTACGAAAAAATATCAATAAAATTATTTATGAGAAATGTAACAAAAAAAGCAAAAACAACACAGTCACCAGAAAAACATTGATTTAGTTTTTGTTAATTTGTTTATTTTTAAACAAAACTTAATTTTTTACAGTTAACAAAAGAATAGAAAAAAAATTCACCTTTTCAATGCCCTGTTAATGGCTAACATGGGAATTTTTCCAATGCTATAAATGTTCGTGTAGTTTTTCATTTGCCCAAAATTATTTAACGTACATAAGTTAAAAAAGAAAAATATATATTTTATATATTAAAAAATACAATAAATATAAATAAATAAACAAATTGTACAACATAAGTTAACTTGGAGAAGAATTCTTTTTACAAGACAGATTAACATTTTTTAGATAAGTTGGATGAAGAATTCAACAACAGATAAGAAAATATTTGTAGAAATAAAAAAAAACACATTTGTTCTATTCTTGGGAACCCCAACTGGACTTTTAAAAACAAGAATTCATAGCAGCAATTACCTTATGCGACCAGCCGAGGGTAGAGCACCGGCCGCTAAACGTCTGGTGGCAGCAGCCGCTTGTGGTGTTAAATAGGCGGCCAAGGGTGGTGGGATTTGAGCTTTGGCGTTATTACTAGGATTATTGGCAAATTTCACTGTAATCGGTTCCGTATAACCTTTGGGAGTCTTACCATTCAATTCTTGTATAGCCCTTTCGGCTTCGTTGCGTTGATCGAAGCGTATAAAACCGACACCCTTCGATAGACCTTAAAAATTTATATATATAAATACATATATTTTTGGTAAAAAAAAAAAAAGATGTCAAGAAATAATTATTACCGGAAATATTATCACAGAGTATACGAGATGTAATAATTTTGCCATATGGTGAGAACAATGCCTCCAAGTCTGGTTGTGATAGATTTTTGGGAAGACCGGATACATATAAGTTAGCACCCTTTATGGATTCCGAACTTGGACGGGCATATGACACTTTAATCACTTTATTTTGCAAACGTAAACCATTTAATGTGTTGACCGCTTTCTCAGCATCCTCGGGACGTACATAATTTACGAAACCATAACCCAAACTTTGACCTTGAATAAAGTTTTAAATAAATTCAAAAATGTGTAAATTACGGAAGAATGTATAACTTTGTTTATTGTTGCTAAAATGGACTTAATAACTTTTAGTTTTCTGATTTTTTTACCGGTTACAGATTTTCACAAGATAAAGAAGTTAATTTTTAAATCCTAAGCATTATTATTCAGATTCTAATAGAATAGCAAGTCAAGCGAAGGGGGGAAGTATTTATTTATTTTTTGTTTACCCTGCTGTAAAGCCGGATTTAAAGCAGTCAACGAAGCTGGCAACACTAATAAGAAAATAGAAAAAAATATTAGATAATATAAATTAATTGCGAACTTTGTAGAAATGGAATATTTACCCAAATTAGCTGAGACTTTATCGCGTACCAATTTACAACTCTCTAGCTCACCAATGCTGGAGAACAATGAACGCATTTCTTCTTGCGTCATTGTTTGTGGCAAATAGTTGACAATAAGATTGGTGCGCGATTCATCTGAATTCCCATCTACTGAACCGTTGGTGCTTCCATTTTTTACAATATCCATGGCGTTAGTCATTTTCGAGTTTTGGTTTCGTTGCTGTTGAAGTGTAATTTTGAGGCCGTTAAATAACAACGCTACTGGTTACTATGCTTCCAGTTCTTCTTCAATTATTGAAGTTTCTTTGCTTTTACTCCCTCCTTTTAGCTGTTTATCTCTTTGATATATACCGTTATAAATAGAGTTTTGATTGCGCTTTGCACAACTGTCCCGTTAATATAATTACAGTTAAAAAATAAGAGTTTAACCAACTATTCTTCTGCTTCAACTTGGATAGATCTATATAGGGTAGAAGTGTCTTTGAAGCTTTCTTCTATTTATTGTTCAATCAAGATCAACAGACAAGCCTTCTCAATTTTTAATCAATCACGCTTTCTTTGTGCAGACTTTCCAATAGTTTGGGTACTTTTTCAAGTTCTTTTCAAAGTGCTTACCCGTTTGTTAAGTATTGAAATAATATTTGTTGGGGTAAAGCGGGTTTTTGGTTAAGTAATTAAAATGTTAATATTTTATATTTTATTTGGTTTTTGTTAGTTCTTTTTTTTTTTTTTTTTTAGTTAAAAGAGAGTAAATTTTGCTAATATTGATGTTGTGCTAATTTTGTTTTATTATTATATTTTTTTTTTAAATATTTTTTATTTTTATTTTTAATGTTTTTTTTTTTTCTATAAAATTGCAAAAATGCAAAAAGTTTATATTTAGCATATACAATATTTTTAACTACTTCCTAAACTTGGTTTCTTATAAATCTCTCGACTTTTTACTTGCTGTTGTTGTTGTTGTTATTTTTGTTTTTGTTTGTATTATATGGTATTTACGGAACATTGAGTTTATATTTGTGTATTTTTTGCTGTTCTTATTATTGTTTTAATTTTCTTTTGTAAAATGATTAGATTCGTTTAAGTTATCTCTGTAGTAGTTGGTTTTCTTTGGTGGTGTTGATTTGCACAGTTTTTCGTTATATTTTTATGGTGATTTTTATTCTCTTTTCTTCTAATTACAATCTACAATTCCCTTCTAAAAGCTGCTCGAACCGATTGCTTAATCAATTATCAGAATCAGAATCAAAATCTGAAAAAAGAAAAGAAATGTAATTGAAAAAATTTTATCATTTGTAAGATTACTGTGAATTTAATCAATTCAATTTTCTATTATTGTTGCTTATAAAACCTTTATAAAGTATTTGCTAAATGCTACCACCACCCTTATTCCCTCTCACCGCCAACACATGAATTTACATATGATAAAAATTGTTACTTTTTTTCTTATTAAATTAAAAGCTTACTAATGCATTTATATGTGTATGCATTATTCGCTGCCTTCTCACCCTGTTCATATTATTATATCCATCCATTCATCTATAATGATTATTCATACCCTCCCCTTAACCTCATTTGGTTTTTGAAATTTGCATATCTGTTATACAATATATGAATTTGTATATCTACGCTTTGTTATCTAAGAGTCATAAATTCTCGATTTAATTTTTGTTTTATTTAAATGGGATTCGAGCAAAGCTGGTCTGGCGAGCAGAAATTGTAGTAAAATATACAACTGCAGAGGAGGACTTAAGTACGGGGATTTACTGCAGCTCTGCAGTGCTTATATAATAACTTTTTTTTACCCTTACTCGTGATGCATAATATATTAAATTTTTCAAAGATCTTCATAACTTTTAAACGGACTGAAAACCACCATCCACATTATTCATATCAATCATTATCTGAAACGGTTACCGTTTGTCTATCTGTCCGTGTAAATTTGAAGTCGCAGTGTTGAAAAAAATTTCCAATTTTATATAACTTAGCCCGAAGAGAAACATAACACAAGAACGACCCTCCGTGTATGTAATTTTTGCTTCTATAATTATAACCCTCTACATAAAATAGATCGATTAAAGCAAACGTTTTATTCAAAGTTTTAAGTTATCTTATGTCGTCAGGACTTTCTTGCTGAGGAGTTTTTCATTCCATTTGGAACACCCAGAAGGAGGCTTCAGAAATTTTACAAGGCATCTCTATATATAAATGTATAAGCTAGATTAGCATCCAAAACTGAGTTGATCCAGCTAAATATGTCCGTAAGTCCGTCTATTGGTGGCATTCTCACGGGCATAATTTTGAAGATATTGGTATGAAATTTGGTTCATAAAAATGAAATAAATCATAAGTCTTTAAATAAAAAAAAAAATGTAGCAAACAATCATTTTATACAAATTTTCCATTTAAAAAAAAAATGTTTAGATAAGAGTGCTGAACAGCATGAAAAATAAAAATATTAATAGAAATTTCCAACATATGTTAATATTGTTGTTTTTATAAATATTTTCTAATAATTAGGCCTTTTTGTTCACAAAATACATAAAAAAAAAAAATTACCTCTTCACCAAAGTCTTCCCGCATAAACAGTTAAAGTTCAACGAAAACAACACACAAGCCGGCCACATACTATGATATAAATATATGAATACAACTGCAACAAATTTAACTCACACCAACGGAGTAAAAAACTTTAGAGTTTAAATAGAGAACGCCACAAAGCGAAAGAGAAATCATAATTATTTATACATGCTACACCCATTTTCTGTGAAAAATTGTAACATAATACATACACATATGCAAGAATGTAGAAGAAAAAAAAAATAGATTCAAAAATCGCAACAGAAACGTGAACACAAACAGATAACAGCATTACATGCATACACACCCGCATTAATAGATAAGAAAACAAGAAAAAAATTTCACTTGGAAACAACAGAAACAACTGCGGTGGATTTGTGTTTGCCCACTTTCATATACAAACATACATACGCACCGTACTTATATGTGTTTGAAGGAAAAGGGTACGAAACCGGAATAAGTCAAAAAACTCAAATGAAAATAAACATACCAAAGGTGCACGAACACACACAAGTGTCACATATATGTTATGTATGCATTTAAATATATTCTACATTTTGTATGACAGCCAGCACGTAGAAAGTGTGTTGATGTACTAAAAAGGACTCTTCTTGTAATTGACACTTTTAGCCGCGCCGTTGGGGTTGCTGTTGCCGTAGCTGTTGTTATCTTGTTATATTTATTATTGTTGTTGTAGGATTTGACCTTATTTTTTTGCACTTTTCTGCAAATATTCTTAGAATGCCTTTTGCCGACATGGCTTTTAAAAAACATATGTGTGGCGTGCTTTTATTTGTGATTTCTTTTCATTCATTTTTTTTCTGGAGGAGTTTTACTGTAAATTAAAACCCATCCCCACATACATGCAACAAATAATTTCAGTAAATTGACTGACTTGAAGAATGTGTGTATGTATATACAAAAATTAAATGAAGACGTAAACGTTTCAAGTGTTTAAAAGCTTAATCATGCCTGCATATCTAAGAGGGTTCTTCTACAAACGAGGCTAATTAGGAGGGCACGTGACATATATTTTCATAAAACATATGTTACAACATGAAATATGAAAAGGAGTCGAAACGTAAATCTAATACTTGGTGTTTATTTATTTGTTTTATGTTTGTAGCCCTTCACAACCCACCATGATATCTGTTACAGGTGTCGCGTGTTCAAAAGCAAGCCATACAGACTAGAATTATTGATAAATAATAAATGAATGCATGATCTTAAGTGAAGACAAATTATTGTCCGTCTAGTTCCACCATTCAATACTTCACACCTCTTAGCTCCTTAATTTATGCTACAATTAGTTTAGTTAAATCTGTAAACAGTGCCTTATAAGTTACTTCGTGAAGTATAATTATATGGGAAGAGGTTCTAAAAATTGTTCCATTTGCAATAGAGTTTGGTCCAATCTATGTCCTTGTACAAAATTTCATCGAAAAATCTCAAAAAATTCGACATATTTACATGGACAGACAGACAAAATGGCTCAGCAAGCAAATCTTAATTGTAAATACTTTTTAACCACCCATTTAGTTATTAAACGAGAAATATAATTTAAAAAGTCATTTTATAAGCAAATGGGCAGTGCCACGCCCATTAATTTATCGATCCCCGCAAAGCTAAAGAAATTTCCCAATGTTTGCAAAAAATTTGACCAAAATCGGAGCAGTATTTTTCTAGTTATAGGTCGTCATTGGAAATTCATGCCAATATAAAAATGTTAGCAAAATACTAGGCGCCCAGAAACCTCAGCAAGCAAATCTTGATTTTAGAAATTGTTTAAAGCCTTATCACTTGGAAACGGCTGCACCGATTTTGTTAAAATTTTTTGTGAAATGTTGTAAATTAATTCAGCTTTCGAACGAAGAATAATATGTGGGCGTGACACCACCCATTTAGTTATTAAACGAGAAATATAATTTAAAAAGTAATTTATCGATCCCCGCAAGGCTAAAGAAATTTCCAAACGTTTGCAAAAAAATTTGACCAAAATCGCAACAGTAGCTTTCTAGTTTCTAGTAAGCCTAACAAGTTCACCTTCATTCTTGCAGTTGTCACTTTGAAAATCATGTCTGTATAAAAATTTTAGCGAAAAATACCAGGCGCTCAGCATGCTCAGAAAGCAAATTTTGATTTTAGGAATTTTTCAAAGTCGTATAACTTTTGAACGGCTGCACGGATTTTGTTTAAATTTTTTGTGCAAAATAGGAAATTAAGTCAGCTTTCAAGTGATGAATATTACATGGGCGTGGCACCACCCTTTATCTAATAATCAACATTAATTTTTAAAATAAAACCTTTCTAAAGCAAATGAGCAGAGCCACGCCCTTCAATTAAAGATTTTTTATCATGTACGTACCACCGAGGATGATTATACTAAGTTTTGTAACAAATTTTCAGCTCAATATCTCAAAAAACATTGTAATACACACCAACCCAACCAATTAACTTATCTAAAACAAAGGCAGAAGAATTAATTCATAAATTTTCATCTCTTTCTGATATAAGACAAATAATGCACTCCCTTCCCAAACGCTCTCACTGTCTCTTGCTAACCTTTTCTGACACAAGCAGAGATTTTCCACTTTTAGATAACTGATGTTAACTATTTGTCTTGGTGTTATGAGGAAGTGTGTTTGCATTTGAGAATACATACTGATGGGATATCATAGAAAACAGCATTCCAAAGACACAGACGTTACATCATCAAAACCACCTTCCTTGACCACCTACACTCGAAATGTGTACAAAACAGCAATTCTGCAAACTCTACTCTGTGAGTTCAATTCATTTTAGATGAGAAACCCAATAAAAACTAACGAGATTGTGTATGTATTCGAATTTTCCTTTGCAAAGTGGATTTTCGTGTGTCTGCCAGAAGTGAGTTATGGTAGGTGGGGTGGGGTGCATTGTGTGTATAGAGAAGCAGCCGAACTTTATTTTTACATTTTTAATGTTGTTATGGAGAGTTTATTGATTATTTGAGCACATTGTGTGTGAAAAGCTGATGCATAAAAGCAAACGAAGTCCTTTTCTTTTCCAAGCACATTCAATTAAACATAATGAAGCCAATTTATTTTATTGGACATACAAATAAGACTTTTTATTTCTATGCACCCCACAATATATTTGCAACTAATAGAAATAGGCTTTGGGGAGGGGGACACATTTGGCAACAATTTCTCGCAATTATTTTACTGTGTCTTCCATATATTGAAAATGGGGAAAATTCGAATAACAAACACACTTAATATTTACAAAAGAAAACTTACTTTAGATAAAATAAGGCAAAATTATATACATGACACGTCCACAATCCAGCCCAGATACCGTCCAAGCCAAACGTAACTCTTTATACGAAAATCCATAGTAATTTATATGTCTCAGAAAAATATATTGCCTGCCTGATTACGTAAGCTCTTTTTAACGCGGAGTTTTTAATCATATCTAAATTAAGACCAAGCCCTACGCGACATATATCAAATTTGTAAAATTGTCATTGGATTATGACATTGTCTTGTAAAAACGTTCAACTCTGCGTTTTGTCATTCTATGGACTTTTTATATTTATTGAGATCTAATGGGTCTTAAACTTGGACTGTATCGACATCTCTCTTTAGTTAATAATACTTATTATATGGAGGAATTGTTATCACACTTATATTAGGCTTTCAGCCATTATAGGACGTATATCTCAATTTGAATCTGAAAAGTATTTTCGGATGAGATTTTTGTATAAATTATTTAGTCTTTCACTGTCGGGTCACACAGTCTATCTTTGTGTTTTTCACCTATGGTATGTTGGTAGCAAATGAAAATTGATTTACCCAAGGGATGCTTATTTCTCAAAACTCGACCTTACCTAACAAAAGCTTAGCATGTCTCCAACCACATAACGAGTACTAAGTTACAACGAATCTTCTTTAATCTTTTGTTTTTGTAATTGAAAACAATTTTTAGTTAATCTTTGTACTAAAACACCCAAACTGGGATCAAATCGTGCTTAAATTTTTAGTTCAACATCTTTATAAAAATTTCCCATTTTAAAAAATATTTAGTACGGCTTTTTTAGTAAGAAAAAGATTGTTGTACTCAACATTAAAAAAAAAACACGTAGAAAAACATCTAGATTCACTTACCATAAAGTAAGTATTTAATATTTCTTAAAAACATTTGTGTTTTTCGTAGATAATCTGTATAAAAATTTTATTTAAATGCAATCGAAACTAAGTTTGTAGTATTTCAACAACTGTGTACTAAAGAATTGTAAAAAGTGAATATTTCGGTACTAAGCCTTTAATCGTTACTTTTAAATCGTTTCATACTTATTTTACATCAAATTGAAAAGGGACACAATTTCTCATATCTAGCAATGGGAATGTATACATTATAAATATATTTGTCTGAAGCACTTGTCCCTTGATTAACTTACTTTACTCTTTTTCGGTCTTAAATGATATCACGATGCACAAGATTTGTGAACTTTTATTAATATTTTAAAGTTTCTTTATATACACATTATATTAATACAAAAATATTTGATTAATTTTGATGATTTTTTTTTTTTTTTTTTAATATTAATTAAAGGAAAACTTATTTTTATAATGAATTTTTAGCAAAAAATTGACTAGAATTTTGAACATATAAGAAAGAATTTCCTTTCCAGTTCAAAAATTTCACTAAACGTTGCTTTTTTTAACGTAGTCTATTTATATTGCCTCTGGCCCGGTTTATAAATCTTTTTTACATCCAGCTTACTGTAGTGGTCCAAAAATAATTATTTTACAAAAGCATATTAAACGACAAATCCGAAACGAAAGGTAATGATGAACCGAGTTATTTAGTGGGTGGTTGGGTAGTGTGTGAAGTATAAAATGTATAGTAGAACTGAAGTGATACAGATTACAACCGAATGAGAATATTCTCGAACTGAATTTAATCCAACAACAATAGATATATATATTTTTGTTTTTGCTTTTCTATTTTTATTATTTATTAACGAATATGAACTAACGAACAAACGAGAACGGAAAGCAATAAACGCGATATTAAATTCACACACACAAAAGAAACGGAGACGGAGCGAGCGATCCTTTTGGTTTGCCGATTTGAAACGATATGTGATAAGTGCAGGACATTCTAAAACATGACACCTCGCCTGGAATATCCAACATCTACGCTATGTATTAATCAACCCTAATAGGAAATAAAGGCAGAGCCGGTCTCTACCAATATTACAAATAGGGTTGCTCTACTCTAGCTCAATAAAACTCCTTTAGACAGGATTATGGAAAAACGCCAATACAAGTTTATTTTCCTTACAACTTAGAGCATAAAAGGTATTAAAGAGAATTCATTTCCAGTGTAAACGAAGTAAGAGAGCATAATGCACAAGCGCTTTATTATTAATTAGAATTTATAGGATATCTTTATACCCTTTCAAAAGTTTAAAGACAAAGCCGATTTAATAGGATTTGTCTTTTCATTTTATTCTCGACTGTATTAAATTGAAAAATGACTTTTTAATTTTCATTGTTTTAAATAATTAATAGAAATCTAATACGAGTAGGAAAAGAACAATGATTGTAATAATCTAGACTTAGTAAAGAATTTGTCATTATTCAACAAAAAAACAAGTGAATATGTTATAATCAATCAATCCCTAGCTTCTTAAATTATGCTACAATTAGTTTAGTTGCGAATTTTGCATGTGAAGACTTCCGTTATAATAGGACTTTGTAGCAAGGGATTCTTAAAAAAGTTCATCTACCAACATTGATAAAATCAAGTCAGAGTCTACAAAATTCATATATAAATCTGAATCGACCCAGCTATTCCAGACACACCCACGATTTACAAAAAAACAAACATATTTGGCATAAAACCCGACAATCAGTATTTTTATAAGTTATGCACACGTAATTAGAAAATGTAATAAGTTACTTGCTATGCCCACGATTTTCCTATAAATGTAGAAAGTATTTAATATTTTTCTAATATGCATTATAGGTCATAATTTTCGAAATATATCGATAATTTTACATAAAAGAATATTTCTCTGTCTTGGAAATAGATTGAATAGAATTATTTTTAAGGGCCTTTCTGAATAAAATAATTTACTAGAATTTAGAATGCGAATCCAAGTCTAAAAGAGTACTAAAATACTAAAATTATTCTAGCCGGAATGTGAACTCGACCGTCCCTTAAAAATGAATGAAATCATTTGTTCAATTTGAATATTCTAAATTTAGACTACATCGAACTATATTCAGACCCTCTCTCACGTTTCAAAAAAAACCTGCTAAACATATTACGGTGCAAAGAGGTCGGTCTTAACCGCATGTAACATTTTCACTTGTTTTTTTTTTTATTGCTAAATTTCTAATTATATTTTCTTGAGATGTTTCATTGCAGGCACTACCCTATGAAAAGTTATCAAAATTCGTCATATGTGAGATAAGTTTCCCATTTTCTCAAAGTCATAAAATAAACAATTTATGAGCAACGATGACGGCTTCTGCCACATTTAGCATTAACACCAAATACATGCACATCAACATCACAGAAGGCGGCATAGTTTTCTCCGGTGGTGTGAAAGAGAAAGAGTAAAATGGAAAAGTACATAATATCCTTTATTTGGACTCTTACAAAATGTTAAACAATACCATTGATGATGAAATGCAATTCTTACAGAGTCAATATAAGTATGATAAATAAAAAAAATAAGGGTGCCTAAATAGATTATCAGGATATTATCGTAATTTGTTGTGTACGGAAATCAAAAAGTCAAACTGAATAGTGAATTATGGAAAAAAGCTGTAATGACAGGATGAAAGGGGGATTAAAAAGTGTAGATGTAGAAAACCCTTGCCACATAATTCTTTTTTTTTTTTTGCATTCAATAAAATTTTTCCTCTCTTGGCCCACTGTTCGCCTGTTATTATCCTGAAGTAGTTAATTTGGTGCCACACTTTGCACCAAACATTCTGTCATAAAAAAAAATTAACAAGAATCGTCACAAATAACCGAGAAATATTGACTAAGAGGAAAAAATAAAAAGGGTGTATCAGTAAGAAACTCACAACAGGGGATAATAAAACAGTTAGAAGATGCTGTTTAAATACATTACTTGGCTTTCCTATAAATTTTCACAAGTACGTTAACGTTTTCTTTGTGTAATTCAGATGGTATAGGTTTCATTCAGTTATATTAAATTAGGTTACGAAGATTATTAATATTGGAATTTTCACAAAAGGTTTCTGAACTGATTTAATCAAGTCCACCTCTCTATCCAATATCGGTCCATATAATTTGATTACTATATAACAAAGAAAATGCTCTAACTCCGAAAGAAATCCTATGTAAAATAGATTTAATTCGGCCTCCTCGTACGCCTTATCTTAGAAAGGTCAGACATACAGTATACTAAAGTAATTGTAGTATAATTTAAGAAGCTAAGCGATGTGGGGGTCATGCTTGACCAACTATAACATTTTTACTTGTTTTCTTTCTAAAATCATTTAGTAGTAAACAAAAATTAATTTTAACTGTTTTACTTTATTTTATTACCTCCTGTCGTAAATTTGGTCAACTTTTGTCCTGTATATATAGGAAATAGGAATTCTTTTATTGTTGCAAAGACTGGTAACAAGATGTGATGCCATAAAATCTTCTTCTTCTTAAAGATATTTATCACTTAATACCCACAAAGTCACGTGTTCTAAGCAGTTGCAAAGAAGCCGGTTATCAAATATTTTCCATCAACCATTTTGTGTATACAAAACTATATAAATATCAATGTATATAAGCGTTTATATAGGAAAATATTTTTATCGGAATTTTCCACCAAAAATATAAACTCTGGCAACCGAGCGCGCATGTACGTATTCTTATTTTCCAAATATATATTTAAAAATGAACGCGTCACTGTTAGGCTAGGCCGGGGTATATGACCATTTTTTCCAGACTTCTATTCCTCTTACTCTTACGCACTAACAAAAAAAAACAACCGCATATAGGGAGAAAATAAACTTTATTAGGAATGAATGCAATGGAGTTGATTATTTACTTATTTACTTAAGTTATACTTTTCTAAGGACACGCACATCAACTTTTGCTTGTATGTATATATTTATCGGTCAATAACCTCTCAACTCAATTCTCAAAGGACAATATTTTGTACAAGGTGTCACATGCTTTATACCTCGTGGTTCTGTTTTTATTAGATAAAATGCATTAAAAACAGCTGCTCACACGTTAGTTGATACTTGAAAGTTAACCGAGTGAAAAATACGTTTGATTGTTACTCCCTGCCGTCTACATATGTGTCATACATTAATATGCAGATATGATTGTCAAGTTATCTAATTTTCATGACATGTCTAGATCGTCTTAGACTTACTTTGTAGGATTTCCGTCGACTCTTTTTGGGTACTGCAGAATGCAATGACAAATTTGTAGTGTACCTTATCATCAAAGTGGAGATTTGTGATTGACTTAAATTTGATCTCTATTGAAAATTCAAGGCCCTCCTTTGTACGTTTCTCCCTACCAAAAATGCTTTACTTAAGATTAAAAGAAGAGGCCCTTCTAAACAACTTGGTGGTTTTATGTGTAAAAAAATGTTGTTACCTCTCAATTTTCACCGCATATAGGGAGAAAAAGTAGGTACCAAGACCCAAATATTAATATGTTCCGAAAATGTTTTTATAAAGTGATAACATGAGTTCCAAATATGTATGCAGATTAGAAGCTAAACATTTTTAATAAACGTCTATCGTTGTCAGATGTATTTTGTCAAGTATGCAAATAACAAAAACAATAGCAAAGAAATTTTGTTGTAATTGTTGTCATTTTCTAACAAAAATTTCATCTAAAATGCAATAAAAGATTTCAAGTGTTCTAAAAGTTCACTTGAAATGGCAATTAATTGAATTTTACGGTTAGTGTTTGTTTCAGACTCCATTTCGTGTCCGTATTGTAATGCAAGCATATGCAAGTAAAGAAAATTGTTGAAAAAGTCAAGAGTTTGCTAAATATTTCAATATTTATACAACAATAACAAAAATAAATGAATTTATTCAAGTCACTCTCCTTCTCTCTCTCACTATCGGTTTATCACACCCAACTCTTTTACTGAGAAGGATATTGCCAAAAAAGAAATTTCCACCCTCAACGTCAACTGCTGCAAATGTATTATGCATAAACAATATGTAGCGAAACGACGCCTACATACGTTCGTACATATAAACACATTAGTATCAGAATCGTTAAACGAGATTTTTAATTAATGCAAGCAAAGTGCACTTCAAAAACCCTGCAAAAGCGTAAATAGCCGTCCGCCGATGCCGCAGCCGCCCACTGGCCATAAAAACCAAAACCGTTATGATTTTGATGAATTTTATTTTTTCTTTTTGCTCGTGTTGTTGTTGTTTTGCATTATAAAAACAACATATAAAGTGGTTTCGGCTGAAAGGAGCGCATAAAACAACCACCAAATTACGTAATAGTACAAGTGAGTGAGTGTTTGATTGTAAAAATAAAACCCTTCGCTACACATGAAAGACTAGACGGCTAGAGCAGAGTATGTGTATGGAAATTATGTTGGAACAAAATTCAAATGCATAGGTAGCGTTAATTGAAATGGACAACACCATCGCGCATCATACCATAAAAAGATGTACAAACAAGACAGTCAGTTCATTCGTCAGTCAGCCCATTCAAGCATCCTTCTATATCCGTACATGTCTGTAAACTGGTTGTTGGCTGACATTACAACTGACTGATCTCTCCCACTCGCGTTCTACAAATGGGGAGAA
Source organism: Crataerina pallida (assembly GCA_949710015.1). Lineage (NCBI taxonomy): Eukaryota > Metazoa > Arthropoda > Insecta > Diptera > Hippoboscidae > Crataerina > Crataerina pallida. The sequence goes on along the minus strand of OX453291.1, from coordinate 3,679,005 downwards.
AAACTTTGCTGGCAATGTTTGTGTGATAGTATTAGACTATGTGTCTGTCGGTCCATTTCACTGTCATCTCCCTTTGACAGTAGTCAAGACCACACTGCACAAGTACAATAGAGATTTAACTGAGTGGTTGGTTAGTGAACATCCTTATTCAGTGCAATTATAGCTCTTTCTGTTAGTTTACAATTTACTTTATATATAGTCTTGTAGGATTGTACAATGCCCTACAGCTTTTGTTGACTTTGCTTGGTTTGAATATTCTCTCAGATTTTGTTCTAATATTTTTACCGATATGTAACTCTAATTCGGTTCATTTTTGATAGCGTTTCTCTTTGGGCTAATATATATTCTTGTACCAAATTTTATCGAAATATATGAAAAAATGCAACCTGCAGCCTGCGCAGAAATATACATGAACAGAAAGACAGACAGACGGACATGGTTAAATCGATTCAAATTTTTGTTCAGAATGCATCGGTACAATTGAGGTTGGGTAAAGCATTTGTCGTTTTAGAGTTACAAACATCCACACAAACATAATATATCCTTTGGCACAAGTGCTGCAGGGTATAAAAACATCCAGGCGAGGTCGGATAAAAGCCGAATCGGCGCCGAATCGGAATCATTCTTTGACACATAATCCATAACCCATAGAGGTCATAATCGAATAACTTCCATGGCCACTCGTTCTGTATAGATAAGGACGGTATATAAGATTTGATCTAATCCAACTTCTTTATTTGTTTTTTCTATATTACTTCATTGTTTGTCAACAACTACCTCAAGGAGTGAAATTTTAACCAAAAATCGATTTCCAAACATCGTCTGTATCACAAAAAACTACAGCTGATACATAATTTTAGGAATTTTATATATTAGATGGAAAGTCTTGTTCCAAACTTTTCCGTTTTCAAACATCTTTTGAACTAATTATACCCAAAATTGTGGAATTGTTGTAATAATAATATAAATAATGAGGGGTATTAAATAATCAAGCTTCAGTGTCTGTATAATTTTTGTATGCATTAGAAAGTTGTAGCTTTTTCTTAAATAGCGAAATAATTTGTTTCTCAGTTGGTTTTTTCTTGTTTGTTTGATTAATATAAATTTGGTTCCTCTTTTTATTCCACATAGCCGTAGGTGATTGCATAGAATCGATAGAAAACAATTGAAAGATGGAGTGTGTTGTCTTGTGTGACTATTACCACTGGCACAAAAAGAAGAAAGACTTACATCTTCTTATACTGTTTATATTTAAATTTTACTTTAATATTATATAAAAACACCCCTCTGCGGAGTTTTTCTGAAAAAAAGAAACTAAATCCTTTCAATTAACAACAACAATATGCTAGAAAGTGTTAAACTTCGACTGCATTAGAAGGATGCTAAGCGTACAAAATTCAATGAGATTGCCTTGAAAATTTCAACTTGATAGCTCAAGTTTTGTGGCAGATATATAGATTGTGGACTTGGCCCTTGACCACAATCCACATAAATGTTTCCATTAATCACAATCTTACAATTGAGAAATTTTTCACACAATCTTATAATAAGTTCGTCTCTCTGTAACGTAACATTGACGGGTTCGGATAACGGACATGTTCACGATGTAAAATCATCTTTTTCTTTGTGCAGCATCCGAAGTGTAAATTGATGTGTATTACATACAATATTACAGAACCTAATAAGGTTCACCCATCCCTCGTTTTACACGGGAGATACATTCCTGAAAAAAATAACCGGGTAAAACGAAAACGGCTATAAATGTTCTTTTTTTAGACATTTATGGAACACAATATGTAAATAATACACTTAATTAAATATAAAAATATCATTTAAATCATAGAAAACATAAAAATAGTCAAATTTATTTGTAAAAAAGAAAAAAAATTTTAAATAAATTTCATAGAAAAAAAATATTGTACTTCATTTAAATAACTTCCATTTTTTTTTTTTTTATCAAAGTACAACATATGTACAAGTTTATAACAATATACGTCTGAAGTGTTCCCAGATTTATAATTAAGTAGAAATAAATTAGCGTGCAGTCAAAATTAGTTATTTTCTACATAATTTTTTTTTATTTTGATTTTAAAAACCGTGTAAGATCGAAAACGTCCAAAACAAGTATCGTGTAAAACGAGGGATGGGTGTACTTTAATTTGACCTAAGCCACATTTACTTTTTCTCTTGTCCTTTTTTATATTAGCCAAACGCTTTACCTTAATAATCCTCACTTATCATCGTAATTTTCTTTACAATTGAAAGAATCAACTAAAAAGAAAACGAAATGATGCTTTTAACCGTAACAGTCTTTCTATTATTCGATATGTTTGCGTGATAAATGGAGATTAAGAATATTTTTCATTTTACTTTCTTTTTAAACACACATCAAGAGAAATTGTGTTCGTGTGTTGAGGCTCAATATAAAATGAAATAAAAAGCATTCAAAATGATTGCTCAATAGAACAAATCCTATTTACTTGTGTTATCTTAAGAAATAAAATGTAATACCTATTAATAGAGGAATGAATTTCTTTTCAGTAATACAAACTTATGTATATGTTGTTAAACGTCCTTTTTGGAACGTGTTACTGCATTAGTCATTTAATGTTGGATTTGTGTTCAATATTAGTTCACTGAGGCCCACATAACATATTAACGATGGAAATATCATCACAAATCTAAGGTAAGAGAGACTGAGACTGTTCATCTAAGATAAATGTTACTTTTCTTTAGAACAATTGAAATATGTCCGTACGTCCTATGTATACATAATGAAGAGCTCATTGATCTCTCTAAGCATTGAAAACGTAACTTTACACAATTTCTGTTAAGTAGCAATTTCTTTTTATACATAATTTTAAATTTAAATTTTTTATTTAATAAAATGTTATGCTGTGTGTGTGTGTGTGTGTGTTATTTTCGTTTAAGGTTGAAAAGCGCATGCTCCATATCGATTTTTCCCGGTCTAAATGCTTTCATTAACGAAAAGTTTTCCCAAAATTTTATTTCATTTCATTGTTACTCGTATTATTGCATTCTGATGAAGTTAAAAGAAAGATGAAAACTTGTAGAAAGGTTAGGTGGTTTAGAGTAGTAAGGATGAAGTGTATGCATGAACTGTATAAAATTGTTATGATACGGATAACTCTAGAGTTTGCATACAGTCATACCAATCAAAATATCTGACACATACCATTAGGTTAGGTTTCTCGTACTCACTAACGTCCCGAATAAGCAACATTATCGATTCAGTGTATGTGTGAGGATGCATTGTATGTGTTCATTTTTAAAGGACTATTTTTTATATCTCTTAATTCTATGCACAGACATGCTTTTTTCATTTTTATGAATAAGTTGTATTGTTGCAGTTAAAATTTGGTACTATTTACAAAAAACAATACTCAGCATAAAACTCGACTTGTAAGTTGATACCCTAATAAAGAGTGTAATGATACACCTGCCACACCCACCATTGTAGATGTGGAGAGTATTTAAGATTTGGCCCAAGCCAAATATAGTTTTCTTAATTGTTTCAATCCTTAATTGGAATCTATTTCCACTGGCAAATATACGAAAATTTGATTGATGAGAATATAAAAACTTACCCAATTTCCAATTTGTTGGGTGAGAGAGAACAAATAGCTCTCGTCTACGGTAGTTAACCGTAATATAATAATACTTTTTTTTAATCACTCCAATTGCAGCAAAATGCGTACTCTCGGTCCACTGTGTAGTTTACACAGTTTCTTTAATAAAATGCATCAATTGCTGTGTGTCTTGTATTAATGTATTTTTTTCTTTTTTGCCTTATACCTTATATGTATATTTAAATTTTATTTATATATATTTTTGAATTATTTTAGTCACAAACCCTTTGTTCAGTTTTCATTGAGATTGATTATTGCAGTGTTTTGTTGTTGTTATGAGTTTTCTATGAGTTCTTAACTACTTTGCATAAATTTGGCCTTTATTTTTCGTTTCTCAGTTTCTATGAAATCTATCAATTTGTAGTCTTTTGTATGATTTTTGTATGTTATTTATTTAATAAATAAAAATATTCGTCGTTTAATGTTCATGTAAACCTTGAAGTTTTAGCAAGTAAGGGATCTTTACTAATTATAAACTCATTAGCTGTCTCTCTCTCTTATACAAAATGGAAAGTTCAGAATATATTTAAATAAGTTCATATACGCGAATGTGTGTTCTCTCCTGTAAGGATAAAACTCTTCAATGACTTAATAAAACGGTTCGAGTTTGAAACAATGTTTGTTTTAAGACAGCTTCTTGTTCTTCTGCTTTTCAATAGTGATTAAAGTGAGCAAAATATTTATTTTGTAATATATTAATTGTTTCCGCTTATGAGTAAAGATTTGTTATAAAAACTTTTACGTATACACGCACACCCTTACACACACACATGCATACAACGACTTACTAACATTTAACAGCTTTTCTTGTTTCTAAATAATTGAGATTTGCTTTGTATTGAAGTGTGTTTTTTTTTTTATTTGTGAGGGGGCAAGAGTGTTTTTGGGGTTCGCTACAAAATTGTCACAAGTACATAATATTCATAGACACTCATATAAGTATTCAAAAAATTGTAGATTTTTTAATGATTATTTTTTTGTATATTGGTATTGTTGTAATACAATCTAAAATGTGCTGCTAATGATACACACGCCGACAAATGTTTGTGGAATAAAAAATTGGTTAGTTTTTAGTCTTTAGTCTGCTTTTCTTACCAAAAAAAAAAATTGCTTTTCTTTTGCGTTGTTGTAGTAATATTTATTTTTTATTTGTTGTTGTTGTCACTCATTGAATATTTTAAGAATATTTTCTTCTTTTTTGCTGGAAATGTGAAAATTCAAAAAAAAAAAATTAATTTTTAGTGCTTACACAAAACTATTTCTGTTGTAGTTGGTGTTGATATTTTCCCGTTTTAACTGCACATAGTTTTCTTTTAAATTCGTTTTATTATCTGTGAATTCTTTTATAATGATTTTATGGGATTGAATTCGCTTTTTTGTGCTTTACTTGACTTTTCCAACTACCTTGTGGCTTTTCTATTACGTCCTTCGCAATCAGGAGGTTAATAATTTTCTGAAAAATAAGAATAAGATGCTTTTTGAGTTGATTGAACTTTTTAATATTGAAACTTATCTTATCAGTTTGGTTGTAGTGTCAATGCAACCACCCCAAAAAGGTCGATTATAAGTTTTATTATAATCTATATGACATGGATGTCTAATGATAGATTTTGGCTAGTAGAATGTCATAAACTAAGCATATATATATTATATTCTTTACATATTATTCAACATGGGTATCAAATGAGAGTAAAAAACAAGTCAAAGGAGACTTTAGTAGGCGTGCCATCATCATCATATGAAATATCTCAATTTCTCTTAATGCTATAGAAAAATATTGTGTGTTGCAGTTATAGTCAGTGGACAAAATTTCAGCTCGATGTCTCATAATTTTCTGTGCTGAAAGCTTTCGTATGCAAGGCGTAGGACGCCATTTAGGCGTGTCCTTTGTTCGGTTTTGCTGCATTGCAATAGAGAACCGCAGAAAACCTCGAAGATTGCGTCTACCAAATTTCAGTGTGATATCTAAATTTTTGCTACTGTTGACAGTTCCAAGAAAAAAGTGTATTATTCACATGGACAAACGGACGAACAGATTAGCTAAATCAACTTCTCTATTGATGCTAATCAAGAATATATATAGGCATTGCATTATTAATCGATTCTGAATCGATCGATATAATTAAAGGTGGGCGTGGCATCTACCGTTTGGGAATAACAAACATCCGCACAAACTTAATACGAGTATACCCTCTGCCACAAATAGCCCAGGGTGTAAAAATAAATTATATCAAAAATATTCATCAAATCGTGTTCGTCAGTTTCGATAACATTCATTACTAACTAGCAGTCGTTAATATTTAATTTTAAATTTGTGTTATGCTGCCTGAATGTACTTGTTGTACATACATATACAATGTATGCTTAGTCGGTATGTACAATATATATATTTTGTATATAAAACATCAGCTAGGGCGTGGCTTTTCCTCTTCTTTTTCATATGTTGCAATAATTTGTAGAGCGCTCACATCCTCTACCTCCAGGTGTGCGCACAATGAGGAAAAACAATAACTGGGTCAAAACTTAATACAAGTACTAAGAAGGACATGAGAAAGAAGAAAAGCTGAAATGGTGAGAGAGCCCAACAACAGGATATGCCTTAAAATTCTCTACTTGCAAATGTGTATGTATGTGTATGTGCAGCTTCCAATAGATATCGATCAATTTGGATGAAAAAAGTCTTTTTTTTTTTACTTACCTTGCCCTGTGATAACACTCGCCAAACTTTTATATGATATTTTTATTGTTTTATTTTATTTTATTAATTTAGTATTTTGTCTCTGTGAAGAAATGTAATTCCAACGTAGGGGAAAGTCTTCATGTCTATAATTATGATTTTTTTCTAAAAAGAATTCATAAGATGTTAATTACATCATTCCATTGCATTAATTAATTATATTGAAAATGTTCAAAATGAAGACATCGATCCCTTATCCATGAATTTTTGTATGATGTGGAAAAATCTGTTAAATCTGATGATTGCGACTAGAGAATTCCTCTCGTATACCATGAACATTTTTTTTTCTTTAAATTAATAAAAATCTTTGAAATCGAGAAATCCACCTTTTTCCTTTAGTTCATATAATACTTCCACTCTTCTCCACCGTAACGACAGATAGAGAGAGGGAGGGTCTATTTAAAAAAATGTTGTTTTTTTTCAATTTTATTTTTAAAGAAAATATTTTTTGTTCTACTCATGAAGAAATTGTTGTTGATTTCTAATCTCGCACCGACTTGTTGTTGTTTTTTAATATATTCGATTCGATTCGATTTGATTTGATTTGATTTTTATTTGTGTTTTTTGTTTTTTTTTTTTTGGTATGTTCTACGGAAACAAGGAGAAATCATATAGCGACGCAAATGATAAATTATATGAGTAGAATAATATAAAACGCGCTTAAAAAAGGATCGCGTTATTATGTGTGCTGTATAACACGTAGACCGCTTGACTCGTACTAAACTGAATTCAACTAAAATGTGAACTTGTTGTGAACTTTGATTTGATAGCGAGCTGCCTTGGCTGCAGCTCGCAATTTGTGTATGTATATAGAGCGTATGTGCATGTGTGTGGTAGCCATCCCTACGCAAGTCGATTTTAATTGTGCATTTACATATACATTCTATATACCAAAGAGCATACATTTATTTGTATGCAGCAACACACACACCTTGTTGTTGTTGTTGTTGTTGATGATGCCAGGGTTCCCTAATTTAGGGGTAAACGTAGCTGGCAAGTACAATATTTTAGGGTTTCAACGTATAGAAGAGCAAAAGCTTTAAAAGAACTTTTTCACATCATCATCATTTTCAAGCGGCCACATACACATGCAAGCACTCCCTGAATTTATATAGTAAATGAACCTAAGTTTCGGCGTTATCCTATAAAACAGCAACAACAACAATAACACCCATAAGGAAACCATGGCGCCTTTCTTTACTTATTGCAGTTATAATGCAATGTAGTTAACACACAGATGCGCACACATTAGCCCATATATATGAAAAAGGCAAACAAATAATACCCTACCCTAATTTTGCGCTCTCCCTCTCTCTCGCTCTTTTTTGTCTTCTACATAAGGATGTATGCTTATATTGTAAAAAACAATGCGTGGGTGGGGTTGTTATACATAAACGGGAAAGCTGGATTTGTTGCGCAAACAATTGAACTATATAATTTTTCCTTTTCACAAGCAAAACAACAACAATGTATATTATAAGAGCAATGCTTCCATTCTGTTGTACATACATATACATACTTATTCGTACACAACATAGTGTCGGTATCCTCCAAGTATCACTTACATATCATATTCACTTGTGCTTAAGACATGATTTATATGCCTGATATGTACCCTACTTTACCATGTTTCGTCCTATAATACTTCCAAAAATGCAACCAACCAACTCTAATAAAAACTTGCGGATTTTTGCTCTATAATAGACGAATTTAAGAAAATGAATACAAAATCATAGAATACAATAACAAGGAAATAAAAATGCATTTAAAACCAATCAATTTTAATATATTGCTACTCTACATACACACATACACACATACACACACATACAAATACAAACCTTCCCTTAAACAATTTGTTCTATTTTCAATTCATTGGATTTAATTTGAGGAATTCACAAACAAACTAATACACATACGAAGCATACAAAGAAAACCTCTCCATTATCTGCTCATCCTTTGAAAGAGGACATTATACAAAATGTTAGTACAAGTATGTATCATTAGAGATGTTTATGTGTGCATGAGCCTGCAAAAAAACCACCTTAATAATGAAGTAGAGACAACTCCCTTAACAGATAATTATTTATTCTCCTACGCTTGTATATGTACAATGTAAATGTAGATGATACGGATGCAAGACAAAAGATACATGCAACGTAACTTTTACAGCTTTTTGGGAGACCAAGTTTTATTTGCAAGCTTTTCCGGAATACACAGCATCCAGCACAGTAATGCAAGCTTTTCTTGTGTAGCAGTAATAGGAGTAAAATCGATAATCGTGATAAATTGCACGCAATCGCATAATATTAGGGACATATATAGAGCACCTACATAGTATCTCTGTATACCATATAAGCTTAAATATCAAATGATAAAATAATGGATATAATGCCAGATAAGGATTTGTTAAATGTGTTTATTTTGTTTTATGTGGTTATACCTTACACCACTTGTAGTTTGTTCAGATATTTGTAACTCCTAAACTGCAAATGACACACCTACCTTTGGTTATATCGATCGATTCTGAATCAAAATTTGAATCGATTTAACATCTGTCCGCCTTGCTGTTCATGTAAATTTGTACGCAATCGCATTTTTAGAGATATTTCGATGAAATTTGGTACAAGGACATGTATTGGTCCAAAGGTAAACCCTATTAAAAATTTACCGGATTGGATCATTTGTGGAGCACCTTCTTTTAAATATTAAAAAAGTTTTTTTTGTGTCATTTTAATTATTATCAAATCTTTGATAATACAAGTTAGTGTAAAAAATTAAACTTTTCATTTTTAAAAAAAAAAAATTAAATTAAATAATAAATCAAGTGGTGTAGGATATTTGATAGTCAGTCTTAACCCACTTTATAATATTTTCACTTGTTTTAAGTTAAATTATTCAAGTTGTTAATAATAAAAGGAGTTCAGAATCCACCAACAAACAACAATAATATCATTTATGAAGAATGAGAAACGTATTCTCTAACAAAGAAATTAAGGAATTTTATAAGGAATGTTTTTTCTTATAAAAAAAAAGCAACATAAACTTATGTACGCTCATTCAACTCTACATCCTTAAGAAAAAATCATTTAGATAAATTAATTTTATCGTATCTATGTACACGCGGCAATGTCTTGTCATTTCGCAGACTGTAAAGAAATAGTTAGTTCGCTATAATAAATTAATATATCAGAGCAGCTTAACACTACAAATTTTCCTGCTTCAGCTCCGCTTTTGCTTAGAGTAAATTTATGAATCCACGTTTTATTTTACATACTGAAAAAATTTTAAAGCTACACAATAATTTTTATTTATAAGTTTCTTTTGGTTTTCCTTCCAAGTGCTTTTAAGTTGATAAATATAAAAATTATTGAAAACAGTGACAAATATTATACTTTTTGTAAACTAATATTAGAAGTCATCATATTCTTAACCACTAGAGATGGTGTTGATGAAAACGGTTCTGCATAATTTATTGTCCTTAAAACACCTTCCGTTATATGTGTTGTGGTAGTGGGCACATGAAAAAAATACAACATAAACCCGGCTGCTAAGAGAAAATGAGCAGCTAATATGCCCACTATTAGAAATAGAGAGAATCTGGAATTTCTTAAAGCTGGTGTCATAATGAAAATCAAAACTGAGCCTGACAGCAGAGCAGCTGTAATCACCAGAAGCCATTGCAAAATGGATATCTAAAGAAAGCGAAAGAACAATTATTTTAAACTAAAAACGCAAAACCGATCAATTAATACCCAAATCACTGGGTGGGTATTAAAACATCGTCTTCAAATGAAGAAAAAATACTAAACCTGTACAACCCATAATATGGAGACGGGAATGTAAATGGATAAAGAGTAACCATAAATACACATAAGAGTCAAAAGGGACGGTGTATAATCCGCCTATAAAAACGGAAAACAATTGAAAATTATTATGTTTTTCATTTAAAAAAAAATCTGTTCTTCGACTGATACTTACACTTTCTGTTTCCATGCCCTCCTGTATCGGTTTTAAGCTATATTTAAATAACAACCATAGAGCGAACGGCACTAAATTGACATAAACGAATATGCAAGTGGCAGCATAGGAGACTAAATGAAAGTTATAACGCCACTCATAGTCATCTTTGGCATATTGCAAGTAACTGGCTATATTGCCACTAATGGCTATAGAGAATATCTACATAAGAAATGAGTTAGCCAATAATAGAAAAGAAAATATAAATAAAATAAAATAAATATAAATATAATTACTCACTAATGTTACGTTGATCCAAAAGGGTCCGTACAAATCGGCATTGGTGCCTATATGAGAGCGTAAATAATTAGCAGCTGCTCGTTTAGGAATTATTGAATTAACAATACGTTCCAACACCATGTATGTATCCACATTAAAAAACTGTTGATAATATTCCAAAGTTAGAAATGATAATTTCTTATTGTTGGTGGTGGAGGTACTATTATTGTCACTCCCTTCACTATGCGGAGATGTTGCCTCTTCGTCTATTCGTATGTTAGTCATATTGCCACCCATGCTAGATGATCCCGACATGGTATTATTTATATCATAAACCAAATTAGACAAAGGATCCCCACGTTGTCGATAACCGGATGGTTCATTTGAATGTGTTGGCGAATTTACGCTAATTTGAGCTGGTGGACTTGTTGTTGTTGCATTACTCGGTGTACTAGAGTAGTCTTTAAATTGTAGCAAATCATCCGTTTGCATTTTGGATCTATGTTGATTTTCCTATTAAACTATTTTTGATATGTTTTTTTTCTATTCTTATTATTATTTCATTTATTTATTTATATATTCGTCGCGTTTAAGACGTAGCTAAATTGATTCTTCTTATTGATCAAGATTTTCTGTTGTGTTATGTTGTTGTGTTCTTCTTCTTTTTCCCGAGTATTCACATTGGACTTTAAACATATACTCCGCAGCGCTACACTGAATTGTCAAAATGCATTGAGTTTAACGTTGCAGCGCTGCACTTAGTGCGAGCTTGACAATTAAAACAAAAACATATGATTGGTTGAAAATTATACTTTTCAAAAAAAGAAAGACAGGGTAGTCAGTCATATGTAAAAAATTTAATCATATTTTTTAAAATTGCAGTAAAAATAAAAAATTAAAATGTTTGAAAAAGTATTAAGCAATTTTGTACAAAAAATAAAAAGAAATAAATAATAAATAAAAAAAGAACTAAACAATGATTACCGTTCGGGATTCAAAAATGAATTAATCAGAATAGAGCCTGTTATATATAATATGAAGTAAGTATAACGTAAACTAAAAATGGTTTTGTCTAAATGTTCTGAAATGAATATTTCAATATAGTCAGATGAAATATACATATATAAATATATATACATATATATACCGAAACTTACCAATTTCGATTTTTTTTTTTTCCTTATTTTTCAGTTGAACAATATCCAAAAGATATGTTTTACTAAGAATACAACGACTACACACGAAATGGCTGAGAACGAGCGCCGAAACCGTAAGTTTAACACATATACTCAAATTAAATTATTTAAGATTTGGCCAATGCTAAATATAACTTTTTACTTATATAACAATTTTAAAAAAGTCTATTTCTTCGGTCTTTTATGAGAAAATACATATTTTTTATATATTCTAATAAGACAATGCATTATACTTGTACACCAAAAATGTTATGTCATATGCAACAGAAACAAAATTCAGTCACTATTGCTTTGAATGAAAAAAAATATATATAATTTCGTTCACGATTTGGTTACATTTAATCATTAAAACACCACTTCCGGCAGCCTTTTTTTAAACATTATATAAATACCGTTTTTAGGTCTTAACACAATTTCTACTCTAAATAATATGTCACTATTCGGCGAATCTGTCAATAACAATTCGAATTTCTCCAATGTTTTAATAATCATCGTCTTCATAACAATTAGAGCAAATCTTCGACCAATACAAACACGTGGATAAGCCGAAAATGGTAAAAAACTAAATGGGGGTATTGACATAATAGCTTCATGGGAAAATCGTTCTGGACAGAATTGTTCAGGTTCATCAAAATATTCCGCATCATGAGCCATTCCATCTAAACTAAGCCATATATCTACACCGGGCTCGTACGTATGTTGTCCGATTTTGGTGCGGCAAGTAGTGTGCCTTCCGGTAGTAACTACCGGAGAATAGACACGTAAACTTTCTTTAATAAACATATCCAAATATTTGTATTTGTGCAAAACATCCAAGTGTTCTCCATGCTTGCAATCCCGTTTGATTTTCTGAATTTCTTCAACGACTTTCTGTTGTTCTTTGGGATATTTTGCCAAAGCATATAAGGCAAAAGTTAAGCCTGTCGATGTGGTATCAGCTCCCTAGTAATGAATTGCAAATCACTTAATAAATTAAGATTTGTTATCTTTTGGAAAAGAAAAAATTAAGTACCGCCAGCAAAAGGGTGTCTATTTCATCTCTAATATTCTTGTTAGTGAAACCTGTTCCATCTGAAGATGCTTTTATTAAAATATCCAAAAGAATTTCACATGTTTCGTCTTTTTTTACGGACAAGAATTGTTTACGTTTTTGTATAACACGATCCATGGTATCATGTACAATTTCTATGGACTTATTGAAATCCCGACCCATAGGAGTCATTTTGTAAATAAACTCCAAAAAGAGAAGAGGGTTTATCATGCGTTGAAAGGACAATTTGTTGATTCTAAAATAATAAAGTGGTTTCAGTATGTCTCAGAGTTCGACTACAAAACTCGTACCTATGAATAGCTTGAACGTAAGCAGAATTATTTCCAAGTTGAATTTGTAAATTTTCACCCATAAACGTATCTGAAACAGTTCAAGGCTGGTTATAAATTTCAAGCTCACTGTAAAAGTTTTGTATTGTGATTCTTCTCTACTTACCGACTATTGTGTCTACAACACAATTAAAGATGTCTTCCGTTACATCTGAGACGTTGTTTTCAAGTTTACTTAAATTCTGTACGAAAATGTTGCTGTGAAAGTTAATTTTTTCTTGCATACTTTTTAATATGTTAGAATGAAAAGCTGGCTCTAGAAAGCGGCGATGTTGCTCCCACTCTTTACCTGTTAACATAAAGTTTATAAATGCAACTTTTTCATTTCATTTTTAATTTATAAAAAACTCAAATATGAACAAAAGGGTAGACCGTAAAACCAGAAATCAGAAATGTTGACAGAAATAGAAATTAATGCTCGATCTACTCCAATTTTGATACTAATCAAGAAAACTAACCTTTTGTATGCTCTAACTACTTTTTATGGACGGAACTAAAGGAGTAATGGATTTTGAAGTATTCTAATCCTTTTCTAACTTATCTTATTAATTTTAATCCCACCAATTCCCAAGGAGGTAACTTCAAAAAACGAAAAACTGGTTTTTCTGCCCACTCTAATCAAAATACTTACCAATCCGCATAAACAAGCTGTAACCAAATATTGGAACTAAAAAATGAAACACAAAAGGTTTTATTAGAGTTGGATTAGTAAGAGCTTCGCGCGTTTCTCCTGGTGTATGTAAAAATACCCATAATTTGGGACCCAACCATATACGAAACGTTTTACCGTACTGTTTGCGTAGATCCCGCAAGGTAGACAGGATTTCTATTAATGTACAAGTTCAGGTTCTTAATTACTTCCCGTATATTTCTAATGAGAATTAATTTTTATTTACTGTCTGGTTGTAATTTAGGCACCATATGAATGCTGCCTATTAAAGGTATGGACCAAGGTCCGGGTATTTTGTAACTGTTCATATATTTTAAAATCCATTCTCCTAACGCCCAATATATAAGAAACGTTATAAAAAGCACCACAATCACTGACATTCCTCAATTTTCTACTTTGTGATGTAAACGTTTAAAAAATTCCTGTAGTACTGAATTGATTTCTGCTTTTCTGTTCCTTATATTTGAAAATTTCTGTTATGCAAATTGATAATTAATAAAATAAATAAGTATGTATGTGTATATAAACATTTTTATATATATTTACATTTTTGCATTTTGGTGGTCATTCAGTTGAACATGCAATTGCGATAATTTAGAACACTCTAAACTTCAATTCAACTGTTGTAGAAATACATTTACAAATCAGCATACCCAGTCATTAACGTCATTACATGTATATCTGCTCCGCCTTGCTAAGAAAGTCGAAATGTTGTCACAGGAAAATTTTCGGTCACAGATGAGTTAATTGTAAATGTGGATACTAAATTTGAACTGGAAATGGCAATTTTTTTGCCATATATAAGGATTTTTGTGGATTGTGGGCGTGTTTCTAGACCGATTTCGCCCATTTTAAAGTGTCTGTACAATATCTCAAATACTACTCCCGTGCGAATACCAACAACAGACGGACCCACGGACACATATGTCCACATTGACTTAGATACTGATCAAAAATATATATACTTTGTAGGGCTTTATATAGGTCAAGTACGTTGCAAACTTAGTGGAGGATATAAAAACAAAAACATTTTTATTACAAAATTATTTATAGAATTATATTGCGTATAAAAACATAATCAGAATATTTCATCAATTTATTTCGCTAATATTAAAATCAACTTATTTAAATTTAAGACCCGTTCTTATCAAAAAGCGAAATGCATTTTATTGTATAACAATTTAAAGAAATTAATTTTGTTCAATGAAATGTGTCGGTTGTATCTGTCAGTTTTAATTATAAAGTGAATAAGAGCCATCAGTTTG
Source organism: Crataerina pallida (assembly GCA_949710015.1). NCBI lineage: Eukaryota > Metazoa > Arthropoda > Insecta > Diptera > Hippoboscidae > Crataerina > Crataerina pallida. Next base: position 3,663,868 of record OX453291.1, on the reverse strand, counting down.
ACAGGTAGTATAGCAAAATCTAGAAGAAAAGCAGCTTTTATACCCACCATGAGAGCACAAAACGATAAAGTTCACTAACTACACATGTCCAAGTGTCCATGTCTAGATCTATTTTTTATTTTGATTGCTATCAATTGTATATAATTCCTTTGGGGTTACCAAACTAACGATAGATGAGTTCAGTCCTTTCATCACAAAAGACTTTTTTATCTAAGCCAACTTTTTTACCGAAAGGGGGGCACTTTTACGTATTCAGTATTAGCAATGTCATAGGAAGCACTACCATAACATCAGTTGAGTCAACAAAATCATTCCTAACTAATCATTTTAAGACAAATAATTGTTCTCCTCACAGTCCTTTTTACAAATACATGATTTCTTCATAAAAAATAAATGCCCACGAATCCATTCACAGTATATATAGTTCATTATATTTATTTTACATTTTAACAATTTTTCAAATTTATCGTATTACATGGTACTACTCTATTTTGTCTGTTTAATCTGTGGGTTAAATTTCGGTGCGTTTGATTTTCTCAATTGGTTTAAAGCACTTGCTCTACTCCATATACTCTTGTATTCATATATGTATGTATGTATGTATGTATATACAATATATAACATTCACTATGATAACTACTTGTATGAATTAAAAGCGTAATTATTTGTCATCAGGCATCCTGGCACACTGATACGTTTGCTTTTGGTTTAATTAATAATATAATATTTTTAACAATTTTTTTTCAATTCTACTTATATTTATGTAATTGGGTGAGAAGCCAATGTTCCACCATTTCTAAATATTGTAAATTTTGATAGGAGAGTCTACTCCATGATGATTTATGTTGATTTTCTCAACTTTGGTTTTTTGGATTTATACGATTATTGGCTTCTGCACCACTATTATAATAATATAAATTTTTCCAAAAAAACCTCACTCATCCTTTATATAATTTGTTATTAAATTATAATGTGATTGAAGATAAAGTAACGAAAACTCTTGCAAATTCATTGGGGTTCATATTATTTTGTTCATCCCCTGTACATACGGAACTTCTACATTATGTGATTAATGTGAATACTGAATAAAAACGGGACTCTCCATATTAACTGGCCCCGTGCTTTGTTAAAAACCAATTAATAAAATAATTGAAAATAAAATGTTTTTTTTTATTTTGTAAAGTTAAATTTTATTAACGTTTTATGAGAATAGAAAAATTAATAACTCATGAAAAACTTAAATAATAAAAAAATAAATAAAAAATATAAATGATTTAAAAAATTGTTTTTAAACTTTAAATAAATATGAACTTTGAAAAAAATTAAAAATAAACATTTTTAATATACATTTTTTATTTAAAGTATATATTTTTTTTATTTACATTCAAAAATGTGTCTTTCTAATAATTATAAATTTTATTTTCCTTTTTGTTCTGTTTACTGTTAATCTATTTGTAAAATAATTAATAATTACAATGTTTTTAATAATAATAATAAAAATAATTACAAACAAATTTGACAAAATATATATTTATGACAATATTTATTTTGTCCAAATAATTTTATATAATACAATTTAAAAAAAATAATAATTGAAAAATTAAGAAGACATCACTAATTAATGTGGAACTACTCACACCTAACACATTTTTTTTTTTGTTTTAATTAATATTTTATTTACAAATCACAATCAATTAAAGGTTTTTTTATTTACCGGCTATTCCCAAATTTATGGAGAACTTGGTGTTACTACGAATAATTAATATTTCTCTTAGATTGCATTCCATACACACATACATAGACACAACAATTTTATAACAAACATGAAATGCTTACAATATTAAGGATAAAATAGCATAATTTAATGATTAAATAATTTGTGTGCGTCCGTTGTTCACATTATATGCATTTTCAAATAATCTTTTATTAGTGAGATCATATGTTTTTAATAAAAAAAAATTGCAATGAATGTCAAATTTTCAAGATGCGATATTTAACAAATCGATATATTTTCATTAATGTTTAACAAAGTCAGGAAGACTGAATAATATTGAAGTAGTATTTAGAAAATTTGGTCACTTTTTGGCCACATATTTTCTGTACAATCAGCGATTGCAGCCTTATAATTAAAGGTAGCAAAAGCAACAACTACAAGATTCATAACGACGGATTCATCGTAGTAGTGTGAAATGTAAAGAAGAAGATTAATCAGAATCCTGCCGATTGAATATGTTGATGCATCGCTTGTAATTGTTATTCGTATGTTTGGAAAATTCGTTGCTTTAAAACGTTGTTTGTGTTGCAGTTGTTGTTGTTGTATTATTTTTATGTTGCTAAGATCATTTTTGGCATTGTTAATGCTGCGAATATAACTTTTTGATGGCCGCTACCTTTAGTCTGAGAACATCATCTATTCAAATTGTTCATAAAATTTTTGCCCGCCTTGATTGAGGCCAACATTGACATATCCATAAAATTCTATTTATACTTATTTTTATACAGTAACACCTCAGGTAGCCATGGTTCACGCTGCTGGTGTTATTGTTTTTATTTATTTATTTATTTTTCTTATTGCTCTGTTCACGTTTTTAATTGATTTTCGTTCTTAACTTAAAATACAATTAACCAAAAATTGTTTATTGATGGTGTTGCTGTGATCCTTTACATTATTTCTGTATAATATTATTTTCAATTTCTAAATGTTAGCATCCTGTATATATAATCAAAACCATAAGCATAATTTTTCCTTCAAACCATGTCATTTGTTTTGTTTGCTTTTTTCATATTTCATCAACTTTATATAAAAGTTTTTAAAATATGAGTTGTTGTTTTTGTTATTGTTGTTTTTATTTTAATACATCTTTATCACTTTAATTTTTGTTATTGTTATTATTGTTTTTCTATATTGTATGGTATCTCTCCTCCTTGCCCCACATTAACTCACTTAATATTTGTGTATTCGCGCCCAACCTGTATGCATTGTTCTTCGGCCCGTTTCCGTTGTATGAGTGTTTGTATATAATGTTGAACAGCATAATAAACAAATTTATATTGTGCTTCTGTTTGTACTAAACCAGAACGTTGTGAACGTACCATTTGTATTGTGCGTTGTATATCGATTTCAGTATCCAAACCTAAAAACAAAACATAAAAAAAAAAACCGATTTTTAAAAATGTTTAAAAAATACTTTTACTAATGAATTACAAAAAAATTGATACAAATTGAGTTTACTATTGCGCCCACGTATCGAAATGTTATACTTTTACTATAAATTGGGACGAAATGGATCTCAAAGCAATTTTTGAGTGAACAACTGCTTAAAATTTATTGTTTTATACTTTTCTATAATGTTGTTACGTCATTCTTGTTTACATTACAAAGTAAGTTACGAACCCCCGATTTAAATAATTCAAAATTTAAAATGAATCAGACGATTTTTAAAATCTCCTCAAGGTGATAATCGCGCTTACTGATATTACTTCAAAGGTGTTTATGTAATCATAACTTCTTGTTACTTACCATGTCTGTCAATCTGATCAAGAATCATATCAATCACAATAAAAGTACCCGTACGACCAATGCCCGCCGAGCAGTGCACACATATTGGTCCCTGGATTGAAAAGTTTTTAAAAAATTAATATAAAAAAAACAAAAATATATGCCCGACCATTTAATATTATACACCACCATGGCAAAAATACGGTTTTTAAGATATTCAGCGAACCCGTTTTTTAACCGAGTTAACCTAATCATATTTCTATAGAACCATTTTATTAAAGGCAATCCCTTGCTCCTTAGCCCCCAAGGGTATCACTATGCGAAATTTCATCAATAAATCTACAAAAATGCAATCTTTCAAAAAAGTATATAAAACATGGACGGACGGATGAACATGTCTAAACCAATTCAGATTTTGATTTTGAACCAATCGGTATGACTAAAGAATCTGTCAACTGTCGTTTAACTGACGTTTTCTGTGGTGCGAGATATTAACAATATTTAACAAAATAAAAAAAAAAAAATTACAACGAAACTTACAGGTTTCTCGCCTGCCTGAGTTAATTGACTTTGTTTGGTGTTAACATCTTGCAGGAAATTCAATACGCAGCCGGGATCAGTGGGAACACCATGATCGGGCCACACTTGAAAATGATAGTGAAAGATACGCCGCTCAGGCTGATCACGCCACGAAAACAGAAATTCTCTTAATGTGTAATCACGCAAAGTGGAATTTTCCGAGACGCACGTGACTTTAGCGGCACCAAAATGTTTCGTTTGGCCATCATCTGGCCAATACTTAGCACATTTATTTTTTTCACGTTCAAACTCTTTGGTAGTCATCACTATTACACGGGTATTCTCCTGCCAAATCATATTCCAAAAGTCTGTAACAGTATTGGCCAAACAGCCTTGCGTTGCTATATAAGTTTTGAACATGTCACGCTCAGCGGAATCACTACTACTCAATTTTTTGTGCAACGCATTTGTACCCAAAGATGGACGACTGCCAGCAGCACAACCATTACTGACTGAAGGCCCCACACCGTTTGCATGATGATGATGATGTTGATGATGATTACTATTCGTTAACGATTCACTGCGTTTATGTTTATTAAGATTATCCGACTTTTTACTGCACGTTACACAATTGCTGTAGGGCATGGTGGCCGTTTTTACAGCACACTGTACACAGGTTTTATTTAATATCTGACAGTTGGGACAATTCTTTTGAATTTGGGCAGCTGTACAAGCGGGACAGGAAGATACCATAGCATTTAAGCTTTCCTGGGATGAATTCATATCACCACGGTTTTGTTCGCCATCGGTGGGTAAACGTATATAATTGGCATTTATATACTCAGCGCCGGATACACTATGATCCACATCCATTAATTTGACACGTGTATGATCATCTGGAAAAGAATTTTTATATATGTATATTAAGTTAAGATTAGCAGTCGATCGACCAGTATACTTACAAGGCAATATATTGCGATAACGATTCTTGTTACGATTTTCTAATTTATAACCTTCATTTCTAGAAAAGATATCACGGCTGCCTTGTTGTAAAGCTTCAAACTCCTCCCAGAAACCACCCTATGGAAGAAATGAAAAGCACAAAACGATGTTAGTTCTAGACTTGTAACAAAAATAAAACATTTTGCTTAGCTTAGACAATAGACCCTGAGAATCCTAGGTTATCCCTGATAATTTTAAAATCCTAGATTACTACATAAGCACAAGGGCCTACCTCAAACCTACTTCTCTGAATAAACTTTAAAATGTTTTTCTCTTTAATGTCAAGCTGTCCAGGGTCCATCTATAATCTAATAGACATCATGTAGGGTATATATATATACTTCTCTGTACATCAATGTTTCGGTTGTTGCGCCTATAATATAAAACAATTCAGTTTTCATAGAAACGAACGCAAAAAAAAACAAATAAAAAAATAACAAAACGGAAAAGAGAAAACGCCTAATAAATTTGACACTTAAGGTCACAATTCACATTCATTGACAAATAAACTTATTAGAATTATTGTATAATTGACACAATCTACTTGCTAATGTCATTGTCTATATATGTGTGCGATAACCAATCAACCACTTACTCACCTTAACCAATTGCTCGACACGAGCATTAATGCCAGCAGCTGTTATGCGTGTAGCATTAAAAGGCTGTCTTAAATGTACAACCGTACCGCAGGTCTCTACCATTGGGTTACGTTTATAATGTTCAATCAATTCAGATAATGTATTGAAAGGTTCACCACCTCCCACATCATATTTATTGTCCTATGAAATAAATAAAAAAAACATTGAAATAAATAAATATCGTAGATGTAAATAAAGCTAAAGTACCCAGACTTGAATTATAAATAAAGCGGTGTCGTTTAGTTTGCATAGTCGGTGTACAAGTTCAATTCAAAATCGAGTATTTTGCAAATCCAAATCAATTTTATTATATTTCCAAGTCCGTGTAAACTCCCTAATGAAAGACTCTTTGAAAATTCTAAACTCTCAAGATGAAAGTGGACCGTTTAGTATCGAATTCCACACCCACAAAAACCTCCCACATATTTATTTATATAGCTTTCACATAGATGTACTTTGAGGGTGTCATGCCCACTATTTACAAGAAAATAATTTTCCCTAAATTTCCAGTAAATTTAAGAAAAAAAGAGGCGTAATTGTATAAATGCCACGCCCACAATTTGTTTATTTACTCTTGCCGTAGAATAGTAGCAATACCCTGCGCTACCTCTGACAATTTTTGTTTTCTTTTTTGAACTCAATTATCAAACGTATGGATTTTTAGTAAACACGCTCATTTAGCTCTTGTTTATATTTGTGGCTATTGCTATTTTTTTTTTTATTGTTGTTATTATTTTTTTTAAATATATTTTATAGATACGTATTATTGCCTCTATATTGTTGTTGTTGCTGTTGTTGTTATACGTTTAACACGATAATTGTAATGAGCGAATAATTTGTGTGTAATTTGTATGAACAGCTCAAGGTCAATGGTAAAAAAAAACAAGGAAAAACAGCAAAAATTATAATCAATTGTTGTTGCTATTATTTTTTGCTTTTGTTCCTTTTTCCTTTTCTTTATTTATTTATTATTATTATTAGACTTATGGTCATAACTTTTTCTTACGACGTCTTACCTGCCAACGTATCATGACGTGAGTTACTTTATCATCCGTACGCACAGATAAAACAAAATCACCAGGTTTTGATTGGGATTCACGTACCAAAAATGAACCATTCTTGCCACGATCCAATAATAATTTCTCACATTCTTTACCAGAAAGATTGCCGTGAAACCATCTAAAACAAATTAAAAAAAAATCATATTTATTTATAATTGTTAAAATTCTTTTTTCTACTATACTTTTAAGTAATTTTTTTAATTGGTTTCTCCACTTAATTTTATTTCAAATTTGTATCTCGCTGTAGTTGGCTTTTGTAACATCAATTGCGTACTAACTAAATATTTGCCTTTCTTGACTTTTCTACTACAGCAGCTGTTAATGCAAATTATCAACGGAACAGGACAAAAGCTTTTATTCACTTCCCTAATAACCCCGCCACAAAATCAAGAGTTGCTTCTATCCTCCACTTAACACATCAGACACTGTTATTATTGAACCTTTAGCTTTTCTTACTTGTTGGATACTGAAACCTTTGCACACAACTTTTTTACTGTACACTTGCTGGCTTTATTGCTCTATTATTACAGTAGTTAAGAGATAATTCAATATTTTGATGTAAGTGTTTGAACACAATAGAGCTGCAGCCGCAAAAAATTACTCTCTTTTTTTGACTAGAGCAGCAGCTGCAGCCGCAAATTTTTCTTTAATTTTATTTTCATTTTCATTTAATAAATTCTATTATAACATATATCTAAATGAATGGATTTCATTGTAAAAATATTTAAAATAATTAACATAATGTTACGCGTATTTAAAACTTGGAAAATGTTCCAAACCAAGAGAAGGAGGTGCGTCCGCCCGTTAAATTTAACTCCAGATGAAATTGGGTTTTATAAAACAAGTTTTGTAAAGATGAAAAAAGGTGATGAGGAGCATTGATTCAAGACAAATTAAAAAAAATCATACAGGCAACCAATTAGCCCTGAAATTCGTTTATCTTTAACCATTTAACCATAACGTGTGATGTTTTTTGGAATGAACTTCATCAAATATATGTAGCACTTCCAAACGAAAACGGATTTCTGATTCCTTTTATAATAAATCAGGTTTACCGCATTGTTTAGGAGCAGTAGATGGGAAGCATATTACTATTAAAACGGTGGTCCACTTTATTACAATGATAAAAAAAGATTTATTATTAACCTTTCGTCAAAAACGTTTTTTACTTTGATCAGCCGTTTTTTTTTTTTAAATTTTCATAACATATTACAGTTACGAAATATCACATAAAACAAAATTACAAAATTAACAAAACGGAATTGAAAATAAATTATACTAAAATGGGCTGCACTACCCGTTCTCAATATGAGAGAAAATTGAAAAAATGAGAATGCGGCTAGAGAATTAAAATAGATTTGAAGCTAGCAGCAGCTGCATTTGAAAAACCCAGCCGCAAACACATTTTCCATAAGGTTTACACAAAAAAAAAGAGTAAAAGAGAGTAATTTCTTTGCGGCTGCAGTTCTATTGTGTTCAAACACTAAAGAGTTTAACTGTTATGGATACACTTAAAGCTTATCTCTATGGGGCAAGCATATATTGAAAGCTTTCAGTACAACCATGTGCTCGTATTGATTCATTTTCCCCCATCTCTTTTTCTCTCTGTTTCTCCGTGGGCTTGGAAATATGGAATATATTGAACTAACAAACGCAAAGTGATGACAACTCGTATCGCGTATAATAGATTAACACTTAGGAACATATTAATAAAACACATCTTCATATTATCGCTAGTTTACTATCATGTCTGAGTTTGGTATTGAATCTCTCCGAACTTTTCGACACCAAACATTTGTTATATTATGTACGTAGGATGGATAATATTAACGGACGGATATCGCCAAATAAATTGAGATTTTCATGTTGATCAAAAACAAGGTGAAGACTTTGTAACAACTCCTCTGTGTATTGTAAACGGCTTAACAAATTTTGTGTATAGCATTGTGATGCGAGAATACTAGATTTGCTATTTCGTTTGCAACACCCAGATGCCTGCAAAACATCAAAATCTGAATCGTTCTCGACATATTTGTTCGTGTGTCCGTCTGTTATTGGCACTCTCAAAGACGTAAATTTTGTACAGACATTACTAAGTAGTGTACACGGTTCACTCAAAGTTCAGTCCTTTCATTGAGGCGACAGAAATGGGCGCTATCAAATTTACAAAAAACTATATTTGAAGCAGTTTCTTACTTTTTCTTTTTGAAAGAGATTTCATTTAATTTCCTTTTCACAAAATTTATTTTGAGCGGCACAAGACTAGTTGTCAGGTAGATTTTTCAGGTTATTTAAAGCCGTTAGTACTAAACCCAAAAAAATATTAAAAGCGTGACCTACGGAAGCAAAAATTGCACGTTTCTTGTGGTTTATGAAAATGTTTTATATACTTAAAGATAATTTTTAACAGTAGCGTTAATTAAATTTTAGATTAACTCGTTTTTTCGTTACAATAATAAACTAAAACACAGTTCAAGTTGTATGCAAAAAAAGAAAAGATGAACGGGGCGGTTGTTGTTTAAGTAATTGACACTAAACAAGGACACTTAAATAACAATAACTGCAATGACAACGACAACAACAACAACAACAACAACAACAATATATTACAATAATCATACATAATAAAGATCAGTACCGCTGCGAAAGTTAAATGCAACAATTAATGTAACCGGGTTTTTATTGTTGTGTATAAATTATCAAAGATAGCTATATGAAAACCATATACAGTTAAGATTTGAAGGTAAATTAATTACTCATTGTAGTAGCCTACACAAGTACTATAATTTTTTCTTAATAATTTATTACGAAAATAAAATATTTGAAGCATTTAATAAAAATAAAATAAAAATATTTTTATTAAATCCTTCAAATGTCAAAACGATTACAACACCCAGATGGAAATGTCAAAGACCTCATAAAATATTTATATTTTGAATCAGATAGAAGATCCAAACTTGTCAAAACGTTAGTAGTCTAATTTTGTTAAATGATAATGAATTTAGGCGACATCGTAGGGTACAAAAACAAAACAATAAACATTTATAAAAATATAAAATTTAACAATAAAGATATAATTATTTTATATATTATTGTAAATTAATAATTTTAAAAATTTTAATTAAATAATTACACACTCTGCTACAAGGCATTAATTTACCTTTAAATCTTAACTGTATGTGATTACTAACGACAACATTTCAAATATAAATATTATGATTGTGGTGTTATTTTTAATCCTTAATTGCATCAACATTTAATCTCATTATTTATAAATAGCCACAGGCAGACTCTGCGAAGCAGACTTACGTTTTTGCATCATTACTTATGTTTTTTATAAAGCACCAAAAAAAAAAAATAAAGAATTATAAAATTAATTAATCATTTATACTAACAACAAAAACATAACCAGTTGATATTACTAATGGTTGTTAACATACATACACATATGCATATAATGCCATGAAAAGCAAGGAATAGTAGAAAAATATTTCGTTTAGGCCAAATCTTGTATACCCACCAACTGAGGAGGCATCACAATACAAGTTATGCTTGGCATTATATTTTTGGAGGCTGGCCTTTTTTCAGTTTTTGGTCAAATTTGACCGATCGCATTATCAACCTACGCAGAAGAACTACTAACGAAATCCAAGTCAATATCTCTCAATTTTTACTACCAGAAAAATCTTTACCACAGACGGACACACCGACAGATGTAGTAAAATAGAGATTCAAACTTTCATTCCAATAAAAAATGAGAATTTTGTGTGTCACAAACGTATCAATCAAGTAAGTTTACCTTCGACTTGAAGATGGTCGCTTCACGACAATATGTTAGAAAGAGAGATGATTGTAAATTGTTAATTGAAAGCCATAAAAACGGTCGATTGATAAAAACGTGATGTGACAAATGAACTTGAAGATGAAAGTTTCATAAATAATTGATTTTGCTAAACAAACACTCATTTCATAATTAACATAAGTACCGACTTTTAACCTCGAAATGTGTAAATTTCTATTTAAAACTACAATAAACACGATACATTAGACAGATGGACATGCTTATAAAGCTTGACAGGTGGCTAAAAGTCTGCATAGATTAATTAATATGGTTCACATTTTTATAACCATCATCATAATGATGTGCGTGAGCCACACCCCCAAAAGCATATATATTCTTATAACCAACATTTACTGATATGGAGACAAATTATAGCATAAATTTTATTCACCAAACAAAAAAATTACTACATAAGCTCAAGAACAAAGTAATTGATTTGAAAAATTAATCATTACTTTAAATGAGAGATGCCTTGCGAACAAATTTTTCATCTTTAATTCGAAAATGTGATTAATTTTGTAAAATCAATTACTACAGCTTTGAGGACACATCGTTTTTAACGAACATTAAAGTATAAGTCACCTTGAAGTTCGATTACTATATAAAATCCATTTTTTCTAAATTATAATTACGTGATCCGACCGAGTCCAATTTTGATCGATCGAAATATGAATTTGTTGTGTAATCTGACAACTTTTAGAATTAAGTTGACCATCACTGAAGTATATGTACTTTGTAATGGTTTAATGCGAGTTAAAGAGTTTTAGGAAATTGTGTTTAGAACACTTGTGCTGAATCATTCAACAAATCGGCTGTTTACATATGCGTTTACAAACTTGAAACATTACTAACATTGTTTTCGTTAATATTGATGTGTTTTTATTCAAATTTTTTTTTTCTTTTTTTCGGTGTTTATTTATTAGCAATATTTTTCTTCATAAATATTCATTATTAAACTGTACATATTAATTAATAAGTAGTCTTTTCAATCTCCTCCCCCATTTATTTACCTATAACATGACCATAAATCAGTTCACTATTGCAGTCGTATGAGTATTATTATTATCAATTAATTTAAAATTTCCATTACAAGCGCTATAAAAAAAAAACAAAATTGAGAGAAACTTTTTTCCTAAATATAAGGAAATTAATAATAATTGAATTTGACTTGAAGGAGATGAGTCTGTAATATGTTTATTTTTCAATTCTTAATGGGTTTAAAATTCAAGTTGTTTTAAAGCACAATTTTCTAAATGTTTATGATACCCTCCCCGCATAAGATAGGGGTATACTAAGTTTGTCATTCCATTTGCAATACTCAAAAGGATCTCACATCTTCTTGATCAGCATCAAAAGCTCAGACGATCTAGACATATATATATATATATATATCTGCCACGCCCACCGTTGTAAATGTGAAGGGTATTTAAGATTTTGCCTAAGCCAAATTTAGTTTTTTTTTACTTATTTAGATTTATGTTTAATATTTCCCCCGTACACTTAATATACTGCCACAAGGACTATATTTGTAAATAAATAATAAAACCACCTGTAAATTCATCTAATATAAAATATTCACATTTGAAATGTTTATTTATCTATTCAACTACATATTTGAAAATATTTGTTTATTGTTTATAATCGCAATAAAATAACAACTAATGAATATGTGCAACAAATTCTAAAGTGCATCCATTTCAAGGTGAGCATTGTGTGAAAATTCACTTTACTCACTCGAATGATAACTTTTTATACATTTCGGATATTGAATATACATGAGCTTTCTCAGCTCCTTCCATCTTAAGGCTTATTAGTGGACTAAATTTGACTGAACTTAAAGCAAACATTGCTTTACTTGGTTGTTAAACCAAGTGGTGGAGATTTGACTGATTATAAGGATTCGAAACGATTTAAATAGATTTTTATACCACTTTACAGTATAGGGTATAAACAGTATACTTGCGCATGCGTTTATTATTTATTATTTAGTAACAATTTACATTGAGTAAACATAACACCAACGCAACTTGTGTTTTTTTTTTTCTTTGTCTCCACTATAATAAGACAGTAAGTCTGTGTATCCAATTAATCAGATTAAATTAATTTATGGCACTGTTGTTGTTCTTATTATTATTATTGCCATAATCTTAATTTAATGTACTTTAATAAATATTTTTTTTTTAGTGTAACAGGAAGAAAAATGACTTTTTTTCTATTTACTGAGGCACACACACACACGCATATAAAGTCTCAACAGCTTTGTTTTGCAATTGTCAATAATTACCGGTTACAACTTAACTTGAAACTGTCCATTTTGTCTTCCTAACCCAACACTAACAACTAATTGTGTGACGCGTTTTTTGTTTTTTGGTTTCAATAGAAAAAAATATTTTATGTAACAATAAAACACAACACAAAAAAATTAATGACAGGAACAAAACAAGAAAATGCCAAGCAACGCATTATAAAACAGACCACATATTCTCCTTCTTCTTCTTTTTCATTAAATTTTTCATATTGTTTATAGGCAACGCGTTTTTAAAATTCCAATTCCAAGGGACAAAAATTATGAATTTCAATTGAATTACTATGTACTACTACGACTCGAATAGATAGACTTGTATTTGTTACACCGATAAAGTTGTAAACACTTTAAAGATTATGCTTGTCTGCTATATATTCTTGTAACCAATCCATCCATAGGTATTTTTCAAAGACGTTTACATTTGCTTTAATAGAGATTTTGATTTGATAATTCGTATGGCGGCGATTCTTAGTTTAAGTAGGTACTATAGTTAAAAAGGACTGAATGCTACGTGAGGTAATGAGTCTATCAACTGGGAAGAGTCTCAACAAATCTCTCTCTAACCTTAAAAGAAGATCTAGAAAGTTGAAATTTATTATATTTGCATTTATGATTAATCCGATCCATGGATTAATCGTATAATAGGCGGCGTTTGACCAGACATGCACACGATTATAAAACAACCCTTTTTAAAAATTTTTAGGTACATTATGTATGTGTGAAGGTTATTCAAGATTCCGCCTAAGCTAAATACAGCTTCTTTTCCATTTATTTTATTTATTTTTTCTAAAAAGTTTCTGGTCGTAAAATGTGTAATGATAAATGAAATATATATAAGTGGTTGGCATTATAATTGAAAAATTTTACTTTATGGCTTCTACTTATTCCAGATGTAAATTAATTGGTATTAATGTATTCCTTATTAATGATCATGTTATAAATTTTTTATATCTATTTATTTATGATAGAAAACATTGTATAGAAAAGGGGAGGGAAGATTATTTATATTTCTTATTACTTAAGCAGTAAAAATAGATGTTTTCCTCAGTACTGACTCAATTTTCTCCTTTCACTTTTCATCTGAAATTCAATTTGAAACTACTAATGATAGAAAAATGAAAAGCAAATTATTATGTAGTAGTAGATACGCCCATTTTGGGCATATATGTTTTAAGCGGCGCAACAAGCCCCAGATATAATTGCATAATTAAAAATGAAATATTGATACTTTCAAATAATTTTAATAATATAAATATAAATACTTGTTCATAATTATAAACAATAATAACAAGTTATGTAGCTGGAACAAAGTTTGGTTTAAGCTAATTATAAAATACCCTCCAGCTGGATATTTTTGTATAAGTTGTAAATTATAAATAAGCCGCATAAATTAAGAACACGATTCCGTGCATTGCATTATATTACAACTCATATTTCTTTCAAAGAAATTATCGATCATTATCAAAAATAATTAAAAATATATAAAAAAATTCTGTTTGATTATTTATATCAACCATTTTTTTTTATCATTAACGATTTTTTTACGAGTAATAGGTGTTTTCCAACCAAAACGAGAAAAGTATTAATAGAGACTTTTTTCGAAAGAATTGAAAAAATCACACTTTGCAAGCGTAATATTTTTTTAATCAATTAATCATTTTGAATTGATTAATTGATTAAATAATGAATTATTTTTTAACAATCAATAACTTAATCATTGCGTTCAGTCTATGATATAAAAAAAATACTTTAAATATAAATATTTGTATCGAATTTCAACATAAGATTTTTTGCTTTCTTTAATGCAATTTTTCAAGTAATTTCACCCATTTAAGAAAAACCTCTAAATAAACTAAGAATATTGTTAGCAATTTTCGGCTATAAAGCCTTTATCCAGCCGGCCATAAAGAGTAATAGTTTCAACAATAGACAGACGCCCGGACACGATCGAATTGACTCGTTCTTTTCTTTTATTTTATATCAAGAATACTTAAACGATACAAACGCCTTGATAAACGTAATATCCTTTTTTTTTATTAAAAATATATATCGAAATTAAGGAAAGGTCTTGAAAAGTTTATAGCTTTCCGTAAATATTTGCATTGAATTCAAGTTCAAAGTCTTTGTTTTCTTTCTTGTTTAAGGCATCAATTCGTATTGTAATCTGCCAAACGGGAGTCTGAGAACAGGACAATATTTTGCATTCCATTATGTTTGTAGTTTTCCTGACCTTGTTGAAAATGTCAACAACAGACGGACAAGCGGACACAAATGTTTAGATCGACACAGTTTGTCTGTAGGGTCTCTGACACAAAATGTTATGCGTTGTGTAAAATTTTTCTTTGAATAAATAAATATATAAATGGAACAAAATGAGGCAAAACGCAATTTTTTAATTAAATGGAGTTAAATAAACAAAATCAGTTAATAATGATAAATATATAAACAAATATGTATATAATCTCTTTCTTTCTCTCTCTCCCCTTCTCTCCCTCCCTATGTCACCGAGCCTTTGTCATTATTGCTTTTTCTTTATCATTGTTTTGAATAAATATATGAGGCAGTATTTACAAAAGAAATTCATTCGATGATGATAATTTTCTTTAATGTTATGAAGTGATCATGACTGCCCTCAAAATTGTTTTTTTATTTAAAGGCTGTATATGCCTTTACTCAACATTTGTTTGATAGAAGGTGCACTTGTCCGTCTTCCATTTGATTATAAGATGTTATATTTTTATCTTATTCAGGATGGAATTCATATTCATGGAATGTTAATGTATTTAAATAATAAAAAACACAAATGGAACACTGCGCAATAATTATGCTTAGCTTAGTTGTCTATATGGCAGATATTTTATTTCAAAGTCATCAGACTTACAAATTTGCTCAAGTTTGAATGAAAGTTAGACAGCTTTAAATAATAGCTAATATTTATGCAAAAACATTGTTAAACGTTTTTAAAATATTTTAAGCAAATTTGATAAAAAAGCATATGCTTGATGCTGAGGTTAAACTTTGTCTTAATTTTCTTACAAAAAAAAAGAAAAAAGTTCCTTATGTATCTAAAATGGAACATGTAAAAAACCCTTAAACCGCTGACAATTTTCAACTGTTCAACTGTTTATCTTCTCCACTTTACAACTGTTATTCAATTTCTATATTAATTAATATGAATTGAAATTTATATACGCACGATCTTATCCACAAGCGCATACGCTGCATCGCCATTTCCTGAGACAACGCTAACGACGGCAACCACACCGGATTGCTGGTAGACAATGAAACGGGGGTGGAGGCATTCGATGACAAGGGCGATGTTGTTGATGATGAATTTAACGATTCTGTTGATGCTGATGAACTGGCTGATGAGGAGCGTACTTGTAAAGATGAACCATACGATGATGCTGAACCAATACCGGATGAAGAAGAGCTAGACAAGTTTAATGTTAAAGCACTTTTCGCCTTTAGCATTGATTGCTCTCTAATGGCCGAATTGTTATGTAAAGATGATGAATATAAGTCGGCTTCCTTAAGCGTTTGCCGGCGACTAGGGCCACCTCGTATAATAATAGCCAATTCATCGGTTGATAAGCAGGATTTCGTATTATTGTTATTTTGTACATTGATTTTGATTTTCTTTTTTTTGGGGACACTGGACGACGTTGCACTGTACGAAGCCGCTATGGCACGTTCATACTCAAAATTGCGACTTGATTGATTGTACTCGTAGATGGGAGAGGAGGGACTAGAGCTGGTGTTGTTGCTTGTTTTGAAATTTTCTTTATTTTTACTCGATTGCACAGCATTCGAGATTTTTAACAAATATTTATTTAGCAACATTTTGTTTTATTTAAAAATCGATATTAGAATTTAAAGTTTTCAGAAAAACTGAAAAAAACACTCTATGTCGTTAATAACGTTGAGAATGTAAGCACCAAGGTTTGAATTTTTTACACGAATAAAAAATTTTCCCTTTTTTATTATTTTGATATTTGAGCACTTTTAACTGTTTAACTGTAATTTACAGTTGTTTTCTTTAAAACGTTTTTTATTTTGTTTCGTAATCTTTATTAATTTCGAGCTGGTTTTGTTAGGATGCCACCTTTTTTATGGCATTCAACACTTTAGCAGTAAATAAATCTTTAGCCTTCTTCTTGTGTTGCAATTGTTGAATGACAATATTTTGTTGAGCTAACATAAAATGTTCCAACACATACAATGAATACATTATGTTTAACCAAGAGTCGATTAATTAGGAAACTTATAGAAAAGTTGTAATTTCTTTCAATAGCATGTCGCAACAATGCAGTACGAAAGAGTTTGAAGTGTTGAAAATTTTCTTTCAAAAAATATTCAAATAACTTGTTGTTGGCACTTGTTGCCTAGTTGGTTGATTCCTTGCGGTTCGTTAAAGATTTTTATTTTCAACTGTTAACCATACATAAAAATACACGAAAAATAAATTGGATTTTATACAGCTCACGAAACGTCTATATCGATAGTTTTTCTTTTGTTTTTTATTATTATTATTATTATTATTTTGATAATTGTTAAGCGCGCTTTTAAAAATGTGGTTTGCACCTGTTGTCTGATAAACGACGACTGTCTGTGGCTGTCTATGAATTAATAGGTAAAAAATAAAAACCCATATACTACAACACACATTTACATATTTATATTTTTATGCACATATACACATCATTTATAAAACGCGTCTTTTTTAGCTTTTTTTTTTTTTTTTCTTTTCTTCTTTGTGTTTTGGTGAGAAGTTTTTGTGCGAGTGTCTCTCTAGCTTGATGAGAGCTTTCAGAACACTTCTCAACACTTCGACTGTATGAACGTGAATGAAATTCAGGGCGAATGTTACATTTGTTTATATAAAAGTTACTTAAGAAAATCGTAAAAAAGTGTATCAAGTATGGTTTGTTATTATTATTATTATTAAATATGTGTAACAAATATAACAATAACAACAACAACTACTACTACTACCACACACCAAACACATAACCACTCATAACAATATATTCTCGTATAATTTACTCACTGGACTGACCACCACTAAAAACAGAGTTTTGTGGTTTGTTTTTTGTGGTTATTTCGTTAATAGTATTGCTGTTGTTATTATTATTATTATTGGTTGACGCACTCCTTAACATGTTTAATTTACACGCACACACTAAAAATATTACATTCACAAAGCACAAGTCCATATATGAAAAGTTTCAACTAAACGTCTTCCACACAAGCTCATATTTGAGCTCTCATACATCCAAATGTGTTACACACATAAAAATATTAAACAATAACAATAGCAATAACAACAACAATAATAATAATAATAATAATTTTAAGCAGCTTGAGTAAAAACAAAATAAAGCAATATTTACTTGACTGGTATGCCGACCATGTATTGTTGTTGTGCATGTTTTTTTATTAAGAGAAATACGTGCGTGAGTTGTTAAATTAGTTGATTTTGTTGTTGTTGCTATTGTTGTGGACCTAAAGCAAACACTCACGGTGACATAAACAGTAACAACAAATCACACATGACCACCTTATACGAATATTTTGCAGCACATAAGTGATAAGTGAACAAAGTCGTTGCATGAAGCATATAGTTTGGTTCAAGTCTGGTTATATGCCCACCTCGTTGGTGTATATGTGTACCCTGCAACAATAACTGTCGTTATTGCCCATTTCACTGCAAATCCTTAACTCATAATAAAATAAATCTTCAGACTCATCAAAGGCGTATTAAGGTACTGGGGCTAGTAAAACTTTTTGGGGGCCCCCAAAATCTAATAAGCACCTATAATTAATTATTTAACATCTTGTACAGTAGTTTTGTTCTCGATACGTGGGCCTTTATACTTTGAGAGATTCTACAGCGGTCACTTAGTCCACATACTCATTATGTATAAAATTCGTTTATTAAAAGAAAGTGAAAATGTTATGTTAGAATTGAATATTTAATACCCTACCTCTAGATATATTATAATAAATTTATCAATTTCCCAAACATTTACATCTTAGCTTTTTAAATGACAGGCTCAAGGAGATCTATTCACCTTAAAATCCCTTGAACTGTAACTTTGAACAACTGTTTATTTACATTTACATCATTTATCAGTTGAAATGAAGGTTAGGTGAATAACTCTAAATATGTTTTATAAAAGCCGACTGAAGTTCAATTATTAACTAAACTAAAAAGCAAAATACTCACAATCATTGAATTCAATCAAAGAGACTTGCAATTTTTAGGGATTGGGATAAGTTTATTATGTTGTTTCAGAACAATGCTTCTGAACCTTTTTCAAGTCGGGGGAACAGTTCGTATTTCATGAACATATTAGAGAGCACCAAGATTATATACTTTTCTTAGGTGTGTAACACTTTCTTCTTGATCTCTGCGGTCGTTGCAGTCCTTATGGGACACTGTCTTGTAGGTGAATCGCCTTTTGGCTTAGATCCGATCAATTTGACCCAATTTATCACTTTTTTCTATGCCTCCAAAAATTTGAACAAAAGGGTCCCGTAGCACTATTTTGTGCGAAGCATAGGTTAAGAACCTTAAGTGCTTCTGTAAAACGTGCTTAAATAATTTAAGCTTAAAATATGATTCAGATTTATAGTTCTAATCGCCACTTTTTCTTTAATGTTTGACTTGTTCAACCTTTATACGTCATGTTGAGATTAATTTATAATTCATCGCAGCTGATGTTGAGATAATTTTTATGTAGATAATAAAACTCGTTTAAGCTACGCTAAGAGCTTAAAATTAAATTATAAGATAAATTATTATTGAATGTTTTCCCTGCTATAAACAGATGGTCCAGGCAAACAGTTTGATCATTTCCTTATCTAGCATTTTCTATACTTTCACTACTTATAAAACACTTTTTCAAATGTTGGTGAATGTACAGTTGAAACGATTCCCTGTCTCCATGTTATCTTCTCCGGTTTATTTCAATTAATGTTAAACGTGCTGTTGATGACAAATGTGGATAATAAAGTTTTTTTCTTATTTTTGTTATACATATACTTCATTTTTAATGTTCAAGCAACAACAACGTTTGCACAAGCTATAAATGTTTCGGTAATAAAACTTGAAAAATCGTTCCTGCTTTTGTTCTTTAGTTAACTCATTAATGTGTATGCGATTTCGTATAAACTATATTACGCTCACTATGATATTATTAGGACATCAAAGTATTTTTTGTTTTTTTTTTCAGACAACAAAAATAATGATTAATAGGACAAAAAGGGTTGAATAAATCCATAATGATTATTTTTGGTTAATAAGACTATTACAAAAACAAGTAAAAATATTATAATCGGTCAAGCTCGAACATTTAATACACCATATAATAATATTTCTTTTGTTTAATTAGAAAAAAATTCGTTTTTTTTACTGCTAGGCATTATAATTACAATGATATAAATACTTGAATAATAATTCCACATGTATTTATTTAATCAGCTTACCTCACTGTCATATTAACGTAATTCAGAGTCAGTATCTGTTCTGTTCAGGTCTGCTTTCAATTACATACCAGATTAGTTAATGACTTTAGATGAGCAATGCATGAAGAGAGTGATGCACGTCCCCATACAGTGAAAACTAAAATGCACGGATTTTCGATATAAAATAATAAGCAGACAACCTGACGTCAACTCATCGCTCCACCTCTCGCTCGCACTCATTTCAGTTAACGTTCGTTCAGTTAGTTATACTGTCCGTTATTGAAAGCTTTCACTGTTGCTCTTATATAACGGTAGATCGAATGGACAAATTGAAATGATTGTTTAGTAAGTAATTTTCCCTCCAATTAGCAAATAGAACAGTGTAATATATCATTTGTTGAGCACTTCAGGGAATGTGAAAAAAAAGGTACTTTTTTAATAATCTACTCCCCCCTCGTTTCCTATGTGTTGGCAAATGATAACTCATAATTTTATTACGTAAATAACGAAATGATTTACTAAGAACATAATTCATTTTTTATGTTATACGAAGAAAACAACAAACTTTCCAACAAGTTTTCAGTGGAAATAATAAAATAGAGAAAACAAGTAAAAATGTATAGTTTAGCTCAAATTTGGGGGGGCTCTACATAGTCTTGTATACGCCAAGGGGCGTGGCTTGTTTGCAATTGATCCCTCTCCTAACGATCATAACTTTAATTGTAAAACTTTCCGCTCCAAAGGGAGTTTTTTGTAAATTGTAGGCTTGTCTTGTTATTAGATTCCGTCCATTTTTATTACATTGACGGAAACAGTGCGCGTTAAATTTCAATTTTATAGCTGTGGTGTTAATACTTTGTTAAAAATTTTATATACTTTCTGACATATAGAATGACAAATTTATTATACCCCCATATATTGTTAAGGAGTACTTCTTACATTTACGTGTAGTATCTCTAAATCTAATTATTATTTATAACTTGATTACATTTTCGTAGGCGTACTAACTTTATATAGTAATAAAAAAAATTTTTTAATGTTTGTATAAAAAGTAATTTAAATTATACTTATAACTTTTAGAAGTAAAGTACTTTTTTTCAGTACTTAAGTACTTAAGTACATATTTGGATATCAAGTAGACATTATTAAAATTGTATAAGTACTTATTTTTATTACTTGAGTACTTACTTTCTGTACTTGAGTACTTATTTTCAACGAGTAAATACTTGTTTACTTACTTTCAATATTTGAGTATTTATTTATTTAACAATAATAATAAATTAATGGGTCACAATAGACTATCCAATCCATTACAAATTTTGTTTAGGAAATTGTAAAAAAGTAGCCTTGGAACATTACCCCATAAGAAATGCAATGCTTGACCAGTTTGTTTATGTGCTGCACCATTATAGCGTACCACAACTTGGCAGCCATATGGTTTTATTTTCAGAATATATTTTTTGTTATTTTCCAAAAACAACAAATTCATTCATAGAACAAAACAACGTCAAAACAATAACCTTTGCGTAAAGAAAGACTTAAGCCACAAACTTGTTTCTTAATCTAAATGAATTATTGGAATGATGTTGTGTTGCAGCACAAATGAAAGAAAAAATCACACAAAAACAAAGTTATAAAATAGAATTGTTATTGTTATTGTTGTTGCTATTATTTGTGTGACTAATGCCGGCACTGATTCACATATGTTCCAATCATTATTCACTCATATTCATCACAACGAGCCATATATGAACAAGAACAAGATGAGAACAACAACCTAAGATCATCATAAAAAATAAATATCTGATTAAGGTAATAAACATGTTCTCAGAGAAATAGATAAACGTACGAGCACGTGTTTGCGTTTAAGTAGAAATGTTCAAGTTCATGGTATGACTAAATGCATGTGCGACTGTTTTTTACGCATTTACTTATTTCATTTCTACTTCTATTATACGTAATAGTTTAGAATAGGGTATAGTGTGCATCTCACACACCACAATGCAGTGACTTCACCTTTCCTTAGTGATCTCTTGTAACTTAATTTTGAATAATGCGGCCTGATTGGTTGTACGAATTACATAGGACAGACGGACACAATTATATCAATTCATATTTATTTCATATTCTGCAGTCATGGATATAGTTGAAGGAGAATCCAGCAATAACCATTTAGCTGTTACAAACATTCACACAAATACAAGACTAATTCGTGTAGGTGTAGGTGTAGGATATGAAAACTTTTGCTTGGTCATGCATTAGAAAGTCATCCAGGAACTCTCTTATTCATAATAACCAAATTAATAATCTTTGAATGTCATTACAAGTGGAATAATTTCTTTAATAGTACGTGCATATGAAATCACGTTTGATGTAATTAAAAAAAAAAACAACAAGAACCCTTCACTGCAATAATGAAATCTAATGCGCAATCTCAAGTATAGAAATTTTTTTCCTTTTTTTTTTTTTTCAATGAAGAAAGAAAGAAAGTTGTCACTTGTAATTATTTTCACTTCGAGTAGTTCAAAGGCTATTAATTATGTATTCACTTGCAATTGTATACATAACACAATTAAACAACTGAGTATGAATTGAAATCTAATTTATTGTGATACTATAATATCACTAACTAGTCTTATTACTAATTGTTCATTACAAAAACAATAAATATGATGACGAAGAATCTATAATTTGGAATTTACAGTAACAACTGATATTTCCCATTAATTATAAAAAATGTATGTCTGGCTGCAGAGCCAGATCCAAGATGTGTTTAACTTAATATTTATCTTATAAAATAACATGACCGAAAGATTATAATATAACAATAACAATAATGGGCTTAGGGTGGGTCTTAATACAATTTTAGAATGAAAACCCGCTCAAAAATCGCTTACCTTTGTAGAAGTGAAGGGCATTAAATGTCTAGCTTAAGTCAAATTTATTTTTCTTACTTTTTTTTTTTTATTTATTTTATGTCCCTGCTAATTATAAAATAAAGAATACCTTTCACGCCTGCTAAGGTTATTTTTAGAACATAGATAAACTTTTGTGAAGGCGTGAAAGGTATTTTTTTTATTTTATTACCGTAAAGTTCTACTGTACTATATATGGAGGTCTATTTACATTCGTTACTCGTACAAAGTTGTTCCCCTTTATTCATTATTATGTAAGTTGGCTTACAAAGTACGATAATTCTATTTTTGGTTGTATCCAGTATTTACATCAAAATATGGTATAAATACAATGATATCGGAAATGGTTTGCATAAAATGCAATTTATAGAAAAAGTTTTTAATAATTTTATTAAATAAACATACATACATCCTGCCCTGTACATATATAGACATTTATAAAATTTAATAGTCATTAAATATAAACAAGTTTTCAAATCACTCTCACTGTTTATTGTAGAAAGTATATAAAGTTATTCATTCCGTTGGCAACATATTTCAATATCAACTAAAACAAAAAAGAAAACTAAATTTGGCTTAGATTGAATCTTAAATACCACCCTCCACACCTAGAATGGTGGGTGTTAAAAATATATCTATTATGCCCTCTAATAGTGTATGTATCACGTATCAGCTTACAAGTCTGATTTTATAGTGAATATAATTTTTTGTAAATTTTGCCCGTGTCTGTTATCCGACCACGCCCTATTTTAGCAAATCGGTGAAAGAAATAACTATAAATATTTATTATAATATTGATTAAAATTACTTAAAAGAAAGCAAAATCACAGACTTGTCAGGTTTTAATCGGTGCAATAAATTCGTAGTATAAGCAAGACCCTGCTAAAGTGCAGGGTATCCAATATTTGATATAAACCCAATTATACCCTTTTTTTTTACTTGTTATACAATAATTACTTTTTATTTAGTATTGTATTTAATGAACAATTCATTTTATGAATATAATTATTCAAGTATTGTTTGTATATTTCATCATTCATTGGAATTTGACTGACAAGAATTTTAAACATTAATTATATATTTGATTAAATTCCATTTAATCGCATTAAACAGCCAACAATTAAGGAAAACTTCTTTGGCAGGTATTTGTACAATGTGCACCCTTTGAATCCTCATAAATCGTATACCTCGATGAAGAATAATACAATTGGGAATGTTTCAAAGAGATGTTCTTCTATACTTTAGCTTGACCCGTAGGCTTTTCAATTCAAGTTTCGTAGAGAGGATAAAGCGCAGCCCAACAATTTCCTAAATCTATTTTCAAAAGGAACTCATCTTGCGAGGCTCGTTCCAACAATGAAAAATTCTCATTTTATTCATACAATTATAATAATATTATAAATAGATCTAGTTTTTAGCGTTTCGGTATAGGCCCCGCATTACACTTACACGTTTAACATAAGCGTTTACTCCTGAGCGTTTATCTTAAAAAAAAATAAACAAAATACGCTAAATATGCCACACTGCACCGCAAGTTGTGCGGAATATAATAATTCAATGATAGCTACGACCTATGGTTACAACTAACGGTGTTTGATAGAAAAGTTCTTCCACTGTTTAAAATTTTATACCATTTACGTGATCAACATAAAAATTTATTTGACTTTTAAGAATCACAAATAGTTCAAAAGACCGAAATAGGAATGTTAAGGAATGTAAATTATCAAAAATTTCAGTACAAACAACAAGCGCCTATTTTAGTTGAAGAAGAGTTTAAAGAAATTCAATTTTTAAATTTGTTTTTTTCTGGTTTTTGACCAAGTTTTTTTTTTCCTATATCAATAAATGAGCTTAAAATGAATGGTGATAAAATGTTTCAACTAAAACCAACCCTCAAGCTGGCCTGATCAACATTCCTGTGATACACAATTTAAGGATTTTGTTTTATTTTGCGGATTCTATCTACTTTTTAACAGCGTTCTCACTGGAAAAACCCATTAATTTAAAGAGAAAAAAAACCAATAACCATTAATCTAATCATTTATATGCCAATTACAGCATACATGACAAAAGTGGACAGACAGACAGACAGACAGACAGTTGTATGACATTAACATCATAATTTTATTTAAAAAAGTACACACGCCTAAATAAAAGTGCATGAGAAAATTGTAATTATTGCAAAGAAAGAAAACGTGCCGAAAGTCAGGTAGACACAACAATATCCACAGCAGACAGAAAATGACAACATTTATTTAGAGTAGCGATTCTAGAATTCAATGAAATGAAAAAGCCACCGTACACGTGTGAACTGCGTAAAAGGCGATCACACCTATTATATTCAGGTTATCAGATTACAATTGCTTGACTGACGTGAAACTGTTCTAAATGAGTTAAAATTAAGCAAATCTTTCGACGTTTGTTTTTTTTTTAAATAATTTTTATGAGTTACAACATCACGTTGTAAACTAAAATTCAACTCACGCAAAACTTTTATACAATACGATGACAATTTGTTTTTAAACGTTTTAAAGAAAAGCAAAAAGTTATCAAATATTGAACGACCGCTTAGCTTAGCTGGGGTAATTCGTTAACTTGTTGTTACTTCACTCGATGTAGAATATTTTCAGGTTATTGGGATCAAGAGAACATAGAGTAGGTATTAAAAACATTTCAAAAAAATCAAAGTTGGCTTTCATTGTCATTTTATCTGATGATCCGAAATCTGTATCAGTCATTAATATATACTTTATTTTTACATATATGGTCGTTAAAATTTGCTATCTACCACCATATCACGACTTATCAGTCAGTTGGATAATTTGTTGTTTTATTTCCCTTGTAGTACCCCCATCTTATGTGTAGGGTATATAAACGTGATCAATTTATAGAATTTCATTTCCGCCATAAAATGTTATGTTTTTGTTATTGGTATTGTTTTAGTTTTGAATTAAGAGTAATTTTGTTTGTAACGCAATTGAAACAGTTACAACAGCAGTACTGCGCTCGCGCACACACTTGCCGCTTTTATACCATAGACAGTTATGTACTTTTGTAATTATTAGATTATTAACTCAATAAACGTGTAGGGCTGGTCCGCCTGACATGACGTGACATGACATGTATACAAAATATAAATAAACAGACGTCTTCTAAGAAAATATTTTCATGAAACTGTTGTAAACGTGGTAGTGAAATATTTATAATTTAACTAAGTCAATAATATTGTATGTCTGTATAAACAAGTGGTGATTATTTGTAATTACATCAAGAGTTACATGTTTTGGGTTTGAATTTAAAGAAAATCTGAAGCGACAATTAGCGTTAAAAATTAAAGCATTTGTATTCTAAACATACCCTCTGCCACCTCCACATGTTATGATTTGTTTATAATGTCGAAATCAACTAAAGCCAAATTTAGTTTTCTTACCTGTTTAAATTTATGTTTTGTTAAAAATAAAATAAAAATTATTTTAAATGTACGAAATAGAATGCCGCTAAAATACGCACACACATCCGCCTTTGTTTGTTATTTTTTTTTTTTTTATTGTCCACTTAATTTATTTATTTTATATTTACTTTAACACAAGTGTGGCTATTTTTAGATGGCGCGTAACCAAAGTTTTGCAGCAACAACAAGTCGTTAAAACATGTGCTGCAAAAAAAAAATATAAAAAATGTTTGCCGGTAACTTGGGGACACAGCTCACACACATTTTTATTTATTGTAATGAAACGCACGTCAGCCAGAACGTTTTGTTGAACGTTGTGGTTAAATTTAAATTCATGAGGCGTGCGTGTAGGGCAGTCGAACAATCGATGGATGTTCGTTTCTTCCATTCATTTTATTTCATTTTTATTTTATTTTGGGCTGTGCACCGAAAAAAAAATTACTTTTTTTTGAACGGATACACATAACATATTATGTTGGTACATCCATCTACATATCAGTTATGTATGGGGGTGTGTGTGAATGAATTAATAATTAGCTGTAATTATAAAAGCAACAACAACACTAATATTGATTACAATTTATTAATAAACTGCGCTTGTTATTTATGGACAGTTATGTTCTCCCTCCCTCTCCCACTCTCTCTCTCCTTCTTTTACTTTCCGTTACCCTATATAACTAAGTAGCAGTACAAATAACGTTAAAACAATGAGCTTTTTAATTAGAAAACAATTGAAAATGTTTTGAACGGTCAAGCCCGACCTTATAATACCCCATACAACGTAACTTAATCCAAATTATAATCATATACATACAAGGTACTGCGTCGTATTAAAGCAAAAGAGTTTCAAAAATGGTCTGGATGAGTACAAATTTGACACTGTCAGATATTAAGCTAATAAACTATTCTTCAACGAGTTTTGTCAATATTTTCCGTCAAATAAGAACCTTACGTAGGGAGGGGTCCTAAAAACTGTCCAATTTAAACCATTTTCAATAGTCCACTCTTGTACGAAATTTCATCGAAATATCTTAAAAACGGAAACTGTGGCGAAACCCTTGCGCACAAGTCTACATGAACGCAGTACAGACAGAGTGATAGACGAACATGCTTAAATAGAAAAAATAATTCTGAATGTTTCGATCTAAGAACAGGTGGATGTGTCTTTATGCCCTTAATGAGTTACAAACATTTGCACAAACGTAATATAATCTTTGCTACAAGGGGTGCAAGGTGTAATAAAAAAAAAAATATTATAATAATAAGCACAACACTGATGACCGTAACTTTACCTTTCCCCCACACCCTTCACCATGTTTTTAATGTAAACATAACAAATTTTCAAACCTTATCGTACTTTCAGAGGGTCTATAATAAAAGTAAAAATTTTAAATTATTTTTTTAAGAAAATTCAATTTATGAAAATATAAATGAATGCAATAAAAAATTAATTTATTTAAGAATTTTTAGTCCGCAACAGGCAGACACTCGAACGTATATGTTTAGATGGACTCAGTTTTTGATACTGATCAAGAATTTTTATGCTTGGCAGGCATACGAAGTACGTTACGGTTACAAAAATTGAGATATTTAGCTAAAATTTAGCTTTAGTTATGTTTCTATTTGAAATGAATAAAATCGTTTACCCGCCACACTTACAATTAGCAAAATTATCTCACATTCACAAAAATTACGTTATAAAGTTGAAATTGAGTTTACATTTTTAGATTTACTCTCTTGTCCAGTATTATAAGTATCAATCACCCACTTACCGTGTCAATTTTTTAAAATCTAATTCAACTAGTAGGCTTCTACTAGTGCGGTTTACATTGGGTCAAAGTAACGCCTATAATTGTAAAGACCAATCCGCCAATTTGTGATAAATTTCAAAGCACTCATTCAATACTTCAGTATTATACAGTCCCTAAGGTAAAAGGTGGTAGATTCGATTCCCGGAGGAACGTGCTGAGCACTAAAAAAAATTCTTTTTTCTTTCAGCTAAACAACTATATATTTCTCCAATTAATACATGAAGTATCTACTTATTTTTATAAAATATTTTAAAAAATATAATTCTATATTTCTATATATATAATATAATATGTTAGAATATTCCAAGTAGTGACACACCTCTTCAATAATGAAACCTTTTTAACCCACCTAATATGACTAATAAGTTTTGTGGCTTTACAAATATTTTTAAGATTCATTTTTATGTTATTTCTCCTTTAGTGTTTAACATTTAAATGCTTGCGGTCAAGATTACAAATTAGCTTCCATTGCAAAATGCATGAAAGTTATTCCGTGCGTGCATCTATTCACTTTCATTATAGAACTACACCCATGTCCAGCACATTATTGCAAAATAAATAATGTCTAAGGGACTTGACAGCTATCTAAGACATGGTGTGACTCAGTAAAATTAATTGCGTTGTATTGTTTCAACACCCGGTGATGGTGTCATTCTCGCACCTTGCACCATCGCTCCTGTTACATACTTCCAAGTACTAATATCAACTTAACTGACTTGACTCAATTTAGCAATCTGACAATTTGATGAATGAGTTACAAGACAGTTATATTTATAGATGTCGCTAGTTGCGTGGCCATTACATTACATTTGTTTAACGTTAGCAACGTAGCTCATAAATTTTTAGAAATTTTTTCACAAATGACATTTCATTGCTTTTGATGTTCCACGTCAGGGAGTGGCCTATTAGTATTTTTTATGCACTTCACGGTTTTTTACTTGTTTTTGTTCATTCCTACAAATGCGACACACTTTAAATGAAAGTAATTCATTATTTTTATACCCGTGGCGGATATATTCATTTTATCGAAACGTAAACAAGCATCAAAGATCCTATAAAGTGTATATATTTTTGATCAGCTAAAAAATCAGTTAAAGGACACGCCTTCAAAGCTGAAAGGTCAACTTTTTATGATTTTTCATTAAAACCTTGTTAGCATCATCGCCAGTCATAACATGCAATATTTTTATGCCCTAAGTTGGTGGTTGGTGGTTGGTGGGTTTTCAAGATTGCGTCTAGTTTTTTTTTTTACAACAAAATGTTTTCATCTGATTTTTTTTTAATATTACTCAATTTTTAACTATATACAATTTATTGTCTATCAATTTAAAAAAAAAAATTAAATCCACTTACTTACTTACCTCTCTGTGGTAGGTTCTGCACATATAAGCGGTTGTTTCAATTCAATCACTTGTCCGTTTTTCTCTTTCAACTCTCCATTCTCCATATAGTATTGTACCAGTTCAGGTAAAGTAGCAAATTTCTCACCTAAAATTGTCATTTTTTTATTTGTATTGTTTGATATCATAAAGCTGTAATACTTACCGCCATAGAGATCGAAAAAATCACCATTATTTTGTATTTTAATATGTGTCACTTCCTGGCCTCTTCTTACGGAGAGTGTAAAAGCGCCCGGATTTGAAGATGATAGACGCGCCAAAAATGAACCATCAAAACCTTGTTCCAATAATAATTTCTCTGCTTCAATGCCAGTTATTGTTGGATGGAACCATCTACATGAGTAGATAGAAAAAGAAGAAAAAGAATATTAAATTAATACAAGGCATAGATTACATATACAATTACTTCAACATTGAACCATTTTCTTTCTCAAATTATAATCAAAGGTCTTTATAGCTTCCACATAAGGTGGGCTGCAACGCGCAGAACCTAACGCAATGCAGGGGATGAACAAAATAATATGAACACCATGCAATATAGAACATCTCGTTGTATGTTGTTCCGTGTAAATAATGCCTCACGTATGGAATGCACAGTTTACGTGCTAAACCTTTTAGGTTATATTTCAAAGTACTATACGCTTGGTGCTCTGTTAGCGGGACTGTCTGTGACGTAAACGGCTGAATTGTACGAGCGACAGTATCTACGGTAATGGTAGCTTATACAAAACATGATAAAACATCATCATCATAAGGAATACTGGGTGAAACTCAAAGTGACAGAGACCGACGAACAAAGCTAACTTTTGTGAAAGTCCTTATGTCAGGTGTTCATATTATTTTGTCCATCCCCTATATATATATATATATCTATATAGGGGATGGACATATATGTTCTTAATCGGCATCAAAGTTTAATTCGGTTTAGACATTTGTTTATATGTTTGTGCGTTTTTGTTGTTGTTTGAACACTCAACCTCGTAACTAATAGAATATTGGTCTAAAATGTTGTTACTATTCTGCTTTTAATTTTTTAAATTTTAATTAAATTATGTGTGAATATATACATTCAAATATATGTACGCACACTTTGACACTTCATTATCAGCTGAACAGCTTCATTTGTGTACTTGTTTGCGAATTAGGATAAGCACTTGCCACTTAAACTTTACGTTAATGTGGTCGGTAAAAAATGGATGATGAGACAATACTTAACTCTTTGAACTTAAATGAGAATGGGAGAAAAATAAACATTAGACATATGCATACACACACGCATACTCGCACACGCTTTTATCATTTTAAAAATACACAGTAATACCCGTATAATAAGGGTATCGCTTAACGACTTAGTAACTAACAAGACGTTTCATGTGTAACATTTCTAAAGAGAAAATTCTCATCCTTATGGGAACATGTGTATATACAATTACCAAGTAAAAATTAAATGTAGCCAAGACCATGTCTTAAATACCCTCCATCTCTATATAATAGATCTTTTAGTTATAACCGCAGGCGTGCCAGAGACCCTATTACACTCTCTAATAGTATATTATTACGTCTCATTATGTATAACTGATCCTGCGCTAAGTAGTTCTTTGTAAATATCTGACCTCACCCAATTTTATCAAATCATTAAGTGCATTATAACTATGTGGCATCTACCAATTTTACACAATTTAAATAGGAACCTACGTACAAAAACTTGAATTTTATCTTAGTAATTCAAATTTATGTGCTATGGACGGACATGCCTAAATCAAATCAGCTTTTTATATTGATCAAGAATATATAGGGTTCTTATGCCTTCATACTTAGTTGCAAACTTAGCATACCTTACATTCTATACGGAAACTATACAAAGAAGAGCAGAAAAGAAATGAATTTTTTTAAGGAAAAATAAAAGAAAAATTCACACATACATCTCCGTTAACCGTAACAGCCACTGGCGTAAATTTAAATATATATAAATGTACAATTTAAACAACTGTTGTTACAAACGACCAGCTGAGTCGAACAAGTACAGTGGTATTGGTTGGTTGATATTTTAACGTTATTGTGAATCCAAAATAAAAAAAACATTTCCATGAATGTTGGTATGCTACATATTCTACATATATATATAAATATATATGCACGTACAGGGTGTACATATTTATTATATATATTGTGTATGCGATTAGAACCTACAGCAACACATGGAATTATTGTTGATTAGCTTAAACTTTGCTGGGCAGCAAAAAAAAAATTATACACACACATATGAACAAATGATACGGTATATATTTATATAGAATATAAAGGGCTGGAGCTATACATTCACTAATGTGCGGGTGGATTTATTAAAAACATTCCTTTGGGGTGAAAAATTGCACTTTTTTTTAATACACAACTTATGTGTAATTTCAATAATTGTACGTACAAAGTAACAAATTTGTATGAGATTTAATGGTTTGTGATTTCTCACTTATAGAGACAATCTTTAATAAACATATAACCCACAAGCATATAAACCCCATGCAATTTTCTGCAAGGCATTTTTTATATCACTTTTTTTCTATACGTACACATTTTTTATAAAAATTACTGCCTGGTTTTTTATATATACAGTATGTTACACACTTTTAATTTTATTTTACCTTCGTGATGACATTTTTTGTTAATATTTTTTTAAATTTATTAAACTTGTGCTGAGAAGAAAAACAATATTCAATGCAATGAAACTTCTTTTCACGAAACTACTTTTTACACTTGTCTTCTTCTTCTGTGAAAAATTTTGTTGTTACTTTAGTGCCATCTAGTCGATATTACAATAATATAAATTTACATAAAGTGGCTTTCGCTCTAATATAATCAATATTTTCTTATAAATGATTTATAAGATAATAAATTATTATTTGAATATATAAGTTTTTAAAAAATTCTAATTCTATATTTAACTTAAGAAATAAACAAACGTCGTTAATAGTTAACTTAGTTATTGAACAATAATTATCTAGATGGCGCTTTAGTCTTGATTTCTTAGCAATAATTTTATCGATAATTTCCTCTTGAGCATTGTTTTTGTTTATATTTCACGTGTAGGATTATAAGATTCTGAGTAATTTATACTTCGTCGTTTATATATATCAAATTACGAATGTTGTTAACAACATTTAGAAACAAAACGGGTGTTTTAACAAATAAAAAATTGAGCTGTTTGTTAAATAATTGTGTAGAAATTCCATTAAAATCACACCTGAGAGTAAAAAGCGCCTTTGGGAGGACTGGTGATGTGATTGCAATGAAAAACTCACAAAAACATATATTATTGAGGAAAGATAAACAGCAACAGGCTGCGAAAAAGAAGACCACATCTTATGCTCCAGGCACAGTGACGTTGCAAATTTTGGGGGCTGGCAGCAATGGAGCTCCAGCTGCCATTTATTTATTTACAGATCATTCACGTTATTTATTCAATTGTGGTGAAGGTACACAACGTTTGGCTCATGAACATAAAACGAAATTGGCCCGTTTAGAGCAAATATTTGTAACACGCAACACATGGCCAGCCATAGGCGGTTTGCCAGGTTTACTTTTAACTGTACAGGATACAGGTGTTAAAGAGTTGTCATTGCATGGGCCACCCTATTTGGATAAAATATTAAGTTCCATGAAACGATTTGTGGTTCTAAAGAATTTACAGTTAAAAACCAAAGATTGTAAATTAGAACAAATATTTGAGGATGGCGTTATGAAGGTGAAAAGTATTCCGCTGTATAGAAATAAAGAGCGCAAAGAATTGGAGCAGGTGGTTATTGCTTATATGTGTCAATTAAAATCTCGACCAGGTGCCTTGAATTTAGAAAAGTGTGTAGAACGCGGTGTGCCACCTGGCCCGAAATTGGGCTTGCTGAAAAATGGTATTGACGTTATTTTAGACGATGGCACAATGGTCAAATCAGTGGATGTTAGTGAGCCCAATGAGAATCCTTTAAATTTCATCTTTTTGGATATACCATCTGAAGACTTTTTACCTGCTTTACAAATACGCAAAGAACTTTTTATCCATATGGGACGTTATATGGATGAAAGTGTTGATTCTGAAACTGCAGTGGTGGTGCATTTTTCACCACAATCTGTTGTACAGCATAACTTATATCAAACGTTTATAGAAGAGTTCTCTTCCAGCACTCAACACATATACCTGAACTCGGCATGTAATAATTTTTCAGGTTATGTGGCCTCTCATCGCATACAATATCATTTAAATCAATTAAATTCACGAATATTTCCCATATTAAAGGAAGCTACTGATTTTTTGTGTCCCAATTATCAAAATGGCTTAAAAAAGTCAAAACTTGTGCTGGATGATTTGAGTATAAATGAATCACAGCAACAACACGTTGATAAAGATGTAGAAAAAGAGTATGAAAAAGACGCTTTAGCTAAGGATGAAAATCATTTAAACGATTTGCAGACCATGTCTTGTTATCACCTAAGGCCCAGAAAAGGTAGGTTTGAAAAGTGCGCTCTTTAAGAAAATGAAAAATTAATTTTCATTGCAAATGGATTTTTTAAGGTTTGGATCGTAAAGCTGAAGCTAAATTGTCGCCGGAGGAATATATAAATGAAGTACATGCCTTGAAAGAGTTCCCCGCTCTTTTGGACAAGCTGAAAATGGAATATAAAACTTTAAGCCCAACTCCTAGCTTTACAACAAAATACCCGAAAATCACGTTCCTCGGCACGGGATCTTGTATCCCGAATAAAACGCGCAATGTTAGCGCCATTCTCCTACAACCACGTCCTGAATCATATGTAATATTAGATTGTGGAGAAGGTACTCTTGGGCAAATACAACGATTTTTCGGTTTACGGCAGGCTGAAGAAATCATAAGAAATCTTCACATGATTTACATTTCACACTTGCACGCCGATCATCACATAGGCTTAATTGGTTTACTGAATGAACGGCAGCGCTTAACGAATGGAGTGGAGTTGCAACAGCCACTATTATTACTAGCACCCATACAAATCCAACCTTGGCTTGAGTACTACAACGAGAATATTGCCAATTTGGCTGACACATACAAATTAATCGGCAATGCCACTTTACTCAGCCAACCTCAACCTGGTTCGGGTAAACATGGTATAGACAGCATACAAACATGTTTGGTCAAACATTGTCCCCATTCATACGGTGTTAGTTTGATTTTAAAACAAACTGAACCCAACACCCAGCAACCCTTCAAAATAACGTACAGTGGCGACACAATGCCATGCGAGGACTTAATCAATTTAGGTCGCAATTCCACCATACTTATACATGAGGCCACCATGGAAGATGATTTGTGGCAAGAGGCTGTCATCAAACAGCACAGCACCCTAACGCAAGCCATCCAACAGGGGCAAGCCATGCAAGCACAACATATTATATTAACACATTTTTCACAACGTTACGCCAAATTACCGCGTTTGCAAATGAATTCCGAAACTGAAGAAATCAGTTTCGCTACCAATGTATCGATAGCCTTCGACAACATGCACGTGACACTGGATGATTTGCAACATTTTCATTTAATGTATCCAGCGATGCGTGCTCTGTTTGCTGAACATGCCGAAGAATTGGAACAAAAAGCATTGAAACGGGAATTAAAATTGGAACGCAAACGGAAACTAATGAGCTAATAACATTATTTAGCTTAAGCAAAAATATTTCTATATGGTACTCTCTAGAATAAACAATTAAATCATTGATATCATTTTGCCATAATGTTTGCGATGCAACGTCGGAGATCCCACGAGGCATATTATCTGAAACAGCATCGAATATTGTGTATATAAATATGTAGCCAAGTCGGTACGTCCGTGTGCGGGAAGTTTTGGTGCATCAATGATGAGTATTCAAGATTCGGCTTAAGCCATATGTACTTATTATTCTTGATACTAAATATTAAAGTTTGAAACGTATTATCCAGAAATTCTTTGAAATGAAAACGAATTCGTATAAAACTTTAACATATTCCTGAACAAATCTGGACATGTCCACATCATGCACAGTCTAGTATTCTGTTTAGCTCTTTAAATCTTAGAAAGAATCGATTTTCTATTATGTACAAGTGTGTGTGGTTGTAATTTCTATGAAGTAATTTTTATTCAAACAATCGATTCAATAAAAAACAAGTAAGAAAACTAAATTTGGCTTAAGCCAAATCTCAAATACCCATATCTACATATAAAAAGTGGGCGTAGTAGGCATATGATTAACAGTGTATGTATTAAGCATCAGCTTGCAAATCGAGTTTTAATTTGAATATGTTTTTTGTAAATTGTGGGCATGTTTGTTATGTCACCTCACCCACTTTTGACACATATAAATGGAATAATTATAAATATATGCACTAAGTTTCAAGTTTATAGGTCAAATTTTTGTAGCAGATGTTAAGGTTTTCGTCGATTGTGTCTCTTCTGAGTATTGCAAACGGAAAGATAGACTTAGTACACCTCCAATCTTATGTGGAGAGTATAATAAACAACAAATTCCTGACTGGCTTGAAAATATTGTAGACACAGCTTAAAAAAAAGATTTCCATTCACTAGAGTCTTCAACGTTTAGTTCTATAGCAGTGGAAACACAAGATCGTCATCAAACAGATACCAAACGTTTAGTTCTAGAATTAGTTACATTGCTGAAGCTAGGTGAAGTTTTATAATGATTTTCTAAACATTGCTTAATTTCAAACTAATGACCATTTGAACTCGACTGTTTGCTATTTTTGCTATTGCTATTGAATGAATCTGTTGCTATTGCTAGCTGCTAATGTTTTGCTATGTTAAACATTTTGTTCTTTTTTGTTTTTATAAAAAAAAACTCCAGCAATTCATAATTAATCTGTATTAAAGATCTTGCATTTATTGAATGGAATTATTTTTGTAATATTTTTTATATCATTACACCATAAGATGGGAGAGTATACTGAGTTTGCCATTCCATTAGCAAGACCCTACATTTATATTGTTGATCAGCGTCTAAAACTGAGTCAATTTAGATATGTATGTTATACATATAATTACCCCAAAAATAGGCATAGTTTGGATGGGAATAATTTTTAGAAGCCCTTTCCATATAACGCTTTTTACGAAGTGACTTTTTTTATGAAAACAGATTATAGCATAAATTATGAAACTTAAAGGGTGTAGGGTATTAAATTGTAGCTTACAACCGATAAAAATCTGTTTACTTGTTTTAATTGCACTTAAAATCGTGATTGAATTTTTTTTTACCAATCATTTAATTTATCGATTTATGTAATGTAGCTCTTTCATCCGTCTTTCCGTCTGCATTATTGTTCTAATATGTGTATGCACGTGTTGATTGCTTTTTTAATCCACAACTATTATATATTATTCCCAACTTTGAAGTAAATAAAATCACTTCACCAATCCCTTCAGAATCGATTGAACCATGTCCATCTGTCCACGTAAATTTGTGCGCCACAGCTTTTAAGATATTTTAACGAAATTTGGCAACAAAGGCCACCTCGGCTTAAACTAGTTAAAATTAGCCCATTTTTGAAGACCTATTTTCTGCATCTTAGCAAAAGTCTCAAATATAAATCTAATCTAAATTTTAGTTTCTTTCTTATTTCATGTAGCTTATCATCTTAAAGATAATATTTACTTTGCATCCAATTAGCTTTCAAAGTATGAAAGAAAATCCCTAATGTAATACCAAAAGAAAAGGAATGTTTAAAATATCTGTGGTTTACATTACTTAACTTCATTGTTCCCGTATAGAATTTCATTTATTTATGCTTCCAAACCTTCCCTTTTTTGTCTCTTTGCAAAAAAAAAAACTTTAAAAGGGCCATTTACCGAATATATAGGAAATGTCTGATTGCTTTCATTACTAGCCGTTTACAATACAAAAACAATATGTGACTTTGTTTGTGTTAAGTAAAAGTGCAAGTATACTTAGTTACTTATAACATTTTAAAGGAATGTTTCATTAAATTGAATTTTACATTAACTAACGCACGCCCCCTATTTACGAAAAACTTTTATAGTGCAGAATATGCACTATGCATATGGTTGACAGTTACAGGGCATATACAGCTACTTGCCACGACCACTTTTTGATTTGGAAGTGCAGAGCATTTAAGATTTGGCGTAAGTTAAATTTTCTTTTTTGGTTCATTCATATAAATGTCACTCTAATAGTATTTGTAAAACCAGGCTTCTCTCTTATCCATCAATCGGTCTCATATTACCAGGAAAATATATAAAACAATTTCAATTATATAATTTTCATAGAAAAATTTAGGTCATCTTGGTGTGGTAATGTTTACCGGGTATAGTATACCTTTTTTCCGGTAAAAAGACTAATAAGAAATCAATTTCGCGTATACCGAAAAATCTATTAAAGAGTAATAATTATGGAAAGCCATCTCTGAAGCCTACTAAGATGTTGATGATTAAATTTTGCAATACTATTGAAGGTTATATATCTCTTCCACAATTTATTAGTTCAGATTTTAATTATAACGTTCATCAAAATTCCACTTCTTCTCAACGGTAAAATAAAAAAATTATTTTATTAAGAAGTGCTGTGTGATTGCAATACAATTATTTGTCATTGATATTCACTGAGTTGCCACATATCCGCTATTTTAACATTTCCTGTTTAAATTATTTGCAAAAAACCGAATAGCGGTCAACTTTTCGCAAAAATTCCGTTCAAATCATAAATCAATGTGCGTAAAAAATTTCAATTATGAATTAGATAAAAAAAATTTGTAAGTGCAAGGGTCTTAACGTTGGCGTCTTTTCTAAAAACAACAAAACTAACAATGATATACAAGTTTCTTATAAGTTATGCTTTGATTTTAAGCTTAAGAGAGTGTGATGATTGAATGTAAACAAGGGTACAGGGTACACAACCAGTTGGCACAATCATCTATTCTTCACTCTATTGCGTCAATTGGGAACATTTTAGTATAAATAATGCAGATTTTAAGCTAGTAAGCATCAA
The DNA here is from genome assembly GCA_949710015.1 of Crataerina pallida. Lineage (NCBI taxonomy): Eukaryota > Metazoa > Arthropoda > Insecta > Diptera > Hippoboscidae > Crataerina > Crataerina pallida. Next base: position 3,624,943 of record OX453291.1, on the reverse strand, counting down.
ACATAATTAAACATTCATCCAGGCTGAGGCTAATTGTTGTGCAGCATTTATCGATTCTTTTTTTTTTAAATCTCAGTGTAAAAATATTCGCAGTATTAAAAAAAATGAAATATTTTGTAAGTGTTAAGATGATAAAATCTTGTGAAGGGTGTGCAAATAATGTTTTTTCGTCAGATTATTTTTTGTTTTTTGGTTGTGGTGGCTTTGGAGATGTGTTATGCGGAGGAAATCGCTGTGGAATCGGGCGGTTTGGCTGAAAAGAAAACTGAAAAACGCGGAATTTTCGGTTTCGGTTATGGAGGCCATGGTGGATATTATGGCGGTCACGGCGGCTATAGCGGTTACGGCCACGGAGGTGGCTATTATGGTGGCCATGGCTTTGGTTATCCCTTATATGGCGGTTACCCTGGCTATTTTCCTTATCATGGCGGTTATCATAGTGGTTTCTATCACTAAATACCACAGATTCCAAAGTATAAGAAAAAAGTTGAATATTTCGTTTTAAATTTCACCCATTCATGTAAATATTTAACAAAATCTCTTTGCCTACAAAAGAAATATTCTGTAGAAATGTAAGATCATCCATAAAGGATTTTTTTTAATAAACCAATTAAGCAAATGGCATTTCTTAATAATAATTATTTATGACGAGTAATAATAAAACCAAAAATTTACTCTTAAATGGACTAAAGTGCGTATAAAAAGCCAATATTTTTTTATTAAAATATTTTCTATTTTTCCTTAACATACAACCGTTAGGATAAATTTAAACCGTTATATAAAGTGATAACTTTTTCACTTTCTTGTAAAATTTTGTGGGTTTTGATAATCGATTAATTTGTGGGTAAAAAGGTTAATTTTTCATTCAGTTGTAATTGAGTTTTAATTAAATTAGATAAAGTGATGACCATTAAAAGATCGCGTACGTTAGCATTAAACATTTGAGTAAATTGTTCATGACTCATGTGCGGCACTGAATGGATAAGATCCAATAATTGACGACCTACCGCATTATCAGGCGGTTGCTTATGTGCAATTACATCTTCGACATATTTCAAAATTAAATCCAAAAGGCTTTGTAATTTTTGGGCTGCTTCAGCAATTTGTGCCAAGTCCAACATGGGTGATACAGTTTTTGAGCGATGCGCCGATGTGACACCGATAGTTTTTTGTAATAATTTCAAACCCACCGTTTCAGGTTCATAACAAGTCATTTCCACGGGTATGGGGGTAAACATGCAACCTGTTTTACCACCCGGCACACCCAATTGTATACACACATAAGCCTTTAAACCCATGCGACCGCCCTGCAAAGAAGTGTCTACAGTTAAATGTACGGGATTGTTGCATTCACGGGCATAATATTCATGAATAACGGAACTGTGATTCGTTACTTCATTACCAGTAGCCCACCAGCCTATCAAAGGGGAAATATAAAATATCCATTATTCGTAATATGAGGTTATGTATACACCCACCTACAACATTTTCATTAGGATTCACTTTGCGATTTAAATCGTACAAATCCAAAGCGTAACTTAACTCAGCTTCCACCTGATCATCGTGTTCTTTATGAGGTACGCAGAAGCAGTTTGTTACTTCTACCACACCCTTATCCACAGAGCCTAAAATACAATATTAATGAATATATTTCTACACTAATAAATAAAAGCACATCTTAAGTTTCTTGTGTACCCAACAAAGTCCCAATAACACGATGAGAATCAGCATTACGACGCTCATATGCATCTACAACTTGGAACAATACCACAGGATGCACTTTTACAGTTAAATTAAGTCCAGACATGACGACGTGTTTGCAATATCTTTAATTGCACGAATAGAAAAGGGATAAAATAGAAAATCAGCAATAAAATAAAGAGCTAGACGAATGTCAAAATTAAATGTTAAAGCAGAAATAGAAGAAATGAAGAGATCAGAGATAAAAGTGCAAAAAAACACAACCCTGCACAAGTAAATGTTTAGTTTGTTATACTTTTCTATTTGGGGTTTAAAATTTCGTTTCATTCCGCTTCTATCAATATTATATGGGGAGCTATTTTCACAATTGTATATAAAAATAAACACTTTAGAAATTTGAAGTTTACCTACCGCACAATTCACAGTGAAAATAACATATATTATGAATATAAAATTGTTTACAAAACTTATTGCAGTAAATATGGTTTAAACTTTGAAGAATTACAGGGAACGTGTATTCCAAAGAATACACCCCCTAAAATCAATTTAACAGAAATGATTGAAGATGAAATAATAAATAAGAAAACTAATGATTGGATAGATCAGACAGAGGAACCTCCACAGAAGAGAAGTAAGGTCACAACTGATGCAATCCCCATTACACCAGTCATTAAACAAAATGAGAATGCGAGCATTGGTGCTGTTTCACCACCTTCATTACCTCATCCACTTGTAATTGCCATTGTACACGCTGAACATCCGCAAACAATGTTAAGCGTAGAAGATATTGAGGAAATTAAATCATTTCTAATGAAAAAAATTGAAACCGTAGAAAATATCACAGGACATGGCCTCATCTTCTGTGACACGCATGATGGATGGCTTACGCTTAAATGCTCTAATATTGAGAGTAAAAATTGGCTAATGAATATAGTTACTAAAATGCAAACATTACTCCGAAGCAGTCTTAAAATGTGCATGGAAGATGAAATATCAAAAAGAATTATTTGTACAATATATATTCCATATAAAGATCGAACACCACATGATCGTCTGCTCCTAAGATTATCTAAACAAAATGTTGGCCTAAACACCAAAGATTGGCAAATTGTACGTTCCATGATAGATGGCGGTGGCAGAGAAGTTCTTACAATATGTATAGATGTAGAATCTGCAAATGCAATTATTGAGCGTGATAGAAAATTATTTTTCAATTTTGGTATAATAACTGTAAAGTTTAATAATAATGTAAAAATAAGCAGGCAATAATGAATTGCGAAAAAAGCAATTGCCGGTTAAGTGCCTTTATTTAGTGGGATGTGGCAACCCTATTGGGGATATCTACCTTAACGTACAAAAAGTAAAAAACTAAAAATGATTAAATAAAACATTAATCCCCAGCTTTTAAAATATTAATATATGGAATAAAAAATTGCTGAACCTAAGCAGCATACAATGTATTAAAATTCTTAACCATAAAAATCCAAAGGGTTATGGCAATAAGTACTTTGTTAAGTAATCAGGCTATAAATCGCAAAACGGGGTATAATAATGAAAAAAAATGTTATACAAATTCAATAATTTGGAATATATGAAAACCTTTGCATATCTCTTAAAATTTATTATAATTAATAGCAATTACACTGAAGAAAAATAATTTAAAATTATCTTTATTAAATGATTACTTGGTATAAATATGGATAGTCAACCTTGCGACTTTATAACGGTTGAAAACGATTCAAGTCTTTTGGGTTCAAGTGCACTTTGTTCCAGAAGTTCTTCTCTGGAGTTGGGCATACCATGCTCTTCTCAAAATTTTATAAAAGATACGGACACAATAAATTTAAACAACACTGGCAAACTCCATGATGTGAATATGCCGGGTACATACAATGCGGCACCTTACATGAAGTTTAAACGATTGTCTCGTGCTGAAGAAAAACGCTTAAAAGCAATGGTTAGAAAAGGTGTAACAAGTTTTATGCCAAGAGTTTCCCAAGCTGAGGCAGGGCCAGGTTCCTCAGCAGCCAAGAAAATATTTATACCGTTTACACGTCAACAAAAAAGGATTATTAACCGAAAGGTTAGGGGTGGTATGAATCCTGAAATTGCCAAGAAAGTACAGTGTGAACGTTACGACTATTATTTACATAAAATTGCTGAACAGTATGCTGTTAAAAAAGCAAATAAAAATTCTATTTTGTGCAAATCGATTAATGATTCTACTTATTTAAATAAACAAGAATCGCATGGAAGCGATGAGCAACCTTGTACGTCGCAAGCTCATGTTCCAGAAGCATCAAATGATTCTCAACGTAAAAGAAATGAAAACGTTCAAGAAAATAATTTACTCAAATTAAAGCGAACTGAAGCAGATGCTAAGAAACTAAAACGTTTAGAAAATGCAAAGTTTTCGAGTCAAAAAGGTGTCAAAGAAAAGGAACGCCAACGAATCTCCAAAAACCACTCCAAGAAAGCTAAATCTAACATGAAGGAATACAGACTGTTTCCAAAAACTGCGTTCATTGACTCTCTTCGAAACAAATCAATTGAAACAGCTACTTTTAAGCCAACTAAACAGCAATTTCATCCTGATAGCAAAACCTATCAGCTAAACATAAAACACATCGAACATCCCAAAATTATGTTTAAAAATGAAGAAATAGAAGCCATCAGACTATGTCTGCTGGAAGAAATTGATAAAAGTGAACATTTTACTACAGACATTGGCTTCAGTGGCACTTTCAAATATAACGGATGGCTTGTACTTAAGTGTTACAACAAAGAAACAAGAAAATGGGCCATTGAAGCGGTTAACAAAATAAAGCCATTTCAAGGTGCTAAAATAAAAACAGAAACGCCTGACGACCAGGGTAAAGAATATGTTTGTACTGCCAACATTCCGTCAAAGTTCCACTTTTCTCATAGTAACGTATTAAAAATGCTGTCCAACGAAAATCGGCTGTGCACCTGGGACTGGCGAATTTTAGAAACTGCTAGTGATGACACTGGTAATGGGTTAGTTACTTTTGTAGTGGATGAACAATCGAAAAAAATTATTCAAGAGCGAAAAGGAATAATAAAATTTAACAGATATAACATCCATATGAGAATTATAAATAATGTTTAGAACTAAAAAAGTATTTATCTCAAAGATTACACGCACTACTTAGTTTACTTATGCAAATAATGACATACGTAGCTTAGTATACTAGTTTTTATCACGTACAAGATACTTTGTGAAAATGTACTATATAATGATGCCATTTCTATTCACCATATTTTATAAAAATATATTAAGAATTGAAATTGTGTCTCTAACAAAATAACAAAGTATAATTCTTATTTGGGAGGGTATGAAAATAAAAAAGAAAATGCTTGAATTTGATGAAAACCATGTGCACTTATTATTTTGTATATTAATAAAGAAAAGCAGGGATGTCTTTCATTCAGCAACCCTTACAGTGAAAACATTTTTTTTTGCAGAAAACACGAAATAAAGTATAAAATAGCAAAATACATAACAAAATCGAAATTACAAAAATATAATGAAAAAGAAACAAGCTTATGGAAATAAAATATTGGATAAATTGCATCGTGGTATTGTTTGGGCATGCATAGGAATTACAATTTTTGGTACGTGTGCATTAGGTGAAAGAGCTTGGTATTATTTGACCGTAACACGACCGGAAAGGAAAAAAGCTGAGTTAAAAATGCTGGAAGAAGGAGCACATGATAAGTCTAAAGAGTTGCAATATTAAGCAAGAATATGTAATTTAAATAGGTATCGTGCAATAAATGGATTGTATTTATTGTAAAAATGTGTATATAAAAAAAAAAAAAAAATATGTAAAATATAACAAGGAAAACAGCTGATTCTGGCTTAGGCCAAACGTGAGTACCATTATCTATAGGGTAAGGGTTACATGAAAGCTTCGTTTGCCAAATCGACTCCACTTTTATTGACTCTTAACTGCATTTATTCCAAATATCTGTACATATTGAATGTACAAATTAAATTTAATAAATTTAAAGAGATTATGTACATTTTGCTGTCTCTACTCTCTGCTATATGGAGTAAAATCGATTTACAGGTGAGCCATTCATATATGTGTCAATTTTGATCTTCCTGCCTTATATTAATGTGAAAAACATTTTAAACTTTTACAGTTGGGAATCGATATATCGAGACGGATTTCAATGGAATCAAAATTTTCAATTATTAATTAACTGCTCCGAGGTTCCAATTTAACTTATACGTTTATAAAATAGCTGCAATTTTGGATTGTGTAGTAATTTACGGTTTCGTGAATTTCGTTTAAAATTATAAACGGTACAAGCCAACATTATGTAATTTTGAGATTTGAAAAAGTCTTGAGCCTCCTTATCCACGACATCGGATTTTATATGCTAAACAATTATTCAATCAATTAGTACTCTGTTCTGTGAATAGAAAATTTTACATCTTACATTAAAACCTTTGCTTTTGGCGATTTGTTCACAGTGACCCAGTAAAGGTTTTGCTATTTTTTTATAATTATAATCATCATCGACTGACAAGAGGCGAACCTCAAAGACTTTCTCTAGATGATCAATAATACCACTATTACGGTTGTGCTGATTTAAAAAAGCAAGATTCTGTTTCACAACACCTTGCGGCATTTGGCATAAATGTAAAGATTCGCACTTCAAATGTTGCGATGTTAAAATATTGCTAATGACAGCTGCTATAATCTATAATCAATTAATTAGGTTTTGTCACAAAGAGTGTGGATTGTACCAACCTTATTATCAGTTGAATTTCTGACCATAACAGCCAAACCATCATGCAATATCATTTTGTACATATAAAATTCCATTAAATCACTGCAGCAATCACCTTTCAAACATGTTTTCAAGGATTTATGAAATGGTTCATTATGACTTTTCGCTCTTGTTAAATAATCAAACAAATCTGAACAATTTCTTTCATTAACATTTTCGTAGCAAAGCTTACTGATATCTTGTGAAGGTTTAATAGATTTCAAAATACGCTTTACAACGTTCATATTAAGTATGAAGAGAAATTTCACGCTGAAATTTGTAAATTTTCTTTAAAATTTAAAATAAACACATGATTTGTAAAGAAAGTTGAATTCAAAATTTTATATTCGGTGTGAAATGTGTCATTTGAAAAAAAAAAAAAAATTCATGTGTAGAGTTACCAATGTAATGGATTATTTTACAGTACTTTGTCATGGCAACATTGTTTCGTTATGACAAAAATAAAGGTTTCGCCAGTATTTTTACAGAGTGGTGTAAATAAAATTAAGACGGAAACGAAAGTTAAATTAAAGTAATAATAATTATTTTGTCATTATAATTAAATGTGTATATATTCTTTCACTAATTTTTTGTTTTATATACATCAGCTTCACTATTCCAATTCCTTCGCTACTAATTGCACTTTAGTATGCGGTACCTCCACTTTAAAAACGGGCTCTTCACATTCATCCTTATAACTATCATAATGCTGTTCATATACCACTTCAAAGTCAAGAGATTTAAATATTTTCTGGGTAAATAAACTCGTAGCTTCGGCTTTCATTAGCTATAAAAAAGAAATTTGTTTTTGCTTAATATTGATTAAAGGATAAACAAAGGGTTTTATAAATTACCCGAAATCCATTTACTCGGGCCACTTGTTCACTACATTTAATCAATTGATTAGCTATACCTTGGCATCTATATTGGTCATCTACTGATAAAATATGAATGTCAAATGCTTTATCGACGTTAAATTGCTGAAATAGATCCACTTTTAAATTTAACGCGCAAAGAAATTTAAGGATTTCCCTAAATTTTTTGTCATCATTGCATTGTATTTTCTCTGAAGCACTTTCTAAATCTCCTGGACGTAAAATATCATTCAAACTAACACCAGCAATCTGAAAATTTTGCCAAAAATCATATTGGACTTTATATTTATGAAATGGCCTTCTCTTTACCTTATCGTTATCATCCACTGCCATAACACTTAAATGATTTTCTAATGACTCTAAGCTGTGACGTTCTAAATCTTTGTGGCCCTCGCCGCGACGACTAAGGCCCACTGCTTTATTAAGCGGCTCATCAGCAAAGAAACTCTTCCGCAAATGCTCTATAACATCGTCATAATGTTCAGGGCTAATTAGTTTGTACTCCACTCTCTCTAAAGTAATCATGAGTATTACATAATTAGAAAATTTTTTTGGAAAAAAGAAATTTTAAAATTTCACAACAAAAAGGAAATTATTTAATCATTTTGTTAATTAACCACATAAATGAAAATTAATAAGACTCGAAAACTGGTTGAAGTTCAAAACTGAATCCCCTCAAACTTAAGGCATTGTGGGTATTGAAAGGTCTAATTTATATAAAAGGAAAAGTTGTATGATTTGTATAATTTCTTTAGTTAACAAACCTTTTGGGTAAAACATACTTTTTAGTCCGCTGCACAAAAATCTGACGTATTTGAAATAACTCATGGATCCACAGCTCCAACTAATAAGGTTTAATTTGACCTTTGGGCGCACAAATCAGACTTTGGCTAAAGCGTTGGTACTTATTTTATTTTCATGAAGAAGTCAAATATGCAATCGCGCAAATACTGATGAAGTATACTTTTTTAAAAGGTATAATTGTTCTCTTCTTTTTACATCTAATAAAAAAAGGACTTATTATATAATGTTATTTCCTTTAAAATTTGAAAGGTACACGTGATTTGATTTATATTTCGTACGTACTGAAAAAAACCGTACCTTTGAAAAGGGTTCCATGTGTAGTGTTACCGTTGTTCTAAATTATTTGGTAATATTTTGCTTCTGGCAATACTGTTTAATAATGAGAAAAACTTGCTCGACTTAGTTCCTTTTTGTAAAATGTTTGTTAACCTTCATTATACTTTTAAATTAATTTGTTCTTTAAAATTATTAGTTCTTCTAAGAGTTTCTTACCTTTTGTATTAAATATATATAAGTATGAGTATATACTCCTATTTATACATATATACAGGAAAGAATGAAAGAAACAAAACAAAATTCAAAATAATGGCGACGATTATTATGTTAAAAAAAATGTTCAAATGATCTAAATCTCAAAAATGCTTTTTTGTCAACAACTAGGACTTAAAAAAACTATTCAGCATGATCTAGTTCTAGTTTCTTTATAATGAAATTAATACTTTATTGCAAAAGAATATTTTGTAGCATTTATTAGCATGCGTGTTACCTTTTCTTATTATTGTAATAAAAATGTTATTCTGCACTATTTGGTGGTTCCTGTTCTATCTTATTGTCACATATGAATAAATATGTATATATGTAGAAACATAGAAAAAACACTTATTAATATGTTGCATATAAATATTTAAAGACTTTAAGATTTATACGTAATACTGAACAATATGTTTTTTGTGTGTTGTAACAATTCGGTTAATTGTGTAATTTATTTAATATATATTTAAATTCTTTTATAGGCATCTGTTTCGCCATTTAGTTCAACGTCTTTACTAACAATTGCATTTTAATATGCGGTGCTTCCACTTTGAAGATGGGCTTTTCAAATTCATCCACATAACGATCATAATATTGTTCCAATAATAATTCGAAGCCTCGAGATTTAATAATTTTTTGTGAAAATATGCTCGTGGCATCGGCTTTCATAAGCTGTATCAAAAATTATTTTTTTTTTTGTGAAAATGCTGTAATTGATCATAAGATTTAATAGATTACCCGAAATGCATTAGCTCGTGCCACTTCTTCACTATGTATAAGCAATTGTTTAGCTATACCTTGGCCTCTGAATTCCTGATCCACCGACAAGATACGCACTTCAAATGCCTTGTCGACATTGAATTGCTGAAACAGATCCACCTTTAAATTGGTCGTGTATAGAAATTTAAATATTTTCTTAAATTTCTCATCATCATTGAATTGCAATTTCTTTAAAGCACTCTCCAAATCCTCCGCATGTACAATACCATTTATGCTAACACCAGCAATCTATAAATTTTTTAATAATTGTTTTTTACCTTTTAACTGTAAATCCATATTTTTATCACCTTATCATTTTCATTTACCGCCATAACACTTAAATGATCTTCCAATGATTCTAAGCTGTGACGTTCTAAATCTTTGTGACCCTCGCCGCGACGACAGAGGCCCACTGCCTTATTAAGCGGCTCATCAGCAAAGAAACTCTGCCGCAAATGCTCTATAACATCGTCATGACGTTCGGGGCTAATTAGTTTGTATTCCATTCTCTCTCTATAGTAATCGTGAGTATTAGATAATTAATTAATTTGTTTTCGGTAAAATTTATGGTTTTCAATTAAGAATTAAAGAAAAATCTAAAATGGCGCAATGATATAAAAAAAGTAAAATAATTTTAAAGTAAAACATTTATACTTAGTTGGACTACTATCAACATACACGATATTTTAAACTTTTCATACCCTACACCCATTTTTTATTAAATCGATCTAATCAAAATAATTCTCATCTAAACACTCTATCGATTTGAATTTGTGTTCAATCTGTAATAGCTTTTAAGATATTTCGATCTACAGACAAGAAAATTGAAATTGGATTGAATTGAGCATCATTTTTGCGTACTTCTTATGATCAATATTCCCACCAATCATACACATACCCCCAGTAATACTTCATCCAAACCTTTGTAATTTCAACTAAAAAAGCACTTAAGTGTCATTTACTCACTTTATATGTATAACGTTTGCTACACCCAGAATGAGGGGTTCAAGACCTCACAAAGTATTTTTGATTAGCATGAAATTTTAAGTCGATTTAGCTTTTGATGTCTCTACTCTACTCTAGGCGTGACAGGTAACTGATTAAATTAAATTTTTTCATTTTAAATTAAAGAAAAAATATAGTCTTGATATATATAAGAATTAACCGATGCATACCTTTTCCTATATTGTTCTGAATTATTTTTAAAATGTCGAGCCACTCTTCACTGACTTCAAACTGTAAATGTTGTCAGTAGAGCAGAATAATTATTCCGAACTAGAAAACTATTTGGTTTCAATTCTAGTGCAACAGTGGCCAACAGAGAAGGAAAAAGTTCGACTTTTTATCCGTTAATTTACAGAAGACTTTTTCATAGATAATACCCGTTATTATAATCACCTACAGTGTGTATTCTCGAAACGTGCTGCTGTGGTCTATAAAATATTGTGTTACAGTGTGGATTAATTTTTTTTGTTTATCTTATTTGTTTTCCTTAAATTGAACAACAGTAGTGTTATGTACATATTGCCTATTCTAACAACAATAACAGCTGGATCAATATGTAAAAATATTATATTATTCTCAATTGTTCAAAAACGTATGGAATGCATAAATGTTTTCATCAAGAAATAATTCGCTAGCATTTGCATTAATTTGAAAATATTTATGCGTAATATTTGATATTATGAAGGCCTCATATACAATGTGAAAGTATGCGCTACAAAAGGCAAGTTTGAATATTTTGAAAAGCACGAAACGCAGACTCGCAGATTAATGCAAAATGTTACAACCACATATAAAGTTTATATGTACAATCCGCTATAAGTTAGTTTTAGTATTTATGTTAATGATGCCTTCAATTGTTATTTCTATTAAATATATCATTACAATATCTAATTATAACAATAACAAGACCTAAAAATAGTTCGCGTTGGCCAATTCTTAAATATCCTCCACATCTAAACACAAATTGTGGATAACAGTGGACATAATACGTATCAACTTTTACGCGGGATTTTAATTAAGTTTTTTTGTTGTAAATTTAAGTTCGTGTCTGTCTTTTCAACTGCGCCCACTTTTTCACATCTACATCTGAAAAATTTCAAATTCGTAAATCCAAATGTAGGCGTGGCCCTTAGCCGATTTTGTTCAATATAAATAACGAACAAAAACCAGAAATTAAACAGAATTTCCGCTCATTTTGTCAAAGTATGCGAGTGTGACAGAACCATCAACAGACAGAAATACGGACAGACATTTTTAGATCGCCTCCGAATTTGTTATTAATCAAGAGTATATAAGTAAGACGTTGCAAATGTTATGTTAACTTTGGTATACCTTCATCACCAATCATTTTCACGTAAAATTGTTTAATCGTGTATAGAATTGATTGCCATTGTTTCAATTATTCATTTATTTATTTGTAAACAAAATATTTACTATTCGATGTTTTAATGTTTTTAATTTTCTCTTGTTGTGAGATATGTCATAAACTATCACTAAAACTGAATACTTTGTCGCTCGCGTTCACACACACTCAATTATAATTAAGTAATAAAGACGCAGACACATCAAGTGCATAAATTATTTATTTGGTTTATGGGACATTTATAATTTATTTATAGGACAATGTAAACGTACACACGTTTTTACTTTTGTTTTATTAAACGACAAATGTTGCGACAGTAAAATAATAACAACAATAACAACTATGTAAACATTTATTAGAATGTGCATTTCAAACTGTTTGAAAACATAAATCGATTGTTTTTTTTTTTTTGGGATGTTTGTCTAAATCGAGTCAGGTTTTGATGCTAAAAAAAAATTGAAAATCGTATTAAAATAAAACAATTCGTGTAAAAATTTTTTCTTTTTTTTTTTGTTTTAACTCGTGTTAAATCAAATTCGTGTAAAAAGAGAATTAGGTGTACTTGGTAAGGTCTTCGAGGCTTCTTTTTAGGTGTTGCAAGCGGAATGGTGAACGTAGGTGGAGGGCATACATTGCAGAGGCAAATGAAAAAACGCGTAACGCAGGAAAAATTGAGGACTTATCCGAAGGCATAATTGCAAGTGTTATAGAATAATTTGTATTGCGTTCCCTGCCTCTTGATAAAATGCTCTTTGGGCAGCCCTTTCATATGCGTACATTTTATATTCTATTAAGCCTCCTCAACTTCTTTCCTTTGAATTTATTATTTCGTATCTTTCTTCTAATATTTTATATTCATAATTAAGGAATCAGTTGTGATTGACAAACACTTAAAACATAAATATGTTGTAAGCGTACCCATGGCTCTCAATTATGACCAAAACCGAATGTAAATTTCATTCATATGAAAAAGTCACGATGTGAATCATCTTCACAGCAATCGGCATAACTTTGGCAATAATATGAATAATAAATAATAAACCTCTAAGCAGCTATATACGTGCATTTAACATTGATTAGATCGCATCGTAATGAATTTTATTGTAAATTATTATTATTTTTAAAATTTTTTTATTTAATTTGCTCTCTTTTTCAAAGCATTGGTGGATTGAAATGAAATTATGGGAAGTAACAGTTAGAATGCGATAAGTTTAAGATCATTATAATAAATTCAATATGGCGGATTTCTCATTTTTTTACAATTAACTTGATATGGGTGTCAAATGAAAGATATTAACGAGTAGAATATGACAGTTTTATAGTGCGTTGTAATAGATTAATAAATTCAAAATGGTGGTTTATTTATTATTTCACCTTGACGAGTTCAATATCAAAAGTTGATTGTGATTATTCTAAATCAAATCGAAGCTCTTTTTAAAAAATTAATATTTATTAACATTACTTCCGAATATACCATAAAAAAGAAAATTATTACACCATTTAATGTATTGGGGTATATAGAGGGGTGTACACAAATCGACAGAGCACATAAGTAATGAGTCAAGAGAGAACCACCTGTAGCAAAGGATATTTACTCTTCCTTTGAAAGTTTTACGCATTATACAAAGCAAACTCCTTGTCATTATATATGAGTAGGTCAGTAGTAATTAAAAATTTTATATATTAGTGAAAAAAGTAATAACTTCTCGACAGTATTAGTATAGAATAAAGTATTCTTCTATCCCTCAAATTAAAAGACCACAGATTTTAAAAATCAATATTTATTTTGATTAGGTTTTGTTTTTTGAACTTATACGCATTGGCTCCTAAACCACTCACTTAATATGTACATTATATGACTATATACAGAAATAAGGATATAATAATTTACACAATACACATATATAACAGGCATACAATATACACAGTATATACACAGTATACGCGCGCTTCTGACTGTAGTTTGCACTACATACTTATACATACTTATAGTAAAAGATAAGATGGCAGAAAAGTACAAAAGAAGTATAAAATCATGTTATACACAACAAATAATAATAATAACAACAACTAAATAAAAACATACACACACACATTTTTCAACATGTATACACAACGTATATAGAAATGTTTTGGCTGAGGCCAAATCTTAAGTACCCACCATCCATGCACGTAAGCTTCTCCAGCCGTATATATGTATATTTTCTGTAATTTACAAGTAATACGAAAAACTTACTTAAAAAATTTATCCTTTTTCAGTTGTTGTTGCATTGTGGGTATGTCGCTTAACGGATTTAGTCCCATTTGAACACAAACCAACATCTAAATTCTACCAACACTTTTGCCAAATTTGGAATCAATATCTTATACCATACACATATAAAAGAGTAATTATTACAGGACGGACAGACATGCTTAGTATTTAATGCTGATACAATATATATACTTTGTGGGGTCTCCGACACCTCCTTTTGGGCGTTGGAAATATTATCACAAAGTGATATGCACCCCCCTATACATACGATGGTGGGTCTAAAGACACTGTATAGTGTATACCACTATAAAAGTAAAATTCAATTGAAAACAATTTTCACTACATGACACTTACACTTATTTTTGAAAAAAATATTTAAAAAAAAATACTAAAAATCATGTAACCCTATAATAATATTAATAATTTATTTTAACGCTTAGAGAAAAAGCGTAAAATTTTGAAAATTTATTATTTATTGATTACCGTGAATTTTTGAATATTTTGTGATTTTATTTATTTATTTTGCGTTGAATAACTTTAAAAAAAAATTTCTTTTTATCAATTGTTGATTGTTTTCAAACTTTCTTCGTTCAATTTCAATTTAATACTAAAACTGATGATGAACAAAGGAACTCTTAAATGTTCTGCACTAAACAGAGACCTCTAAATATTTAGCAGTCTCTGACTAAATCAGAGATTACATGTATGTAAGTCTTTTGTATAATGTGAAAATAAGAGAATCGTGCTGCTGCAGCTGCTGCTTTTAAACGCTGTTTGAGTTTTTGTGTATATAGTGTTGATGTTCCTTAATAGCATTATAATTAAATATTGTATGTATTGTGTATACTTTTATATTGCGGGTGACATTTACTATCTTAGACGGACCCCTTGCATCCTTATGTTAATAAATACACCAGATTTGCTAATTGTGGGGAGTATTATAATAAAAATTTGTATTAAATTTCTTGCACACGGTTTCGTTTGTATTCATGTTTGTCCGTCGGCTCTTGTGTCAAGTATTCAAGTACGACTCAAAAATTCCACAATTTACTTCAACCAAATATAATTTATTCTGTAAACCGTTACACGATTTATAGGTTTTACTTTAGTATATAATATTAAAGAAAAATAATAAAAATTATTCAAAATTTCATCTCAATGTTTAAGTTGTTGCATTCCGTGGGTACTTAAGTGCTGAATCGTACTAATGGACACGTAATTTAAATGCGTTTATTTTCAAGAATAGACAAATTCCTAATGAAAGTGAAGTGGAATAGATACATTAAAGATGAAAGGAGATGAAAGAATGTTTAATAAAGCCATAAATACGCAAAAAAAATAACATTTAACAATTTGTAGTGTGGTTTTCATTGTTATTGTTATAGAAAATTTCTTAACTTTACGCAATGCAGTATATACTATCCCTTTAATTATTAAAACTATTTCATAAAATATTCTTATCATCAAAATTAGTGGATTTTCCATCGTATTTAGAAATAAAAGGGATTAGAGCTACCGTTAAAAAAAATATAAGGCTTTTGAGATCATCTAATAGTAACTATAATCGCATATATTTCGCCATCGATTTCTTATATTATTACTTATAATATTAAAGTACGTTTGTTAGATGGCGCCACAGAATTCTACAATGCAGAGACAATAACGAAATGTCGCTCTTTTAAATTTTTTGAACAAAACCTCCAAACACTATATGCACAGTTCTTTGTATGAAAAAAGAGAAAAATCGTAATAATTTATTTGTTTTAATTACTTTTGTTATCAAAACAATGCAAATATTTAAAATATCAAATCTAATTTAGCTTGTGTGTATTATTTAACTCTGGAGGGTAATCACGTAAGCGATAGTGATGGTACGACAATAGTTATTTTTAAATTTTCATTTTCATAAGCGATAGAAAGCATCATCGTCAAACTATTATCGTACTTTTGTATTTTCGTAACCTTATAAACCGTCATGTAGCATCGCGCAAACAACCGTTATCTTGCGATTGCAAAATAGCTATCGTTTTATAATAATATAAATTAAAAGAAAAAAAAAAAGGAAAAGATAAAATTAAAAGATGTAAGTAATACATTACTAAATTGTGAAGAAATTAAATAAGAATTGAAATTTCTAGGAAAAATGCATATTTTTTTAACATGTAATTAAAAATTTATTACTTTCGAACTACATATCTACAATATCTATATATTTTTCTATTTTCTATTTAGATTTACAGAAAAATTTTTAGAAAGTCAGTGGTGTGGACCACAGAGTAATACTTGGCTTCTCGGTAAATTACAAAATATTTCAACATAAAATATTTTTCTAAACAGAAATAATGTATAAATGAGAAAATTTATATTCTAATTGTCTTTGAGCAGGTGCTCACGATACAACTCTCTGTCTTTGTTTACTAAAATAAACGCCATATGATAAATTCTGTCATTCACAATGAATAATAACACGACTACCATCATCGCAACTACGACAATAGTTTCAAAAGTTACGTGATTACCCTCCTGGTTTGCGGTGTAAAATCTCGTTCCGTTCCGGTTTTCTAAAGTTTTTTTGATAGTATTTATCGCCAACTGTTTGATTTTGACATTTCTCACAAGACAATTGTCAGCTGACCTTGCACGTATAGGTGGAAACAAAAGTATTCGTTTTGCATTAAATTGGGGATAATTTGATAATTTTACTTTAGATATACACAAAAAATTAAATTGAAATATGTCGGGCAAAGATAGATTACCGATTTTCCCTTCTCGTGGGTATGTTTTTATATTAAAATTGTATATTAAATTTAAGTATTATATGTTGTTAAATAATCAACTTCAAGTTAAATGATTCACACATAGAAGTAACTGAAATATATAAAAATATATAATTTGTTATATATCATTATAGTGCACAAATGTTAATGAAATCCCGTTTGGCTGGTGCACAAAAGGGTCATGGTTTATTAAAGAAGAAAGCTGATGCTCTACAAATGCGTTTTCGTATGATTTTGGGTAAAATTATTGAGGTAATTAAACACATATATATTAAAATAATGAGAAATACAGTTATTAATTCTTAATTCTTTGCTACCAATAGACTAAAACTTTAATGGGTGAGGTAATGAAGGAAGCAGCCTTTTCCCTAGCTGAGGCTAAATTTACTACAGGTGACTTTAATCAGGTGGTGTTACAGAATGTAACCAAAGCACAAATTAAAATACGTACTAAAAAAGATAATGTGGCTGGTGTTACATTGCCGGTATTCGAATCCTATCAGGATGGTACGGATACGTACGAATTGGCTGGTTTGGCACGTGGAGGTCAACAATTAGCTAAATTAAAAAAGAACTATCAAAGTGCTGTTAAACTTTTAGTGGAATTGGCTTCCTTGCAAACGTCATTTGTTACTTTAGATGAGGTGATTAAGATCACCAATCGTAGAGTTAATGCCATAGAACATGGTAGTTATAAAAGTTATAAAAGTTAGTTATAAAGTTAGTTCTAAAATATTTTCTCATTTCAAGTGATAATACCACGTATTGATCGCACTTTGGCTTACATTATTTCCGAACTGGATGAGCTTGAACGCGAGGAGTTCTATCGTTTAAAAAAGATCCAAGATAAGAAACGTCAGGCACGTGCTAAAGCTGATGCACATAAAGCCGAATTGCTGAAGCAAGGTATAGACATTCGCAATACAATCAATATATTGGACGAAGGAGATGACGATGTACTTTTTTAAAAAACTCAATGTTATGGTTTTTTTTTTATGTTATTCTAACTCAATGTGTAATGTGCTGTACACGATGTGTACTTTAGCCTTAACAAAAAAGAGTTTCATATAAATTGTTTTCTCTTCCATATCTATATATATAAACACTGTTTCGTTCTATAATATTCCATAATTTTAATGTTTTCTTGTACTAAATATATGCTTTCAAAAAATGTTATTGTGAGGAAAAAAAAAGAAATTGTAATCAATAAACAATGTTATGATAAAAAGTAATTCGTATTTTTCAGTGATTAAAGAATACTCGTACATTTTATTTCAAATATATTTTTATTGTCGCGCATGACTTACATAATTTTAATAAATTTACAAAATTTCAAGTTTTATTGAATGGTCGTAAGTTGATCTCTAAGAGCCGAAATAGCTCAGTTGGGAGAGCGTTAGACTGAAGATCTAAAGGTCCCCGGTTCAATCCCGGGTTTCGGCAGAGAACTTTTTTCCTATTATACATATTTATTGTTTCACATTAACTATCGAAACTTTACACGTATCAAAAATTGATTTTTTTAAACATTATTTAAAAAATTAAACATTTATTTAATATTTATAATATTTTTTCTATTCTCTACATTTTTGTGGAACTTATTTTATACAATTTATATTTTAGGCAATTTATATTGTTATGATACATATTATTAATGTCAAAATATTAATTATGAATACATTTTGGTTTTTATGGTAAATTTAGAGTCAGTTCTACTAAGAAGGAGGAGCATTATTTATACTCCATATATTTTCAGAATACTGGAGGCATATGTATATGAGGGTACATATCACTTTGTCAAAACGTTTGCAACGCCCAAAAGGAGGCAAAATCGATGAAGCGATACGCCCACCATGCAACAAAAATTAAAAAGGAGAAGCTGTCATGCATCAATGGTGGGTTTTCAAGGTAGTTTTTTTACTTGCTTTTTATATTTTTTCTTATACGCGTAGGGTATTAAACATTAAGTTTTCTATGTAATTTGCAATATTTTATAACTACAACACCAACACCCTTACATTGATTATTAATAATGTGCTCAATAAATTATATTTAACTATTTTTTTTTTAATTAAAGCATATAGTGCCACAAACACTTTACACTCTTAAACACAAATTATTCATAGATAGGAAACTTCTGCATTGTAGGGCAAATATTTGTTATAGTTCGTATGGATATGTGTTATACTCGTATGTTACTTAACAGAGAACATGAAAATTGGCTTTTTCGCATTTATGTGTAATAAGCTGGGTCTGATTATATAAAAAAATCTTAATTAAAAAAAGATATTTGAAAGAAAATCGAAAAATACATTTTACAACAAAATATTGGAATAATAATGATAGGAATCATTTTAATTATTTACAAAATGTTTTCAAAGTTCTTTCCTTTATATTATAATTAACATAAATATTTAACATGATAAAATTAGCGGTACTGTCCTAGTCCAAGTGAATACTACAA
The DNA here is from genome assembly GCA_949710015.1 of Crataerina pallida. Classification (NCBI taxonomy): domain Eukaryota; kingdom Metazoa; phylum Arthropoda; class Insecta; order Diptera; family Hippoboscidae; genus Crataerina; species Crataerina pallida. Next base: position 3,605,607 of record OX453291.1, on the reverse strand, counting down.
TTTTAGTGTTAACGGAATGAAAGGGAAGCAAGATAAGTATGTAAAGTGAACAATATATAAAATCAGTCTTGAGGTCTTGATGAAGAAACAAAAATAAGTGAAAATATTGAACTTTGAAAGAAATTCGCATTTTTTCAGTTTTTTTTTCATATAAATGAAAGCCTAGTCCAAACTTATTATACAATCGCCAAGCGAACAAAATAAAAATGTCTCTTTCCCGAGATTCATTTTAATAAACTCGGCCATATGGCAAAGTATTTGGGTAGTAGGGAATAAATAGTTTGCTGCCAAAACGGGCCGACTGTGTTGACTCACTACTGCAATGAATAATAAAAAATATATTCAACAATTACGTTAATATAGAGCAACAAAAACAACATTGAAACAAATTGTTATTTAAAACGTACCTCGATGAAAACATGGACGTACAAATTTCAGTACGTTGTACACGCCCATTGTTGTTATTGTGCAATGCACCGTCACTGCCGCTGTTCCGATAGCGAATGAAACGCCTGCGCGAGCGTATCAATGAGAAAATAGCCACAATTACAGCCGCAAGAAATATTATCCCCAAGACACAAAACGATATCGCCAACTTGGATACCGACAAACACAGGACGCCATCATTCAGGAGGGGCCTCAAATAAGGGGAATACTCTTCCACTATTTAAGCACAAAACAAATGTTACCCTCTCAGCACATAATTCAAGTGCAATAATTGTTTTTCTGTGGTCTATACCTGTCATATTGTAACGTGGATCGTAACGCAAACGATCCATTTCAATTTGTGGTGCTGTCACCGCCAACGAATTGAAAACATCAATACGTGCCAAATGTTTATCCGTGCTTAAGATTAACTTCTCATCTGTGCTACAATTAACCTGTTAACGATAATAAAAACCATAATAATAGTAACAACAACAAAAACAAATTTTTATAAAGAGAAAAAATTATATTTCGTTTAAGCATCGTTCATCTTAGCACAGTAGTCCAAAAACTTCTTAAACCACACATTTCATTTCATTTTCTTTTCATTTATTTATTTCATTAAGAAAAATATGTGTGTTTGCGAGTGTGTGCCATCCACCTCTTTAGCTCAAGGCTTATAACATTATGTGTCATTCGCAGGCAGTGTCACGCCCATTAATTTATCGATCCTTGCAAAGCTACGAAAATTTCTAAACGTTTGCAAAAAATTTGACTAAAATTGGAGCAGTCCTTTTCTAGTTATAAGCCAAGCAAGTTCACCTTCAATATTGTGGACGTAGTTGTGAAAATCACACAAATATACAAATGTTAGCAAAATACCAGGCGCCCAGAATTGCGTAGTAAGCGAATTTAGATTATAGACATTTTTGAACGTCTTATAACTCGCGAACGGCTGCACGGATAGGAAATTAGGCCAGCTTTCAAACAAGGTATAATATGTGGGCGTGGCATTACCAATTTTGGAAATAAATGTGTACTTTTAAAAGATCTTTTTGCAAAAAAATGAGCAGTGCCACGCCCATGAATGGGATATCCCCATAAAGCTGGAGAAATTTCCAATTTTTGCAAAAAATTTGACCAAAATCGCAGCAGTAGCTTTCCAGTTATAAGCCTAACAAGTTCACCTTCATTCCTGTAGTTGTCAGTTTGAAAATCATGTCTGTATAAAAATTTTAGCAAAAAATACCAGGCGCCCAGCATGCTCAGCAAGCAAATTTTGATTTTAGGAATTTTTCAAAGTCGTATAACTTTTGAACGGCTGCACGGATTGTGTTCAAATTTTTTGTGCAAGATAGGAAATTAGGCCAGCTTTCAAACAAGGTATAATGTGTGGGCGTGGCATTACCAATTTTGGTAATAAATATGTATTTTTAAAAGGTCTTTTTGCAAAAAAATGAGCAGTGCCACGCCCATGAATGGGATATCCCCATAAAGCTGGAGAAATTTCCAATTTTTGCAAAAAATTTGACCAAAATCGCAGCAGTAGCTTTCCAGTTATAAGCCTAACAAGTTCACCTTCATTCCTGTAGTTGTCAGTTTGAAAATCATGTCTGTATAAAAATTTTAGCAAATAATACCAGGCGCCCAGCATGCTCAGCAAGCAAATTTTGATTTTAGGAATTTTTCAAAGTCGTATAACTTTTGAACGGCTGCACGGATTGTGTTCAAATTTTTTGTGCAAGATAGGAAATTAGACCAGCTTTCAAACAAGGTATAATGTGTGGGCGTGGCATTACCAATTTTGGTAATAAATATGTATTTTTAAAAGGTCTTTTTGCAAAAAAATGAGCAGTGCCACGCCCATGAATGGGATATCCCCATAAAGCTGGAGAAATTTCCAATTTTTGCAAAAAATTTGACCAAAATCGCAGCAGTAGCTTTCCAGTTATAAGCCTAACAAGTTCACCTTCATTCCTGTAGTTGTCAGTTTGAAAATCATGTCTGTATAAAAATTTTAGCAAATAATACCAGGCGCCCAGCATGCTCAGCAAGCAAATTTTGATTTTAGGAATTTTTCAAAGTCGTATAACTTTTGAACGGCTGCACGGATTGTGTTCAAATTTTTTGTGCAAGATAGGAAATTAGGCCAGCTTTCAAACAAGGTATAATGTGTGGGCGTGGCATTACCAATTTTGGTAATAAATATGTATTTTTAAAAGGTCTTTTTGCAAAAAAATGAGCAGTGCCACGCCCATGAATGGGATATCCCCATAAAGCTGGAGAAATTTCCAATTTTTGCAAAAAATTTGACCAAAATCGCAGCAGTAGCTTTCCAGTTATAAGCCTAACAAGTTCACCTTCATTCCTGTAGTTGTCAGTTTGAAAATCATGTCTGTATAAAAATTTTAGCAAATAATACCAGGCGCCCAGCATGCTCAGCAAGCAAATTTTGATTTTAGGAATTTTTCAAAGTCGTATAACTTTTGAACGGCTGCACGGATTGTGTTCAAATTTTTTGTGCAAGATAGGAAATTAGGCCAGCTTTCAAACAAGGTATAATGTGTGGGCGTGGCATTACCAATTTTGGTAATAAATATGTATTTTTAAAAGGTCTTTTTGCAAAAAAATGAGCAGTGCCACGCCCATGAATGGGATATCCCCATAAAGCTGGAGAAATTTCCAATTTTTGCAAAAAATTTGACCAAAATCGCAGCAGTAGCTTTCCAGTTATAAGCCTAACAAGTTCACCTTCATTCCTGTAGTTGTCAGTTTGAAAATCATGTCTGTATAAAAATTTTAGCAAATAATACCAGGCGCCCAGCATGCTCAGCAGGCAAATTTTGATTTTAGGAATTTTTCAAAGTCGTATAACTTTTGAACGGCTGCACGGATTGTGTTCAAATTTTTTGTGCAAGATAGGAAATTAGGCCAGCTTTCAAACAAGGTATAATGTGTGGGCGTGGCATTACCAATTTTGGTAATAAATATGTATTTTTAAAAGGTCTTTTTGCAAAAAAATGAGCAGTGCCACGCCCATGAATGGGATATCCCCATAAAGCTGGAGAAATTTCCAATTTTTGCAAAAAATTTGACCAAAATCGCAGCAGTAGCTTTCCAGTTATAAGCCTAACAAGTTCACCTTCATTCCTGTAGTTGTCAGTTTGAAAATCATGTCTGTATACAAATTTTAGCAAATAATACCAGGCGCCCAGCATGCTGAGCAAGCAAATTTTGATTTTAGGAATTTTTCAAAGTCGTATAACTTTTGAACGGCTGCACGGATTGTGTTCAAATTTTTTGTGCAAGATAGGAAATTAGGCCAGCTTTCAAACAAGGTATAATGTGTGGGCGTGGCATTACCAATTTTGGTAATAAATATGTATTTTTAAAAGGTCTTTTTGCAAAAAAATGAGCAGTGCCACGCCCATGAATGGGATATCCCCATAAAGCTGGAGAAATTTCCAATTTTTGCAAAAAATTTGACCAAAATCGCAGCAGTAGCTTTCCAGTTATAAGCCTAACAAGTTCACCTTCATTCCTGTAGTTGTCAGTTTGAAAATCATGTCTGTATAAAAATTTTAGCAAAAAATACCAGACGCCCAGCATGCTCAGCAAGCAAATTTTGATTTTAGGAATTTTTCAAAGTCGTATAACTTTTGAACGGCTGCACGGATTGTGTTCAAATTTTTTGTGCAAGATAGGAAATTAGGCCAGCTTTCAAACAAGGTATAATGTGTGGGCGTGGCATTACCAATTTTGGTAATAAATATGTATTTTTAAAAGGTCTTTTTGCAAAAAAATGAGCAGTGCCACGCCCATGAATGGGATATCCCCATAAAGCTGGAGAAATTTCCAATTTTTGCAAAAAATTTGACCAAAATCGCAGCAGTAGCTTTCCAGTTATAAGCCTAACAAGTTCACCTTCATTCCTGTAGTTGTCAGTTTGAAAATCATGTCTGTATAAAAATTTTAGCAAATAATACCAGGCGCCCAGCATACTCAGCAAGCAAATTTTGATTTTAGGAATTTTTCAAAGTCGTATAACTTTTGAACGGCTGCACGGATTGTGTTCAAATTTTTTGTGCAAGATAGGAAATTAGGCCAGCTTTCAAACAAGGTATAATGTGTGGGCGTGGCATTACCAATTTTGGTAATAAATATGTATTTTTAAAAGGTCTTTTCGCAAAAAAATGAGCAGTGCCACGCCCATGAATGGGATATCCCCATAAAGCTGGAGAAATTTCCAATTTTTGCAAAAAATTTGACCAAAATCGCAGCAGTAGCTTTCCAGTTATAAGCCTAACAAGTTCACCTTCATTCCTGTAGTTGTCAGTTTGAAAATCATGTCTGTATAAAAATTTTAGCAAATAATACCAGGCGCCCAGCATGCTCAGCAAGCAAATTTTGATTTTAGGAATTTTTCAAAGTCGTATAACTTTTGAACGGCTGCACGGATTGTGTTCAAATTTTTTGTGCAAGATAGGAAATTAGGCCAGCTTTCAAACAAGGTATAATGTGTGGGCGTGGCATTACCAATTTTGGTAATAAATATGTATTTTTAAAAGGTCTTTTTGCAAAAAAATGAGCAGTGCCACGCCCATGAATGGGATATCCCCATAAAGCTGGAGAAATTTCCAATTTTTGCAAAAAATTTGACCAAAATCGCAGCAGTAGCTTTCCAGTTATAAGCCTAACAAGTTCACCTTCATTCCTGTAGTTGTCAGTTTGAAAATCATGTCTGTATAAAAATTTTAGCAAATAATACCAGGCGCCCAGCATGCTCAGCAGGCAAATTTTGATTTTAGGAATTTTTCAAAGTCGTATAACTTTTGAACGGCTGCACGGATTGTGTTCAAATTTTTTGTGCAAGATAGGAAATTAGGCCAGCTTTCAAACAAGGTATAATGTGTGGGCGTGGCATTACCAATTTTGGTAATAAATATGTATTTTTAAAAGGTCTTTTTGCAAAAAAATGAGCAGTGCCACGCCCATGAATGGGATATCCCCATAAAGCTGGAGAAATTTCCAATTTTTGCAAAAAATTTGACCAAAATCGCAGCAGTAGCTTTCCAGTTATAAGCCTAACAAGTTCACCTTCATTCCTGTAGTTGTCAGTTTGAAAATCATGTCTGTATAAAAATTTTAGCAAATAATACCAGGCGCCCAGCATACTCAGCAAGCAAATTTTGATTTTAGGAATTTTTCAAAGTCGTATAACTTTTGAACGGCAGCACGGATTGTGTTCAAATTTTTTGTGCAAGATAGGAAATTAGGCCAGCTTTCAAACAAGGTATAATGTGTGGGCGTGGCATTAGCAATTTTGGTAATAAATATTTATTTTTAAAAGGTCCTTTTGCAAAAAAATGAGCAGTGCCACGCCCATGAATGGGATATCCCCATAAAGCTGGAGAAATTTCCAATTTTTGCAAAAAATTTGACCAAAATCGCAGCAGTAGCTTTCCAGTTATAAGCCTAACAAGTTCACCTTTATTCCTGTAGTTGTCAGTTTGAAAATCATGTCTGTATACAAATTTTAGCAAATAATACCAGGCGCCCAGCATGCTGAGCAAGCAAATTTTGATTTTAGGAATTTTTCAAAGTCGTATAACTTTTGAACGGCTGCACGGATTGTGTTCAAATTTTTTGTGCAAGATAGGAAATTAGGCCAGCTTTCAAACAAGGTATAATGTGTGGGCGTGGCATTACCAATTTTGGTAATAAATATGTATTTTTAAAAGGTCTTTTTGCAAAAAAATGAGCAGTGCCACGCCCATGAATGGGATATCCCCATAAAGCTGGAGAAATTTCCAATTTTTGCAAAAAATTTGACCAAAATCGCAGCAGTAGCTTTCCAGTTATAAGCCTAACAAGTTCACCTTTATTCCTGTAGTTGTCAGTTTGAAAATCATGTCTGTATACAAATTTTAGCAAATAATACCAGGCGCCCAGCATGCTGAGCAAGCAAATTTTGATTTTAGGAATTTTTCAAAGTCGTATAACTTTTGAACGGCTGCACGGATTGTGTTCAAATTTTTTGTGCAAGATAGGAAATTAGGCCAGCTTTCAAACAAGGTATAATGTGTGGGCGTGGCATTACCAATTTTGGTAATAAATATGTATTTTTAAAAGGTCTTTTTGCAAAAAAATGAGCAGTGCCACGCCCATGAATGGGATATCCCCATAAAGCTGGAGAAATTTCCAATTTTTGCAAAAAATTTGACCAAAATCGCAGCAGTAGCTTTCCAGTTATAAGCCTAACAAGTTCACCTTCATTCCTGTAGTTGTCAGTTTGAAAATCATGTCTGTATAAAAATTTTAGCAAAAAATACCAGACGCCCAGCATGCTCAGCAAGCAAATTTTGATTTTAGGAATTTTTCAAAGTCGTATAACTTTTGAACGGCTGCACGGATTGTGTTCAAATTTTTTGTGCAAGATAGGAAATTAGGCCAGCTTTCAAACAAGGTATAATGTGTGGGCGTGGCATTACCAATTTTGGTAATAAATATGTATTTTTAAAAGGTCTTTTTGCAAAAAAATGAGCAGTGCCACGCCCATGAATGGGATATCCCCATAAAGCTGGAGAAATTTCCAATTTTTGCAAAAAATTTGACCAAAATCGCAGCAGTAGCTTTCCAGTTATAAGCCTAACAAGTTCACCTTTATTCCTGTAGTTGTCAGTTTGAAAATCATGTCTGTATACAAATTTTAGCAAATAATACCAGGCGCCCAGCATGCTGAGCAAGCAAATTTTGATTTTAGGAATTTTTCAAAGTCGTATAACTTTTGAACGGCTGCACGGATTGTGTTCAAATTTTTTGTGCAAGATAGGAAATTAGGCCAGCTTTCAAACAAGGTATAATGTGTGGGCGTGGCATTACCAATTTTGGTAATAAATATGTATTTTTAAAAGGTCTTTTTGCAAAAAAATGAGCAGTGCCACGCCCATGAATGGGATATCCCCATAAAGCTGGAGAAATTTCCAATTTTTGCAAAAAATTTGACCAAAATCGCAGCAGTAGCTTTCCAGTTATAAGCCTAACAAGTTCACCTTCATTCCTGTAGTTGTCAGTTTGAAAATCATGTCTGTATAAAAATTTTAGCAAAAAATACCAGACGCCCAGCATGCTCAGCAAGCAAATTTTGATTTTAGGAATTTTTCAAAGTCGTATAACTTTTGAACGGCTGCACGGATTGTGTTCAAATTTTTTGTGCAAGATAGGAAATTAGGCCAGCTTTCAAACAAGGTATAATGTGTGGGCGTGGCATTACCAATTTTGGTAATAAATATGTATTTTTAAAAGGTCTTTTTGCAAAAAAATGAGCAGTGCCACGCCCATGAATGGGATATCCCCATAAAGCTGGAGAAATTTCCAATTTTTGCAAAAAATTTGACCAAAATCGCAGCAGTAGCTTTCCAGTTATAAGCCTAACAAGTTCACCTTCATTCCTGTAGTTGTCAGTTTGAAAATCATGTCTGTATAAAAATTTTAGCAAATAATACCAGGCGCCCAGCATACTCAGCAAGCAAATTTTGATTTTAGGAATTTTTCAAAGTCGTATAACTTTTGAACGGCTGCACGGATTGTGTTCAAATTTTTTGTGCAAGATAGGAAATTAGGCCAGCTTTCAAACAAGGTATAATGTGTGGGCGTGGCATTACCAATTTTGGTAATAAATATGTATTTTTAAAAGGTCTTTTCGCAAAAAAATGAGCAGTGCCACGCCCATGAATGGGATATCCCCATAAAGCTGGAGAAATTTCCAATTTTTGCAAAAAATTTGACCAAAATCGCAGCAGTAGCTTTCCAGTTATAAGCCTAACAAGTTCACCTTCATTCCTGTAGTTGTCAGTTTGAAAATCATGTCTGTATAAAAATTTTAGCAAAAAATACCAGGCGCCCAGCACGCTCAGCAAGCAAATTTTGATTTTAGGAATTTTTCAAAGTCGTATAACTTTTGAACGGCTGCACGGATTGTGTTCAAATTTTTTGTGCAAGATAGGAAATTAGGCCAGCTTTCAAACAAGGTATAATGTGTGGGCGTGGCATTAGCAATTTTGGTAATAAATATTTATTTTTAAAAGGTCCTTTTGCAAAAAAATGAGCAGTGCCACACCCATGAATGGGATATCCCCAAAAAGCTGGAGAAATTTCCAATTTTTGCAAACAATTTGACCAAAATCGCAGCAGTAGCTTTCCAGTTATAAGTCTAACAAGTTCACCTTCATTCCTGTAGTTGTCAGTTTGAAAATCATGTCTGTATAAAAATTTTAGCAAAAAATACCAGGCGCCCAGCACGCTCAGCAAGCAAATTTTGATTTTAGGAATTTTTCAAAGTCGTATAACTTTTGAACGGCTGCACGGATTGTGTTCAAATTTTTTGTGCAAGATAGGAAATTAGGCCAGCTTTCAAACAAGGTATAATGTGTGGGCGTGGCATTACCAATTTTGGTAATAAATATGTATTTTTAAAAGGTCTTTTTGCAAAAAAATGAGCAGTGCCACGCCCATGAATGGGATATCCCCATAAAGCTGGAGAAATTTCCAATTTTTGCAAAAAATTTGACCAAAATCGCAGCAGTAGCTTTCCAGTTATAAGCCTAACAAGTTCACCTTCATTCCTGTAGTTGTCAGTTTGAAAATCATGTCTGTATAAAAATTTTAGCAAATAATACCAGGCGCCCAGCATACTCAGCAAGCAAATTTTGATTTTAGGAATTTTTCAAAGTCGTATAACTTTTGAACGGCTGCACGGATTGTGTTCAAATTTTTTGTGCAAGATAGGAAATTAGGCCAGCTTTCAAACAAGGTATAATGTGTGGGCGTGGCATTAGAAATTTTGGTAATAAATATTTATTTTTAAAAGGTCCTTTTGCAAAAAAATGAGCAGTGCCACGCCCATGAATGGGATATCCCCATAAAGCTGGAGAAATTTCCAATTTTTGCAAAAAATTTGACCAAAATCGCAGCAGTAGCTTTCCAGTTATAAGCCTAACAAGTTCACCTTCATTCCTGTAGTTGTCAGTTTGAAAATCATGTCTGTATAAAAATTTTAGCAAATAATACCAGGCGCCCAGCATGCTGAGCAAGCAAATTTTGATTTTAGGAATTTTTCAAAGTCGTATAACTTTTGAACGGCTGCACGGATTGTGTTCAAATTTTTTGTGCAAGATAGGAAATTAGGCCAGCTTTCAAACAAGGTATAATGTGTGGGCGTGGCATTACCAATTTTGGTAATAAATATGTATTTTTAAAAGGTCTTTTTGCAAAAAAATGAGCAGTGCCACGCCCATGAATGGGATATCCCCATAAAGCTGGAGAAATTTCCAATTTTTGCAAAAAATTTGACCAAAATTGCAGCAGTAGCTTTCCAGTTATAAGCCTAACAAGTTCACCTTCATTCCTGTAGTTGTCAGTTTGAAAATCATGTCTGTATAAAAATTTTAGCAAAAAATACCAGGCGCCCAGCATGCTCAGCAAGCAAATTTTGATTTTAGGAATTTTTCAAAGTCGTATAACTTTTGAACGGCTGCACGGATTTTGTTCAAATTTTTTGTGCAAGATAGGAAATTAAGCCAGTTTTCAAACAAGGTATAATATGTGGGCGTGCCATTACCAATTTTGGTAATAAATAGGTATTTTTAAAAGGTCTTTTTGCAAAAAAATGAGCAGTGCCACGCCCATGAATGGGATATCACCAAAACGCTGGAGAAATTTCCAATTTTTGCAAAAAATTTGACCAAAATCGCAGCAGTAGCTTTCCAGTTATAAGCCTAACAAGTTCACCTTCATTCCTGTAGTTGTCAGTTTGAAAATCATGTCTGTATAAAAATTTTAGCAAAAAATACCAGGCGCCCAGCATGCTCAGCAAGCAAATTTTGATTTTAGGAATTTTTCAAAGTCGTATAACTTTTGAACGGCTGCACGGATTGTGTTCAAATTTTTTGTGCAAGATAGGAAATTAGGCCAGCTTTCAAACAAGGTATAATGTGTGGGCGTGGCATTACCAATTTTGGTAATAAATATGTATTTTTAAAAGGTCTTTTTGCAAAAAAATGAGCAGTGCCACGCCCATGAATGGGATATCCCCATAAAGCTGGAGAAATTTCCAATTTTTGCAAAAAATTTGACCAAAATCGCAGCAGTAGCTTTCCAGTTATAAGCCTAACAAGTTCACCTTTATTCCTGTAGTTGTCAGTTTGAAAATCATGTCTGTATACAAATTTTAGCAAATAATACCAGGCGCCCAGCATGCTGAGCAAGCAAATTTTGATTTTAGGAATTTTTCAAAGTCGTATAACTTTTGAACGGCTGCACGGATTGTGTTCAAATTTTTTGTGCAAGATAGGAAATTAGGCCAGCTTTCAAACAAGGTATAATGTGTGGGCGTGGCATTACCAATTTTGGTAATAAATATGTATTTTTAAAAGGTCTTTTTGCAAAAAAATGAGCAGTGCCACGCCCATGAATGGGATATCCCCATAAAGCTGGAGAAATTTCCAATTTTTGCAAAAAATTTGACCAAAATCGCAGCAGTAGCTTTCCAGTTATAAGCCTAACAAGTTCACCTTTATTCCTGTAGTTGTCAGTTTGAAAATCATGTCTGTATACAAATTTTAGCAAATAATACCAGGCGCCCAGCATGCTGAGCAAGCAAATTTTGATTTTAGGAATTTTTCAAAGTCGTATAACTTTTGAACGGCTGCACGGATTGTGTTCAAATTTTTTGTGCAAGATAGGAAATTAGGCCAGCTTTCAAACAAGGTATAATGTGTGGGCGTGGCATTACCAATTTTGGTAATAAATATGTATTTTTAAAAGGTCTTTTTGCAAAAAAATGAGCAGTGCCACGCCCATGAATGGGATATCCCCATAAAGCTGGAGAAATTTCCAATTTTTGCAAAAAATTTGACCAAAATCGCAGCAGTAGCTTTCCAGTTATAAGCCTAACAAGTTCACCTTCATTCCTGTAGTTGTCAGTTTGAAAATCATGTCTGTATAAAAATTTTAGCAAAAAATACCAGACGCCCAGCATGCTCAGCAAGCAAATTTTGATTTTAGGAATTTTTCAAAGTCGTATAACTTTTGAACGGCTGCACGGATTGTGTTCAAATTTTTTGTGCAAGATAGGAAATTAGGCCAGCTTTCAAACAAGGTATAATGTGTGGGCGTGGCATTACCAATTTTGGTAATAAATATGTATTTTTAAAAGGTCTTTTTGCAAAAAAATGAGCAGTGCCACGCCCATGAATGGGATATCCCCATAAAGCTGGAGAAATTTCCAATTTTTGCAAAAAATTTGACCAAAATCGCAGCAGTAGCTTTCCAGTTATAAGCCTAACAAGTTCACCTTTATTCCTGTAGTTGTCAGTTTGAAAATCATGTCTGTATACAAATTTTAGCAAATAATACCAGGCGCCCAGCATGCTGAGCAAGCAAATTTTGATTTTAGGAATTTTTCAAAGTCGTATAACTTTTGAACGGCTGCACGGATTGTGTTCAAATTTTTTGTGCAAGATAGGAAATTAGGCCAGCTTTCAAACAAGGTATAATGTGTGGGCGTGGCATTACCAATTTTGGTAATAAATATGTATTTTTAAAAGGTCTTTTTGCAAAAAAATGAGCAGTGCCACGCCCATGAATGGGATATCCCCATAAAGCTGGAGAAATTTCCAATTTTTGCAAAAAATTTGACCAAAATCGCAGCAGTAGCTTTCCAGTTATAAGCCTAACAAGTTCACCTTCATTCCTGTAGTTGTCAGTTTGAAAATCATGTCTGTATAAAAATTTTAGCAAAAAATACCAGACGCCCAGCATGCTCAGCAAGCAAATTTTGATTTTAGGAATTTTTCAAAGTCGTATAACTTTTGAACGGCTGCACGGATTGTGTTCAAATTTTTTGTGCAAGATAGGAAATTAGGCCAGCTTTCAAACAAGGTATAATGTGTGGGCGTGGCATTACCAATTTTGGTAATAAATATGTATTTTTAAAAGGTCTTTTTGCAAAAAAATGAGCAGTGCCACGCCCATGAATGGGATATCCCCATAAAGCTGGAGAAATTTCCAATTTTTGCAAAAAATTTGACCAAAATCGCAGCAGTAGCTTTCCAGTTATAAGCCTAACAAGTTCACCTTCATTCCTGTAGTTGTCAGTTTGAAAATCATGTCTGTATAAAAATTTTAGCAAATAATACCAGGCGCCCAGCATACTCAGCAAGCAAATTTTGATTTTAGGAATTTTTCAAAGTCGTATAACTTTTGAACGGCTGCACGGATTGTGTTCAAATTTTTTGTGCAAGATAGGAAATTAGGCCAGCTTTCAAACAAGGTATAATGTGTGGGCGTGGCATTACCAATTTTGGTAATAAATATGTATTTTTAAAAGGTCTTTTCGCAAAAAAATGAGCAGTGCCACGCCCATGAATGGGATATCCCCATAAAGCTGGAGAAATTTCCAATTTTTGCAAAAAATTTGACCAAAATCGCAGCAGTAGCTTTCCAGTTATAAGCCTAACAAGTTCACCTTCATTCCTGTAGTTGTCAGTTTGAAAATCATGTCTGTATAAAAATTTTAGCAAAAAATACCAGGCGCCCAGCACGCTCAGCAAGCAAATTTTGATTTTAGGAATTTTTCAAAGTCGTATAACTTTTGAACGGCTGCACGGATTGTGTTCAAATTTTTTGTGCAAGATAGGAAATTAGGCCAGCTTTCAAACAAGGTATAATGTGTGGGCGTGGCATTAGCAATTTTGGTAATAAATATTTATTTTTAAAAGGTCCTTTTGCAAAAAAATGAGCAGTGCCACACCCATGAATGGGATATCCCCAAAAAGCTGGAGAAATTTCCAATTTTTGCAAACAATTTGACCAAAATCGCAGCAGTAGCTTTCCAGTTATAAGTCTAACAAGTTCACCTTCATTCCTGTAGTTGTCAGTTTGAAAATCATGTCTGTATAAAAATTTTAGCAAAAAATACCAGGCGCCCAGCACGCTCAGCAAGCAAATTTTGATTTTAGGAATTTTTCAAAGTCGTATAACTTTTGAACGGCTGCACGGATTGTGTTCAAATTTTTTGTGCAAGATAGGAAATTAGGCCAGCTTTCAAACAAGGTATAATGTGTGGGCGTGGCATTACCAATTTTGGTAATAAATATGTATTTTTAAAAGGTCTTTTTGCAAAAAAATGAGCAGTGCCACGCCCATGAATGGGATATCCACATAAAGCTGGAGAAATTTCCAATTTTTGCAAAAAATTTGACCAAAATCGCAGCAGTAGCTTTCCAGTTATAAGCCTAACAAGTTCACCTTCATTCCTGTAGTTGTCAGTTTGAAAATCATGTCTGTATAAAAATTTTAGCAAATAATACCAGGCGCCCAGCATACTCAGCAAGCAAATTTTGATTTTAGGAATTTTTCAAAGTCGTATAACTTTTGAACGGCTGCACGGATTGTGTTCAAATTTTTTGTGCAAGATAGGAAATTAGGCCAGCTTTCAAACAAGGTATAATGTGTGGGCGTGGCATTAGAAATTTTGGTAATAAATATTTATTTTTAAAAGGTCCTTTTGCAAAAAAATGAGCAGTGCCACGCCCATGAATGGGATATCCCCATAAAGCTGGAGAAATTTCCAATTTTTGCAAAAAATTTGACCAAAATCGCAGCAGTAGCTTTCCAGTTATAAGCCTAACAAGTTCACCTTCATTCCTGTAGTTGTCAGTTTGAAAATCATGTCTGTATAAAAATTTTAGCAAATAATACCAGGCGCCCAGCATGCTGAGCAAGCAAATTTTGATTTTAGGAATTTTTCAAAGTCGTATAACTTTTGAACGGCTGCACGGATTGTGTTCAAATTTTTTGTGCAAGATAGGAAATTAGGCCAGCTTTCAAACAAGGTATAATGTGTGGGCGTGGCATTACCAATTTTGGTAATAAATATGTATTTTTAAAAGGTCTTTTTGCAAAAAAATGAGCAGTGCCACGCCCATGAATGGGATATCCCCATAAAGCTGGAGAAATTTCCAATTTTTGCAAAAAATTTGACCAAAATTGCAGCAGTAGCTTTCCAGTTATAAGCCTAACAAGTTCACCTTCATTCCTGTAGTTGTCAGTTTGAAAATCATGTCTGTATAAAAATTTTAGCAAAAAATACCAGGCGCCCAGCATGCTCAGCAAGCAAATTTTGATTTTAGGAATTTTTCAAAGTCGTATAACTTTTGAACGGCTGCACGGATTTTGTTCAAATTTTTTGTGCAAGATAGGAAATTAAGCCAGTTTTCAAACAAGGTATAATATGTGGGCGTGCCATTACCAATTTTGGTAATAAATAGGTATTTTTAAAAGGTCTTTTTGCAAAAAAATGAGCAGTGCCACGCCCATGAATGGGATATCACCAAAACGCTGGAGAAATTTCCAATTTTTGCAAAAAATTTGACCAAAATCGCAGCAGTAGCTTTCCAGTTATAAGCCTAACAAGTTCACCTTCATTCCTGTAGTTGTCAGTTTGAAAATCATGTCTGTATAAAAATTTTAGCAAAAAATACCAGGCGCCCAGCATGCTCAGCAAGCAAATTTTGATTTTAGGAATTTTTCAAAGTCGTATAACTTTTGAACGGCTGCACGGATTGTGTTCAAATTTTTTGTGCAAGATAGGAAATTAGGCCAGCTTTCAAACAAGGTATAATGTGTGGGCGTGGCATTACCAATTTTGGTAATAAATATGTATTTTTAAAAGGTCTTTTTGCAAAAAAATGAGCAGTGCCACGCCCATGAATGGGATATCCCCATAAAGCTGGAGAAATTTCCAATTTTTGCAAAAAATTTGACCAAAATCGCAGCAGTAGCTTTCCAGTTATAAGCCTAACAAGTTCACCTTTATTCCTGTAGTTGTCAGTTTGAAAATCATGTCTGTATACAAATTTTAGCAAATAATACCAGGCGCCCAGCATGCTGAGCAAGCAAATTTTGATTTTAGGAATTTTTCAAAGTCGTATAACTTTTGAACGGCTGCACGGATTGTGTTCAAATTTTTTGTGCAAGATAGGAAATTAGGCCAGCTTTCAAACAAGGTATAATGTGTGGGCGTGGCATTACCAATTTTGGTAATAAATATGTATTTTTAAAAGGTCTTTTTGCAAAAAAATGAGCAGTGCCACGCCCATGAATGGGATATCCCCATAAAGCTGGAGAAATTTCCAATTTTTGCAAAAAATTTGACCAAAATCGCAGCAGTAGCTTTCCAGTTATAAGCCTAACAAGTTCACCTTCATTCCTGTAGTTGTCAGTTTGAAAATCATGTCTGTATAAAAATTTTAGCAAATAATACCAGGCGCCCAGCATACTCAGCAAGCAAATTTTGATTTTAGGAATTTTTCAAAGTCGTATAACTTTTGAACGGCTGCACGGATTGTGTTCAAATTTTTTGTGCAAGATAGGAAATTAGGCCAGCTTTCAAACAAGGTATAATGTGTGGGCGTGGCATTAGAAATTTTGGTAATAAATATTTATTTTTAAAAGGTCCTTTTGCAAAAAAATGAGCAGTGCCACGCCCATGAATGGGATATCCCCATAAAGCTGGAGAAATTTCCAATTTTTGCAAAAAATTTGACCAAAATCGCAGCAGTAGCTTTCCAGTTATAAGCCTAACAAGTTCACCTTCATTCCTGTAGTTGTCAGTTTGAAAATCATGTCTGTATACAAATTTTAGCAAATAATACCAGGCGCCCAGTATGCTGAGCAAGCAAATTTTGATTTTAGGAATTTTTCAAAGTCGTATAACTTTTGAACGGCTGCACGGATTGTGTTCAAATTTTTTGTGCAAGATAGGAAATTAGGCCAGCTTTCAAACAAGGTATAATGTGTGGGCGTGGCATTACCAATTTTGGTAATAAATATGTATTTTTAAAAGGTCTTTTTGCAAAAAAATGAGCAGTGCCACGCACATGAATGGGATATCCCCATAAAGCTGGAGAAATTTCCAATTTTTGCAAAAAATTTGACCAAAATCGCAGCAGTAGCTTTCCAGTTATAAGCCTAACAAGTTCACCTTCATTCCTGTAGTTGTCAGTTTGAAAATCATGTCTGTATAAAAATTTTAGCAAATAATACCAGGCGCCCAGTATGCTGAGCAAGCAAATTTTGATTTTAGGAATTTTTCAAAGTCGTATAACTTTTGAACGGCTGCACGGATTGTGTTCAAATTTTTTGTGCAAGATAGGAAATTAGGCCAGCTTTCAAACAAGGTATAATGTGTGGGCGTGGCATTACCAATTTTGGTAATAAATATGTATTTTTAAAAGGTCTTTTTGCAAAAAAATGAGCAGTGCCACGCACATGAATGGGATATCCCCATAAAGCTGGAGAAATTTCCAATTTTTGCAAAAAATTTGACCAAAATCGCAGCAGTAGCTTTCCAGTTATAAGCCTAACAAGTTCACCTTCATTCCTGTAGTTGTCAGTTTGAAAATCATGTCTGTATAAAAATTTTAGCAAAAAATACCAGGCGCCCAGCATGCTCAGCAAGCAAATTTTGATTTTAGGAATTTTTCAAAGTCGTATAACTTTTGAACGGCTGCACGGATTTTGTTCAAATTTTTTGTGCAAGATAGGAAATTAAGCCAGTTTTCAAACAAGGTATAATATGTGGGCGTGCCATTACCAATTTTGGTAATAAATAGGTATTTTTAAAAGGTCTTTTTGCAAAAAAATGAGCAGTGCCACGCCCATGAATGGGATATCACCAAAACGCTGGAGAAATTTCCAATTTTTGCAAAAAATTTGACCAAAATCGCAGCAGTAGCTTTCCAGTTATAAGCCTAACAAGTTCACCTTCATTCCTGTAGTTGTCAGTTTGAAAATCATGTCTGTATACAAATTTTAGCAAATAATACCAGGCGCCCAGTATGCTGAGCAAGCAAATTTTGATTTTAGGAATTTTTCAAAGTCGTATAACTTTTGAACGGCTGCACGGATTGTGTTCAAATTTTTTGTGCAAGATAGGAAATTAGGCCAGCTTTCAAACAAGGTATAATGTGTGGGCGTGGCATTAGAAATTTTGGTAATAAATATTTATTTTTAAAAGGTCCTTTTGCAAAAAAATGAGCAGTGCCACGCCCATGAATGGGATATCCCCATAAAGCTGGAGAAATTTCCAATTTTTGCAAAAAATTTGACCAAAATCGCAGCAGTAGCTTTCCAGTTATAAGCCTAACAAGTTCACCTTCATTCCTGTAGTTGTCAGTTTGAAAATCATGTCTGTATAAAAATTTTAGCAAATAATACCAGGCGCCCAGTATGCTGAGCAAGCAAATTTTGATTTTAGGAATTTTTCAAAGTCGTATAACTTTTGAACGGCTGCACGGATTGTGTTCAAATTTTTTGTGCAAGATAGGAAATTAGGCCAGCTTTCAAACAAGGTATAATGTGTGGGCGTGGCATTACCAATTTTGGTAATAAATATGTATTTTTAAAAGGTCTTTTTGCAAAAAAATGAGCAGTGCCACGCACATGAATGGGATATCCCCATAAAGCTGGAGAAATTTCCAATTTTTGCAAAAAATTTGACCAAAATCGCAGCAGTAGCTTTCCAGTTATAAGCCTAACAAGTTCACCTTCATTCCTGTAGTTGTCAGTTTGAAAATCATGTCTGTATAAAAATTTTAGCAAAAAATACCAGGCGCCCAGCATGCTCAGCAAGCAAATTTTGATTTTAGGAATTTTTCAAAGTCGTATAACTTTTGAACGGCTGCACGGATTTTGTTCAAATTTTTTGTGCAAGATAGGAAATTAAGCCAGTTTTCAAACAAGGTATAATATGTGGGCGTGCCATTACCAATTTTGGTAATAAATAGGTATTTTTAAAAGGTCTTTTTGCAAAAAAATGAGCAGTGCCACGCCCATGAATGGGATATCACCAAAACGCTGGAGAAATTTCCAATTTTTGCAAAAAATTTGACCAAAATCGCAGCAGTAGCTTTCCAGTTATAAGCCTAACAAGTTCACCTTCATTCCTGTAGTTGTCAGTTTGAAAATCATGTCTGTATAAAAATTTTAGCAAAAAATACCAGGCGCCCAGCATGCTCAGCAAGCAAATTTTGATTTTAGGAATTTTTCAAAGTCGTATAACTTTTGAACGGCTGCACGGATTGTGTTCAAATTTTTTGTGCAAGATAGGAAATTAGGCCAGCTTTCAAACAAGGTATAATGTGTGGGCGTGGCATTAGCAATTTTGGTAATAAATATTTATTTTTAAAAGGTCCTTTTGCAAAAAAATGAGCAGTGCCACGCCCATGAATGGGATATCACCAAAACGCTGGAGAAATTTCCAATTTTTGCAAAAAATTTGACCAAAATCGCAGCAGTAGCTTTCCAGTTATAAGCCTAACAAGTTCACCTTCATTCCTGTAGTTGTCAGTTTGAAAATCATGTCTGTATAAAAATTTTA
This sequence comes from Crataerina pallida, assembly GCA_949710015.1. Classification (NCBI taxonomy): domain Eukaryota; kingdom Metazoa; phylum Arthropoda; class Insecta; order Diptera; family Hippoboscidae; genus Crataerina; species Crataerina pallida. The sequence goes on along the minus strand of OX453291.1, from coordinate 3,586,739 downwards.
GCAAAAAATACCAGGCGCCCAGCATGCTCAGCAAGCAAATTTTGATTTTAGGAATTTTTCAAAGTCGTATAACTTTTGAACGGCTGCACGGATTGTGTTCAAATTTTTTGTGCAAGATAGGAAATTAGGCCAGCTTTCAAACAAGGTATAATGTGTGGGCGTGGCATTACCAATTTTGGAAATAAATATGTACTTTTACAAGGCCCTTTTGCAAAAAATTGAGCAGTGCCACGCCCATGAATGGGATATCCCTAAAAAGCTGGAGAAATTTCCAATTTTTGCAAAAAATTTGACCAAAATCGCAGCAGTAACTTTCCAGTTATAAGCCTAACAAGTTCACCTTCATTCCTGTAGTTGTCAGTTTGAAAATCATGTCTGTATAAAAATTTTAGCAAATAATACCAGGCGCCCAGCATGCTCAGCAAGCAAATTTTGATTTTAGGATTTTTTCAAAGTCGTATAACTTTTGAACGGCTGCACGGATTGTGTTCAAATTTTTTGTGCAAGATAGGAAATTAGGCCAGCTTTCAAACAAGGTATAATGTGTGGGCGTGGCATTACCAATTTTGGTAATAAATATGTATTTTTAAAAGGTCTTTTTGCAAAAAAATGAGCAGTGCCACGCACATGAATGGGATATCCCCATAAAGCTGGAGAAATTTCCAATTTTTGCAAAAAATTTGACCAAAATCGCAGCAGTAGCTTTCCAGTTATAAGCCTAACAAGTTCACCTTCATTCCTGTAGTTGTCAGTTTGAAAATCATGTCTGTATAAAAATTTTAGCAAAAAATACCAGGCGCCCAGCATGCTCAGCAAGCAAATTTTGATTTTAGGAATTTTTCAAAGTCGTATAACTTTTGAACGGCTGCACGGATTTTGTTCAAATTTTTTGTGCAAGATAGGAAATTAAGCCAGTTTTCAAACAAGGTATAATATGTGGGCGTGCCATTACCAATTTTGGTAATAAATAGGTATTTTTAAAAGGTCTTTTTGCAAAAAAATGAGCAGTGCCACGCCCATGAATGGGATATCACCAAAACGCTGGAGAAATTTCCAATTTTTGCAAAAAATTTGACCAAAATCGCAGCAGTAGCTTTCCAGTTATAAGCCTAACAAGTTCACCTTCATTCCTGTAGTTGTCAGTTTGAAAATCATGTCTGTATAAAAATTTTAGCAAAAAATACCAGGCGCCCAGCATGCTCAGCAAGCAAATTTTGATTTTAGGAATTTTTCAAAGTCGTATAACTTTTGAACGGCTGCACGGATTGTGTTCAAATTTTTTGTGCAAGATAGGAAATTAGGCCAGCTTTCAAACAAGGTATAATGTGTGGGCGTGGCATTAGCAATTTTGGTAATAAATATTTATTTTTAAAAGGTCCTTTTGCAAAAAAATGAGCAGTGCCACGCCCATGAATGGGATATCACCAAAACGCTGGAGAAATTTCCAATTTTTGCAAAAAATTTGACCAAAATCGCAGCAGTAGCTTTCCAGTTATAAGCCTAACAAGTTCACCTTCATTCCTGTAGTTGTCAGTTTGAAAATCATGTCTGTATAAAAATTTTAGCAAAAAATACCAGGCGCCCAGCATGCTCAGCAAGCAAATTTTGATTTTAGGAATTTTTCAAAGTCGTATAACTTTTGAACGGCTGCACGGATTGTGTTCAAATTTTTTGTGCAAGATAGGAAATTAGGCCAGCTTTCAAACAAGGTATAATGTGTGGGCGTGGCATTACCAATTTTGGAAATAAATATGTACTTTTACAAGGCCCTTTTGCAAAAAATTGAGCAGTGCCACGCCCATGAATGGGATATCCCTAAAAAGCTGGAGAAATTTCCAATTTTTGCAAAAAATTTGACCAAAATCGCAGCAGTAACTTTCCAGTTATAAGCCTAACAAGTTCACCTTCATTCCTGTAGTTGTCAGTTTGAAAATCATGTCTGTATAAAAATTTTAGCAAATAATACCAGGCGCCCAGCATGCTCAGCAAGCAAATTTTGATTTTAGGATTTTTTCAAAGTCGTATAACTTTTGAACGGCTGCACGGATTGTGTTCAAATTTTTTGTGCAAGATAGGAAATTAGGCCAGCTTTCAAACAAGGTATAATGTGTGGGCGTGGCATTAGCAATTTTGGTAATAAATATTTATTTTTAAAAGGTCCTTTTGCAAAAAAATGAGCAGTGCCACACCCATGAATGGGATATCCCCAAAAAGCTGGAGAAATTTCCAATTTTTGCAAAAAATTTGACCAAAATCGCAGCAGTAGCTTTCCAGTTATAAGCCTAACAAGTTCACCTTCATTCCTGTAGTTGTCAGTTTGAAAATCATGTCTGTATAAAAATTTTAGCAAAAAATACCAGGCGCCCAGCATGCTCAGCAAGCAAATTTTGATTTTAGGAATTTTTCAAAGTCGTATAACTTTTGAACGGCTGCACGGATTGTGTTCAAATTTTTTGTGCAAGATAGGAAATTAGGCCAGCTTTCAAACAAGGTATAATGTGTGGGCGTGGCATTACCAATTTTGGTAATAAATATGTATTTTTAAAAGGTCTTTTTGCAAAAAAATGAGCAGTGCCACGCCCATGAATGGGATATCCCCATAAAGCTGGAGAAATTTCCAATTTTTGCAAAAAATTTGACCAAAATCGCAGCAGTAGCTTTCCAGTTATAAGCCTAACAAGTTCACCTTTATTCCTGTAGTTGTCAGTTTGAAAATCATGTCTGTATACAAATTTTAGCAAATAATACCAGGCGCCCAGCATGCTGAGCAAGCAAATTTTGATTTTAGGAATTTTTCAAAGTCGTATAACTTTTGAACGGCTGCACGGATTGTGTTCAAATTTTTTGTGCAAGATAGGAAATTAGGCCAGCTTTCAAACAAGGTATAATGTGTGGGCGTGGCATTAGCAATTTTGGTAATAAATATTTATTTTTAAAAGGTCCTTTTGCAAAAAAATGAGCAGTGCCACACCCATGAATGGGATATCCCCAAAAAGCTGGAGAAATTTCCAATTTTTGCAAACAATTTGACCAAAATCGCAGCAGTAGCTTTCCAGTTATAAGTCTAACAAGTTCACCTTCATTCCTGTAGTTGTCAGTTTGAAAATCATGTCTGTATAAAAATTTTAGCAAAAAATACCAGGCGCCCAGCACGCTCAGCAAGCAAATTTTGATTTTAGGAATTTTTCAAAGTCGTATAACTTTTGAACGGCTGCACGGATTGTGTTCAAATTTTTTGTGCAAGATAGGAAATTAGGCCAGCTTTCAAACAAGGTATAATGTGTGGGCGTGGCATTACCAATTTTGGTAATAAATATGTATTTTTAAAAGGTCTTTTTGCAAAAAAATGAGCAGTGCCACGCCCATGAATGGGATATCCCCAAAAAGCTGGAGAAATTTCCAATTTTTGCAAACAATTTGACCAAAATCGCAGCAGTAGCTTTCCAGTTATAAGTCTAACAAGTTCACCTTCATTCCTGTAGTTGTCAGTTTGAAAATCATGTCTGTATAAAAATTTTAGCAAAAAATACCAGGCGCCCAGCACGCTCAGCAAGCAAATTTTGATTTTAGGAATTTTTCAAAGTCGTATAACTTTTGAACGGCTGCACGGATTGTGTTCAAATTTTTTGTGCAAGATAGGAAATTAGGCCAGCTTTCAAACAAGGTATAATGTGTGGGCGTGGCATTACCAATTTTGGTAATAAATATGTATTTTTAAAAGGTCTTTTTGCAAAAAAATGAGCAGTGCCACGCCCATGAATGGGATATCCCCATAAAGCTGGAGAAATTTCCAATTTTTGCAAAAAATTTGACCAAAATCGCAGCAGTAGCTTTCCAGTTATAAGCCTAACAAGTTCACCTTCATTCCTGTAGTTGTCAGTTTGAAAATCATGTCTGTATAAAAATTTTAGCAAATAATACCAGGCGCCCAGCATACTCAGCAAGCAAATTTTGATTTTAGGAATTTTTCAAAGTCGTATAACTTTTGAACGGCTGCACGGATTGTGTTCAAATTTTTTGTGCAAGATAGGAAATTAGGCCAGCTTTCAAACAAGGTATAATGTGTGGGCGTGGCATTAGAAATTTTGGTAATAAATATTTATTTTTAAAAGGTCCTTTTGCAAAAAAATGAGCAGTGCCACGCCCATGAATGGGATATCCCCATAAAGCTGGAGAAATTTCCAATTTTTGCAAAAAATTTGACCAAAATCGCAGCAGTAGCTTTCCAGTTATAAGCCTAACAAGTTCACCTTCATTCCTGTAGTTGTCAGTTTGAAAATCATGTCTGTATAAAAATTTTAGCAAATAATACCAGGCGCCCAGCATGCTGAGCAAGCAAATTTTGATTTTAGGAATTTTTCAAAGTCGTATAACTTTTGAACGGCTGCACGGATTGTGTTCAAATTTTTTGTGCAAGATAGGAAATTAGGCCAGCTTTCAAACAAGGTATAATGTGTGGGCGTGGCATTACCAATTTTGGTAATAAATATGTATTTTTAAAAGGTCTTTTTGCAAAAAAATGAGCAGTGCCACGCCCATGAATGGGATATCCCCATAAAGCTGGAGAAATTTCCAATTTTTGCAAAAAATTTGACCAAAATCGCAGCAGTAGCTTTCCAGTTATAAGCCTAACAAGTTCACCTTCATTCCTGTAGTTGTCAGTTTGAAAATCATGTCTGTATAAAAATTTTAGCAAAAAATACCAGGCGCCCAGCATGCTCAGCAAGCAAATTTTGATTTTAGGAATTTTTCAAAGTCGTATAACTTTTGAACGGCTGCACGGATTGTGTTCAAATTTTTTGTGCAAGATAGGAAATTAGGCCAGCTTTCAAACAAGGTATAATGTGTGGGCGTGGCATTACCAATTTTGGAAATAAATATGTATTTTTAAAAGGTCTTTTTGCAAAAAAATGAGCAGTGCCACGCCCATGAATGGGATATCCCCATAAAGCTGGAGAAATTTCCAATTTTTGCAAAAAATTTGACCAAAATCGCAGCAGTAGCTTTCCAGTTATAAGCCTAACAAGTTCACCTTCATTCCTGTAGTTGTCAGTTTGAAAATCATGTCTGTATAAAAATTTTAGCAAAAAATACCAGGCGCCCAGCATGCTCAGCAAGCAAATTTTGATTTTAGGAATTTTTCAAAGTCGTATAACTTTTGAACGGCTGCACGGATTTTGTTCAAATTTTTTGTGCAAGATAGGAAATTAAGCCAGTTTTCAAACAAGGTATAATATGTGGTCATGCCATTACCAATTTTGGTAATAAATAGGTATTTATAAAAGGTCTTTTTGCAAAAAAATGAGCAGTGCCACGCCCATGAATGGGATATCACCAAAACGCTGGAGAAATTTCCAATTTTTGCAAAAAATTTGACCAAAATCGCAGCAGTAGCTTTCCAGTTATAAGCCTAACAAGTTCACCTTCATTCCTGTAGTTGTCAGTTTGAAAATCATGTCTGTATAAAAATTTTAGCAAAAAATACCAGGCGCCCAGCATGCTCAGCAAGCAAATTTTGATTTTAGGAATTTTTCAAAGTCGTATAACTTTTGAACGGCTGCACGGATTGTGTTCAAATTTTTTGTGCAAGATAGGAAATTAGGCCAGCTTTCAAACAAGGCATAATGTGTGGGCGTGGCATTTGCAATTTTGGTAATAAATATTTATTTTCAAAAGGTCCTTTTGCAAAAAAATGAGCAGTGCCACGCCCATGAATGGGATATCACCAAAACGCTGGAGAAATTTCCAATTTTTGCAAAAAATTTGACCAAAATCGCAGCAGTAGCTTTCCAGTTATAAGCCTAACAAGTTCACCTTCATTCCTGTAGTTGTCAGTTTGAAAATCATGTCTGTATAAAAATTTTAGCAAAAAATACCAGGCGCCCAGCATGCTCAGCAAGCAAATTTTGATTTTAGGAATTTTTCAAAGTCGTATAACTTTTGAACGGCTGCACGGATTTTGTTTAAATTTTTTGTGCAAGATAGGAAATTAGGCCAGCTTTCAAACAAGGTATAATATGTGGGCGTGGCATTACCAATTTTGGTAATAAATATGTACTTTTAAAAGGCCCTTTTGCAAAAAAATGAGCAGCGCCACGCCCATGAATGGGATATCCCCAAAAAGCTGGAGAAATTTCCAATTTTTGCAAAAAATTTGACCAAAATCGCAGCAGTAGCTTTCCAGTTATAAGCCTAACAAGTTCACCTTCATTCCTGTAGTTGTCAGTTTGAAAATCATGTCTGTATAAAAATTTTAGCAAATAATACCAGGCGCCCAGCATACTCAGCAAGCAAATTTTGATTTTAGGAATTTTTCAAAGTCGTATAACTTTTGAACGGCTGCACGGATTGTGTTCAAATTTTTTGTGCAAGATAGGAAATTAGGCCAGCTTTCAAACAAGGTATAATGTGTGGGCGTGGCATTACCAATTTTGGTAATAAATATGTATTTTTAAAAGGTCTTTTTGCAAAAAAATGAGCAGTGCCACGCCCATGAATGGGATATCCCCATAAAGCTGGAGAAATTTCCAATTTTTGCAAAAAATTTGACCAAAATCGCAGCAGTAGCTTTCCAGTTATAAGCCTAACAAGTTCACCTTCATTCCTGTAGTTGTCAGTTTGAAAATCATGTCTGTATAAAAATTTTAGCAAAAAATACCAGGCGCCCAGCATGCTCAGCAAGCAAATTTTGATTTTAGGAATTTTTCAAAGTCGTATAACTTTTGAACGGCTGCACGGATTTTGTTCAAATTTTTTGTGCAAGATAGGAAATTAGGCCAGCTTTCAAACAAAGTATAATATGTGGGCGTGGCATTACCAATTTTGGAAATAAATATGTATTTTTAAAAGGTCTTTTTGCAAAAAAATGAGCAGTGCCACGCCCATGAATGGGATATCCCCATAAAGCTGGAGAAATTTCCAATTTTTGCAAAAAATTTGACCAAAATCGCAGCAGTAGCTTTCCAGTTATAAGCCTAACAAGTTCACCTTCATTCCTGTAGTTGTCAGTTTGAAAATCATGTCTGTATAAAAATTTTAGCAAAAAATACCAGGCGCCCAGCATGCTCAGCAAGCAAATTTTGATTTTAGGAATTTTTCAAAGTCGTATAACTTTTGAACGGCTGCACGGATTTTGTTCAAATTTTTTGTGCAAGATAGGAAATTAAGCCAGTTTTCAAACAAGGTATAATATGTGGGCATGCCATTACCAATTTTGGTAATAAATAGGTATTTATAAAAGGTCTTTTTGCAAAAAAATGAGCAGTGCCACGCCCATGAATGGGATATCACCAAAACGCTGGAGAAATTTCCAATTTTTGCAAAAAATTTGACCAAAATCGCAGCAGTAGCTTTCCAGTTATAAGCCTAACAAGTTCACCTTCATTCCTGTAGTTGTCAGTTTGAAAATCATGTCTGTATAAAAATTTTAGCAAAAAATACCAGGCGCCCAGCATGCTCAGCAAGCAAATTTTGATTTTAGGATTTTTTCAAAGTCGTATAACTTTTGAACGGCTGCACGGATTGTGTTCAAATTTTTTGTGCAAGATAGGAAATTAGGCCAGCTTTCAAACAAGGTATAATGTGTGGGCGTGGCATTACCAATTTTGGTAATAAATATGTATTTTTAAAAGGTCTTTTTGCAAAAAAATGAGCAGTGCCACGCCCATGAATGGGATATCCCCATAAAGCTGGAGAAATTTCCAATTTTTGCAAAAAATTTGACCAAAATCGCAGCAGTAGCTTTCCAGTTATAAGCCTAACAAGTTCACCTTCATTCCTGTAGTTGTCAGTTTGAAAATCATGTCTGTATAAAAATTTTAGCAAATAATACCAGGCGCCCAGCATACTCAGCAAGCAAATTTTGATTTTAGGAATTTTTCAAAGTCGTATAACTTTTGAACGGCTGCACGGATTGTGTTCAAATTTTTTGTGCAAGATAGGAAATTAGGCCAGCTTTCAAACAAGGTATAATGTGTGGGCGTGGCATTACCAATTTTGGTAATAAATAGGTATTTATAAAAGGTCTTTTTGCAAAAAAATGAGCAGTGCCACGCCCATGAATGGGATATCACCAAAACGCTGGAGAAATTTCCAATTTTTGCAAAAAATTTGACCAAAATCGCAGCAGTAGCTTTCCAGTTATAAGCCTAACAAGTTCACCTTCATTCCTGTAGTTGTCAGTTTGAAAATCATGTCTGTATAAAAATTTTAGCAAAAAATACCAGGCGCCCAGCATGCTCAGCAAGCAAATTTTGATTTTAGGAATTTTTCAAAGTCGTATAACTTTTGAACGGCTGCACGGATTGTGTTCAAATTTTTTGTGCAAGATAGGAAATTAGGCCAGCTTTCAAACAAGGCATAATGTGTGGGCGTGGCATTTGCAATTTTGGTAATAAATATTTATTTTTAAAAGGTCCTTTTGCAAAAAAATGAGCAGTGCCACGCCCATGAATGGGATATCACCAAAACGCTGGAGAAATTTCCAATTTTTGCAAAAAATTTGACCAAAATCGCAGCAGTAGCTTTCCAGTTATAAGCCTAACAAGTTCACCTTCATTCCTGTAGTTGTCAGTTTGAAAATCATGTCTGTATAAAAATTTTAGCAAAAAATACCAGGCGCCCAGCATGCTCAGCAAGCAAATTTTGATTTTAGGAATTTTTCAAAGTCGTATAACTTTTGAACGGCTGCACGGATTTTGTTTAAATTTTTTGTGCAAGATAGGAAATTAGGCCAGCTTTCAAACAAGGTATAATATGTGGGCGTGGCATTACCAATTTTGGTAATAAATATGTACTTTTAAAAGGCCCTTTTGCAAAAAAATGAGCAGCGCCACGCCCATGAATGGGATATCCCCAAAAAGCTGGAGAAATTTCCAATTTTTGCAAAAAATTTGACCAAAATCGCAGCAGTAGCTTTCCAGTTATAAGCCTAACAAGTTCACCTTCATTCCTGTAGTTGTCAGTTTGAAAATCATGTCTGTATAAAAATTTTAGCAAATAATACCAGGCGCCCAGCATGCTCAGCAAGCAAATTTTGATTTTAGGATTTTTTCAAAGTCGTATAACTTTTGAACGGCTGCACGGATTGTGTTCAAATTTTTTGTGCAAGATAGGAAATTAGGCCAGCTTTCAAACAAGGTATAATGTGTGGGCGTGGCATTACCAATTTTGGTAATAAATATGTATTTTTAAAAGGTCTTTTTGCAAAAAAATGAGCAGTGCCACGCCCATGAATGGGATATCCCCATAAAGCTGGAGAAATTTCCAATTTTTGCAAAAAATTTGACCAAAATCGCAGCAGTAGCTTTCCAGTTATAAGCCTAACAAGTTCACCTTCATTCCTGTAGTTGTCAGTTTGAAAATCATGTCTGTATAAAAATTTTAGCAAATAATACCAGGCGCCCAGCATACTCAGCAAGCAAATTTTGATTTTAGGAATTTTTCAAAGTCGTATAACTTTTGAACGGCTGCACGGATTGTGTTCAAATTTTTTGTGCAAGATAGGAAATTAGGCCAGCTTTCAAACAAGGTATAATGTGTGGGCGTGGCATTACCAATTTTGGTAATAAATATGTATTTTTAAAAGGTCTTTTTGCAAAAAAATGAGCAGTGCCACGCCCATGAATGGGATATCCCCATAAAGCTGGAGAAATTTCCAATTTTTGCAAAAAATTTGACCAAAATCGCAGCAGTAGCTTTCCAGTTATAAGCCTAACAAGTTCACCTTCATTCCTGTAGTTGTCAGTTTGAAAATCATGTCTGTATAAAAATTTTAGCAAATAATACCAGGCGCCCAGCATGCTCAGCAAGCAAATTTTGATTTTAGGAATTTTTCAAAGTCGTATAACTTTTGAATGGCTGCACGGATTGTGTTCAAATTTTTTGTGCAAGATAGGAAATTAGGCCAGCTTTCAAACAAAGTATAATATGTGGGCGTGGCATTACCAATTTTGGAAATAAATATGTATTTTTAAAAGGTCTTTTTGCAAAAAAATGAGCAGTGCCACGCCCATGAATGGGATATCCCCATAAAGCTGGAGAAATTTCCAATTTTTGCAAAAAATTTGACCAAAATCGCAGCAGTAGCTTTCCAGTTATAAGCCTAACAAGTTCACCTTCATTCCTGTAGTTGTCAGTTTGAAAATCATGTCTGTATAAAAATTTTAGCAAAAAATACCAGGCGCCCAGCATGCTCAGCAAGCAAATTTTGATTTTAGGAATTTTTCAAAGTCGTATAACTTTTGAACGGCTGCACGGATTTTGTTCAAATTTTTTGTGCAAGATAGGAAATTAAGCCAGTTTTCAAACAAGGTATAATATGTGGGCATGCCATTACCAATTTTGGTAATAAATAGGTATTTATAAAAGGTCTTTTTGCAAAAAAATGAGCAGTGCCACGCCCATGAATGGGATATCACCAAAACGCTGGAGAAATTTCCAATTTTTGCAAAAAATTTGACCAAAATCGCAGCAGTAGCTTTCCAGTTATAAGCCTAACAAGTTCACCTTCATTCCTGTAGTTGTCAGTTTGAAAATCATGTCTGTATAAAAATTTTAGCAAAAAATACCAGGCGCCCAGCATGCTCAGCAAGCAAATTTTGATTTTAGGAATTTTTCAAAGTCGTATAACTTTTGAACGGCTGCACGGATTGTGTTCAAATTTTTTGTGCAAGATAGGAAATTAGGCCAGCTTTCAAACAAGGCATAATGTGTGGGCGTGGCATTTGCAATTTTGGTAATAAATATTTATTTTTAAAAGGTCCTTTTGCAAAAAAATGAGCAGTGCCACGCCCATGAATGGGATATCACCAAAACGCTGGAGAAATTTCCAATTTTTGCAAAAAATTTGACCAAAATCGCAGCAGTAGCTTTCCAGTTATAAGCCTAACAAGTTCACCTTCATTCCTGTAGTTGTCAGTTTGAAAATCATGTCTGTATAAAAATTTTAGCAAAAAATACCAGGCGCCCAGCATGCTCAGCAAGCAAATTTTGATTTTAGGAATTTTTCAAAGTCGTATAACTTTTGAACGGCTGCACGGATTTTGTTTAAATTTTTTGTGCAAGATAGGAAATTAAGCCAGTTTTCAAACAAGGTATAATATGTGGGCGTGCCATTACCAATTTTGGTAATAAATAGGTATTTTTAAAAGGTCTTTTTGCAAAAAAATGAGCAGTGCCACGCCCATGAATGGGATATCACCAAAACGCTGGAGAAATTTCCAATTTTTGCAAAAAATTTGACCAAAATCGCAGCAGTAGCTTTCCAGTTATAAGCCTAACAAGTTCACCTTCATTCCTGTAGTTGTCAGTTTGAAAATCATGTCTGTATAAAAATTTTAGCAAAAAATACCAGGCGCCCAGCATGCTCAGCAAGCAAATTTTGATTTTAGGAATTTTTCAAAGTCGTATAACTTTTTAACGGCTGCACGGATTGTGTTCAAATTTTTTGTGCAAGATAGGAAATTAGGCCAGCTTTCAAACAAGGTATAATGTGTGGGCGTGGCATTACCAATTTTGGTAATAAATATGTACTTTTAAAAGGCCCTTTTGCAAAAAAATGAGCAGCGCCACGCCCATGAATGGGATATCCCCAAAAAGCTGGAGAAATTTCCAATTTTTCCAAAAAATTTGACCAAAATCGCAGCAGTAGCTTTCCAGTTATAAGCCTAACAAGTTCACCTTCATTCCTGTAGTTGTCAGTTTGAAAATCATGTCTGTATAAAAATTTTAGCAAATAATACCAGGCGCCCAGCATGCTCAGCAAGCAAATTTTGATTTTAGGAATTTTTCAAAGTCGTATAACTTTTGAACGGCTGCACGGATTGTGTTCAAATTTTTTGTGCAAGATAGGAAATTAGGCCAGCTTTCAAACAAGGTATAATGTGTGGGCGTGGCATTACCAATTTTGGTAATAAATATGTATTTTTAAAAGGTCTTTTTGCAAAAAAATGAGCAGTGCCACGCCCATGAATGGGATATCCCCATAAAGCTGGAGAAATTTCCAATTTTTGCAAAAAATTTGACCAAAATCGCAGCAGTAGCTTTCCAGTTATAAGCCTAACAAGTTCACCTTCATTCCTGTAGTTGTCAGTTTGAAAATCATGTCTGTATAAAAATTTTAGCAAATAATACCAGGCGCCCAGCATGCTCAGCAAGCAAATTTTGATTTTAGGAATTTTTCAAAGTCGTATAACTTTTGAATGGCTGCACGGATTGTGTTCAAATTTTTTGTGCAAGATAGGAAATTAGGCCAGCTTTCAAACAAAGTATAATATGTGGGCGTGGCATTACCAATTTTGGAAATAAATATGTATTTTTAAAAGGTCTTTTTGCAAAAAAATGAGCAGTGCCACGCCCATGAATGGGATATCCCCATAAAGCTGGAGAAATTTCCAATTTTTGCAAAAAATTTGACCAAAATCGCAGCAGTAGCTTTCCAGTTATAAGCCTAACAAGTTCACCTTCATTCCTGTAGTTGTCAGTTTGAAAATCATGTCTGTATAAAAATTTTAGCAAAAAATACCAGGCGCCCAGCATGCTCAGCAAGCAAATTTTGATTTTAGGAATTTTTCAAAGTCGTATAACTTTTGAACGGCTGCACGGATTTTGTTCAAATTTTTTGTGCAAGATAGGAAATTAAGCCAGTTTTCAAACAAGGTATAATATGTGGGCATGCCATTACCAATTTTGGTAATAAATAGGTATTTATAAAAGGTCTTTTTGCAAAAAAATGAGCAGTGCCACGCCCATGAATGGGATATCACCAAAACGCTGGAGAAATTTCCAATTTTTGCAAAAAATTTGACCAAAATCGCAGCAGTAGCTTTCCAGTTATAAGCCTAACAAGTTCACCTTCATTCCTGTAGTTGTCAGTTTGAAAATCATGTCTGTATAAAAATTTTAGCAAAAAATACCAGGCGCCCAGCATGCTCAGCAAGCAAATTTTGATTTTAGGAATTTTTCAAAGTCGTATAACTTTTGAACGGCTGCACGGATTGTGTTCAAATTTTTTGTGCAAGATAGGAAATTAGGCCAGCTTTCAAACAAGGCATAATGTGTGGGCGTGGCATTTGCAATTTTGGTAATAAATATTTATTTTTAAAAGGTCCTTTTGCAAAAAAATGAGCAGTGCCACGCCCATGAATGGGATATCACCAAAACGCTGGAGAAATTTCCAATTTTTGCAAAAAATTTGACCAAAATCGCAGCAGTAGCTTTCCAGTTATAAGCCTAACAAGTTCACCTTCATTCCTGTAGTTGTCAGTTTGAAAATCATGTCTGTATAAAAATTTTAGCAAAAAATACCAGGCGCCCAGCATGCTCAGCAAGCAAATTTTGATTTTAGGAATTTTTCAAAGTCGTATAACTTTTGAACGGCTGCACGGATTTTGTTTAAATTTTTTGTGCAAGATAGGAAATTAAGCCAGTTTTCAAACAAGGTATAATATGTGGGCGTGCCATTACCAATTTTGGTAATAAATAGGTATTTTTAAAAGGTCTTTTTGCAAAAAAATGAGCAGTGCCACGCCCATGAATGGGATATCACCAAAACGCTGGAGAAATTTCCAATTTTTGCAAAAAATTTGACCAAAATCGCAGCAGTAGCTTTCCAGTTATAAGCCTAACAAGTTCACCTTCATTCCTGTAGTTGTCAGTTTGAAAATCATGTCTGTATAAAAATTTTAGCAAAAAATACCAGGCGCCCAGCATGCTCAGCAAGCAAATTTTGATTTTAGGAATTTTTCAAAGTCGTATAACTTTTGAACGGCTGCACGGATTGTGTTCAAATTTTTTGTGCAAGATAGGAAATTAGGCCAGCTTTCAAACAAGGTATAATGTGTGGGCGTGGCATTACCAATTTTGGTAATAAATATGTACTTTTAAAAGGCCCTTTTGCAAAAAAATGAGCAGCGCCACGCCCATGAATGGGATATCCCCAAAAAGCTGGAGAAATTTCCAATTTTTCCAAAAAATTTGACCAAAATCGCAGCAGTAGCTTTCCAGTTATAAGCCTAACAAGTTCACCTTCATTCCTGTAGTTGTCAGTTTGAAAATCATGTCTGTATAAAAATTTTAGCAAATAATACCAGGCGCCCAGCATGCTCAGCAAGCAAATTTTGATTTTAGGATTTTTTCAAAGTCGTATAACTTTTGAATGGCTGCACGGATTGTGTTCAAATTTTTTGTGCAAGATAAGAAATTAGGCCAGCTTTCAAACAAGATATAATATGTGGGCGTGGCATTAGCAATTTTGGTAATAAATATGTACTTTTAAAAGGTCTTTTTTCAAAAAAATGAGCAGTGCCACGCCCATGAATGGGATATCCCCATAAAGCTGGAGAAATTTCCAATTTTTCCAAAAAATTTGACCAAAATCGCAGCAGTAGCTTTCCAGTTATAAGCCTAACAAGTTCACCTTCATTCCTGTAGTTGTCAGTTTGAAAATCATGTCTGTATAAAAATTTTAGCAAATAATACCAGGCGCCCAGCATACTCAGCAAGCAAATTTTGATTTTAGGATTTTTTCAAAGTCGTATAACTTTTGAACGGCTGCACGGATTGTGTTCAAATTTTTTGTGCAAGATAGGAAATTAGGCCAGCTTTCAAACAAGGTATAATGTGTGGGCGTGGCATTACCAATAAATATGTATTTTTAAAAGGTCTTTTTGCAAAAAAATGAGCAGTGCCACGCCCATGAATGGGATATCCCCATAAAGCTGGAGAAATTTCCAATTTTTGCAAAAAATTTGACCAAAATCGCAGCAGTAGCTTTCCAGTTATAAGCCTAACAAGTTCACCTTCATTCCTGTAGTTGTCAGTTTGAAAATCATGTCTGTATAAAAATTTTAGCAAATAATACCAGGCGCCCAGCATACTCAGCAAGCAAATTTTGATTTTAGGAATTTTTCAAAGTCGTATAACTTTTGAACGGCTGCACGGATTGTGTTCAAATTTTTTGTGCAAGATAGGAAATTAGGCCAGCTTTCAAACAAGGTATAATGTGTGGGCGTGGCATTACCAATTTTGGTAATAAATATGTATTTTTAAAAGGTCTTTTTGCAAAAAAATGAGCAGTGCCACGCCCATGAATGGGATATCCCCATAAAGCTGGAGAAATTTCCAATTTTTGCAAAAAATTTGACCAAAATCGCAGCAGTAGCTTTCCAGTTATAAGCCTAACAAGTTCACCTTCATTCCTGTAGTTGTCAGTTTGAAAATCATGTCTGTATAAAAATTTTAGCAAAAAATACCAGGCGCCCAGCATGCTCAGCAAGCAAATTTTGATTTTAGGAATTTTTCAAAGTCGTATAACTTTTGAACGGCTGCACGGATTTTGTTCAAATTTTTTGTGCAAGATAGGAAATTAAGCCAGTTTTCAAACAAGGTATAATATGTGGGCGTGCCATTACCAATTTTGGTAATAAATAGGTATTTTTAAAAGGTCTTTTTGCAAAAAAATGAGCAGTGCCACGCCCATGAATGGGATATCACCAAAACGCTGGAGAAATTTCCAATTTTTGCAAAAAATTTGACCAAAATCGCAGCAGTAGCTTTCCAGTTATAAGCCTAACAAGTTCACCTTCATTCCTGTAGTTGTCAGTTTGAAAATCATGTCTGTATAAAAATTTTAGCAAAAAATACCAGGCGCCCAGCATGCTCAGCAAGCAAATTTTGATTTTAGGAATTTTTCAAAGTCGTATAACTTTTGAACGGCTGCACGGATTGTGTTCAAATTTTTTGTGCAAGATAGGAAATTAGGCCAGCTTTCAAACAAGATATAATATGTGGGCGTGGCATTAGCAATTTTGGTAATAAATATTTATTTTTAAAAGGTCCTTTTGCAAAAAAATGAGCAG
Organism: Crataerina pallida; assembly: GCA_949710015.1. Lineage (NCBI taxonomy): Eukaryota > Metazoa > Arthropoda > Insecta > Diptera > Hippoboscidae > Crataerina > Crataerina pallida. The sequence continues at coordinate 3,570,882 of OX453291.1, read as the reverse complement.
TGCCACGCCCATGAATGGGATATCACCAAAACGCTGGAGAAATTTCCAATTTTTGCAAAAAATTTGACCAAAATCGCAGCAGTAGCTTTCCAGTTATAAGCCTAACAAGTTCACCTTCATTCCTGTAGTTGTCAGTTTGAAAATCATGTCTGTATAAAAATTTTAGCAAAAAATACCAGGCGCCCAGCATGCTCAGCAAGCAAATTTTGATTTTAGGAATTTTTCAAAGTCGTATAACTTTTGAACGGCTGCACGGATTTTGTTCAAATTTTTTGTGCAAGATAGGAAATTAAGCCAGTTTTCAAACAAGGTATAATATGTGGGCGTGCCATTACCAATTTTGGTAATAAATATGTATTTTTAAAAGGTCTTTTTGCAAAAAAATGAGCAGTGCCACGCCCATGAATGGGATATCCCCATAAAGCTGGAGAAATTTCCAATTTTTGCAAAAAATTTGACCAAAATCGCAGCAGTAGCTTTCCAGTTATAAGCCTAACAAGTTCACCTTTATTCCTGTAGTTGTCAGTTTGAAAATCATGTCTGTATACAAATTTTAGCAAATAATACCAGGCGCCCAGCATACTGAGCAAGCAAATTTTGATTTTAGGAATTTTTCAAAGTCGTATAACTTTTGAACGGCTGCACGGATTGTGTTCAAATTTTTTGTGCAAGATAGGAAATTAGGCCAGCTTTCAAACAAGGTATAATGTGTGGGCGTGGCATTAGCAATTTTGGTAATAAATATTTATTTTTAAAAGGTCCTTTTGCAAAAAAATGAGCAGTGCCACACCCATGAATGGGATATCCCCAAAAAGCTGGAGAAATTTCCAATTTTTGCAAAAAATTTGACCAAAATCGCAGCAGTAGCTTTCCAGTTATAAGCCTAACAAGTTCACCTTCATTCCTGTAGTTGTCAGTTTGAAAATCATGTCTGTATAAAAATTTTAGCAAAAAATACCAGGCGCCCAGCATGCTCAGCAAGCAAATTTTGATTTTAGGAATTTTTCAAAGTCGTATAACTTTTGAACGGCTGCACGGATTTTGTTCAAATTTTTTGTGCAAGATAGGAAATTAGGCCAGCTTTCAAACAAGGTATAATGTGTGGGCGTGGCATTACCAATTTTGGTAATAAATATGTATTTTTAAAAGGTCTTTTTGCAAAAAAATGAGCAGTGCCACGCCCATGAATGGGATATCACCAAAACGCTGGAGAAATTTCCAATTTTTGCAAAAAATTTGACCAAAATCGCAGCAGTAGCTTTCCAGTTATAAGCCTAACAAGTTCACCTTCATTCCTGTAGTTGTCAGTTTGAAAATCATGTCTGTATAAAAATTTTAGCAAAAAATACCAGGCGCCCAGCATGCTCAGCAAGCAAATTTTGATTTTAGGAATTTTTCAAAGTCGTATAACTTTTGAACGGCTGCACGGATTGTGTTCAAATTTTTTGTGCAAGATAGGAAATTAGGCCAGCTTTCAAACAAGGTATAATGTGTGGGCGTGGCATTAGCAATTTTGGTAATAAATATTTATTTTTAAAAGGTCCTTTTGCAAAAAAATGAGCAGTGCCACGCCCATGAATGGGATATCACCAAAACGCTGGAGAAATTTCCAATTTTTGCAAAAAATTTGACCAAAATCGCAGCAGTAGCTTTCCAGTTATAAGCCTAACAAGTTCACCTTCATTCCTGTAGTTGTCAGTTTGAAAATCATGTCTGTATAAAAATTTTAGCAAATAATACCAGGCGCCCAGCATGCTCAGCAAGCAAATTTTGATTTTAGGAATTTTTCAAAGTCGTATAACTTTTGAACGGCTGCACGGATTGTGTTCAAATTTTTTGTGCAAGATAGGAAATTAGGCCAGCTTTCAAACAAGGTATAATGTGTGGGCGTGGCATTACCAATTTTGGAAATAAATATGTATTTTTAAAAGGTCTTTTTGCAAAAAAATGAGCAGTGCCACGCCCATGAATGGGATATCCCCATAAAGCTGGAGAAATTTCCAATTTTTGCAAAAAATTTGACCAAAATCGCAGCAGTAGCTTTCCAGTTATAAGCCTAACAAGTTTACCTTCATTCCTGTAGTTGTCAGTTTGAAAATCATGTCTGTATAAAAATTTTAGCAAAAAATACCAGGCGCCCAGCATGCTCAGCAAGCAAATTTTGATTTTAGGAATTTTTCAAAGTCGTATAACTTTTGAACGGCTGCACGGATTGTGTTCAAATTTTTTGTGCAAGATAGGAAATTAGGCCAGCTTTCAAACAAGGTATAATGTGTGGGCGTGGCATTACCAATTTTGGAAATAAATATGTATTTTTAAAAGGTCTTTTTGCAAAAAAATGAGCAGTGCCACGCCCATGAATGGGATATCCCCATAAAGCTGGAGAAATTTCCAATTTTTGCAAAAAATTTGACCAAAATCGCAGCAGTAGCTTTCCAGTTATAAGCCTAACAAGTTTACCTTCATTCCTGTAGTTGTCAGTTTGAAAATCATGTCTGTATAAAAATTTTAGCAAAAAATACCAGGCGCCCAGCATGCTCAGCAAGCAAATTTTGATTTTAGGAATTTTTCAAAGTCGTATAACTTTTGAACGGCTGCACGGATTGTGTTCAAATTTTTTGTGCAAGATAGGAAATTAGGCCAGCTTTCAAACAAGGTATAATGTGTGGGCGTGGCATTACCAATTTTGGAAATAAATATGTATTTTTAAAAGGTCTTTTTGCAAAAAAATGAGCAGTGCCACGCCCATGAATGGGATATCCCCATAAAGCTGGAGAAATTTCCAATTTTTGCAAAAAATTTGACCAAAATTGCAGCAGTAGCTTTCCAGTTATAAGCCTAACAAGTTTACCTTCATTCCTGTAGTTGTCAGTTTGAAAATCATGTCTGTATAAAAATTTTAGCAAAAAATACCAGGCGCCCAGCATGCTCAGCAAGCAAATTTTGATTTTAGGAATTTTTCAAAGTCGTATAACTTTTGAACGGCTGCACGGATTGTGTTCAAATTTTTTGTGCAAGATAGGAAATTAGGCCAGCTTTCAAACAAGGTATAATGTGTGGGCGTGGCATTAGCAATTTTGGTAATAAATATTTATTTTTAAAAGGTCCTTTTGCAAAAAAATGAGCAGTGCCACGCCCATGAATGGGATATCACCAAAACGCTGGAGAAATTTCCAATTTTTGCAAAAAATTTGACCAAAATCGCAGCAGTAGCTTTCCAGTTATAAGCCTAACAAGTTCACCTTCATTCCTGTAGTTGTCAGTTTGAAAATCATGTCTGTATAAAAATTTTAGCAAAAAATACCAGGCGCCCAGCATGCTCAGCAAGCAAATTTTGATTTTAGGAATTTTTCAAAGTCGTATAACTTTTGAACGGCTGCACGGATTTTGTTCAAATTTTTTGTGCAAGATAGGAAATTAAGCCAGTTTTCAAACAAGGTATAATATGTGGGCGTGCCATTACCAATTTTGGTAATAAATAGGTATTTTTAAAAGGTCTTTTTGCAAAAAAATGAGCAGTGCCACGCCCATGAATGGGATATCACCAAAACGCTGGAGAAATTTCCAATTTTTGCAAAAAATTTGACCAAAATCGCAGCAGTAGCTTTCCAGTTATAAGCCTAACAAGTTCACCTTCATTCCTGTAGTTGTCAGTTTGAAAATCATGTCTGTATAAAAATTTTAGCAAAAAATACCAGGCGCCCAGCATGCTCAGCAAGCAAATTTTGATTTTAGGAATTTTTCAAAGTCGTATAACTTTTGAACGGCTGCACGGATTGTGTTCAAATTTTTTGTGCAAGATAGGAAATTAGGCCAGCTTTCAAACAAGGTATAATGTGTGGGCGTGGCATTACCAATTTTGGTAATAAATATGTACTTTTAAAAGGCTCTTTTGCAAAAAAATGAGCAGCGCCACGCCCATGAATGGGATATCCCCAAAAAGCTGGAGAAATTTCCAATTTTTGCAAAAAATTTGACCAAAATCGCAGCAGTAGCTTTCCAGTTATAAGCCTAACAAGTTCACCTTCATTCCTGTAGTTGTCAGTTTGAAAATCATGTCTGTATAAAAATTTTAGCAAATAATACCAGGCGCCCAGCATGCTCAGCAAGCAAATTTTGATTTTAGGATTTTTTCAAAGTCGTATAACTTTTGAATGGCTGCACGGATTGTGTTCAAATTTTTTGTGCAAGATAAGAAATTAGGCCAGCTTTCAAACAAGATATAATATGTGGGCGTGGCATTAGCAATTTTGGTAATAAATATGTACTTTTAAAAGGTCTTTTTTCAAAAAAATGAGCAGTGCCACGCCCATGAATGGGATATCCCCAAAAAGCTGGAGAAATTTCCAATTTTTCCAAAAAATTTGACCAAAATCGCAGCAGTAGCTTTCCAGTTATAAGCCTAACAAGTTCACCTTCATTCCTGTAGTTGTCAGTTTGAAAATCATGTCTGTATAAAAATTTTAGCAAATAATACCAGGCGCCCAGCATGCTCAGCAAGCAAATTTTGATTTTAGGAATTTTTCAAAGTCGTATAACTTTTGAACGGCTGCACGGATTGTGTTCAAATTTTTTGTGCAAGATAGGAAATTAAGCCAATTTTCAAACAAGGTATAATATGTGGGCGTGGCATTACCAATTTTGGTAATAAATATGTACTTTTAAAAGGCCCTTTTGCAAAAAAATGAGCAGCGCCACGCCCATGAATGGGATATCCCCAAAAAGCTGGAGAAATTTCCAATTTTTGCAAAAAATTTGACCAAAATCGCAGCAGTAGCTTTCCAGTTATAAGCCTAACAAGTTCACCTTCATTCCTGTAGTTGTCAGTTTGAAAATCATGTCTGTATAAAAATTTTAGCAAATAATACCAGGCGCCCAGCATGCTCAGCAAGCAAATTTTGATTTTAGGATTTTTTCAAAGTCGTATAACTTTTGAATGGCTGCACGGATTGTGTTCAAATTTTTTGTGCAAGATAAGAAATTAGGCCAGCTTTCAAACAAGATATAATATGTGGGCGTGGCATTAGCAATTTTGGTAATAAATATGTACTTTTAAAAGGTCTTTTTTCAAAAAAATGAGCAGTGCCACGCCCATGAATGGGATATCCCCAAAAAGCTGGAGAAATTTCCAATTTTTCCAAAAAATTTGACCAAAATCGCAGCAGTAGCTTTCCAGTTATAAGCCTAACAAGTTCACCTTCATTCCTGTAGTTGTCAGTTTGAAAATCATGTCTGTATAAAAATTTTAGCAAATAATACCAGGCGCCCAGCATACTCAGCAAGCAAATTTTGATTTTAGGATTTTTTCAAAGTCGTATAACTTTTGAACGGCTGCACGGATTGTGTTCAAATTTTTTGTGCAAGATAGGAAATTAGGCCAGCTTTCAAACAAGGTATAATGTGTGGGCGTGGCATTACCAATTTTGGTAATAAATATGTATTTTTAAAAGGTCTTTTTGCAAAAAAATGAGCAGTGCCACGCCCATGAATGGGATATCCCCATAAAGCTGGAGAAATTTCCAATTTTTGCAAAAAATTTGACCAAAATCGCAGCAGTAGCTTTCCAGTTATAAGCCTAACAAGTTCACCTTCATTCCTGTAGTTGTCAGTTTGAAAATCATGTCTGTATAAAAATTTTAGCAAAAAATACCAGGCGCCCAGCATGCTCAGCAAGCAAATTTTGATTTTAGGAATTTTTCAAAGTCGTATAACTTTTGAACGGCTGCACGGATTTTGTTCAAATTTTTTGTGCAAGATAGGAAATTAAGCCAGTTTTCAAACAAGGTATAATATGTGGGCGTGCCATTACCAATTTTGGTAATAAATAGGTATTTATAAAAGGTCTTTTTGCAAAAAAATGAGCAGTGCCACGCCCATGAATGGGATATCACCAAAACGCTGGAGAAATTTCCAATTTTTGCAAAAAATTTGACCAAAATCGCAGCAGTAGCTTTCCAGTTATAAGCCTAACAAGTTCACCTTCATTCCTGTAGTTGTCAGTTTGAAAATCATGTCTGTATAAAAATTTTAGCAAATAATACCAGGCGCCCAGCATGCTCAGCAAGCAAATTTTGATTTTAGGAATTTTTCAAAGTCGTATAACTTTTGAACGGCTGCACGGATTTTGTTCAAATTTTTTGTGCAAGATAGGAAATTAAGCCAGTTTTCAAACAAGGTATAATATGTGGGCGTGCCATTACCAATTTTGGTAATAAATAGGTATTTATAAAAGGTCTTTTTGCAAAAAAATGAGCAGTGCCACGCCCATGAATGGGATATCACCAAAACGCTGGAGAAATTTCCAATTTTTGCAAAAAATTTGACCAAAATCGCAGCAGTAGCTTTCCAGTTATAAGCCTAACAAGTTCACCTTCATTCCTGTAGTTGTCAGTTTGAAAATCATGTCTGTATAAAAATTTTAGCAAAAAATACCAGGCGCCCAGCATGCTCAGCAAGCAAATTTTGATTTTAGGAATTTTTCAAAGTCGTATAACTTTTGAACGGCTGCACGGATTTTGTTCAAATTTTTTGTGCAAGATAGGAAATTAAGCCAGTTTTCAAACAAGGTATAATATGTGGGCGTGCCATTACCAATTTTGGTAATAAATAGGTATTTTTAAAAGGTCTTTTTGCAAAAAAATGAGCAGTGCCACGCCCATGAATGGGATATCACCAAAACGCTGGAGAAATTTCCAATTTTTGCAAAAAATTTGACCAAAATCGCAGCAGTAGCTTTCCAGTTATAAGCCTAACAAGTTCACCTTCATTCCTGTAGTTGTCAGTTTGAAAATCATGTCTGTACAAAAATTTTAGCAAAAAATACCAGGCGCCCAGCATGCTCAGCAAGCAAATTTTGATTTTAGGAATTTTTCAAAGTCGTATAACTTTTGAACGGCTGCACGGATTGTGTTCAAATTTTTTGTGCAAGATAGGAAATTAGGCCAGCTTTCAAACAAGGTATAATGTGTGGGCGTGGCATTAGCAATTTTGGTAATAAATATTTATTTTTAAAAGGTCCTTTTGCAAAAAAATGAGCAGTGCCACGCCCATGAATGGGATATCACCAAAACGCTGGAGAAATTTCCAATTTTTGCAAAAAATTTGACCAAAATCGCAGCAGTAGCTTTCCAGTTATAAGCCTAACAAGTTCACCTTCATTCCTGTAGTTGTCAGTTTGAAAATCATGTCTGTATAAAAATTTTAGCAAAAAATACCAGGCGCCCAGCATGCTCAGCAAGCAAATTTTGATTTTAGGAATTTTTCAAAGTCGTATAACTTTTGAACGGCTGCACGGATTTTGTTCAAATTTTTTGTGCAAGATAGGAAATTAAGCCAGTTTTCAAACAAGGTATAATATGTGGGCGTGCCATTACCAATTTTGGTAATAAATAGGTATTTTTAAAAGGTCTTTTTGCAAAAAAATGAGCAGTGCCACGCCCATGAATGGGATATCACCAAAACGCTGGAGAAATTTCCAATTTTTGCAAAAAAATTGACCAAAATCGCAGCAGTAGCTTTCCAGTTATAAGCCTAACAAGTTCACCTTCATTCCTGTAGTTGTCAGTTTGAAAATCATGTCTGTATAAAAATTTTAGCAAAAAATACCAGGCGCCCAGCATGCTCAGCAAGCAAATTTTGATTTTAGGAATTTTTCAAAGTCGTATAACTTTTGAACGGCTGCACGGATTGTGTTCAAATTTTTTGTGCAAAATAGGAAATTAAGCCAGTTTTCAAACAAGGTATAATATGTGGGCGTGGCATTACCAATTTTGGTAATAAATATGTACTTTTAAAAGGCCCTTTTGCAAAAAAATGAGCAGCGCCACGCCCATGAATGGGATATCCCCAAAAAGCTGGAGAAATTTCCAATTTTTGCAAAAAATTTGACCAAAATCGCAGCAGTAGCTTTCCAGTTATAAGCCTAACAAGTTCACCTTCATTCCTGTAGTTGTCAGTTTGAAAATCATGTCTGTATAAAAATTTTAGCAAATAATACCAGGCGCCCAGCATGCTCAGCAAGCAAATTTTGATTTTAGGATTTTTTCAAAGTCGTATAACTTTTGAATGGCTGCACGGATTGTGTTCAAATTTTTTGTGCAAGATAAGAAATTAGGCCAGCTTTCAAACAAGATATAATATGTGGGCGTGGCATTAGCAATTTTGGTAATAAATATGTACTTTTAAAAGGTCTTTTTTCAAAAAAATGAGCAGTGCCACGCCCATGAATGGGATATCCCCAAAAAGCTGGAGAAATTTCCAATTTTTCCAAAAAATTTGACCAAAATCGCAGCAGTAGCTTTCCAGTTATAAGCCTAACAAGTTCACCTTCATTCCTGTAGTTGTCAGTTTGAAAATCATGTCTGTATAAAAATTTTAGCAAATAATACCAGGCGCCCAGCATGCTCAGCAAGCAAATTTTGATTTTAGGAATTTTTCAAAGTCGTATAACTTTTGAATGGCTGCACGGATTGTGTTCAAATTTTTTGTGCAAGATAGGAAATTAGGCCAGCTTTCAAACAAAGTATAATATGTGGGCGTGGCATTAGCAATTTTGGTAATAAATATGTACTTTTAAAAGGTCTTTTTTCAAAAAAATGAGCAGTGCCACGCCCATGAATGGGATATCCCCAAAAAGCTGGAGAAATTTCCAATTTTTCCAAAAAATTTGACCAAAATCGCAGCAGTAGCTTTCCAGTTATAAGCCTAACAAGTTCACCTTCATTCCTGTAGTTGTCAGTTTGAAAATCATGTCTGTATAAAAATTTTAGCAAATAATACCAGGCGCCCAGCATGCTCAGCAAGCAAATTTTGATTTTAGGAATTTTTCAAAGTCGTATAACTTTTGAACGGCTGCACGGATTGTGTTCAAATTTTTTGTGCAAGATAGGAAATTAAGCCAGTTTTCAAACAAGGTATAATATGTGGGCGTGGCATTACCAATTTTTGTAATAAATATGTACTTTTAAAAGGCCCTTTTGCAAAAAAATGAGCAGCGCCACGCCCATGAATGGGATATCCCCAAAAAGCTGGAGAAATTTCCAATTTTTGCAAAAAATTTGACCAAAATCGCAGCAGTAGCTTTCCAGTTATAAGCCTAACAAGTTCACCTTCATTCCTGTAGTTGTCAGTTTGAAAATCATGTCTGTATAAAAATTTTAGCAAATAATACCAGGCGCCCAGCATGCTCAGCAAGCAAATTTTGATTTTAGGAATTTTTCAAAGTCGTATAACTTTTGAATGGCTGCACGGATTGTGTTCAAATTTTTTGTGCAAGATAGGAAATTAGGCCAGCTTTCAAACAAAGTATAATATGTGGGCGTGGCATTACCAATTTTGGAAATAAATATGTACTTTTGAAAGGCCCTTTTGCAAAAAAATGAGCAGCGCCACGCCCATGAATGGGATATCCCCAAAAAGCTGGAGAAATTTCCAATTTTTGCAAAAAATTTGACCAAAATCGCAGCAGTAGCTTTCCAGTTATAAGCCTAACAAGTTCACCTTCATTCCTGTAGTTGTCAGTTTGAAAATCATGTCTGTATAAAAATTTTAGCAAATAATACCAGGCGCCCAGCATGCTCAGCAAGCAAATTTTGATTTTAGGATTTTTTCAAAGTCGTATAACTTTTGAATGGCTGCACGGATTGTGTTCAAATTTTTTGTGCAAGATAAGAAATTAGGCCAGCTTTCAAACAAGATATAATATGTGGGCGTGGCATTAGCAATTTTGGTAATAAATATGTACTTTTAAAAGGTCTTTTTTCAAAAAAATGAGCAGTGCCACGCCCATGAATGGGATATCCCCAAAAAGCTGGAGAAATTTCCAATTTTTCCAAAAAATTTGACCAAAATCGCAGCAGTAGCTTTCCAGTTATAAGCCTAACAAGTTCACCTTCATTCCTGTAGTTGTCAGTTTGAAAATCATGTCTGTATAAAAATTTTAGCAAATAATACCAGGCGCCCAGCATGCTCAGCAAGCAAATTTTGATTTTAGGAATTTTTCAAAGTCGTATAACTTTTGAACGGCTGCACGGATTGTGTTCAAATTTTTTGTGCAAGATAGGAAATTAAGCCAGTTTTCAAACAAGGTATAATATGTGGGCGTGGCATTACCAATTTTGGTAATAAATATGTACTTTTAAAAGGCCCTTTTGCAAAAAAATGAGCAGCGCCACGCCCATGAATGGGATATCCCCAAAAAGCTGGAGAAATTTCCAATTTTTGCAAAAAATTTGACCAAAATCGCAGCAGTAGCTTTCCAGTTATAAGCCTAACAAGTTCACCTTCATTCCTGTAGTTGTCAGTTTGAAAATCATGTCTGTATAAAAATTTTAGCAAATAATACCAGGCGCCCAGCATGCTCAGCAAGCAAATTTTGATTTTAGGAATTTTTCAAAGTCGTATAACTTTTGAATGGCTGCACGGATTGTGTTCAAATTTTTTGTGCAAGATAAGAAATTAGGCCAGCTTTCAAACAAGATATAATATGTGGGCGTGGCATTAGCAATTTTGGTAATAAATATGTACTTTTAAAAGGTCTTTTTTCAAAAAAATGAGCAGTGCCACGCCCATGAATGGGATATCCCCAAAAAGCTGGAGAAATTTCCAATTTTTGCAAAAAATTTGACCAAAATCGCAGCAGTAGCTTTCCAGTTATAAGCCTAACAAGTTCACCTTCATTCCTGTAGTTGTCAGTTTGAAAATCATGTCTGTATAAAAATTTTAGCAAATAATACCAGGCGCCCAGCATGCTCAGCAAGCAAATTTTGATTTTAGGAATTTTTCAAAGTCGTATAACTTTTGAACGGCTGCACGGATTTTGTTCAAATTTTTTGTGCAAGATAGGAAATTAAGCCAGTTTTCAAACAAGGTATAATATGTGGGCGTGCCATTACCAATTTTGGTAATAAATAGGTATTTATAAAAGGTCTTTTTGCAAAAAAATGAGCAGTGCCACGCCCATGAATGGGATATCACCAAAACGCTGGAGAAATTTCCAATTTTTGCAAAAAATTTGACCAAAATCGCAGCAGTAGCTTTCCAGTTATAAGCCTAACAAGTTCACCTTCATTCCTGTAGTTGTCAGTTTGAAAATCATGTCTGTATAAAAATTTTAGCAAAAAATACCAGGCGCCCAGCATGCTCAGCAAGCAAATTTTGATTTTAGGAATTTTTCAAAGTCGTATAACTTTTGAACGGCTGCACGGATTTTGTTCAAATTTTTTGTGCAAGATAGGAAATTAAGCCAGTTTTCAAACAAGGTATAATATGTGGGCGTGCCATTACCAATTTTGGTAATAAATAGGTATTTTTAAAAGGTCTTTTTGCAAAAAAATGAGCAGTGCCACGCCCATGAATGGGATATCCCCATAAAGCTGGAGAAATTTCCAATTTTTGCAAAAAATTTGACCAAAATCGCAGCAGTAGCTTTCCAGTTATAAGCCTAACAAGTTCACCTTCATTCCTGTAGTTGTCAGTTTGAAAATCATGTCTGTATAAAAATTTTAGCAAAAAATACCAGGCGCCCAGCATGCTCAGCAAGCAAATTTTGATTTTAGGAATTTTTCAAAGTCGTATAACTTTTGAACGGCTGCACGGATTTTGTTCAAATTTTTTGTGCAAGATAGGAAATTAAGCCAGTTTTCAAACAAGGTATAATATGTGGGCGTGCCATTACCAATTTTGGTAATAAATAGGTATTTATAAAAGGTCTTTTTGCAAAAAAATGAGCAGTGCCACGCCCATGAATGGGATATCACCAAAACGCTGGAGAAATTTCCAATTTTTGCAAAAAATTTGACCAAAATCGCAGCAGTAGCTTTCCAGTTATAAGCCTAACAAGTTCACCTTCATTCCTGTAGTTGTCAGTTTGAAAATCATGTCTGTATAAAAATTTTAGCAAAAAATACCAGGCGCCCAGCATGCTCAGCAAGCAAATTTTGATTTTAGGAATTTTTCAAAGTCGTATAACTTTTGAACGGCTGCACGGATTTTGTTCAAATTTTTTGTGCAAGATAGGAAATTAAGCCAGTTTTCAAACAAGGTATAATATGTGGGCGTGCCATTACCAATTTTGGTAATAAATAGGTATTTTTAAAAGGTCTTTTTGCAAAAAAATGAGCAGTGCCACGCCCATGAATGGGATATCACCAAAACGCTGGAGAAATTTCCAATTTTTGCAAAAAATTTGACCAAAATCGCAGCAGTAGCTTTCCAGTTATAAGCCTAACAAGTTCACCTTCATTCCTGTAGTTGTCAATTTGAAAATCATGTCTGTATAAAAATTTTAGCAAAAAATACCAGGCGCCCAGCATGCTCAGCAAGCAAATTTTGATTTTAGGAATTTTTCAAAGTCGTATAACTTTTGAACGGCTGCACGGATTGTGTTCAAATTTTTTGTGCAAGATAGGAAATTAGGCCAGCTTTCAAACAAGGTATAATGTGTGGGCGTGGCATTAGCAATTTTGGTAATAAATATTTATTTTTAAAAGGTCCTTTTGCAAAAAAATGAGCAGTGCCACGCCCATGAATGGGATATCACCAAAACGCTGGAGAAATTTCCAATTTTTGCAAAAAATTTGACCAAAATCGCAGCAGTAGCTTTCCAGTTATAAGCCTAACAAGTTCACCTTCATTCTTGTAGTTGTCAGTTTGAAAATCATGTCTGTACAAAAATTTTAGCAAAAAATACCAGGCGCCCAGCATGCTCAGCAAGCAAATTTTGATTTTAGGAATTTTTCAAAGTCGTATAACTTTTGAACGGCTGCACGGATTGTGTTCAAATTTTTTGTGCAAGATAGGAAATTAGGCCAGCTTTCAAACAAGGTATAATGTGTGGGCGTGGCATTACCAATTTTGGAAATAAATATGTACTTTTACAAGGCCCTTTTGCAAAAAATTGAGCAGTGCCACGCCCATGAATGGGATATCCCTAAAAAGCTGGAGAAATTTCCAATTTTTGCAAAAAATTTGACCAAAATCGCAGCAGTAACTTTCCAGTTATAAGCCTAACAAGTTCACCTTCATTCCTGTAGTTGTCAGTTTGAAAATCATGTCTGTATAAAAATTTTAGCAAAAAATACCAGGCGCCCAGCATGCTCAGCAAGCAAATTTTGATTTTAGGAATTTTTCAAAGTCGTATAACTTTTGAACGGCTGCACGGATTGTGTTCAAATTTTTTGTGCAAGATAGGAAATTAGGCCAGCTTTCAAACAAGGTATAATGTGTGGGCGTGGCATTACCAATTTTGGTAATAAATATGTATTTTTAAAAGGTCTTTTTGCAAAAAAATGAGCAGTGCCACGCCCATGAATGGGATATCCCCATAAAGCTGGAGAAATTTCCAATTTTTGCAAAAAATTTGACCAAAATCGCAGCAGTAGCTTTCCAGTTATAAGCCTAACAAGTTCACCTTCATTCCTGTAGTTGTCAGTTTGAAAATCATGTCTGTATAAAAATTTTAGCAAATAATACCAGGCGCCCAGCATGCTCAGCAAGCAAATTTTGATTTTAGGAATTTTTCAAAGTCGTATAACTTTTGAATGGCTGCACGGATTGTGTTCAAATTTTTTGTGCAAGATAAGAAATTAGGCCAGCTTTCAAACAAGATATAATATGTGGGCGTGGCATTAGCAATTTTGGTAATAAATATGTACTTTTAAAAGGTCTTTTTTCAAAAAAATGAGCAGTGCCACGCCCATGAATGGGATATCCCCAAAAAGCTGGAGAAATTTCCAATTTTTCCAAAAAATTTGACCAAAATCGCAGCAGTAGCTTTCCAGTTATAAGCCTAACAAGTTCACCTTCATTCCTGTAGTTGTCAGTTTGAAAATCATGTCTGTATAAAAATTTTAGCAAATAATACCAGGCGCCCAGCATGCTCAGCAAGCAAATTTTGATTTTAGGAATTTTTCAAAGTCGTATAACTTTTGAACGGCTGCACGGATTGTGTTCAAATTTTTTGTGCAAGATAGGAAATTAAGTCAGCTTTCAAACAAGGTATAATATGTGGGCGTGACATTAGCAATTTAGTTAATAAATATGTATTTTTAAAAGGGGCTTTGTTACTGGTTACCGTTGCTATTATACGTACATCGGGACAGTCACCTTTACACAGTTGCACACCACAACTGACATGTAAACGTTCACGATCGGGAAATTTGAAGGCGGGAAATATGGCTGTATATGTTCTTTCTAATAAGTCATCAGCATTTTGTTTAGACCAGCCTTCCTCAGCCGGTCGATAACGTTTTTGCAAAGCGGGCATGACCTAAACAACAAATAAAAAATTAAAATTTAATCTTATATGTATATATAATTTTAATGGTAAATTGTGGGTATGTCTGTTATTCGACTACGCCGATTTTGGGTAAATTGATGGATCTACTAAAAATGAATATGTTTTCAACTTTATAAATGAATGTTGTAGCCATGATTGTGATCGTAATTTTATGGATTGTGAAAGTGGAACTTGACTAAAGGGGTATGGGGTATTAAATAGTCTAGCTTGGCCGTCTATAACATTTTCACCTGTTTTAAATGTAGATAAAATCGACACACGGTTTTGTGAACATATTCTAAACCTTAAAACCTCTAATCTAAAGATAATAAAATAATTTTTAAACCCAAAAAAATATAAAAAATTCTCGATTAATAGTGTGCTTATATTTCTACTACAATTTACAAGAGAATATTATAATAAAATAAAATAAGCGTAATCTCATGTGTGCGGTTGCCTTGTTATTAATAATTTACCACCGACCGGCAGATTGTTTGCACTTTCGCTTTCGTTTGCATTAATTTTCTACTTCAGTGATGACATGAAAAATTAAATTAAACGTGCAATATGTTTGCTTTTTTATAACACCCCAGCACAGCATTTCACTTTGTTTTCTTTTATACATACGTATACGACGACGTAAGTAAGCAGGCGAACTTATTGAGCGTATTAAATAATAACTCAGTTTTTATGTGAAGCGTGAAACTTATCACAAAAATGTTAACGAATATAAATAAATAAAATTACATATGTTGTTAATGTGGACACAGAAAAAAAATAGTTGAATGAACGCAGAAAAAATCCATCTGAATACGATGTTTAACTAGACAACGGCACTAAATGAGCTTGTAGTTATTGTTTTATTACATTATTTTACACGGTATTCACTCTCATGTATCTGACCTGTACGCAAGTGCAAACGGTTGTCTGATTGTACATTTTTTCTTACATGTCAATATTGTATAAAATTACATCATAATCGTACATAGCTAGCAAGTCATGGAACGGTTTTAATTACACATACACATACACACACAAATGGATTTTATCTAAAGAAACCAAAAAAGGAACGCCTGTGATAAGTACATGCCAACTAAAACATGCACGGAAGTACAAAAGAAAAACAGAATACTTATTGTCATCATATGTCAAGTTCAATGTTCCTTCACATATATTTTCACACACATTAAAACAATGGATGTTTGGATGACAGTTACACACGATGCTGTTATTAAATTACGTCGCACATTATAAAACAATGAATGTGAAAGACTGAAGCAACAAACTGCAACAAACCAATGTAATAAATCAAACAAATATTCAGTTATGTGCACAACATAACAAAAAATGTTTGGGAAATATTTAGAAACTACGACTTTTCTGTGGACCTTTACTGTATGTGTTTGTTTTAAAGATATGGCTCCGCCCACATTTGGTGAACAAAAAGGGGGTTCTAATTAATTATTATAGTGGCGTGATCTAGGAAGGCACCATATTGCCATATTAAACATTCCATAGCCCCGTTTGCAGACAACGGCTATGAAACCGTTTAAAAGTCTCATTTAATACCCCACACTACTTAGCTCCATAAATTATGCTATAATTAATTTAATTGTGTCAGTAAACACAAATAGCTCGTGTTTCGTCTTTTCGGGAATAGGTTCGAAAAGGGGTTCTAATTAAATATTTTTTATTAAGTTTTATCAAAAAATGTTAAGAATTACGATTTTTTGTCATATAAAAGCTTCCATTATAATGGGAAGGGGCTCTAAAAATGGTCTAATTCGGTCCATTTTCAACACGGTTCCTATTTAGACCAATATATTCCCTTGTACCAAACGTCCGCATAAACTTAATACTACAAGAGATGTAGAGTATAAACACTAGCAGAACCACAAGCATTTCCAAAATTTCTCAAAACAAAAAACAAGCTGTATTAGGATAAAGCCGAATCCCTAAAAGCCGAATCCCTAATACCCTATAAATTTTTTGATGAACCTGAAGCGTGGCTCTTCAATGTATTTTATTCTATTTTACTTTTACAATTGAATTTTCTAGTAATTACATTTTGGTGGGCGTGTCTGATGTGTATCACCACCTAAACATTTACTTCTTATATCAATTTCTGACCAGATAGATAGATTGCCTTAATATTCGATGCAGATTCATAATATACTAAAACCTTGTTGGATCTCCATAAGCTTCCTTCTTCAAAATGTTGCAAACGTTTTGTCAAAGTGACCTTTACCTCTACCCGTGGGATGGTGGGTATAAGAAAAATTTAATAATAATCAATTACAAAAATCACACAAAAGAATAAGCACATGGAAGAGAAGTTCAATTGCCGCAAATCTGGGTGAGAAATTTGCATTGCCACAAGATTTTGGAAAGAAAAAAGAAAGGAGCAACAATAACATTAGCAACAGCACTCAGTATGTATTTGGCCATATTATCGAAAGACAGGTGCATGGAAATGAATGAATAGATGGATGGATGGATGGACATATAATTGAATGAATTTCAGAAGACGGAGCAGATGAAGCATTAGTAAGTAAAGTGATGGCACAGGTTCGAAATAAGTCAAGCGTCAAATGCCGCTAAACATTAATGTAATGATGATGATGACGATGATGGTTATGGTTGGTGATGGTTAAAAGATTATTAAGAGCACGTCCACGTATACTCGCAAAAACACATTTTGTGCATTTGTTCTTTGCGGTTGTTAATGGTGGTTATTAAGTGAGACGCTAAGTGCAACCAAAGATGCTTTAAATTCTTTTTTCTTTTTTCAGAACGTTGTATCAAATGTTGATGAACAAAAACATTTGCAAAGAGTAGAAATATAAATAAATCGTGTATCTGTGTGTACTGGGTTTGGGCGTGGTAGGTATTTGACTACATTTTCTTTTTCGTATTCCACATGAAATTAGGATTGAATGAGACGAAAGGTTAATATATCCAAATATGCTTTTTAAGGATTTTCAAAACATAAATCCTTGGATGAGGTGAATTGGTCCCGCCCAACATGTTCAGACGATTACACTTATTTTTCATTATGATTTCAATAATTCTGGTTTTAAGATGGTAAGTATTCCATGTTTCGCTATAAATTACAAATGTTTTAAGGAAATGAATATACCATCATTTGTGTACAAACAACAAAAGCAACATTACGAAAAGAACAGTTTTATGTTAAACAATTAAATAAATGAATTTGCTGCTGTTACTGATTGCCCATGCTTATGAGTCAGTGGAGTACCGTAATTTTCCAAGTACAATGCAACAACTGTACTTGTATGTGATGGCAGCACAATTTGTGCTATTATTGTTGTTGGTTGGTTGACTAGATTATGAGGTCACAACAATTAGCCAAGCAAAGAAGAAGAAGAACAAGAAAAATACTTGAGCAATAATACATTGAGCACCTCGGCCATGTTGGGCATAATGCCCAAGGTACCGATGCAGGAATGCTTTTGTATTAAGTCATGTCCATCCGTGCGATAGCATATACTTGTGAAAACATTTTTAGTGCCTGTGGGCAAGTTTATAATTAAATTCATTGATATTGGTCAAGAACCACGCCCATAAGTAACAAAAATCTATCTAGTATAACAAGATGGGAGGTATGCAGTTGAAATTTATACAAAATCATAATTAGTCAACTATTTATATTCTGAAAAAGGCGTATCCCCATAATAGACACGCCCACACATTTTATAAAAAAAAAAACTTCTGTAAGTCCGTCTTCAATCAGTAGTGTATACAGCCCCGTCTAATGCCAAGTTCCTAAATGGAAAACAAATCAAAGTCTAAAACGCCAAACAAAACAAAATCATTTGCATTTTGACCCAGATTTTCTAACAAACAAACAAAAAACAAAAATTACAACAACACCACCATTGGAGATTCTTTCTACGATCTCCTCTATTTGTCTCTAAAACTTTACGGTTTATGCTTTAAAATATAGGTTAGAAATGTGTGCATGTGTGAATACATTCTTCGTCAGTTTATGATTCTATTATTGTGAATATGTAAATTAAACGGAATTAAGTACCAAGTATATAATATATATGTCCACATAGATGGATACACTATTCTACACCAGTTCGTTTCCCTTTCACTAAATGGCAAGTTGCTGGAAATTAGAATTAGAATTAGAATCAGAAGTGTTTAGAATGCAGTCGCATGGACTACAAATGGAAGTTAGCAAAACAAAATGTGAAACCAGAGAAGAATGTAGGTCAGCTTTAAAAAATGAATAAGGAGAGGAAGAAGAAATACATATCACCCACGGTGAGGTTAATTACAAATTTTACTTCAACGTCTAAGACAAAGAAAAACTATCACACGTGAGACGTATTTATAATCATATAAAAAAAAAACAAGTAAAAATCTCACAGGTACTCAAGCAAGCTTAGAGCCCAAGCCAAAAACCTGCACCACTTATTTGGGGCGTCGTATCTCTGAAATGATTTGTCTTGCGTTTGTAGAGAGTGTCCCAAAGCTCAACATCAAGCGAATACAAAAATTCTTATTGTTGCCAGTACTTGTATAACCACCAGTCCTCTCTCCCGGTATTCGCTTGACATGTATATTTCATGGCCTACAGACGCAGTTTGTTTTATTTATTATGCGCAAATAATTCCAGAGATACGCCCACAGAACTAAGAATCTTCCTTCTGATATTTGCAAATGGAATAACATACTTAATATACCTTCCATCTAATAAGGAGAGCACAATGAAATCTTTTTCTTTTTCACTTACTTGCTCATCAATGGGACAGCCTCTTTCGTCGAGCAGCTGTTGTGTCGATTCACCCAAACCATCTAAAGCAGCACAGTCTACAATACGAACACCCATACTGCCCGGCACAATGGCACGAACAGTTAATGTTGTGGCTTGCCCGACCGTAACTGAACCGGAACCGCCAGGACCGCCCAATTCAAGCCAAATGCGTACACGAGGTGTTGATGAACTAAGATATTGTGAATTAACGCCAAACTGCTGCTTTTGCTGCTGCTGTTGCTTCTCTAGCTGTTTATCTGTTACAGTGGGTGTTGTACTTTTCGTTGCCATGTTTAAATCATTTGTAGTTATTGTTAGTGTAGACGTTTTAACATTATTATTACTGTTGGGTTTTTGTTGTGTGCGCCCATTTCTAAAGAAGACAAGAAAGAAAAGAAGACAGAGTAAAAATATAAATTACTTTAAATGTTGTGGGCGTGCCACATACACAATTTTAACCTCCATTTCAGAATGGATTACACATCAAAAAGTGAATTTTTGAAGATATGTGAGCGTATCTCTTTGTAAATATCGCCTATTTTCATAATATAGTTGAGCAGACCAACAGTAAATTTGTTAAATAATTTCAGTTTTATGGGCTTGAGATTTTTCTCAATTGTAATCGTGTTAAGGATAACTATTACTAAGTCCTGCCAATTTTTAAAAAATAAATGTTTATTTAGAATTTCAACATGACATCTGAATGAAGTTGACATACGGACATGACTCAAAGGTTTTAAAAGGCGTCCACATATAAGGCCGTTTTTTTTCATAATTGAAATATTCGTACCTAAATCCCGTACGCATTTTTGAAGTCCTCGATGTAGTCGCTGCTGTTGTTGTTGTTGTTGCGGCAACTGGCACCAATATCAAGCCCATTGCATTTTGCGGCAACACACAATGTATGGTTTTCAAAATATCTGTCGATTGTCGCAACTTCTCTTCAATTTGTAACATAATCTGAACCGTTAATTCCATATCGTTGTTGGGACATGGTTCCACTCTTACACCGCAACCCGACGTTGGCAAGCGTAATGTAATATTCGTGCCACTGGTACCACGGGATCTACACTCTGAACTGAAATCCTTTGCATACATTACCCCATGAAAAGGTCGATTCAAAAGCATGCGCATTTCAAACACATCACGCGTACAGTTGGTTGAAATGTCAACAATTTTCATTGTATTGGATGGAGACGATTTGGGGCCTTTAGCATCGTTTGTACTACTCTTAGGATCCACTTCAATATCTGAGTGAATGCCATTGATGCGTTCTTGTTGTTGATGGTACATGTTATTAGATGCTGTTAGTAAACTAGCTTCCGAGGCAAACACTACAACTTGATCCTTTTGAGCTGGCAAATGACTCGCCGCGACCTTTGCCGAATTCTCGCCCTGCTGTACCACAACTAATAGCATTAACAGCAACGAATGCATATTAATTTCGATATTTGACGAGTATTATTATTAAACCAGGATTGAATTTCCATTAATGGACGATGTGAAATCGTTCGGAAATTCTTTAAATTCTTCAATTATTCGTTTCTATAATCATCCACACTATTCAATGATTTTTTTTTCTTTTATTACTTTGCTTGAGTGCTTCAGATTGACATACAAAGCAACCTTTGAAATGGATTTTCCAGTTGACGTTACTTTGTGACGGTCATTAAACTTTACCACCACCTGTTGTGGGTTTAGGTTATTATTTTATAGATTTTGTGGTCACAATTGTTGTCAGCTATGTTGGTTTATTCATCTAAATACGATACACACATAAATACTATCTAAAGGAAAACAACAAGTAAAAATCTTAAAGTCCCGTGAGTCCGACCATTAAGAGTACAACTTACTTGCAATTATACAAAAATCCCTTCTTGAAAACCACTGTAGAGACAAATGTTTTGAAAATAGTTAAATACGATTCCTATATACAGCGTGTATACCTGCTGCGTTTTGTTATTAAAAATTATGGCTTTTTGGCCCATGATGTGTATTGAAAGTAAATTTCACTTTGGCCAAATCTTAAACACCCTTCAAGTGGGTGTGGCTGGCCCCAAAATATATGTATTGTGTTATAACTTACGAGTCGGATTCTCCACCAAGGGTGTTTTTTTGCCAATTGTGGACGTGTCTATTATTCGAACACACCCATTTCGGTAAAATTGATTAATTAAGTAGAAAGGATTTAAAAATTCTTTAAAAAGTCCTTTTTTTGAGTTATTTTTTAAACATAGGCGTGTCCTATCTGACCACTTTGCAGAGTCGCAGACGAGCTAGACCAGCACAGTACATAATGGGAATTCAGAATTTATATACTTTGTATAAAAAGCCTCCTTCTAGGTGTGGCAACAAATTACAACCGTGGTATGGTGAGTAGAAAGGTGTTTTTGAGGTGGGTTGAGACTTTCTTTGCCTCCTTAGAAGCTGAAAAACCCCAAAACACAATCACTGTATTATTTACCACAACTGATGTAGGGTATAAAAATCCCAACTACTGTTTGAAAAAGTGCCTTAGTTAGTAAGCTAGTACTTTATTTTCAGTTCAGTTGTTTATCTCTTATTCCCCAACACTATTATCAACATATTAGCCATCTGCTCAGAATTAGTGTTGCCATATAAGTGACAGTGGGTAGTAATCATTTAACGCTGGGAAATGTGTTGCATGCAACGCACATACACAAATACAACATAACAGGTTCGCACATACATACATATGTAAAATTTGTCCCCATAAGCTCAACAACAACAACAAGTGCAAACCAGTTACTTAAAGCTGCTATCCATTAAATTTCCTGTACCTGTCAATAATAAGCGTGCAAACAAAATCAAGGTCACTAGATTAGATTTCATCTTGCAGAAAAACGAGTTGGAATATTTGTTAGTCTCCACTAAAAGAATGGCCCCCTTCTTATAAATAAACATTAGAAATATAGGCCATGTTTCTACGTATGTATCTATACATACATAATGTGTGCATAAGCTTCAAGTGAATGGTAACGAATTTAGTGGAAATGGTTGCGCTGCCATCCAATCAATCGTTTTATTATCTATTTATATGAATGTGCACGCACACAAATACACATGTAGTTGCCCCAAAGACATTTTCTTTTCTTTTTTCATACAATTTTAAAGGAAGTTGAAGTGACAGGCTGCTGATGTGACCTTGATTTTCCCTAATAAATATTCAAAAAGTTATTCTTGCTTTTGCTGTTGTTGTCCTAATTATAATACTACACATAAAATAAATATATATTTTTTGCAATTATTATGATTTTAAACCAGCAGCGTATGCATGCAAAAGGCGGTTCCTTAAAGTGGTGCCTTAAGTTCTCTTTTACGGCCTCTTATAAAATTGCTAATACACGTATAATCATCTTTAGTTAATTATACAGCCACCGGCAATATTGTATATTATTACAACAATAACATAAAAACAAGTGAAAATGCTACAGTCGATCAAACTTTATTTAGTATATAGATAAACGCCGGTTATTTTGTTAAAAAGTATTACATGGGAGGGGATTCTAAAATTGGTGCGATCGAGTCACAATTTGGCGCAGTCTTAACATTTAAATTAATTAATCATCCTTCACCAAGGTTTGTTAAAATATTTTCAGAATTGTGCATTTAAGGGCGTAGTATGGGAAAGGGTTCTAAAAATCGCCCAATTTGAAACATTTCTTTATATATTATACATGTTTGATTCAAAATACGCCATTGTGCTAAATATTATCGAAACATCTTAAAAACTTGGACAGACGGATGGACAAAGTCAAATGGGGTCAGATTTTGATACTGGGTGGATCTATCTTTAGTATTTTATTAGTCACAAACCTAATATACACCGTACACCAAGTAACATAATTTATGGAATAATTTTTTCAGTGGTATTAACAATAACGAGTTTTTATATTGTAGTAACTTGTACCCAAATTTCTCTAAATTAAAAAAAATCCGCCCCTTAAGTTGATGATGAGAGATTTATAAAAAGAGTGTCTGTTTGCATCACTAAAACTGTTTAATAAATTATTCTGAATCGATGGATATGAGAGAAGCTACATCTCTCCTTAACCATTTCACAGTTATAAGTTAATAAACTTAATATATCTTCTGGTGTTGTAGAGTATAAATATTCAGAAAAAATTGACTCTTTTTCGTAAAGAAATTACACGTGCTTGTGTAAACATTTTTAGAAGATGGGCGTGGCAATGTTATATTATTTACTTTGCACTCTGTGATTACATGCCATTCCCACCCGTACCATACGTATACATATGAATATATGGCTTGAGGCAGACATATATTATTCACTTTTCATAGCTCGATCCGCTCATATTTTTAGTGTTTATTAAGATTACAAAATAACTTTTTTCTCGATGCTACACATTTAGCATACCCCCTTCGCATGCAGAGTTTATAAAATCATAATTTTGTCCAGAATTTCAGAATTTTCGTAATATAATTAAAAAACATTACATAAGATCGCGTCTGACGCAAGCATCTGAAGTTTCGATTGCAAAATAATTCAAGTGTAATGTATTTCATTTATGTTAAAAAGAAATTGTTTGTTCGTTTGTTCGTCATTTTTATTTTTTTTTCATCTTTTTTGCACAAATATTTGCAACAACAACACCAACACCAACCGTTAACTGGACAAATAAATAAAAAGAAAAGTCACGGTTGAATTTCGGTGGTGAAGAAATCACGTTTTGGAGGGCGACTCCCAAAAGTGAGTATTTCGCGCAACTTTTACAAGGAAGTGAAATAGCAAAAATAGAAAATCGGCACACACCTCAATTACGAAATGTGGATCATATTATAGAAGAACTGGACAACAACCTGTTGCAATAACTATACAACGGAGCAACATGTTCGTTCTACTTGGAGTTGACACAATTTTTATTAAACCGGCACTGACACCATAAGCTCACACAAAATGAATTCTTAATCGTCTGTGTACTTGCATTTGTGTGCATGGTACGTGTGCTTAAAAGAATGTTTATTTTAAAGAAATCGATTATAGCGTAATACTGCATACATTATATGTATAATGAGAAAAAAAAACACACACACACTCATATGTGAAGAAACGCAAAGACCACCAAAACATTTCGCAAACGTGACGATGATTATTACTTAATGGATGAAGGTGCTGTTGCTACTTTTACCTCATGCACACACACACTCACATAACCAAAACACACACAGCACATATCTGAGGCAGTAACACTAACACAAGACGCACGTCGCTTTGTACGGAATGTTAAGTTTATTTAAAACCGCTCTCGACCGTATGCTAGACAATAATAAAACACTTTTATCATGGGAACGTCACAAGAAGCTAAAACTTTGTGGTAAAGAATTATCACACAATCGTACACTCATGGCAACACCAATTATTGTTGTTACACATGAAAAAAAGAAAAACCGAACAAATGTACATGAAACCTGCACTGCGTAGTAGAACAACAAAGCCGTATAGAAAAACCAACTGAAATAGAAATGGTTAACAAATGTTAATGAGTAAAGTAAAAAAGAGTTAAAAGAAAGTAAAAAAATATTGAAGAATCGTAATTACCACTACTGCCATCATACGGAAAGAAACGAGATGTTAAGGTTCTTCAGCTACCCGACGTATTTAACAAATTATACCAAAGTACGTCTTCCCTCGCATGGTTAAAATAAAGCGTGAAATTTATCAAAGTTAAAAATGTAATCTTATTATATTAAGAATTAAACATAATAATAAAATAAAAGTACTAACAATGTAATTTGTTTTGAACAAGTGCTCTTTTTATAATTTGTGATTAATACATATAATATTTATATAATATATATGCAATAAGGCGTTCATTTCAAAAAAGTCAACTACATGACCTTTCAACATCCGAAACAGAATTCAGAAATTCATCAAATATATGTGTCAGCAAGGGCATCACGTGATGCCGTGGATTATATTCTGCTACATAGTCAAGATTTTCCAATTAATATTATTATTTTTATTTCCGTTTCATTATTTTAATATTCATAGCCATAAAATGTTCACTTTCTTTGTAATATATAAATTTTTCACATGAAAATTTATAAAAATAACGGCAAAAGTTATAAACATTGATTAGAGGTGGAAGCTAAAGTTATCGATAAG
This sequence comes from Crataerina pallida, assembly GCA_949710015.1. Taxonomy (NCBI): domain Eukaryota; kingdom Metazoa; phylum Arthropoda; class Insecta; order Diptera; family Hippoboscidae; genus Crataerina; species Crataerina pallida. The sequence goes on along the minus strand of OX453291.1, from coordinate 3,545,673 downwards.
GTAACTTAAGCAGAGTTGCTCAATTTCTATTTTACAAGTACTAAAATTTTATGTAAAGGTTTGGATTTATTTGAAATTTTAAAATTATTATTAATTAAAATGCATATCACATATAAATTATGGTGAATTTTTATGTAAAAATTTTACGTTTAGGTGTAAATTAAAGTAAAATTCGATCCTTAAAATATTCACGAAATAAATATAAATTCATTATTAAAATGTTTGATCTTTTATAAATTTGTTTCATTATCAATTTATTTATTCATTAATTAATTCATCAATTACCTTATTATTTTATAATTATTATATTATTATCGCTAACTTTTCTCACATCACTAATCTATCACGTAGGCAGCGTTGGTAAAATTTTTCGGTTGCTGCAAAATTTTTCCTGAATAATCAACCAATCTATTATTATATTTTCAAAATCATTTATAAATATGAGTGAAACTGCATCACTTAACGAAGAAGAAACTGGAGAGTTCATTGGCATTAACTCGGATTATGTGGTATTGACTAATAGTGAAGATAATCAAGATTCAGGACAAGAGAGCAACGTCATTGTTCTTAGTGAAGGCCAGAACGAATTAGTGGCACATAGTAAAAATGAAAATGTTTTGGTTACAAATGATGGGCAGGTAGTTGTTGTGGAAGAGATATGTGATGACGAGTCTAATGACCACTTAATTTTTCAACGTGAGGAAGTGGTAATAGATGAACCAGAACAAAAGCAATCTATTCAATTGATAGTAGAGTTGGAAGCGAAACGTAAACGGTTAAATTTGCCCAAGGTACCAAAAAAATTTCTTCTTTTCGATGGTATATGTGCGGAAATTGTAGATTACGACGAAGAGGATGGTGCACCTTACGTGGAATTTTCTATGGTAGTAGATGATCGAGAACTTGATCGGTTGCCAGTGGAGTGTGGTATATGTCCCGATATAATGCATCGTTCAAAATTGGAAGCTCATCTAAAAACTCACATCAAACCAGGAAAAAAACGTTTCACATGCATATATTGTGAGGAAGATTTCGTCACTAGGGCATATGCGGCTGGTCATGCACGCAGGCACAAAGGCATACGGCCATATGTATGTGTACCTTGTAAATTATATTACTGCACCAAACAGGATTTAAAAGTTCATGAGCAACGGCGTCACTTGGCCAAAGAGCACGTATGTGAGCTGTGCGGCAAAACGTTTGCTCAAAACACTTCGTTGAAACATCACCGTATGTTAGTGCATGAACAAAAACGGAATTGGGAGTGCGAATTATGCGGCAAGCGATTTCTTCGTAAGTACGCTATGAACGAGCATGTTCGTAATGTTCATTATGGAGATCGTCGCCTATTAGATTGCCCTTTCTGTGACATGAATTTTAAAGACACCCACAAATTGGCGCAACATCGCAAAGATATGCACTTAAGTCAAGACTCATTCGAATGTCGCATTTGTGGTATGGAGTTTAGTCATATAGACTTTTTCGATGCACATCGGCGGTCACTACAGTGTCGTGAAAAGCTTAAGCGTCATATAGAACAGCAACAATATTTAGAACACTATCGTATCGATGAGGACCACTTACTTGAAGAATATGAACAAGAAATACAAAATGCTAATCAACAAATAGACCAGCAACAAGAACATTTGGAGCAAGTTGTGGTCGAGGAAATCACTCATGAAATGAACGACGAAGAAGAAGACGTAGAAAATACTGAAGAAGACATGGATGTGAATGATCGAGAAAAGGCGAAGGCTGAACAACAATTATTATATGAAATTGCCGCCATGGATCAAGATGTTTGAGTAATTTAGGTTTTGCTCATTGTGTTATGCCTAAAATATTATTGTAAATAAAAACTTACTACACATTTGAAATGTTCTTATAAAGAGAAAACAGAAATATGCATACCACTTGAAAAATTAAAGTTGGAATGGAATAAATATTCATTAATAAGTTTAACAACCTAATCAGCTGATTAAAAAAATCACTTGACTAATTAAAATATAATCTTTTAGAGGCATTTACATGCATTTATTAGTCACTAACTAAACTTCTAATAAGAAAATCATTCTGATAAATAAAACATTATTTACTTCCCTCCAAATATCAAAATTAGTAAATGTTTAAAGTAATTGTGAAAACATCCCCGTTTTAGTTTAAGTGACGATTGTTTTGTATAAGTAGGAACGCGCAGTCTTTTTAACAATTACATATTTCTAAAATTTATAAATAAAAGCAAATATTTAATATATTTAATCGAATTAAACGTCAAAGAAATGTGTGACGCTTCCTCTGAAGATATAGAAGAATTGATTGAATATGAGTTACGCGATTGCATTGAAATTGAAGAGGCCCATAGCAACGATATATTTTATCAGCAAAACGAGGAAGATTATGAGATAGTGGAACATCTAGAGGATGAGGAGGAGGAAGATGAAAATGTTCAATTGGATGATTATAAAAATTCAATGGATTTAGATGTTAAAAGTGCTACACCTACAAATGACAACCTGCCCACAATAGAACCATATGAAATAAAAAGTGAGACAGAAGACACTTCGGACGAAACAACGGTGCAAGGTGAACAGCAAGGAGTAGAAAATCAAAATGAATTCGTGATACCAGATAAAGATGTAGTTAGTTGTAGCAGTAATAGCAATAGTCCATCACATTTATCAATAGAAAGTAAAAAAGTGTCGGTTGATGGTCCACTTCGTTATATGTTATTCGATGAATTAGTGGCCTGTGTGGTGGATCATGATGCGGATGGTGCACCAATTGTGGAATTTTCTATATCTGGTTCAGATGCTGATGAAAAGTTACCTGTTGAGTGCGGGATTTGTCCCGATGTAATGCATAAATCCAAGTTAGCCAACCATTTAAAAACTCATCTTGTTCCCGGCACCAAACGTTACCAATGCATTTATTGCGAGGAGACCTATAAAGATTGCAAATACTTGGCTGGTCACGCTCGCCGGCATATGGGAATTCGGCCTTATGTTTGTGAACTGTGCAAATTGTATTTCTCTACCAAACAAGACTTACGTGTGCATAACCAACGACGCCATCAGGAAAAGGAGCACATTTGCGAAATGTGTGGTAAAACGTTTGCCCAGAACACTCAACTGAAAAGACACCGCGAATCTACGCATGAAAAGAAACGACGTTTCAAATGTGAACATTGTCCCAAATCGTATTATAAGAATTTCTCACTTCAAGAACATATTAGAGCCGTACATATGGGTAAACGACGAATGATTGTGTGCCCGTTTTGTGGCATGCAATGCCGTGATGCACATAAGATGGCTCGACATCGTAAGCAAATGCATCTAAATCAATCACACTACGAATGTCACATATGCCACGAAGAGTTCACCGATATTAATTACTTTGATGCACATAAGCGCTCCATCCAATGTCGAAATAATACTAGACGTAAAATCGAAGAAGAAGCTCTGATGCTGCAGCAACAACTGGAACAAGAAGGACAAGAGCAGTACGACGATTTAATAATGGTACCCGAAGAGCAAGAACATGAACAAGTACAAATATTGGAAGAAAGAGAAGATGTAAAACCTATTCTGATAGAAGCGATCGGGCAAGAGGATTTCATCAATCAGAAGATTATCCAAATGTTACCGCCGCCTGAAGAACATGATGTCGGTGAACAGCAAGAAGAGTTGGTATATGAAATAACCATAGATAGCAGCAATGGCAACTGAGAGCTTTTGTAAATCTTCATAAACCCGCTCGTTTTTTGGACTTTTACTATCTTCTGCTAATTGGTTAAAAATTATGTTAAGCCAATAAATACTGGAAGATGGTATATGCTTATTAAACAGTTATGATTAATTAGAAGAGAAAACGTCACAATCATTAATTTTTTTTTGTTACATAATCTCAGCTATTTTATTATGAAATAGTGAGTTTATTGTAAGGATTTCCAATTTATCACGCAATCACTTAAAATTAATCTCGTAATTATTTTAATAAAATATGTCCAGAAAGAAAAAATAAACACTGACTCAAAGGGTTTTAATAAAAGGTAAAGAAGTGTAATCAAGAACCATTCTGAAACTAATCAGTATAAATATAATAATACATAACGGTTGTTTTGGTAGTTGGTTTTATTCAAGTTGTTCTTACTTAATTTATTGATAAATTATGCACAATATAAATTTGATAAATTTCTCTCTTTACCCTTTGCCCTCATATAAACTTTTGTTTGTATATAGTTTGTATTTTGTGTTGCTTTTGTTTCGTTATGAATTACTTAGCGTTGTATATTGAATTTTTTCTATTTTATAAAATTTTATTTCATTTCCCCAGAAAATCCTCGTTTTATTGATTTTTGTATACGAGAGAGCTCATCTTTTTATTTCCAATTTTTTTTTTTTAAATGACGTTTTCAAACCTTTTCTTTTTTTATGCATATGTATTTCTTACAAAAATGTATATGCATGTATACGTGCATATATATGTATTTATAAAAAATATTTTTTATAACTTTTACTTTATAAATATTTTTAATTAATTTTTGTTATTGTATAAAGTTTTGTGAATGTGTTTGTTCTTTTGAAGAATTAATATATAAAAGCGAAACGAGGAGTACTTTTTTTTTTAATTTTCACTTTTCACTTCTGTGTTGATAGGGATTAACACTAAACCTACGGATACTTCATTTATACCTATTTCTACCAAAGCGGGTCAAGTGACCCTTCTTTAATATTTGTCTTATATATCCAACCAGATAAATAACAAAAATTGACCAATGTCCAGGAATTTTTTTCTTTCGCAATGAAAAAATTCTTTAATTAATATAATTATGTAAAGATAATTAAAGTTGTTTGGCTTCAAACTTAACTTTATTAAATTCTAACCGCTTCTAAAAGGTTTTTATATGACAAAAAATTTAACAACAATTTGTTAAAATTTGTTATTTAATTTAATAATTAACTGTGCCAAATTCGGGCCAATTTCAAAGCTTCGATGACTCACACAAACTGTTTGAACTTAAGTGTAAACGGATTTACTTTAAAAACCATAATTTAAACGAAATGGTGTCAGGCAATAAATAGTCGGGCTTTACCGATGATGATGACCAATGATGACGAACGTGCTTACAATTAGAAGTCAGGGTTGTGCGGTATTAAATCCCTTTCAAATCTTAAAAAAAAAAAAAATTTGTTACCTTACTCGTCGTTTCGCTTTTATATCTCTTTCACGAGGCGTATATATTAGAGACTGGATATAAATAGCGGTTAAATGTAAAAATCATGCTTAATGATTAAGTTTATAAATCAAGAATAACGATTTAAAAATCTCAAATTGAAAATTTTCTTAAACGAACTAAAATTTTATCAAACGGATCTAAATTTAATAAACAATCCATGCACACGTGACGCGCCTTAGTGGCCTTGTGCAACTATGAATATGTTCTTAACTTTAGCTCTATGTGTGCCAAACTTTGGACTAAGCAGATCTATAATGTGGCTCCTAGCCTCATTTTTCATTTTACGGACGTACGGGCAATATTACTTTATAAAAATATGGCAAATCTACCCAAGAACATCTTCAACTACCTGGCCTCTCTTATAAGCTTACATATAGAAGCGGACGTGTCAAATTTGAAATGAATGTGTTCATTTTCGTCTTTAATCGTTATTCATGATTTTTACACTTTATATAATAACGATTTCTATCGTTTCTTCTATCGATCTTTTATCGCTTCATCTTGTCTTCGGTACATATACAGATCTTGACTGTATGTCTAAAGAATTATACATGTATTCACATTTCTGTGTATTTCTGGGCAGTTATGTTCAATTATAAATTTTTTACGAATTACTTTCGTACAGATATTTTTTTTGTGTTTAAACCACAATTCACATTTCATTTCAGTTAAAATAAACATTAAGACAATAATAGTACACTTTTCAAGTGCACGTACATGTAACTTATAAGCAAATCTTATATTAAGAGTGAAGTCTTCAACTCACACTTTTACAAAATGTTGTTGATAAGAAATGATAATGGGGCTGGCCCAAGGGAAGCAGAATGCACATTGGATACCTTCCACCTTCTATATTACACTGTATAAACGAAGCATTACTTTAAAGTGCACCAAAAATTCGATTTCTCCCTCTACGACTCTACGTTAAGTTTCAAGTTGCTACACACAGTTTATTCCAAAATGATAAAATGATAAATACAAGTCTGGACCTTACTTAGAGGACTTCTCTTCTCAAATCAATTTCTTACTGATAGGTAAGATCATTACACCTAAGTCTCTTTTTGCACGAATTTGATTTACCACGAGTTGAAACGAAAACAAAATTATCTTTTTGCACGAATTGTTATGTTTCAACACGATTTTCAATTTTTTTTTAGGTCTGGACCAATCTACTATTCTTCCATTTCGTCAATATCTTTTTTAAACGAATTTTTTGGGAACTTATCTATCGCGTAAAAAGAGAATTAGGTGTATTTTTAAAACTCCTCTACAATGTCCTTTTTTATACCTACCATATAAGATGTATGGTATAATAGATTTATCAGGCATACCACAATATATAAATACTCTGCTCAACATCTAGTTAAAGGTGTCTGTATGTCTACTTACAAACAGTCCTTGTCCGATTGCTATGATCTCTATGTTGCTATCTAAACTGTCATGCTCCCAACTCATGGAAATCTCCCAACGATGTGTGATGGGCGAGGTCGCTCACTATTTATGAAAAACCTTACTGTAAAATTCGATTGTTAAGGTAGAATGCAACACTTACTTAATAAGCGTTTAATGACAGCGCTATCTACACTTTATGAAATATCGTTTACGCATAATGTGGAGGGTACCCATGGTGTAGCCTAAGCTTAATATGGTTTTTTATTTGTTGTTTTTGGTATCATTGAAATTGTAAATCTAATCTAAGGGAAAAAGTGTTGAATCTTTATCACTCACTCTCTCTAAAGGTCTTTCTCTATGGGTTAAATAATTTTCTCTACTCAAAATCTTGTACTGTAGAAAAAAGCAAATTTTTTATGTATATAACACCACCAAGGAACGGTAAAAAGAACCAGGGAAAATGGTTGAAACTTGGAAAATGGAACTTGGTTCCACAAATTACGTTCAGATGAAAAGGGTTCTAAAAATGGTCCGATTGGGTCCACATTTGAATTGAGCCAATTAACTATTCTGCACCAAATTACGTCAAAAAATATTTTGAATTTTCGCCATAAAAAGGGTACTGAATATTGGGAGAGGTCCAATTCTGTGCTTTTTCAATGGGGGTCTTTTTTGGGCCAAAACAAATGGACATGGTTAAATCGATTTAAATGGTGCATTTGCTAATTATACTCTTTGCCACATGTGTCACAATGGTGATGCAGTGTATCATTCGTCAGATAAGTCCAAGTTAAAAAAATCAGTTTTTTTTTTGTTGTTCCTACTCATACATTACATGCAAAGCGACTTTCCCATTTTTAGGACATTGAACTACAGGGTAAGCGCGGTGAACCCATTTGTGTGAGCACACGATCTAACCATTGCAACGGACCATTCAAGTGCAATTCTATCCAACATGGCGTTGAAGTGACAGTTTGACGTCGATACTCTGCGCCCCAACCTTTAACGAATGACATTCGTATGGTACACATGCGAGTCAACTGATAAACGGCTTCGAAACCCTGCGAAACTGATTGCGACAACAGAGCGGCAAATTCCTGATTATTAAAGATTTTCAAATTGCAACCGGGTGGTATTTTGCATACAGTGGCCGGATGCCAGCCGTACCGTTGATTGCAGTTGGGACTCTGAACGAATATTGACGAGTCACTAAGACATTCGGCAAACACTTCTCCTCCAATGTAATATAAACGGACGCCCTTGCCAATGTGTCGGCGCGTTTGTTCAACCACCTCGTTACGATTAACGTTGGACAACAAGCCCAAACAGAATCGTTCCGAATTGGAGGGATCGGTGAATCCATCTACCGTTATTGAGGGCTGGGAGGCGTGAAATGTTTCACCAACACGTGTATTTAGTTCATAGTATGATATGGAGCACCAGAATGCTGGCTCATGGTACATAACTGGAGCGGCATCAGAGGGTGGTGTTAGGCGCGACATGTTCATATTATCATTGGGATCTACGGGATCACCATCTTCGCTCATATAACCAGGCGGTGGTGTGCTGGTGTTTGGTATGCTATTACTACCCACACTCAATACACTCGATTGTGAATCCATATTACAAGCACCTGGTGGCAAATTGTTTGTGGTCATTTGTTGCTGCTGCGCGGTTGGCTGCTGTGCGGTAGTGCTCATATTGTTTGAGTTGAAGTAACTGGGTGAGTGTTGCTGCTGCTGTTGTGGTTGCTGACCTTGACTGTACTGACTTGGTGTACCCGACAAATCCATATACTGCGGAGGACTTATAGATGCGCTGCGTATCGTTGCAGCGTTATATTCCGTATTATTTGGTATTTGATGAGTGTGATTATCCAACGGATAGTCGATAATGCTGTCGGGAGGTGTTGGCAATGACTTGGGTACCAATATGGACAATTCCAATTTCTTATAATGGTAGGGATTAATACATATATCGTCCTTGCGCAAATGAAAGGCGTACTCGCAATGATCCAACGCTTTCAATTCGTTTTGCGACTGCAATTCGGGCCAACGCCACAACCGACAGTAGATAACATGGGGCAAACCTTTGCGTAAATTCTCCCCCGAGGCGGAGGGTTTATTGCGTGGTACTGTTACACACCTGGTATTACAGTTTTGGGTGGAAATGGCACGTTCCAATTCTTCGAGAGTAGATGTCTTCTTCACCTTTTTGACTAGACTCTTAACCGCCTTTTCCGACCACTTCCCTTCGACACTGTCTTCGTTGCACTTTTTCAATGCCAATAAACGTTTAACGACTTGCGGTGTGAAAGGCAACATTTCCTAATTGGCACCACGGCTAGTGCACAATGAAAACGCACACAACTCCAAACAAAATCAAAAGCGAGTACAGATACCGCCGCCAACTAAACAGCACACAAAGTCTTTGTCACACAATACGTAAGCCCTTCGTAAAGCTGCTGTTCTCTTAATTAGCTTAGAGTAGGTGCATATATTTAAATAACAAAGATTCGAAAGTTCTATAAAAAATTTGCAAAATTTTAGTCACAATAATTATTCCGTAAATATATATTTATATATAACCCAATTGGTAATAATAGAAAGATCGACCGTCGTTTTATATTGTGCGTATAGTCGGGGGTTTCACGAATACAACGTCAAGCGATTACCGGGCGACAGTCTTGATTATACCACTTCTGGAAAAAATAAAAATCCCTGTCCCTTAGAAGTCCCTTTTTTCTAATCTTTTCTCACCAGTTGTGTGTATATGGATAAAGGCTCTGCTTCTTACAGCAAACAACAATTGCTTTATATTTTTAAGCCAGTAATTTTAAATTTTAACATTACTGGAAATATTTATGCCAAATTCTTTGCTGTTAGACTTTGGTAGTTTCAGTCGAAATCAATTATTCTAGACCTCGGCTAAAACGCAGCTAATAAAAGAATCGACGCGGGGTGCACATTTTTGTTCCTGTTTTTAGTGTATTTTTATATGTCAAATGTTATCTCGTAGCTGGATTACCCCTAAAAAATCCCAATCAACACATTCCCTGCTTAAATTTAAAAAGAAAACCCCCCAAAGTAGTTCTCCTGTCACTTGACGTTGATGTTCGAGATGTATAAACTTGAGCGACGACTTGTTATTGAGCGCCAAACCGGATCACAAAATTTATAAATATCCGCACATTATTATTCTATATTTACATATATTATATTATATTTTCTATGAAGTTCTTCATAAATGAAAATTAAAACGCGTTCGTAGATTAATGATCAATATTACGCTGATGCAGCAACAAAAACTGCGTGAAAGACCAACGAATTCATTAAAAAAAAATCCATGTTCAATAATTTCACTTTACGTCTTTGTTATTGCGCTGTTTCATTTGATTCAAACACATCGGTAACACTCCATAGCCTCTAGAGCGTAGATTTTTTTGTTTGTTGTTTCGAAAGGGTATGAATACAGTTATATGGTCAATCTTATACCAATTCCAATCCCCCTAAATAACATCTATTACCAGTTTATTTTCGTTTTTTGTATGTCCTTTTGTTTTATTATAACTGAACTTCAATACAATACATACTTAACCATACGTCAATTTTAATGGTTTTTTTTTCCCCTTCTATGCAGACAAAAAGTGTAACACATACATTCACTGAACTCTTATTTTTTCAATTACGTTTTTTAATTATTGTTTCATTTATTATACACACGCTTTAATTACGAACGCATTTAGACATTTTAAATTATTTAAATAATCAATAAATTAAATATAGCAAATTAGATTTGGTTAAAAAAAATTAAAACTGAAAATAATTGTCGCTTCGTGTATCAGATACAGTAAGACTATTACGAACGAAATGTTAGAGATGTTAGTTGAGTAATATTCTTAATAAATAGTAGATAATATATCTAACTAACTAATCAAGCAAGTGAAAGATAGAAACTAGTTTGCTTTGTAGCCCAGACATATACTTTGCAGTGAATACCTAAGTTTTGAATGTATGCAGAGTATTGTTTGCTTTACTTGGCGTTATTTAATTCATCTCATTTTAATTCAATCTGTTTATTGTTTTCACTCTTAAAAAAAGTGAGGTTACTTCCAATGAACCGCTTCCTGTGCAATTTTTAACAATTTAAAAGTTATGATACGTTTAATATGGAAAGAATATGTAAAATTTCATGAAACGTTTAATTAAAAAAAAACAACATTTATTACGATATTTTTTATTTCACAATGAACAAATTAAACTCGGTGTGTTTTTCATATAACCTTGCAAATTAAAAAAAAAAACAAAATTCGTTTTACTTCAGTTAATAATAATTTCTATGTGGGTGATTCCGCTTTTAGTAATTAACATCATAATATTGTGGGAGTATATCAGTTTTGTGCAAACGTTTGTTATATTCAGAAGGCATGTCACAATTTAAAAAAATATCTTTTTGCTCAGCATCGAATTCTAAATCAATTTAGCCCTCTCAGGCGACACCTTTTCATATATAAAATCAGCTCACATGTGTGGTTATTCACTATATGTTTATTCTAAATTATGTCATAATTTGGAAGCTTCCTTCAAATATATTTGAGGTATTCTTTGTGTCGCTGTATTTTGTGAGGGTAATGGTGGTTGGTATTCTAGTTTTGGCGTCCGCCTTATATAGCACTTTTTTACTTGTTTTAATTTGCCTATTTTGAACGAGCTCACTCCGTGCTTTTCATTTAATTTTAAATTTTATATAATATGAGATAATGAAAATATGTGAAACTTATTTTCAAAAAAAGTGGAATATTATTTATTTATAGATATGTTTTGTAAAATTAAATGTTTTTTGTTTTTATTTTGAAGCGTGCGGAATTATATTTTATGTGTTGTATAATTTCCAAAATTCTGGATGCTTTTGGCGTATGTGATAATTGAGAGCACTTGTATGCGTATAGGTGCGTGGGCAATATTTACAAGGCACTCGCGGCTTACCTTTAGAGTTCAAACCTAACGGCAGTCTACTCGCCATCGGTGCATTATCCTCAAAGTAATTATCTGTGGTGTGTAAATGTACAAGTTGGGTATTTTCATATAATCCCAATGGATAAACGTCTTCCTTAGTGTCCTTTAGAGCATCTCGTTGACTTTGTATGGTTTCTTGTATTTTGGGAGATATCTCACATGAGGGGCAAGCATACGGACGAGATGCTGTCTTTGCTGTTGAGAATTCCACTTTACAAAATTCACAATAGTATTGCCTATGTAATCGTAAATGTTGCTCCAAATGATGCTGCTGCACAAAGCGCTTCTCACAGAAGTCACATTTAAACGGCAAATCTTTAATGTGCTGAATTTTCAAATGCATCTCTTTTTCTGCCACTGTATCAAACACTTTGCCGCACAAATGACAGGGATACGTACTTTCGTGTGTGGACATATGCGATAGAAGGGCATTTTTGGTGCTACATTCAAGCGAACACAATTGACATTTGTATTGGTTATCACGGAAATGTGTTTTCTTGTGATAGCTTAGGGATTGTTTAGACTTGAATCCTCTTTTGCACATGGGACATAGAAATGGCGATTGATTTGTATGCTTTACCATATGATACCGATAAAGAGAGTAGAATGGAAAGGTTTTATTGCAAATGCTGCAGTGTACAGAATTTCTTTGTTTTTTACGCTTATGTTTCGAGGTTGAAACTGTTGAACCATCTTCGCTGTCATCGCTCTCATCATCGTCATCATCATCTAGATAATCATTTTCTGCGAGTTGTTTATCTGGATCCTCTTTAATTTGTAAGCTTTCCTCCAATGCATCATCATCATTATCGTAGTCATAGTCGTCACCAATAGAATGTTGTTTTCCCCATTTACTGCTATTTTCATCATCACCATCAGCATTGTCATTATTCTCATTAGCCAAAAAATTAATGACAAAGTCATCTTTCGTAATTGTAGATTTCACTTCTCTCCTCTCCGACGACTCTGTTAAAAATTTATGACGATTTCTCTGTGTACTAATGCCTGCGGTTAACTCATCATTTTCCACTTGAACATTGACATCCAAATAACTGCCGCAATCGAAATACTGTATCGAATATACATAAAATAAATTTTATTATAATCTATAAAAAATCATAATTCATGTAACTCAAAAAACTGTTTGCTTGCTCATTACTGATTCCCAACCCTTACTTCTTGATCCTGCCCACTAATATTACGTTCATTGTAATCTTTTTCGGCATCAGTTATCTGACCGCCACCACCCATATGTTCCAGTGTAATATGACAAACGAATTCTCCAATATCCCAGGTAGCTTTATTGCAATATGTGCACACAAAAGTCCACTTACGTGCATTATCCATTACATATACCTCACCGCAGAGAGATCCCTCTATTGGTTTATTTGTCATACGATTTTTATACTCTGCTCCAGACGTGGAACATAAATTATTGTCGAGTTGATTATGTGAATTTCTATTTTTCCTCATATATGCATTCGTAAATTGTGCATTTTCTATATGTGTGTTGGGTGTGTTAGTAGTAACAGTAGTTGCTCCTATAAAGATCGAAGATTCTATTGATTCATCTTTTTCCTTTTTAATTATTATATCTTCCATTCTATTTATTTATTTTTAGGGACTATTTACATTTAAATAAAATAACTAATTAATTTCCTTTACAATTCTGAGCTTGACTTGATTAATAATGTCAATGTTTTTCTTTTTCTTCTTCTTCTTACTTTTTATATAAACCAGTGACGCTAATCAATTTTTAGAATTTTAGTATTAGAGTTTATATGGTTCGTTGGTGTAACGTAATTGTTTAAACCCGGTTCTTTGGTGTGTTTTAATTATTTAAACCAAACCTGAATCAAATACTGGGATGTACGTATGTTACTTCCTGTTTTGTGGAGGCTTACTGTGGGGAGTCCAAGTTTTATACCAAGCTGAACATATAAGTCCAGTTCTCGGTCCAATTTTTTAACAACCAAATTAATTCTTGGTCTCCCAATGTGACCAAGAATCAATTTCACAATAAAATGTAAATTAGTGCAAATGGCGATTCTTTAATACATTTCACATAAGTGCAATGATTTTTTACAACTTTTGCAACGCTAGATGAGAAGCATTGAAAATTAAATCTAATGACATCTCTGTACTAACACATAAAACGAATTAAAAAAAAAAACTGTGAAAAATCAGCTGATTTTGCAATTGACATGTGAAATTCATATTTAGGTAGAGAAGAACACACAACAATTTGACATTTTACTTTTGTAAACAACAATAATAGAAGATATGTAAATATAGTCTAATATTTTGGCTTCTTTTCCGTACAGCTGAACAAGGACAAGTATAGGAGCATGAGGAAAAATTGCATTAGCCTAATGAACTTTTTCATTTGTAGTGGTGTGATAAGCGTAATACACGACTGTGTATGCCACAGTGTAATGCGTCATTTAAGGTTTTGTGTTTTATAGAAAATTTAAAAAAATATATAATATTTTAAAATTTATAATTGCTAATTAAATTAACAACGACGTATTAGTAATAAATTCGTTTCAAATGAACCAAATGCCTATGTTGAATAATCAAGAAAATAATAAATTTTTATTAAATTTGATTAAAGACAAATTTGCCAAACAAGGCTCAAAGGACAATATGCCTTGTACAATAACTTCAGCAAATAAGCTGAAGGCTAATGGTAATACAACACAAATGCCATCCGTCAAAGAACTTAACCGAATTAACGTGAAAGGAGACGATAATTGTGATTCCAGAAAACAGTTAAATGAATTTCTTTTGCAACAGCTAAAAGCAAAACAAGTAAATGGAGAGTTATGCGTTGGTAATTGTAATGGCATACAATTGCCTGAATTACAAGCAGGATGTTGGAAAACAGAGAAATCAATTGAGAAATCCCAGCTAAATATACCCTTGCTGCAAGAAGACAAATCACCAATGAATATTAGCAGTAGTGTTGGCAGTTTAAATTCAGCTTTTAGCAGATTAACGTGTGCGAAACAGCAATGTTCCCGAACCCCAAGTCCTATTGATCTGACAAAAGCTTTGGCGAACAGTTCCAAACAATTGCTTAATGCGAAAGCACCTAGTACAAGTGTAAGAACGTTAAAAGGTGAAATGGATTTTGAAATACCTTTTATCGAATGCGACCGAACTAATTCAAACACATCTTGGCTGAAGAAACGAGCTAATGAATATTGTACAATAGATTTGACATCCAATACAGTGGAAAGACCACACTTCAAGCAGCCCTCTGGTATGGGACGTATTCTTACCACACGCTATAAGCCTTATGAACCTATGTGTGGACATGCAATACTAACAACAACCAAGTACCACCTAATACCTTTCCAATTTAATACGAAATCTCCGGATGACATAGTTTTGTCTAATTTTAATAAGATTTTGTAAATTGATCTTATAAAATTTAGTTTAAGCATCTTTACCAATTGAGACTCCGAACTATAAATACAAAAATCATTCTTACGTAATTATTTTACAGCTAAAGTATTATGGGTTTCATTGTGGATAACTGAAAACTTGGGTTCAAGGACGATCCAATCGACAAATGGGACCTTCTTCTACCATTTTCAAATCTACTTTGTGTCCCACCAAATCTCTAATATTATTAAAGCCATATTTAATCATGGTGGGACGTTCTAGGCTCAGACCCCATGCTATAACATTCACATCTTCAGGCACTCCCATAGGTAGCAGCATTTCTGGTCGGAACAGCCCGGAGTTGCCCACTTCGATCCATTTATTTAAGCCAGGATGAAAGCAAAATATTTCCATACTGGGCTCAGTATATGGATTATATGCTGGTTTAAACTCCAACTGCGTTATACCCAGTTTGCGAAAGAATTCATGTAACGTGCCAATCAGATCGCCTAAGGTAAGACCTACATCAGCAACAACACCCTCTACTTGATGGAACTCAGCCAGATGAGTAGCATCCAAAGTCTCGTTTCGGAATACTTTGTCAATGCTAAAATATTTTGCAGGCTTGAAGCCCTCCGGCTGATTAGCTAATTTGTACAACATACGAGCGCTTACTGCTGTGGTATGAGTGCGCAACAAATTTTTTTGAGCCTCTTCCACTTTCCAATCGTACCCATAACCTTCCGAACCATAACCTCCTTTCGAATGCACTCTCTTTACCCGTTCCATATATTGCTGCGGAAATTTATGACTTTTCGCTGGATGATTAATGAAAAAGGTGTCATGAGCATCTCGTGCGGGATGTTGCTGTGGTTGAAAGAGGGCATCGAAATTCCAAAAAGATGATTCCACATAATTGTTTGTGGGCATTTCCGAAAAACCCATTTCCAAAAAAATCTGCCTGAACTCGGAGCGTACTTTGAGCAAAGGATGCAAGTGACCGCGTACTGGGGGAGCTCCCAAAGCATCAAAATTGTACGCTTTAAATTTCAAATCTTTCCACAATCCATTGGCCAACATATCCACCGTAAGGTCAGTTTCCAATTTGGCCAAAGTTGTACAAAATTCGTCTCCTTTGCTTAACAAAAAACTTTTAACGGCAATCTCCTGCAACAGTTTCCGTTTTTTATATTCGTTTAATAAATTAGGCGACAAAGTATGTGTACCCTTGCTCACATTCTCTAAATTATCCTTAACTGTATCCTTAACATTATCAATTTTTCGTTTTACTAACGGTGGATTTACTGATTTATCCACCATAATCCAACCATGAGACATTGCTTTGCTAAAACCTACTTTTCCATTTGCGCCAGCAACTTTCATCAATTCAACTTGAGTTATTCCTTCTGCTGGTATCAACTTGTATACGACAGCTTCGTGACTGCCATTTTCCAATACTAACCGACCTTCAGCAGTTAGCTCTAGAGATTCATGGGTTATAATTTCAACCCTTAAGAGTTCACCATGGGCCTGTATACTTTTAATAGCACCCACAACTTTCTGATGATCTATTTCGAAACTTTGCGCCAAGTCAAGTGTATCAATTTTATCCACAGACTCCATATATTGGAGTATTCTCTCTGTTATATCAGGATGCATTTTATCTTCGATTAATATGCACGGTCTTACAATTGAATGAAAAGTGTTGATGTGGTAAAATATTATGAGACAGAAAATAACAAACCGCGTAATAACAAATGTAATGATTATACGGATCTTTATAAAAAATTACCCACCAAATTATGAAGACAGGGTCATCAAATGCTATAAATATAATATATTAATATTGACAGAGATGTATATAAGACATATGCAAACTTTTTTTGTGTATGGCATTGCTCTTTGCTCGGATTTTTTTTTTTTTTTGTGATCAAAATGATGCAGAAGGCGATGTTTTAAATGGTATAAAATTAAAAAAAAACTGCTAATTCACTCTTGAAATGTTTAAATTATTTTGCATTATACTTCTGTAAAGAAATAGTTAAAAAAAGTTGGTAGTGTTTGTGTGCTTTAACAATGGCGTTTTTTACTTAAATATTCGTGCGGAAAATTAATAAATAATGGAAACAATAAATATTCAAGAATCGAATTTCTTCGAACCTTTGGACAATTATTTTTACACGGGAAAATCAAATTGTGTACTTGAAGAAGATTATACACAATGTGGTCAAATATTTTATAGTGAAAACACTCGCCAATTAAAATTTAATTGCACCTTCTGTGAGGAAACATACGACAGCATAAATTGTTTTTATCAACACTTAAGCGCACACATTGTTTTAGAGAAGGATTCGATTAAGGATGCTTCGGAACGTGGCATCTCTGGAGAAGATAACTGTACTCTTAACGTATATGGTGAACAAGACGCACTGGTTGTCGATAATTACAGTTTCATAAATCACATAAAAGCTAATGATATTAATACATCCTCAATTATGGAAAATGAGTTTATTCAACCAGAAGATGATTTGATCATTGAGGAATTGGACAATGTAGAAAAAATTTATGACGTGGAGAGTTTAGTTACAAGTCCAAGAATTACTAATATGGATAAATTGAGGACAAACCAAGACCAAAGCCAAGAGCCAGTAGCCCTAAACTGTCTAAGCAGAACAAAAAGTTTTGAGGAATGTTTCTTGCAAGAAATGAATGAAGAAAAATTACGCAATGATCGAATATGTATTGTACAGGATCGTAAACACCAGGGTCGGGCAAAAGAGAGGAAGAAGGTACATCATTATATTTTGAAAGTCATATTGTAAACTCTAAAAAATTGATGTACATTTTAGCCTACCATGCAAGAATTGCTGCGACTGAAAGGTAAACGGAAAAAAATTACAACCGTAAAGGTTATCGCCGTTAAAAATCGCATTGCGGAACTATACGAACGCATTAAGATTGAAGAAAAAAAGCGCTCTCTCAGAATATCGGATGCAGATAATAATGACGACAATAGTGTAAAAATGGCAATAGATACTGAAGTTAGCAACAGGAGTAAAGAAGAAGAGGTAAAATCTCAAATTATAGGTGAAACGGTTATAACTTTAATACCGGAGAGTTGCAACATACCCAATGCATTACCTAGTCCAAAGGATAACGAAGTTATGGACTCTAATCAGTGCCGCGCTAATGTGGATAACACTGTATGTCCCGCTTGCGGTAAACGCTTCCGCAGCTCCTTCAGTTTAACTATACACAAGCGAATCCACTATTTAGAGTCGGACAGTTCGGTGAAGTTGGCACATAAATGTTCCGACTGCGATCAGTTGTTTAATAAAATTAGCCAATTAAAAGATCACGTCGAAGCTGTACACTATCCGGAAGGATTTGTTTGTAAAATTTGTACGCGCAAGTTTAATAGTTTATCATTACTGGAACGGCATATGAGAAAGGTGCACTTAAATCGTCCCTTCAACTGCAAACAATGCGGCAAAAATTTTGCAAATCGTTTAACATACGATGAACACTTGATGTCCCATATATCTGGAGAAGTATACAAGTGTCACATTTGTGGACGCAAATATCCCACCGAATACTTTCTAATGGAGCATTTACGTAATCACAAGGAGCAAATACCACAAACGTGCGTGGTATGCGGTAAAGTGACGTTACGCATAACGCAGCACATGAAAATACATACGCCTCGTCCGAAACGTTTGCTCCTTTGTTCGGTATGCGGCAAAGTATTTAACTTCAGTTCCGGTCTAAGTCATCATTTTAAAATCAAGCATAAATCCTCAACGAAGCCAATAAAACATAAAAAGGCTTTGCCTAATCATGATATAGAAAAACGTCCAAGAAAACCTCGCAATAGAAATGCTCACTCTGCTGTTGGTACTCGTGAAGATCATACTGAATATAAAACAAAAGATGAATCAATGGGATTGCAGTCACCTTTAGAGTCTCAAAAAGTTGTGAATCATTCCTTTCAAGAGGATTTAACTAATCATACGAAAGAAGAAGAGAAACGGGTTATTGTAGAACTTATAGATAATTCTAATTATGCAACAACAACATTTTTCCCCGACGATCTAAGCAGTACTTTTGAAGTTCCACCAATTGCGAGAGAGGAAACAATAACCGCAGTAAATAGTATTATGAATGATTGGTAATGGAATACAATAGAATTTACAATTTCGATTTGGAAGGACCTATAGAGTAATATTTGCAACCACAACCATTCTCCAATCAATCCAAATCGGACCTAGCCGTCCGAGTCATTGTTAGAGTTGTAAGTTTTAAGTAAATATTGTGCAAAAAATTCTAGTAACGTACCTGGGTTCCTATATAAGTAGGATAAAATCGGCCATTATCGCGGCCCCAATCGACATTAGTACAAAATTGATGAATTTATGTACCAAAGAATCCAACTTGATACGTGATATAAAAATTGTAAAAGACGTAATCGGGTACATGGAGATGGACCGTATTTAAAACTTGGCTTAAGCCCCAAATTTAGTTTTTTACTTGTTTTCACTATTACTGTCACTAGTTTTATTAATAGAATTTAAAACAAAATGTGATTAAATTGAATTAATTGAAAATAAACATGTAACGAAAAGTATAACCGAAATAATAATGAAGAAGAAACGGCATTCACACGAATGCAGCTTAGACTTCATCTCTAACGGGTTACTATTGTGCAGTGCATAGCACAACAAAAAAAGAAGCATAATAACATTATAGTTTAGGTGTGAAAAAACCGAAATTTAACTTAAAAATAATTACAATTAAAATTGTTCCAATATGTTGAAAACTATTTCAAAAATAAACTTAAATAACAGCCAAACCAAGGCCAAGTGTGGCGAGATATTTTGCCACAGTCCTACCGAATTTAGCATATATTGCGTATTTTGTGAATTGAAATGTTTCGATTTTTGTGATTTCTTGTTGCATATGCAAAATGTACACTTTGAGGATGACACACTGGGGCGTAAAAACATTGTTTGTTCACAATTTGTGGAAGTGGATATTAAAAATGAAAACCGCATGAAAGAAAACGATGAAATTTCAATAGAAGGTATGATTTGGGAAGATGTGACTGGCCATGATCACAGCGACAATGTATATGATGAGAAGCAAAAGGTCGAGTACAAAAAGGTTAAGGGTCGTCCGAAAGAAGGAAAAAAAAACAAATTTCATAATAATAAACTAACGGTTGTTAAGGATGATAGCTCCTCTCTGGCCAAGGTATGTCTGACTAAGTTTATTAATTGTATAACATCTGGTAGTATGCGCTTTTCCCCATTACATTTATTTTCTCAGCTAGACACCAACATTAAAACAAATAATGGTAAAAGTGCCCACTTTAAAACAAATAATTTGAAAAAAGGTGCATATACTTGTCAATATTGTGGCAAATTGCTAAAAAATGCTGGCCTTATGAAAATACATATCTCACGGGTACACGGAATGAAAAAAAGCAATGACGTGTCAGAAGAGGAAAATTATCAAAACAAAGGGAATGTGGAGAAAAAAAAAGACCAAAATATAGAAATTGCTTGCAGTGAGTGTCAAAAAATATTTCCCAACCGACGAGTTCACGACCATCATTGTATCACAGAACATAACGGCTTCAAATGTTCACAGTGTGAAAAAAGATTTCAAGCATTCTACAAGCGAACACGTCATGAGTTTACTCATGGTGAAAAAAAGTTCACGTGCAGTGTAGAAGGATGCAACAAAAGTTTTGCAGACAAACTCTATTTGAGGCGTCACTTTGATGTGCACATCAGAGAGCTTAATTTTATATGTGATTTTGAAAATTGTGGCAAAGCATTTAAGAGCAAACGCCGCCTGTCCAGCCATAAACAAGTGCACACCAAACCAAAAAATCTTATCTGCGACAGCTGTGGGTACACGTGTCGTATGTATGAAACACTGCGAGTCCACTTACGAATTCATACAGGTGAAAAGCCCTACTCGTGCAGAGTATGCAAAAAAGGCTTCATATCCAATTCAGCCCTAAATGAGCATATGGCTTCCCACACAAATGCTCGACCACATGTGTGCAAAGTATGTAATGCCACGTTTGCACGCCAGAAAGCTCTCTACCATCATCGCTTTTTGCATTTGGATCATAAGAAATTCAAATGCAAAATTTGTGGGAATGCGTATAAACAGGCAGCCGGTCTGGCTGGGCATATGCGTAAGCATCGAGAGGAAGGCATGTTGTCCCTAATACCCGAAAGTCATACCCCCCCATCAGTATTTCCCAATTATTTTGTTTAAAACAACGGTTTTTTATTTTATTTTAATAATCATGTAAATAAGTTAAAATCTGTTTAGGCCAATAATTACAATTAATTATTACGATTTTATGACAATTTGTTCAATTCTAATATTTTTATTTTCTTATATTGTGACGAATTTAATGTCATTCTTGAGTGGGAAAGCCACTTGTCAAAAATGATTTGAATTTTAAAAAATTGAAAAACTCCGCGTGCACATTTGTTTTTTAAATACAATAAATTAAAGGAAGAAATGTCTCTTGAAAAAGAATTCGAGGAAGCTATTAATATAGTTCAAGGATTGGTTGAAGCCAAAAGAGCTCCATGCACGCTAGAACAAATATTATTAGAATATTTGCAGGTGAAAGGAAAGAAAATACCGTTCCAAAAATTGGGCTATACAAACGAACAAGAGTTAATACAAGAGACGGAACTTTTTACATTCAAAGATCGTAAGGGTAAATTGTACATAGAATTGAAAAAAATGCCACCAAAAAAAACAATTAAAAAAACCAAATCCTCTGGAAAAGTAGTAAATGATGAAAAACATAGTCACAAAATATCCACCAATACTAAAAGTCGCACCGTGTTAAAGGAATTTGAAAAATTGAATTTAGACAAAGGCATTGAGCAGAACAAAGAACAATTAAAAGGAAACAAAATGCAGACAAATCCGCCAAATAATAATTATACACTAGTCAAGTTCAGCTCGTCCAAAAAACGAATAACGGTGAAAGAAAGAGTGTGCCCAAGAGCTACTAAATCGGACAGTAATATAATTGTAAAGAAAAAAAATAAAACGCCATTCACCAAATGTCATCGGCACAATACAAACGAATTGAATGAACGTCAAACTGGTGGAGAGACGCTGCCGATTGGAGATGGCAATAGCGGTTCCACTCCTTTAACTCAAATTAAGTCTCTTCCTCATTACGTATCCGCTGGTAATGGCACTGAATCAAATCTGACTTTTTTGGAACTACATCTAGTAAATATTCTCCATACGAAAATTATGGCACATCCCAACGGTTTTTATGCACACGAATTGCCCAAATGGTATCAACACACTTTCGATCGATGCATTGATAAAAATTGGTTTGATGTGGTAATGAAATCGAAAATGTTTGTACAGGAAAAATTAAAGGATAACGAAATTCTGCTATATGCAAAATGTGTGCCAAATGATAAAAACAGTGAAGAGGACTCCGAAGATGAGGCAATATTTTAAGGTTGTTGAGGACACTGAATATAACAAAAATTTTAAGTGCAAATACACAATTTTCTATTTGTTATTAAAGATTTGTTGTATATATTAGAGAGCGCTTATGTATAGATAGATTGATTTTTTGTATTGTAAAGGATTTCATACACCTGCTTGAATGAATAATTTAAAATGAAACGGTATTAAAATCGTTCAAAAACACATTTGAGAGTAATGTTGTTTTAATTTTCGTCGTACCTATTTGTTATTTTTACTTGAGCAATGACAACTGCACCTGTTGGTTTATTAATAATTAAATATTGTAAATTTTTTATAATATACCAAATACATGAGAAGGAACAACATTAACAACGAATATGTTAAGAAACTGCATTTTGCCCGTTAATTATGATTCAAATTATAATGAGTGTTGTGGAGAAATAATTTGTCATAGTGCCGAACAATTTTCCATCACTTGTAAATTGTGTAAATTGATTTTGTTTGAATTTGGTGAATTTCTGGAACACTATAAGGATCTGCATCTGAACGAATTGCGCGAAAGCTTTGTTGAAGGTAGAAAGAAGGAAACTGAAACAGATGATGACATAGAAATTCTGCGATGTTTCAAACCTTTAGATTTAAAAAATATAAAAGATGAAATTGTTGAATTTAATGATATTAATAATTCGATTGAGAAGAACGTTGAGGAAGTGATTTTTAAACAAGAAAACAGTTGGCCAGATAGGGATCACGATAATGTAAGTGATGGAAGTGATAAATCAAAGGAAAAATTCAAACCGGATTTAGTGCAAGACAGTGATGATGAAGATAAACCACTTCGAATACTTCAGAAGGTAACATAAATTGACTTCTTTAAAAAAAGACTTAACGCTAATACTACAAAAGTATTTCACCTAACCGTAGTCTGCTGAAGAAAAACTTCGGAAAGTGTCGTGTGACCAATGCAATAAAAAGTTCACTAGTGACAAAAGACTTCACATTCATGTCAAGTTAACTCATTTACGTGAAAAACCTTACACGTGTAACCATTGCCCCCAGAGCTTTGCTGAGGAGCGTTGGCTGCAAGCGCATATACTCACACATACGGGCTATGTGTGTTCGTATTGCCAAAAGTCGTTCAAAACAAAAAAAGGTCTGAAATATCACCAGCCAATACATCTGGATCAAAAGAAAGAGTTTTTGTGTCCATATGAAAATTGTGACAGAGGTTTTACGAATGCGTGGAGCTTAAAAAATCACATGGTATATCACGGAACCAAACGTTACGTATGTGAGGAGTGTGGTCATAGCTTTTATAAAGAGGCCTCCTTTATTGTACACAAACGCGGTCATACGGGAGAGAAGCCATTTGCTTGCAAGCAATGTAAAAGTCGTTTCGCTTCGAAATCTTTACTCTGTGAACATATGGGGTCACATGCCCCTGAACGACGACATGTATGCGACGTGTGTGGAAAGAGTTTTAATAGACATAAAGCACTATATCATCACAAACATTTGCATCTGGGAGTGAAAAAGTTTGTTTGCAAGATATGTGGGGCTGCGTACGCTCAAGCGGCTGGGCTGTCAGCACATATGCGTAAACATAAGCAAAATGTTTTGGGCATAAGTCAAAGTGAAGATCTCGATACTTCTTGGTCTGAAATTTTTCATAATAAAAATGTTCGATTTTAAGCGAATTTTATTTACTACCATAATATAACACAACGGTTCCTTCTTTATCTTTCTGTAGAATTTACATAACGATTATTGGACTAATATGCATATGGATGTAGTCGGAATTTGTTTAATACTGATAAAGTGGGTATACCCCCTACATTGGCACTTAAGCCCACACACGTATAGTGTAATCCCAACTGCCCGTAGATAGAGCTGTACCGTCGGGAGAGACTTGCACACAAGACACCTTGTTCTCATGGCCGTATAACAAGCATATCCTTTCGGATTTAAGTGTATCCCACAAATTGACGGTGTAATCATTGTAACCGGCAAACAGGAGACGACCACTTACTGAAAAATCAACAGAATTTACTCCAAATATAATACTTTCCTTGGAGAAAACAGCCACTTCACGATCAGCCCGCATATCGAATAAACGGCAGCTACTATCATCTGAACCAGTAGCGATTGCATCACCGCAGGGATGAAATTTAACACTATTTATATCCGACTGATGTCCTTCGAATGATTGCACCACTTGGCCAGATCGCATATCCCAAATGAATGCCATGCGATCACAACTACCAGAAACGAAAGTGTTGCCTGTTTCATTGGGTGCTAAATCAATAGCCATAACGTCACCTGAGTGACCGTGAAAACTTTGTAACAGTTGTCCAGATTCGACATCCCACAACGCACAAGTGGAATCTCCACTACCAGTTAATATTTGCTGATCAGAATTGGGATATGTACAGCAAGACATGTAGCTTGTGTGAGTGCCTACCGTACGCTTTTTTGCTGCCATATCCTCATCGGATGTAATCGGATACACCGTGACTTTATTATCTAAACCACCACAAGCTACGTAGTTGCCCGAAGGAGCATAAGCACATGCCATAATCCATGTAGTAGGCATGGTGACTGCATGCTCTTTATTGGTAGTGAAGGCATCCCATATAATTAAACGACCATCTTGAGATGATGAAATAATATGGCGTTTGTCAGGACTCCAATCTGTACATAACACTTTGGCCTGATGACCCTTTAGAACTTTACGTGGTTTAATATTAACAAATGCAATTTGTTCCAAACGTTCAGCTACAGCAGATAAGCTCACATCATTCAATTTCTGACGTTCCTCTTCAAGTTTGCTCTTAAGATTTTCAGCTTCTTTTAACAAATCGCTCATTTTATCAGTGGTAGCAGAGGAATGTGAAGATTCCGTCATAATTGATTCTTTTCTATTTTTGGCAAGCACACTAATTACCTTGAGGATTTCTTAGATGAAGAACAAAATTATTATGTATAATATAGAACTCTTGGATACATATAATAGATAAACATTAGCTACGTAAATGTTTAGTGGAATTGTTCTCTGTATATTAGTACTTTATTTTCTCTTTAGCGATGCTAATTTTCGCACTTAATTGGTTGTATTAGATGTGTATAAAAAAAGTTAACTAAACTTTGTCCCGTTTATAAAAATAATTCATAATAATATTTCGATGTTAATTTTATTTTACACTCAGTGAAAATATAAAAATCAGTATTTATTAGAAAGTTCATAACATACATTCCACCACTAGTTCATCAATTCTGACGTTTTCATCAGCAAAGTCTTTTAAATCTTGTTTTAACGAAAAAGTTTGAAAACTAAGTTTAAATTGTTGCAGGTACATGAAGATTGCTTTATTATGGTTTGTATTTAATTTTATCGCCAAAAATTTCTAAAGAGTTTGTTTAAATGTTTTAAATAACGCATCCCAGAATAATTAACAAATTTTCTTAGCTGAATTTTAAATAAAATTTTAAAAAATACCTACGTTATTGAGTTTGGTTAACTTTTAACTACGCCATATACAAATGTTCAATAGCACATATATATCAAGCTTCTTGCTTAATATATGTACTATATGCATATTTATGTGTGTTTGATATAAAATTCATAAATTTTGCACTTATAGACTACTTTTCAGACGGTTTGGGTAGAATCCCATGTTTGGATTTGAGATGAGAGGTTAGGCCGGATCTTTGATTGAACGAAGCATCGCATACATGACAAAGATATTCGCGTTTATTTAAATGAATTTTCATATGTCTCTGGAGGGATTTTCTCGTTTTGAAGCGGGTTGGACATTGGGGGCAATGCACTGAACGCTCATCACGATGTGAAATTTTATGGGTTTGCAAGTAACAATTACTAAAGAAGCCCTTACCACAATCGTCACAAATATAGTTACGTGTTTTCTCATGTTTACGTTTAGTGTGTGTACTTAAACCAGCCGATGTATAAAACGTTTCACCACAGGTGGGGCATAGATATGGTTGTTCACCGGTATGGTGTCGTTCATGGGCATTCAATTCAGTGCGCGTGTAAAACTCTTTCGAGCAAAAAGAGCACGCATATTCTTTGACGCCACTGTGGCGGCGCACATGATTTGCTAAATTGCTAGAATCCTTAAAGGCAAATCCACAATACTGGCATTTATGCTTTCGCACCGCACCGTCATATATGCGTCGATACTTTCGATGTGGTACCATTTCGATTTGACTAATAAATAACTTGTGTTTAAAATCTTTACTTTCCTCGTTTTTATCAATAGTGCGCTTATTTTTTAGAAGAATACTCTTCAATTAAATTAAATAAATTAAATATCTATGTAGTAATGAATAGTTTTTTTGTGTTAATTACCTTTTCAGAAGAATTAATTTCTTGCTTGGCTTCGAGGATCATTTGTGTCTTAGAACTCTCTAGTGAAGTGTACTCTTTTTTTAGTTCATCTTCAGCATCATCAATTTCTATTTCAACTTTGTACTCATTGTCAACATCAAGCATTATTGGATTGGCTTCCAAACTTTCTTCTATGTAACACTCCGTTAAAATGTCATCATCCAGCACCGATTCCACCTGGTTTAAATCTCTTTCTATTTGAACAGCATTGTCCAACTCTTTCGATACTAGACTTGTATCAGTAACGGAATAATTTCTCGCATAATCTTTTTTATAGGTTTTACTTTTGACTGTTTGAAAATGTTTGATGAGGTGGTTTTGTAAAGCTTTCCCTGTGTCAAAGATATCTTCACATCGTGTACAAGAATATACAAGATAGTGGTTTTCTTTCAAAAGGACAGCGCCACACAATTGCATTTCTTTACTTTTATCATTTTTGGCCATTTTTTCCAATTATTATTATGTAGTTTGTATTTTATATATTTTACGCTATGATTAAGACCAACCATATGTAGTTATACAAGGTCAGGGTTGGCACAAGTAGCCACATAGCATAGAATACATAGAAATAATGAACATACCTTAACAACACAACCCAACAAACTATAACTAATGCAAACAAGTTACGACCACAAAAATGAAGGTCAACTTGCTAAGCAAGTTATAACTAGAAAACTACTACTCCGATTTTGGTCAAATTTTTTGCAAACGTTTGGAAATTTCTGTAGCTTTGCGGGGATCTATTAATTAATGGGCGTAGCACTGCCCATTTTCTTAGAAAATGACTTTTTAAATCTTATTTCTAGTTTATTAACTAAATAGGTGGTGTCACGCCCACATAATATACTTCGTTTGAAAGCTGAATTAATTTGCAAAATTTCACAAAAAGTTTGAACAAAATCGGTGCAGCCTTTTTCAAGTAATAAGACTTTGAAAAATTCCTAAAATCAAAATTTGCTTGCTGAGCATGCTGGGCGCCTGATATTTTTTGCTAAAATTTTTATACAAACATGATTTTCAAACTGACAACTACAAGAATGAAGGTGAACTTGTTTGGCTTATAACTGGAAAACCACTGCTGCGATTTTGATCAATTTTTTTGCAAAAATTGGAAATTTCCCCAGCTTTTTGAGGATATCCAATTTATGGGCGTGGCACTGCTCATTTTTTTGCAAAAGGACCTTTTAAAAATACACATTTGTTACCAAAATTGCTAATTCCACGCCCACATATTACACCATGTTTGAAAGCTGACTTAATTTCCTATCTTGCACAAAAATTTGAACAAAATCGGTGCAGCCGTTTTCAATTTATAAGACTTTGAAAAATATCTACAATCAAGATTTGCTTACTGAGTAATTCTATAAGGTTTTTGGTCTCTTTTACTTAATTACTAGACTAGATCAAAATAGCATGTAGCATCAGAGATAGAATAGTAATAATAATTAGAATTTCTGAATTTATTTAAACGTTTTCATATATAATTTTCCATTTGATAATTCAAGTATTTTTCAGCGCTTTACTCTCAGCAATGAGATGCGTTGATTTTAAGTGAGATATTAATCCGGGGCGCTGATTAAAGGAGGCTCCACACAAATGACAAGAATGTTCACGTTTATTTAAGTGGATTTTCATATGAGCGCTTAAAGTTTTCTTCAATTTGAAGGCCGATGGACACATCGGACACTGGACATTTCTTTCATTACGATGACTCGCTTTATGCTCTTGTAAACCTCGCTCCTCAAAGAAACTTTTATCACATTCGTCACATTTATAAGGGCGCTTATTTTCATGCCTCTTTGTATGTATGTAGAGACCACCCGAATTTATAAATCTTCTGCCGCATATGGTACAGAGAAAAGGACGTTCCCCTGTATGGTATCGTTCATGTGCTTTCAACTCACTACTGGTGTAAAATTCTTTTGAACAAAACGGACACGAATATTCTTTGATACCACTGTGACGGCGAACATGATTTGCTAAATTGCTAGAATCCTTAAAGGCGAATCCACAATATCGGCATTTATACTTTCGCACTGAATTATCGTACAGCTCACTATATTTTTTAGTCAGACGACTCCGAACAGTTTGAATTTCAGGTTCTTCCAACACATACATTGTTTCATCCTCCTTCTCATTTATAATTCCCTTTAATTAAAGGGAAGCTTGTAAGTTTCTCATATAATTATTTTTGTTTAATACTTTAAACTTACCTCTTCGAAGTCGGGTGTTTTTGAGGAAGGATTTTCTACTGATACAAAACTTTCTTGTGCATTGTTGTCTAATTGTACTTCAATTTTGATTTCATCCCAAGGATGTTGCTCCTCATTGGAACCTGAAGGCATTTCTTCGGTGTATATTTCTTCTATTCCTTCCTCTCCAATTGCATGCACATTTTCTACCGATTTGGCATAATCATCAGAATCTTCCATTGAGTTACTTTGAGCATTTGCTTTATCAAAGGCATTTTGCTCCAGTTTTTCTTCTTCATTTGGTTCCACGTTTTCTTCTATTTTATCGTAATCATCAGTTTCTTCTATGTTGTCAGTTTTAACATTTATTTTATCAAAGTGATTAGTAAGATGCTCCTGGAGTGCCTCATATGTGTCAAAAACTTCCTCACAAAGTGTACAATGGAAAACCAAAAACTGGTGTTCATTTATAAATATAACACCGCATAATTTTATTCTTTTACTTGTACGATTTTTTCCCATTTTCCTTTGCTTTTCCAGAGGATACCAAGTTACTTATAAATTTATTATATCGGTGAAGTTATCAAAAAAGTTAGGTAAGTTATAAAGAGAAAATTCTATTTCCATTTGTTCCAAAGGAGAAAGATGAACGTAGAGTACAGGTAAAATGTTTAAACACAATTTAATGTAATATAAAAATAAATCAAACCATAATGTAAAGAAAATACATGTACACGTACGACAATTTATAATAAAGAACGCAAACAAGGCAATAATTATTTATTAATGTACTATTTACTACATGTTCAATGCTTTATATTAATATTAATTTATATTAATATTAATATTATATTTTCATATGGAATTAATTTTTTCTTCTTGATAAGAGTTTACCAAACCCTCTATTTGATAACTTCACTTGCTTAAATTTATTTCCGATTAATTTTGACGAATAATGTGCCTTTGAAAACATAAATAAAAGTTAAATGTTGATAATTACAAACATAGTAATAAATTAGTTCAATTTTATTTTAAATTCAGTGAAAAAATAACAATATTAAAAGTTCATACTATATAGCGCAACCTATAAAAAACTAACTACTGCGGGGATTATGTAAATATTTATCTTCTCAATTTAAATCGTATTTTTTTAAGTAAAAGTGTGCCTCTGTTATATATATATAACAACTTTATAAGTAGTACTTTAATAAATTTTACAAATTTTTGGTGATTTGTATTTTCCCAAAAAGCGCCTTTTTTGCAAATTAGTATAGTGTATTATTGTATTAACGACGAATTCGTTTTTCACAATTTAACTACCCCGATTTACAATTCCTTGCTATGGAGCTATGGTTTTTTCTATTTGTAATTTATAATTATATACAGAGATTTTTACAAATATATCAAACATTTAGAATATCAAATTTGATATAGTCACAAAAAGTATAACGATGAGTCACTAGTTTTTGTCACCGTTTCCGCCGACAGAATAAGACACTGCTAATTTAATTTTAATTAATAAAAAATAGTAATTTCTAATTTAACGATTCAAAACTTTTAATTTTAAAAATATATTTTACGAAGTCATTAATCTGCTATATATTGCAGTTTATTAAAATTATTGAAGTAGTCTCGAAAATCATTTCGTGTTGCTTTTGCAATGCCCGAAGAAGTGCTGCTTTTGTCATCGGCGCTTAACGAAACTGGCGTTTTTGCATTTGCGTTCAAAATATTTTCCACATGTATATCTGGAAGGTATGATGTTCGACTTCTTTTCATTAGAAAATTGTGTAAATAACAAATTGCTAATACTACTTGTGTGGTTTTTTCCGGATTTAAAAGAATCACAGACAACAGAACCTTAAAACGTGAACTCATAATATTAAACGTGTTTTCCGCGATTTGGCGCACCTTGTCCAAACGATAATTGAAATATGTCTCCTCTTTAGTTAAAACATTATTCTTGTACGGCTTCAAAACATTTTCTGTCATTCCAAATGCTTCAATAGCAGCAAAAACAAAGGGTAATTTTTTATGAAGGTTGGGGAGGCTTCGAGGCATTGGTATTTCAAGTTGATCTTGTTTATACATATGATAAAATGTAGTTGCAGGGAAGACAGCACTATCAGAAACACGGGCATTAGCTTCGACGTCCACCATTGTAAATTCATAGTTGGCATTAACAAGTGCTGTAAGCACAATGCTATACGTTTTCTCATGATTCATATAATGTGGTGCTGATTCGCGCGGTTTAATTATACGTATATGTTTCCCATCCATAGCGCCCATGCAATTCGGGAAATTGCATTTTTCCTCAAATGCGTCTGATATCACGAGCCATTCGTTACTGTTTTTTGGTAACTGCAAGTACATATTGTTTTAAGCAATTGCTTTTTTTCATTTCATATTTTTTATATTCACTTACTTCAATGTAATCTTTTAGCACTTTTATTATAACTCCGCACGTTTCAATAACAATTTGGGACACAGTTGATGTGCCTAAATAAGCATCAAGTTTTATAGCTGAAAATGGTTGACCAGTAGAGAGATATTTTAGTGTAACAAAAAGTCGTTCGTTTGGTGTAATTGAGCTTCTCATTATGGTATCTTGCCTTTTAATATAGGGTGACACTTTCTCCAATAATTCTTCATATAACAACGGTTCCATTCCCAAATCAATCATATAATCTTCAATATAGTCCAATTCCAGCCTTTTCGCCAAACGACAATCTTCCCTTTTTGAACGATCCTCTGAGCGTACTTTTTTTCTTTTCCGTTTAAGTTTTCTTTCCGCTCTTTTTTTCACCTCATCTTGTGCTTCGCACAGTTCCATCTCCCATGTAATCTCTTCATAAGGAGTTTCAATAGATATTATATCATTATCGTTGTCAGGTAAAAGATATTGCATTTCGTGTTCATTATTTACACCATAATGTTTGGGGAGGTGTTCTCGAAATACTTCGAATGTATCAAACACTTCTACGCACTTTGTGCACTGAAAGACGAAAATAAATGCATTGTCTTGCATAAAAATAGAGCCGCAAAGTTTTATAGTTTTTTCAGGTTCATTCATTATTTGTTTTTTAAACTTTTTTTTAGAAACTGTTCCCCTTGAAAACAATAAAGTCCAGCTGAATAAAACACTAGATATGTCAATTTATCGATAAAACCTGGGTATTACATTCGTGCTTTGTATATCCATGGATTATTCGATATAGAAACGAATCAGCTGACAATTTATTTCGATTGTTTACTGTTGCATTTATTTTTCTAAAGGTGCATTGAATTACTGTACAACCAGACTATGAGCATTAGTGAATTCCCCTCTTCGATGCCTCGCTTTTAAATGTGACATTAAACCAGAACGTTGATTAAAGGAAGCCTCACATAAATGGCAACGATATTCTTTTTTATTCAGGTGAATTTTCATATGAACATGTAACGTTTTCTTTGATTTAAATTTGACGGGGCATTGTGGGCAGAGTACATTGCGCTCATCGCTATGACTGACTTTGTGATCTTGCAATCCTTTTTGATCAAAAAAGCTTTTATCGCATATTTCGCATTTATATGGCCGCTTATTTTCGTGCCGTTTCATATGTGCAATCAAACCACTCGAAGTGAAATATGTTTTACCACAAATTGTACAAAGAAACGGTTGTTCACCGGTATGACGTCGTTGATGTACCTCCAACTCTTTGCGTGTAGAAAACTTTTTGGAGCACACAGTGCAGTCATGATTCTTCAGTCCTTTATGACGGCGTATATGACTGTTTAAATTGTAAGAATCTTTAAATGCGAAACCACATAAATGACATTTATGTTTACGTACAGCACCAACATACGTGGTGCGATATCTTTTACGTGGAAATACTTGTTCTGCAGTAAAATCTATTTTTTCATCCATATAATCATCTTTCGTTGGGTTATTTTCTGTGTTCTCATCCATTACCAGTTCAACCGAATCGAGTGAGCTGTTGCTTCTTTCCAAATATACTTCATCTTTCAAATTATCCTCGGGTAGAGTATTTTTCACATTTATATCCTTTTTTACTTCACTAAAATGTTGAATGAGATGTGTTTGGAATTCTTTAAAACTGTTCATAACGTCTTCACATTGTGTGCAATGGAATACCAGGAAATGTTTTTCATTTATAAATACAGCTCCACACAATTTTATACTTTTTCTTTTATTATTCATTTTTTCCCAATTTTCCTTTTTTAATTAATTATTTTAGCAAAAAAATTAATTACATAAACTTGTATTCATTAGTGGCAATAAAATGCATGCCAGATCGTTGTTTACTTTGGTTCTACGTTTTTTAAAATTTTCTAAAAAGATGGCATTTTTTAAAATACTCACGCAGGCGCTAGGTGTCGCTTAGTAACCCACATTATGACTGTCACAATCTACTTTTAAATTTGTATTCGTATAGGAATGATGATCCTTGAAATTTTTTAATATCAACTTTAATCCATATGTGTGGGCTCTTCGATGCGATGTTTAGATTTTAAATGTGATCTTAAGCCGGGACCCTGATTAAAAGAAGCGCCGCACAATTTACAGCGATATTCCCGTTTATTAAGATGAATCTTCATATGGGCCTGTAAGCTCTTCTGTTGTTTAAATGTAGCTGGACACTTGTTACAACAAAAAGCCCGTACATCACTGTGAATGGGAAGATGATGCCACAAGTCAGGCTTATCATGAAAGCCTTTGCCACAGATGTCGCATTTATGTGGTCGCGTTGTGTTGTGGCGTTTCATGTGCTTAAACATATTACTGGTTGTGACAAAGGTTTTACCGCAAAACGTGCACAAATACGGCCGTTCGTTATTGTGGCAGCGTTCATGCAATTTTACCTCAGTTCGTGTATAAAACCTTTTTGGGCACTGAGAGCAGGGAAAGTCTTTTTTACCAGTATGACGCAGAACATGATTACCCAAAATGTACTTATCCTTAAAAACAGACCCACACACTGTGCATTGAAAGGGATTTATCATTTCATCGTCATCAGCAACTTTTTTGTTGCAATCTAATAATGTATATTCCTTGAAGAAGGAAATTAATTTTGAAATCCCGTTATTTCTAATCACTCAAAAATATTACCTTAGTTTGGATAGAATCTTCAGCAATTTCAGGATGCACTTCTTCTGCGTTAATGACAACGTAAAAGTTTTCATTTTCGCTCCTCTCCTCACCTTCCACATTTTTTGAGCAGCTTTCAATATCAACATTGTGTTCAAGAGTATAATCCTCTTTTTGACTAAAACTTTCCCGTGATTCCATACATTCTAAGGTCATCATTTCTGAGCTGCTTGTTCGCGTGTCTTCTTGTTCTATATCACAATCTTTTCCAATTCTAACTTCCTTGTAGTGATCAGTCAAGTGCGTTGTCAAATTTTCAAAAGAGTCTATAATATACTCGCAATTTGAGCATTGAAAGGAGAGGTAATGTTTTTCACTTATGTATATAATACCGCACATTTCGTTATTTTCAGTGTTAAACATTTTTTGTTGAATTTATTAAATTTGCAATATTAGTTGTGTATGAATTAAAGTTTTTGTAAGCAGGGTTACCGTAGCACCGTACTTTTACGTAAAAAGAAAAAAATAATCACAGTAACATGTTCGACCTAATGATGAAGATGATCACGAGAACCAAAGAAGGATGAAAGAGGGAATTTTTCATTATTTTATATATATACTTTAATATTATTAGTATTAATTAATAAAATAAATGAATAGTTTATTGAGTAGATGAATTGGAAGTTAGGCATCCTATAATTATTGTTTAATATTAATGTCAAATTGGTGTTTCACTCAGGATTAGTAAAATCATGGATATTCAGTGCATTTTTCACAGAATCTGGCATAATTTTTGTTATTAAATCCTCTTGAGGTTGTCCCGCTTCAACTGATTCAACTAATGATAGCATATGCAATTTAAAGTTTTCAGATAAAGCTTCCATGATAACAGTGAATGCTTTATCTTTCTCATTCCTAATGCTAATCAAGAAGACAACGAATTTACTTCTCTTAATTGTAATAACTTTCTTGTCGTGATTCATCTGATTGATTATCGTTTGAAACAAGAGAACTTATGTAAAGATTATCACCGTCAGATCCAGTCATTTTATAGTTATAATCCTTCAATAATGCTGCTTCAGTATTGCCGCTCTCTGCGGCATAACTCTGAATGGCATCAAGACCCTCAGCAAATGCTTGCAGGAAAATTTTAGGTTTACGTATTGATTTTTCGATATCAGAAATATGCCGAGTTGCGCCTCTGATTCCCGCTTTTCATATTGAACATTAATTCAGCAAGAAGAGCTATATCCGAAAAAAACTAAACTGGCAGTGGACTCCCACCTACGGTGTTGTAGGGATTATGGATAACCTGCGCTGCAAGAAATATGACAAATCTTACTTGTGCTGGTCCAAAATGGTAATGGTTAATGCTCTCAAATCCAGCATGACGTGCTAATTTGTAATTGCCAACGAGCTCAGACACTTTATATTCTAATGTTGAATCCATTCTTCTAAAGATATTCCCATATTCGATCAATACATCACGTCGAACCTGCTCAACTTCGACTAGTTCGGGCATATCTGTTTGCAAGTTTCGCCACCTTCTACTTATCCATTGTTCTTTGAAAGGTGTATGCGATATGTTTAAAGTCATTGTGAATACCGCTGGTATGTAGTCTAACTCTGATGAGTTATTTGCGAGGCCTACAATATTAAGAAAGGCTACAATTTCGTTATCTGAAAGGGTTGGCCAAATCCGCCTAATGTCACTATCATTTTTCGGTGAAGCAAAGCTATTCAATATATCATCACTAAACTCTATAAGTTTTTCTTCAATAGATTCTTTACAAGATTCAAGTAAGGATGTTATATTTGCTTCAAGGGGGAACCAATGAACGAGCTTGATGTGCTTTGCTTCATTGTCTAGACCCTTCAAGGTATCTGCAAAAGATTGCAATGCTACTCTTATCATTTCAACATTTGGGGGTGTGGCTCTTAACTTGCTGAGCACAAGAGATCGGGCTTCATCTATCTCTTCATTATCAAAGGTGTTGGATGCTGGCACTATCCAGATGACTGTTAGAGCCCCATAAAACAAGGCTAATTGAGTCTTCTTTGGAAGAGACTCGTATTCAGGGCCATTTAAAAATACATGCTCCGCACCCTTCCGGCCATTTAAAAATACATGCTCCCAACCCTTGAATGGATAGCCAACCATTGTACACCTCGTTGTTTTAAGCACAAAATGCTATAAGGAAAGCCGATGTTACTTTTTTATAAACGCTACAATCACCCAGTGGTGATTGGTCGAATCTTACACCAGTTTGGCCAGACTGTCTGATAAATGGTCTACGTCACTTACAAATGACATATTCAATTTGTTAAAGATATTATTAAGTAACGAAATAGTTACCGAATATTGTAATATAGTATAATTACACAGTTATAATTATTATCTGCAGATTAAAAATGTTTAAATCAAAGAATAGCAGCACGAGCTAAATAATGAAATTTTAAATCATTTAATTACTATTTTTCTTTTGGGGAATTCCCGTATTCCCACAATATATGCGGCTAATTTATTCTATATTTCAAATCTGCACAGGGTCACCGTCGTTAAATATTAATATATTAACATCTATAACATACCCGTTTTACACGAGCGTGCGTTACCAGACGGGTTGAAATCTTGTACCTCTCTGGTTTTTGAGTAAATAGAGAACAAAACCAAAAATCATACTTTATGTTTTGTAATATTGTAGCGAGTTTATGAACCAAGGTTCCTACATATGTAGGTTATTTGTATTAAATTTCAGATAAATATCTCAACCTTTGCGGTCGCGAGAGTTTACATCAGAAATTTACACATAGGTGCCGGCCACCTTCTTTTCATTTAATGTTTTTGAAAAACTTGATTTAACTTAAAAGAAATACTTATCTTAGGTATTGATTCTTAGTTTGTACAAGTAATGGCCATACAAAGAAAATGTAGCGCCAATTAGTTCACCACGAAAATATATTTCGTTTTTATGTTGTTTCCAGCATTTTTTTACTTCATTTTAAGCTAAGTCTAATTTTTTTAATCACTTGCATTCTGATCATTACGATGTTTTGTTTTTTGATGCGATTTAAGAGCGGGACCTTGATTAAATGAAGCACCACACAATTTACAGCGATATTGCCGTTTATTTAGATGGATTTTCATATGGGCTTGTAGGCTTTTTTGTTGCTTAAAAGTTGATGGGCATTTTTCACAAGCAAAGGCACGCTCATCACTATGCACTGGACGATGATGTGACAATTCAGCTTTGTCATGGAAACCTTTGCCACATATATCACATTTATGCGGACGTACGCTTTCATGTCGTTTTATATGTTCATCCAAGTTACTAGTCGTAACAAATGTTTTGCCGCAGAATATACACAAGTACGGTCGTTCGTTGTTGTGACGCCGTTCATGGAGTTTCACCTCAGTACGTGTGTAAAATTTTTTAGAACATTGAGAACAGGAAAAGTCCTTTTTTCCAGTATGCCGAAGGCTATGTTTTGCCAAAACATATTTATCCTTGAAGCTGGAACCACACACTTTACATTGAAATTCATTGGACCACCTTTTCGAACTTGGTCTCCCCTTGTTTTTTACAGCTTTAGGCTCTGTCACTAAGGATGATTCCTATTGAAGTAATGATTTATTAATTAGTTCAGTTTTTTAATAAGTACACACACCTTTGGTTCTGAAGAAGATTCTGAATATTCAATAGGCTTTTCCAAAGATTCTTCATATTCGACAATTTCTATACATTCGTCAGGTTCTATAATTGTTGTAATCGTTTCGCTATCAAAGTTGTCTTCTATTGGAATTTCTTCTACATCACTTTCTAATAATTCAGTTTCCTCCACTCCACTGTATTCTAGGCCCGGTGTGTCTTGTTGTTCTTCTTCTGAAAAGGCTCCTATTTTTATTTCTTCATAATGATTTGTTAAATGCGTCGCCAAATTTTCAAACGAATCGAAGCAGTATTTACAATGTGTGCATTGAAATTTGAGAAAATGCTTCTCATTTATATACAATATGGCACACATTTCATCATTTTCCATATTATCTAGTTCAAACATATTTTTGCAAAACTTTTTCCCAAATTACTTATAATTAAAAATTTTATTAATGAGCTGCTTAGAACTTTACGCAATGTTACCATATTGAAAACAGATGCTGTTAATATATTAACTGTTGAATGCAACCTTGTGTCATTTAATTTGATCGATGTGTACACTTGACATATAATTAACTTTATGCAGCTTAAACCGATTTGAACGGCTTTTTTAAACTTTTTTCTTAATCCCAGTACCATGTTTCGATTTGAGATGTGATTTTAGAGCAGGTCGTTGATTATATGAAGCATCACATAAATGGCAACGATGTTCACGTTTATTTAAGTGGATTTGCATGTGAGCTCTTAGAATTCTTCTCAATTTAAATGCAGCTGAACACTTGGGGCAAGGAAATAGACGCTCATCGCTGTGACTTGGCATATGATCGCGTAAATGTGCCCTCTCATAAAAGGATTTACCGCACACCTCACATTTATAAGGTCGTATATTTTTATGACGCTTCATATGTTCAAACATATTACTGGTTGTAACAAACGTTTTGCCACAAAATGTACACAAGTACGGTCGTTCTTCACTATGATGGCGTTCATGAAGTTTCACCTCAGTCCGTGTATAAAACATTTTCGGACACTGAGAACAGGAAAATTCCTTTCGACCCGAATGACGCAGCATATGTTTTCTCAAAATGTATTTATTCTTATAAGAATAGCCGCACATTTTACATTTATATGCAGTGGACGTCTCTTCTTTAGAATGTGGTTTCCTTTTGCGACTGGAAGTGTTATGTTCCAATAAATGCGCATCCTATTGAAAAGTAATTCAGTTTCATTGAAATATTCGTCTCCGAAAAGGTTTTTAGTAAAGTATTTTGCACGATACCATGAAGAGTATTGAAATTTAAATGATTCCATTGTGATATTGACTGATTGATAAAAGAAATTACACCAGAGACATCTAATATAGAGACCAAGTATCATGCTCTTTGGGCCTATAAATGTCCACATTAGAGGTCTCTGGTTATATTCTACATCATTTCTATAGTTCTCAATAATTTTTTTGACTAAGCTACGCTACCTTTTGAAGAGTGGTTGCATCATGTACTGTAGGAATATTGTTTTCACTAAAATCAAATTGTGCGGAGTTATCTGTATTTAAAAACGTTGCATTTATTTCTTCACAGCTATGATCAGGTTCCATACATTCTATAATGGTGTCTTGTTCTTCTATAAATTGCAATTTCAAAGGCATCTCTTTACAACGGCTCTGAGATTCATTCAATTCGGAAAACTCCAGATATGTCTCTCCTTCCACCAAGTCAACACATTTCTCTACTCTTACTTCGTCGTAATGAATGGTTAAGTGGGTGGTCAAAGCGTCAAATGAATCTATAGCATGGTTGCAATGATTGCATCGAAACACGAGATAATTTTTCTCATTTATACATATAATGCCGCACACTTTATTATTTTCAACATTAAACATATTTTTGTGAAATTTTATATTAATTTTTATTAAAGAAACTTTCGCGGTGGGCTCAGTAGTGATGCTTCTCATACACAGGAATACATGAGCAATAATAATTCCACTTTTAATCTTGATACATTCATTTGGAAAATCAGGAATGAATATATATTTAAATGTTTTTTATTCCTTTGTGCTTTTTACAGAATTTAAATAATTTGGGTAAATAATTAATGATGTACAAATCCACATGAGTTTGTTTATTTATTGAAGCGAATTTACAAGAACACTTTTTTCAGACAAAATTTTTAAAGTATTATAAAAACACTTTCGCACACACACACAATTCATATTAACATATAACAATATGGGCATTTCCAAAAAACGCTTTTTTGCTGAGTAATGAGTGAGTTTGATTACTTTCGTAGACATATTTAAACAGATACAACGATCTACATATTTTCAACGGTTTCTTTTTACCAAATATCTCTTAAGCGATAGATCGCACTTTATTGCTTTATATAGTACTGTTTGAATTCAAATTTTTGCATCAATAATCTTATAAATTCATTCCGTGTAAAAAGCGTTTTTTTTTTAATACGCTATATTGATTCACTATTTACTGTTACTGTTATACAAATGTTGGAGGGAAATATGAATATTAGCACCCTTTTTATGTATTAGTAGACATGCTAATGTACCGCTTAATGGAAATTAGAATTGCGCCAATTTTCGGTTAACAAAAGCGTTTGTTCTAGGCTGTAATTTATAGATTATCGAAAAATTTCTTCTAAATTTTTATAAAAGATGTTTAATTCCAAATCCAAAAAATTATACGTGGTGAAACGGGATGGACGCAAAGAAGAGGTACATTTTGATAAAATCACTTCGCGCATTGAAAAGCTATGCTATCGTTTAAATATGGATTTTGTTGATCCGGCTGCTATAACCCTCAAAGTGGTGAATGGCCTGTATTGTGGTGTGACTACACAAGAACTAGATAACTTAGCAGCTGAGACCGCTGCCTGTATGACCACCACTCATGCCGATTACGCTATATTGGCAGCACGCATTGCTGTTTCCAATCTGCATAAAGAAACGAAAAAGGTATTTTCAGAGGTGATCAGTGATTTGTATAATCACGTGAATTCAACAACTGGTGTACCCATATCTATTATAACGGAGTTCCATTATAACGTTATTAAAAAGAATGCCGACCGTTTAAATTCTGCCATCATTTATGATCGTGATTTCGATTATAATTTTTTCGGTTTCAAAACGTTAGAGCGCTCATATTTGTTGAAGTTAAATGGCAAGGTGGTTGAGCGGCCGCAACACATGTTGATGCGTGTAGCCATTGGTATTCATGGTGAGGATATAGATGCAGCTATTAATACGTACGAATTATTGTCGGAACGTTATTTCACACATGCCTCGCCAACATTGTTTGCGGCAGCCACTATACGCCCCCAATTATCTTCTTGCTTTTTGTTAACAATGAAGGAAGATTCGATTGATGGCATTTTTGATACGGTTGGACAGTGCGCGAAAATTTCAAAGGCTGCTGGTGGTATTGGTTTAAATGTGCACTGTATACGAGCCAAGGATACAGCCATAGCTGGCACGAATGGCATCTCAAATGGTTTGGTTCCCATGTTGAGAGTGTTCAATAATGTAGCCCGTTACGTAGATCAGGGAGGCGGCAAACGACCCGGCGCATTTGCCATTTACTTGGAACCTTGGCATGCGGATATATTTGAATTTCTAAACTTGAAAAAGAACACGGGCAAAGAAGAACATCGTGCCAGGGATTTGTTTTACGCTCTATGGATACCAGACCTGTTTATGAAACGTGTAGAAGCCAATGGGGAGTGGTCGTTAATGTGCCCTCACAATTGTCCTGGCTTGCACGATGTCTGGGGTGATGAATTCGAGCAATTATATGAAAAATACGAAGCGGAGGGAAAATATAATAGAAAAATATCAGCCAGAGATCTGTGGTTCGCCATAATTACGACACAGGTAGAGACAGGCACTCCATATATGGTGTATAAAGATGCCTGCAATCGTAAAAGTAATCAACAAAATGTGGGCACTATTAAGTGCAGTAACTTGTGCACGGAAATTGTGCAGTATTCTGATGCCAATGAAATAGCTGTTTGTAATTTGGCCTCCATAGCCCTGAATCGATTTGTAACCGCGGAAAGGGCATTCGATTTTGCTAAGCTTAAAGAAATTACAAAGGTGGTGACCAGAAATCTGAATAAAATTATTGACGTCAATTATTATCCGCTACCGGAAGCAGAACTATCTAATTTACGACATCGCCCAATTGGTATAGGTGTACAGGGTCTGGCTGACGCCTTTTTATTGATGCGGCTTCCCTATGAGAGTAAAGAAGCACAATTATTGAATCAACAAATTTTCGAAACTATTTATTATGGAGCTTTAGAGGCCAGTTGTGATTTGGCGAAAGCCGACGGGCCTTACGACACCTATCAAGGTAGCCCGGTCAGTAAGGGTATTCTGCAGTATGATATGTGGATGAAGCAACCCACCGATTTGTGGGATTGGTCTGCTCTTAAAGAGAAAATTCAATGCCATGGTGTTCGCAATTCTTTACTAGTAGCGCCTATGCCTACTGCCTCAACCGCACAAATTCTGGGTAACAATGAATCTTTCGAACCTTACACCTCCAACATATATACACGTCGTGTCCTGTCGGGGGAGTTCATTGTCGTGAATCATCATTTATTGAAAGACTTGACCGATCTTAATCTATGGGACGATGATATGAAAAATTTGATTATCTATCATCGTGGCTCCATACAGAATATTGACATTATACCACAAAATATAAAGGATTTGTATAAAACTGTTTGGGAAATATCGGTCAAGTCGACTATACAGATGGCAGCTGATCGAGGTGCTTTCATAGATCAAAGTCAATCGTTTAATATACATGTGGCCGAACCGAATTATGGTAAACTGACTTCAATACATTTTTATAGTTGGAAAGCGGGTCTTAAAACTGGCATGTACTACTTACGCACTAAGCCAGCTGCTAATCCTATACAGTTTACGGTTGATAAGCAAAAAATACTGGCAGCCAAGTATTCTGTAAACACTGCCGGGTCTGACAGTAAATTAACAAACGGCACTCAAGCGATCGGGAAAAATGAGAGTGATGATAATATGGCGGATATGCTGTGCTCTTTGCAGAATAAGGACGCTTGCATATCCTGCGGTTCTTAGTTAAAGATCAATTATGTGTTTTGCTCTTTTCTTTATTCTCTTTCATTCATTTATTATTACATCTACAATAAAGTGAATTTTCTTTTTTCAATGTTTATTACTATGATTCATCCGAGTTATCACTTTCTGAATACGTTACTAATGATAATTTATTTTCTTGAGTTTTATTTACAACATCTTCTAATAATGACTTTGCCTTATTATTATACGTTTTTGCTTTAACTCTCACTAAGGATTGCTGTAGATGTTTTCTGGTAGCCAAAGATTGCTGCTTCGATAAAGAATTTGTTTGTGTAAGAGTTTTTTGCATTTTAGCAGGCGGTTCCTTTAACGGTGTACCTAATAGCTCTTCAGTTATTTCTTCCACCACTATGCGTTTTTCTTGTTTTACTTTA
Organism: Crataerina pallida; assembly: GCA_949710015.1. Classification (NCBI taxonomy): domain Eukaryota; kingdom Metazoa; phylum Arthropoda; class Insecta; order Diptera; family Hippoboscidae; genus Crataerina; species Crataerina pallida. The sequence goes on along the minus strand of OX453291.1, from coordinate 3,502,293 downwards.
CTTTTGAAACGAACAGCCTGTATAAGTTCATCATCCTCTTTTTCTTGCTTTTCCAAATCATTGGCGTTTTCCTGTATGGGATTGTATTGTTTAAGCATTAAATCATAATTCACTGTTGCCTGCCGATTATTTAAATCGCGCAACTCTTCCAAAGACTCCAACAGTTCAATTTCATTCCTTGATTGTTTGGTGCGATTCTCTAATAATTTCATTGGATTGTTAGCCTCTTCCTCACGTTGTTCTTCTTCTTCGCGTCGTGCTTGCTCCTCCGCTAATTTAAGTGCCATAAAATTACGTGTAGCCCCCGCTTCAATCTCATAGTCAGTGTTTTTGGGGTCCGTTTTAAATGAGATTTCTTGCAAACATCTGGTGCACTTAATATAGAATCTATAGATTCGTATACCCAAATAAGTTTCATTCTCAACATCCTCCTTACGTGCATTAAATTTCTTGCCTTTGTATATATATTCGCCGCAGGTTTTGCATTTCATATTGAAGGGAGCCATTAAACGAACTGTATATTGTCGATTTTTGGCTAATTTCATGCGGGGTATTTTGGAGGGATCAAAATCCGGAGGGTAATATTTATTTAAAACTTTGCGTTCCGACATTTTTCTTAAATAATAATTTTATACGAGTTGAAAATATTAAATGTTTAAATTTCAATTTGCTTGATTTATCTTTTGTACCATATTATTCACTGTAACTGTTGTAACTGTTATAATTAGAAAATATGTGACCGTCCTGTTTTTGAAGAATATTTCGTCTCTGTCACACTGTCTATATTTCAATTTCACCATTGTTACCACTTTTCCATTCTTAAAATACTATATTATGCAAAAAAATTTCAATTCAACTTGTTCTTCTTATAACAACCATTGCCATTAATGATTTTACCAAAAAGTATGTGTACACAAAATTTATGTTAAACAAATATTTTTAAAAAATTTATCTTAAAATCAAATTCTAGAAATCGTTTAATGATTGTTTTTTCTTTTAAAAAGGGCATCAACAAATTAAGTGATATTTATATATAGAAATGTGTAAAAAAGAAATGCAAGAGAAAAGTGAAACTTTCACACATTACTTATTCTGTAAGGTAGTAGTATAGTTAAATGCATTCTTCTGTATTTGGTAAAAAGGTGGCATATTCATTACAACAATATTTAGTGAATAAACGCAATAAAAATTCTGAATAATGAGCGATATTTATATGAAAGAACTACTGCGTATTGCGGTAGCTCAAATATGCCAAACTATCGGTTACAATTCCACTCAGGCTGCATCGCTGGAATTGATGCAAGATGTTTTAGACAAGTTTCTAAAAGAATTTACTCGAGATTTGCACAGACAAGTTGAACATTGTAAGTATATAAATATATCACTTATAATTGTGTATGTGTGTGAAAAACATGATTTATTTTATTTGCGTTCCAGATAATCGCACAGAAGCTAATCTAAATGACGTAACCTTGACTTTATCCAGTATAAACGTTAACCTAAATGAGTTAGTGGATTATATTAATAATGTGGAACCGGTGCCGTTCGTTATCGATGTACCAAAATTTCCAGCCCGTAAAGATTCATATTTGAATTTTCTAAAGCCGGGCAGTAAGGAAGTTCTAACTAGACCAGTTCATGTTCACGATCATTTACCGCCTATGTTACCGCCTGATATTACCGCTTCACCATCTGAAAATGTTAATGGGTTAACAGCTGGAGTAGAGTTGAAGGCCCACGAAAAGTTGGCCTTAGACTCTAGCAACATTTCTTTGGCGGATGCTAACATGTGTACAGGTTTGTAATATTTTTCTTCTCGTTTCGCCTTATTTATAATAGAGAATTTCGTTTTTTTATGACAGATACCAATGGAAAAATTCCTAGCACTGTTGGCCTCGATAATAATGCCCTGCAATCGTTTTTCAAGTCTACCGCCCATTTGAGTGAAGATGGCGAGAGGGTAATTAATAATACCAGAGAAATAAGCAGTGTAGTGATGACCACAGGCGGTTATATATCACCTGCTATTGAGGGCAAAATGGCTGAAGCCATCATACCGGATATAATTGGTAATTAAAGACTTCACATTCATTTAAAAAAAAAAGTGTAAATAAAATACGAAAGAACTTTTTTAAATTAATTTAGAAGAATTAATTGGCTTGGACGCACCACCACCCCCAGCACCGCCTGCACCACCTCCGCCACCATCACCCTCACCTCTACACACACAATCGACAACATTGCCGACATCGGTTGCATCAGGTGCCCAATCGAATATACGGTCAAGTTCGCGGATTGCTCTAACATCCTTATGTGGTTCAAATGGCGAGAATTTGGATTCAATTAATGACAAAACTCAAAAATCTTTAGCAAACGGAAGCAATTCAAATAGTTCCATCGCTTCAGGTAATAAAAGTAAATCTCATTTACTTAAAACATTGGATATGCTTGCGTCGAGAAAGATTGAGATGCAGAATGATTTTTCTAACATTGTGACAAAAAAAAATGATAAAATGATGTTTGGCCAGGTAATGACAAGCGGCTCTCAAAACAAGAAACCATTTCTTATACCCCATGGAGCGAATAATTTGCATAATTCAGCTCAAGCTTCATTTGCTAACATGCTGTTGAAAAAAGCTAAAAAACAAAAGGCACCGCCGCAGTTGAACAGTGGCATGTTAATGCCCGATATTAAACCAGCCTTAATGGAGAAGAAGTCTGGTCGATTGGATGTGGGTGAAAAGGCTCAACGTAAATATATGAAGATGCTTCAGAAAATGGCCAAACAAGGTAAATTACCGCCCGACATTCTGCAAACGTTATTGGGGCCGGATAACAAGTTAAAGCCGACCATTAGCCCGGCCATAGTGGCAGCTATGCCACCGGGCCCGGAGAAATTACAATTGGAAAAATTAATGCGCAAACAAGCTAAACAACGTCAAAAATTACTAAAACAACAACAACAGGAGGCACAAAAGTCTAAAAAAATGCAACAGTCAACGGCTGCAGCATTATTAAGCCATCATTTGACAATACCAACATTTCCACCACTACTAACACCCAACAGCACCAGTATGCAAGCGGGGAGTTCCAACATTCTTTTAGAATCCAATGAAATGTCCAAGGATCACCCTTTAGAGAACATGCCGAATTCGGCATTGTTAAAAGCGACCAATTTATTAAGTCCAGCAAAACAACAACAGCAATTCTTAAATCAACCAGGAGGAAATTTTGTACCTGACATCCCTGTCGGAGCAGAAGCTCTGCCAGCAGATAATTTTAGTGTAGCAGAAAATGCTGCACAGCTGTCTGTGTCAGCGGGTGTGGAAATGAAATTATCTAATGAGCCGGATCGTCAAAAATTGAATATTTTTAAGAAAATACCAAAACAGAAGAATTCTAAAGGCAGCTCTCCAACTCCCAACGCACGACTTGGCATCAGTCTGGCAGATACCCCGTTAATTAATTTACCATCCGGCACCACGATTACCCCAGCACCAGCTGGGCCATTATCAACAAATGACAACAGAGCTGTCGGCGACATGAATTTAATCACCAGCACGACAGGCATTAGTAATGATAATGTGATAAATAATAGTGAAGCGATTACAGGTATTGGGAAAATTGGGTGTGCCGTGGCAGTGCTGAATCCAAATAAAGCTAATGATCTCAGCATGTTTAATCGCGTATTTGGGGAGAAGACGGCTGAGAATGTAGCCACAACGGATGGTGTCGCTGCTATTACCACGGATTTGATTAATAAACCGAAAAAACGGGGTCGCAAACCGGGCAGTAAAAATGCTCCGAAAATACCGGGAGTTTATCCAACAAATGCTGTTGCCCTGAAGAAAAGCAAAAAACTCAAAATGGATGCAAATATGTTCCCGGCGAATTTTCCAAACAGCATCATCAATCCTCTGGTTAATCCGGCTGCTGCCATTTTGCAAACTGCTGGTGGCCATGGCTTCCCCAATTTCGCCATGTTCTCGCTGGAGGAGAAACAATTGCAACAACAAATGATGGCTATGGCAGCAAGCAAAGAACGTAAAGAACGAAAAAAGAATAAAATGATGAAAAATCTACCCGATTCCATGCTGACGAATGATGCTGTGATGCGGAACAGTACAAGTGGAAGTTATGGCAGTGGCGGGGGCGGGTCAAATATACCCACATCGGAGGAGGTGCAATCAATTAATAAAAAGTTGATGCGTATGGATACAATACTAAAACCAGCTCCAGCGCACAATAATCTGAGTGACATGAATATGAATAGTTTACTAACCGGGCAGCAACAACAACAGTCCTTCCCTGGAATAGGGGGAACACCACTGGCCGCCTCTCCTACGTCTCCACTGAAGGCAGCCAACTCGAAACGTTTACCATCTGCGGCCAACGATTTGAAAATGCCAGCCGCTGCCCTTGCATCTCCATTCATATTACCCAATCGGTCTGGCTTTCCCAATTTATCAGCCAATATGCTATCCATGTTACAATTTCCATTTCCTCCACGTCCCGGTTTAATACCTACACCGGGTCTATTCCCTACACCCAGTGGTTTAGCGAATTTCCCCAATCAGAGCAAAATGTTACCAGGCATCTTCCCATTTCCTAACCTTAAGCAAAACTCATCAACAGGTAAGTGTAACTTTTAAGAATTTGAGTGAAGTATGGGAAGCACGGTCAATTGAAAGATGGGTCGGACAGTTTAGGCCACAGTAGGACACTAAATAAAAGAATTTATCAGTTATCTGGAAGCTGGTCCAAGGCTTTGTCTTAGTAAATTCTGCTGAATCAAATTTTCAGTTTTTTCAGTTCGTTTTTGAACTTTTCCGTTGGATCTATGGTTAAGAACATGAACGGAAAGGTTGGTTGTGGAGTTAACGAATGAGACAGGTTCTGTTCACCTTCGATTCTTATTATTAACACTGAAGAGTAGACTTCTGTCCTCATATAACCCCATATAAAGAACCCAATTGTTTATTAAGGGTAAGGTCGGCATTAGTAGCGCGGAAACCAAGCCTTGTCCGCCTAAAAACCATTACAAGTCACCTATCATATAATGTTTATTCTTATTTCTCTTATTCTACTAGAATCCGTTGATCTGACGGTAGAAGGTGGCAATAAAAAAATGGCTGCATCGCCAACGCCAACGAATAATGAACGCATGTACTGCAATGTAGCACCATTGGTGCCAGAATTTCTAAAGCTGACGAACCCCGAAGCATTACCCGGTAAATCGTTAGATCCGGCCAACATACACTCAAGTATTGGCGACAGTGATGCACCGAAAACACCACGTTCACGACAAGAAAAAAAGATAACCGAACCGCGTACACCCGAAACTGCCGGTTTATCGAATAAATCACTACCCACAACACCAGGCGGCATATCATTGCATACGTTTGAGCAGCTAATTAAAAAAAGTGACAGTCCCTTAGAGTTGGTGGCGTTGGGGAAGAGTTCTTTCGGCAAAACGAATTTGCCGCTGTCACAAGACCTTCATCACCACACCGCAGAGGGTCTTGCTAATTCAAATAAATCTGGCTTGGATTTTAGTCTGCATAAAAAACTAACAATGCCTCTAAACAAAGCAACGCCTATAACATTAAATGCCGACGAACCCATTGAAGTGTCAGATGATTCAGATGAAACAACGATAACGGGAGCGGGGGCAACAAAATCGACCTTAATAAATACCAGCAGTACAACGCATCTAGCATCGGTTGTTCCTGCTACACCTACACCACCCAACAATCAGCCACTGTTTAATGTGGGAGACTTGCTTATGGCTAACAAGGGTTCATCCCCCATTACACCAACGGGTTCAATAACAATACCAACTATGGAAAGTGATTTGAGTGTTAAAGAGTTGAAAAAATTAAAAAAACAAGTCCGTAAAACACCGGCAGCATATCAAACCACCACCTCCACTCCTTTGAATCTTATTGCTACGGACAAATCCATGGAAAATGGTGGTGTTGGTAAATTGGCTGGAGGTGCTGATTTGATACCATTATCGTCTACAGGTATGGCATACTCGGCCAAGAGTATACCACTCAACAGTTTAACCGGCAATGTTACACCAACATTTGGCTCTCATAACAAAGATTTAATAGCGGGTGTTTCGACGTGTAAGAATGTATTCGATAATGTCACTATAACGCCGGCTCTGAATAGTATCAGCTCCAGTTATGAATTGCAAAGGAAACGTAAAGAGCATAAAAAATTGAAAAAACTCAAAGAGATTAAAGAGGGGAAAATCAAAAAGAAAAAGGACAAAAAGGACAAAACAAAGAATAAAGAGAAATCCGAAAAGTATTTAGTGGAATTACAATCGACACAACATCAAGGAGTAGTGCCACAATTGCCGGCATCGTCTTTGTCGTTGTCATTGTCATCGCAACCGAAAGAGAGTCGGGACGCGACGGATGGTGCTGCACTTATTGTTACTAGGACGAGTAGTTGTGACAAATTGTTGAGAGAAAAGGAACAAGTGAAGAGACATAAAAAGGATAAGAAAAAAGAGAAACAGGTTTGCACGCTAATTACTTATTTTAAAGATATTTTATTATATGTTCTTATCCGCGCGGTTTGTGTGGACAAGGCCTCCGAATAGTAGGCTTTTTAAATCATGACTACTAGACATTGTAGGCCCATCGCCTCCGCTGAGTTAGCGTACCGTTTAACCTGTTACCGGCTTAGGGGTGATTTTTGCTTATAAAGACGGTTTCTAACACCCACAAGCAGGCTTCAAAGATCACACAAACTTTTTTTTTTTTTAAAACTCTTAAAAAAAATAAAATTGCATACAAATTCAATGCACTAAAACGTACACAAATTTGAAAAACCGGTATTCTAAGGATATTCGAGCGAGTAAGGCTCGTAAGAGTAACAAAAAAAAAAAAATGAAATAAAAACAAGTGAAAATATTATAGTCAGTCAAACCTGATCATCAAACACCCTACACCACTTGATGTATAAAGATCTCATAAGAATTAGCGTTCCCATTTAGGCCAATACATGTCCTTGTATAAAATTTCAACAAAATATCTCAAAAAATGCGACCTGTATGTAGCTTGGGCACAAATTTACATGGACAGACCGACGGACATGGGTAAATCGATTCAGATTTTGATTCTAACTGAAGGTGGGTGTGGCATTTGCCGTTTGGGAGTTGCAAACATCTACACAAACTTAATATACCCTTTTCCACAGGGTGGTGTAGGGTTTAAAAACACACCATGACCATGCCCACATTTTTGAAACATCATTATTAAAGAAAAATTTAATATTAATACTCACATGTGAAGGGTATTCGAGATTCGTTTAAGGCTAAATAAAACTTTATTTATTTAAATACTGCAGCGTTTGCCAGAAGGTGTAGTTAACTCATCTAAAGATTCTATGGTATGTGGCGACTCCACAGTGGAAGCAAGTGATGGGAAAAGACTTAAAGCATCGGCCATCACTTTAGTGCCCAAGTCTAGTGAATTGGATGCATCAAGTATCAACAGTTCCATTATAGCAACAAGCAATGGCAATGGCAGTGGCAGTGGCAGTAGTACAGTGGTACCAAAATTGACTTTAAAATTGGGGGGCGCTCTACAATCACCAACACTACCCCCAGACGATACAACAGTTAAGCAGCATTCGCCGGCTATTAAAGAGAAAGATACAAGAGAACCATCACCAGAATTGGCGCGAATATCCCCATTAGTTACTAGACCGCCCAAACAAAAACTTAATGCAGGTTAGTTAGTAAAATCGAAAGGATCGCAAATGTAAATGATATAAAAATAGAATTTCCACTTTCTCAGGCGCTGAATTGGGTGGTGGTTCAACAATGGCGGGTAATAATAAATTAGTAAATACTTCCAGTACTTTGGAGGGAACATTTGGGGAGGTTAATAAAAATAATGCGAGCAGTAATGTTGGCATGTTAGTACCGCCGCCCAGTCCTTGGGTGGCTGGCGGCACTATATCAGCCAGTTCTGTGTTGTTGCCGCATCAACTGTTACAAACCTCTAAAACACATGATTCGGTGGGAGGAAGTGCTACGAATGCAAGCAATACTAGCACAGATACTAACAATCGTCATAACATCAGCAGCACCAATGATCGACAAAGTCCCCTAACACTTATTACAGAAGCCAGTCGGCCCTCTTCATATATTGTTAGTAAAAAACAATCAAAAAATATATAAAAAAAGAGGAATAATGACTTTTTTTAAAAAATATTTTATGAAAACAGGATGCAGAAGGCAATCGTGTATGGATTTGTCCAGCTTGCGGTAAAGTGGATGACGGTTCACCAATGATTGGTTGTGATGGTTGCGATGCTTGGTATCATTGGTAAGTTCATTAAAACTGTATATGGAATACTCTCAATATTATATTTAAATATATTTTTTAGGGTATGTGTAGGTATATTTGTGGCACCGAAAGACAACGAAGATTGGTTCTGTCGTGTGTGTATTACGAAAAAGAAAGGCCTTCATGGCTCTGATAAAAAACGCAAACGATCTAAAAAGAAGTAAAACGTGTAACCCAATATTATTATTTTTTGGTTTTTAATAGTTTTTAAGAGAGAAATTATAAAAAAAAAACATTAATTTGAAGCTATTACATAAATTTATTATAACTTTAATAAATACATCCTCTATACGCTGAAGGCCAAAAGTTTGGAAACAAAAGAAAGCGTTTTTTTTTTTTGAAAAATATTATAGTCGCTCAAGCCTGCCTATATAAATAATTTTTATGCCACAATTTGTCATAAAAATCACCGCGAAATACTTTTGTATGCAGATAGGTTATAAAACTGGTTCGATCCGGTTCACATTATGGACATATATGCACATACTAACAATCAACAGAAATCTACCTAAATTGTGCTACGAAGTTGAAATTTACAATACCGATTTGTACGCGCTGGTTTCAGCTCAATGTTGAGAATGGTAAAAAGGAAATATTTTAGGCACTCGAATGGTCAGAGGGGCTGATTAACAACACACATAGTTTCAGAGGCTTCCTTTCTGCCACTTACTAACGTTTTAACAAAACCAATATACCCCCATTATCATTATGATGTTGGGTATAAAAATTAGAGATAACATCGTATGTGATAAATTGAAGATTTCTGTTCGGAAGGCTTAGTTTTTCAATTCGCCTGTATTTTGCTATCATTAATATGAAAACTTGGCACCACCTCTCAAATCCTCTTTTTACACGATAGATATGTTCCCAAAAAGTTCGTGTAAAATAAGATATTAGTTAAATGGAAGAATAGTGGATTGGTTCCAGACCTAAAAAAAAAAAATTCTAAATCGTGTTCAAACGAAACGATTCGTGTAACTCGTGTTAAATGAAATTCGTGTAAAAAAAATTCGTGCAAAAAGAGAATTAGGTGTATACATTTTCATTTATGTGGGAATAAAAAGATTTCAACAAAAAAAAAAAAAACACTACTACTATAAACGGATGAAAAATGTTAAAATTAATGCAATTGGAGAGCCCGTCTCTTAGTTTTAAATGTGCTGAAATATTCTGCATAACTCCTGTGGTTTATAATGTTGCCTGTTACTTGTGTGGTGAGAAAATGCAGTTACAGCAATTTATTGGCCATTTCCAGGAGCACCACTTAAAGATGAAAGAAGTGGACTTGCTAGAAAACAATTCCATAAAAGCAAAACATTTACATTCAGAAGGAACTGAATTAAGTGAGGAAGTGATTAATATAAGCGAAGACAAAGAGGAGGAGGAGAAGGGAAAAAATGGTGAGAGCAAAAAGACGCAAAATAGTCTACCAGTCGACGGGCAGAACCAGTTAGTTAATGACATTGTTGAGGATAATCATGAGTGGCTGGAAGATCAAAGTTTGCCAAGCGGTCAGATCGGCGATGTTAATAAGGTACCAGTGCAGTATAATGTTGAAAATTAATAATTACTTCATATTTTACTGAAATTTTTGTCTAACAAGGAATGTAAGGAAAAATTCAATTATTCTTGCCCGGAGTGCAATCGTCATTATCGTTCAAAGCATAGCCTGCGCAAACATAAACACAATGTGCACAGTAGTGTTGGGGAATTGCAACAGCAGGAGAGATTAAAGAAAATGAAAAGTTCTAAGTATACATGTGAGGAGTGTCATGAAATGTTCCGATCGGCCCGTGACTTAAGGGGTCACAAATGGAAGCACACGGGCATTTTTTGTGATATTTGTGGTAAACAGTTTACTCAACCTGGCAATATGATGCGTCACAAAATTCGACATACTGGCATCAAGGCGCATCAATGCAAGGAATGTGATCGTAACTTTTTTACTGAAAAAGAGCTAAACTCGCACATGATTTCACATACGGGCGTTATGCCAGTCATTTGCGAAATATGTGGCAGACGGTGTAGAGATCGTGGCGTATTAACCGCTCATATGCGTCGGCATACAGGTGAACGGCCAGCCAAGTGTGCCGTATGCAGTAAAAGTTTTTATTCTTTTCATGATCTTAATATACATGCGATTACGCACACAAGCGAAAGGCCATTTAAATGTGACATTTGTGCGGCCACATTTCAACGGAAGAAAGCCTTAAGAGTTCATAAATTATTACACACCGACGATCGCAAACATGTATGCAAAATATGTGGAAAGAAATTTGCTCAATCGGGTGGTCTCAGTGCTCACATGCGTACGCACAATGCTGCCATTGAGAAGTCAGCAGCAACTGAACCACAAGTAAAGGCGATTGTTATTGAAAATGTTAAAGGTTTCAATGTAGAAATTAATTCACATATGAATGATGATGACATTTAAGCTGCCAGGATTTCATGCGAGGTAAACATTATTTTGAGGCTACTCCATGTACTTTTTTTTTTTTACCTTCCACATAAGCTGGTGGATGTAGAGGTCTGAGACCTCAGGAAATTTATATATTCTTATACATTAAAATTTGAGTCAAGTCAGCCAGGTCCGTCTATTGTTGAAATGCTCAAAACAAACACTTTGTGATCAATATGAAATGAAATCAGAAATAAGTGCCGCAGCTACTAAAATTGAGCTTTGCGGTTGTAGTATACATGGCCACGTTCTCTTGAATTTCAGGTTTGCTTACCCCTGTGAAGGGCATAAAAACATTTGTTCTACTCTCCGTGCGTTACTTGCTCAAATAGTGAGATTTCCCTTCTTTTCCCATCAATTAAATACGATTCAGAACTTCGATACAATAGTTTTGTGTACGTATACTTTTTTGAATGATATTTTATTGTAATAAATAATTCGTATAAAGTTTAATTTTCTACCATCATAAACTTAAGAATCCTTACAGAATTTCCGTATACGTCTGACAATGGTACAAATACATATAAGTTATAATTCTAATTCATTTGCTAATGTAAAAATATGTTACATTCTATTTATCCTGTATATATATATATATATATTATTGTTTTTTGGTACATATATATATATGTACTCGTATGTGTATATTTTTATAACCGGCACCTTAATGATGAATCGATCAAGTCTGGTTCTTAATAAAAAAAAAAAAAAACAATGACCAAGCAAACAAAATTTTAATACCTGAAAATCAAAACCGTACAAGTTAAAACATGTCACTACAAAACTACAGATAATAACAAAATTTGTTAATCGGAATCAATAAAAAATCGTTAATCAATAATAAATAATATTATATTTGGCTTTGGCCAATTTCAACTCAATTCCAAACTCAATCTCAATTTCGGTACAATCACCTAACGTGGAGGGTATAATAAAGTTGGCGTCAATAAATGTTTCTTGCTTATGATTACTAAAAAGAATACATAATAAAAAAAGCATCATAAAAAATTAAAAAAAAATTAAATAAAGCTGGAAGTGATGTTGGGTGTTGGTATAAATCCTAATGTGTGCGATGTAAGATTTTCATAATGTTGATGTTTCAATATTAATATCTTTATATAGATTTAGGGTTAGGTTAAGAGTACACCTAATTCTCTTTTTACACGATGGATACGTTAAAAAAGAGATTGGTTAAATGGAAGAATAGTAGAATTGTGTTAAAACATAACAATTCGTGTAAAAAGAGAATTTTTTTTCATTTTAACTCGTAATAAATCAAATTTGTGTAAAAAGAGAATTAGGTGTACAATATTTAATTACTACTAAGTTTGTATTGTTACACGCCATTAATAATTCCGTCGAGCGGATGCGCGTGTATATAATATGTATTAAAAATATAAATTAAGAAGAAATTCCTGTAATGTTGCTTTTGTTTAATGTGGACGTTACGATGGGCCCACTTTGGATTCGATTGAAATTCACTATGACGAGTGGAAGACTTTATCTAAACGAAGCGGTTTCTACAGCTTTTGTGAAATGTTTATAAAATGTTTCTCGCGCTCCATTTATTTCTGTACACCTTTATAGAATTTAAACAATGTTGATTTGTATCTTGATGATTAAACGATCATCTTCACAAAAGCCTTTCCTAATGATATCCGCTATGTTGGCATATTCAACAAAACCAAATCCTCGAGTACTGATGCGTTCTCGCGGCTGATGAAATGCCAATATTTCTGGTTTGGTCATGATGGTGTCATGTTGTGAAAGTTTAACATCCCGTGGATGTACCATGCAGAGTTTGATGCGTCCATTAAATGGCCAATCCAAATGGTAATCATTTTCCGATTGCATCAAGTGTACATGGAGACTCAGCACGTGGGAATGTTTCGGTTGTATGTTTAGGCGGGCGCAAAACTTGTAGCCGTACGGAGAGGTGTAGCATTCGCGTGAATACTCCAAGTGGTTGGCATTCAGACGCAAATGTTCGGTTAGTTGTCGAAAATTATTAATCTCCCACAGAATGGTGCCATTACTGTAACGGGGATCGATTTCTTGCCGTTGTACGGTCAACTGTTTGGTAAGATTTTCAATTCTGGCCGCCTGTTCGCAGCCTCTTTGCTCTAAAATTACTATCCGCTGATACATCATCTGCAATAAGTGTTCTCCAGCTTCATTGGCATATTGGGGCGGCGGCGGTGCTAATTGTACGCTGTCATCACCCGCATTTGCCGTCGCACCAGCACTATCACAGCCATTTGTTTGCGCGATGTGTTGGCTCTTTTGAGGGTTCCATGTATTTATGGCCATTGTTTGTACCGCCTTCAACATGAGCTGCATATGTAAGGCAATGTCTTCTTTTAAATGCACTTCTAAAGCATTGGTTTCGGGACGACCCACAAAATCACATTTTATACTAGCAAATGGACATTTTTCTTCGTGAGTCTCGGTCACTTCATTATCACTGCGATATGGGCAATTGTAGCGATGACGTTCCACCTCGATGGGGGATGCCACTAGTTCACAACCCAAGTTGGCATGCGGACATTTAAGTTTGATTTGTCCAATTTCACGACGTGTATAATTATCAGGAAATATGTCCTGTTCACCGGATAAGGTTTTATTATCCATGGGACACCGGCGACATCCATTGCATAGCCAGGTTGTTAGGCATGATTTGCAAAAGCGATGACCGCACGGAGTCAACACTGGTTCATTTAACCAATTCATGCAAATGGCGCATTCGTAACGGGCCTCGGGGTTAAGCTCCTCCATAGAATTGGATCTAGTTGAGGCATTTGGCAAAGATAAACTGTTTGGTGGTTGCTGTTTACCACCGTTCATTATTACGGCGCTTTGCTGTTGTTCGAGTTTGGATGACTGCTTTTGTTGTTGCTCTGAGATGGGAGTTTGTTGACAAGTTTTTCCTGTACTTTGCATTTTTTTCCCCTTTCCAGAAAGTAGTTTCGTTTTTATTTTTATATATCGACACAAATATCACACACACACACCCGATAAAAATTCTAAAAAAATTTTATTCATACAAAAGTTTTCCTTGTTACTAAAAAATGTTTAATATCGATTAAAAACTGCTGTTGACTCTTCTTTTTCTTCAAAACCAATTAGCAATTAGCAACACTGTCTCATATAATACAAAAGAGCAGCGTGTACGCGAAGTATTTTTTTCTCTGCTTTCAGCCGTTAAATGTTTTTGTTTTTCTCTCAGTAAAGTCCATTTGATTGCGGAAAATATTTATTTTGTTTTTTTATAATTCTTTTTTATGATGTATCAATATAAACATTTTTTTTAAATATCAATGAATGAGGTAAATATAAGAAAAAAACATTTCGCAATTATTGCGATTAAGCGAAATGACAATTCACACACACACACACACATAAGTAATGTACTCTATATATAAAAATAGACAATCGAATGATAACCACCGAACAGTTAAAGAAAAGTAGTGAGCCTGTGTGTAATCTCCTGTACTGTTTTGTCTTTTGAAAGCGCATAAATTAAGTAAAACCGAAAGCATATTTATATAAATAAATTATTTTAATAAATTATAGTTTAAATTAAGTGTAAACAATTTTAAAAGCAATAAAATGCGAATACTTTTAAACTGGATAATAATAAATTGTTTGTTGTTGGTATTTATACATTTTGCATTATGCGAATTTGTGTATGCCATAGAAATGCCGAATAAATTAAGGCAGGTAGAAAAATACGACACTAACAACGGTAACAAAAACGAAATATTTTTGTACAACAATAACAATAACAAATACTATAATAAACAACGCAAAAATATATTTGACGGCGGCATCAGCAAAAACCCAAATGGTCAGACCAGAGTGAATCTTTACAACAAAAACAAAAACATTGCTATTACGAATTACACGCATAACATTCTAGATTATACATCGAACGATAAATATAATAATGATGTATTGGCTCATTACGTATACAATAATAACAACAACAAGAATGAAAATAATCGCAATAGTATTTCGTTGAGAGCTCCACCCAAGCAACAACCGGTGCACACTGATGATGGTGATATACACACCACAGGGCAGGGACGACCACGGAGAGCCTTGGCCGAGTGGTTGATCGCTCCCAATACACGGTGGTGCGGACGCGGCAACATTGCCAACAATACTTACAATCATTTGGGTGGCGCCTTAGCAGCCGATAAATGTTGTCGCAAACATGACTATTGCCGTATATTTATTCCCCCGCATCATACCCGTTATGAAATTTTCAATTATCGCCTCTATACTCTGTCACATTGCAGTTGTGATCGACGTTTTCGTACCTGCTTAAAAATGGCCAATGACGAGGACGCCAAAATGATTGGAAAATTCTATTTCAATTTCATGCACATGCAATGCTTTGTGTTACACAAAGAACGTGTATGTGAACAGAGATCGAATAATGGTACATGTGTTAAGGAGCATATCAAACAGAGGGCCCATCTAAAGGAAAATAAAAAATTTTAAACATACTGGCTGTTATTTGTAACTGATACAGAGAGTACAGGGGTGATACGGACAACTATCTCAGCTAAAACAACAACATTAACTATTAGTAGCATTTTTTTTTAGTTTAGTTAAGGGTGAAGCATTCCCAATAAGAGGCTCGAGATTGAGTTAACATGTGCTCTTGTACCAAATCTTATCTATATCTTAAAAAATTGCAGCTTGGCAAAAATTAAAAATGAACAGACAGACGTACATGCTGAAATCGATACCGCCTCGATCGATATAATAACATTTGAGAATTGTAAACATTCGAACAAACTTAATATACCACTAACGGTATAGAATGATTATGTGTTGGTTTATTTACATACCCAATATTTAAACACTCACGTGTGAGTAACACACACACACTGTAATTTATGATGTTGATATAATTTGTTCCCACCCAACACAACAACAGCAACAGCAACAATAAGAGAAACAATTGATAAATTGTTGTAAAGAACTATTAATAATATGGAGCATGTACACAAAACAACAAAAACAAAATTTGCACACAACAACAATTACATATGTGGCACAGGATGTTTAATTTATTCTGATTGATTGATTTGTTTATGACTTAATTGGATTCTTCTTTAAAGTGATCGAATAAAACTGGTGTCTGAAGTCTTTCGATCATAATCAAAACTATTGTTAAATATGCAATTTTGTTCGATATGAGTAACATTGCAACCCTTTAGGTAGGTTGGGTATCGCCCTTACAATAATTTCAGTACAAAACAAGAGGTAATGGTCTGAGGAAGTTGTCTTATCAATTAAAAATTGACAAATTGTGAAAAAGACATAATTCTAAGCTAATTTGTAGTATCTTAAACTTATTGGAATTTATTGATAATTGACTTTGAAGTATTGAGGTACAGAATGAACATTTAATCAACGAATTTAATTTCTTATAAACTTTAGTATTAGAAACAAATCTTTGTATACAATAATATAAAACACTAATGAACTATTTGTTTATAGTTTTTTAAATTTATGGTTTTTATATGAAATTAATAAAATGTAAATTTGAAAAAGAAAAAATTTGTAAAATATTTTTGTGAAATTTATTTTGTGATAAGAACGCGCTGACTTATAGTCCATACATCATTTTATAATATTTTGAGTAATTTGTGTAAAGTGTCACTTGGCAGCGATTAGAAAAACAACGTATGTCAACGGTGTCTGGTTATCAAACAAGCGTTTCAATTAAAGATTAATTGAATTTATTTATGCAGCTTAGTCATAAAGTCAAACATTGTAAATGTTTGGTATAATAGTATATAAGTGGTGAACGACTTCTGCATTTGTCGAGGCGTAACACTCGACTTGTTAATGCTGGAGGTTGTAGGACCGAAAACCGTACAGTGTAAAATGGCGGGACATGGGTTCAATTATACTTTTAAGGGAATATGATTAGCACGGTATTCATTTACTACCCATAATATTTTTTATAATTGGTCCATAACTATATGTACGTACGTATTTACTTTGATGTTCTAACATGGTGCACATTCAATATAATCGTACCAAGATATTTGGAATATAAATAATATTAAGAATATATGTTTAATTAAAGTTTAATACTCACAATTTGCTATACATACATTTATCGATGCGTTTATTTTCTTATAAAAGCAGGATGTTTTAATTTCATCAGATTTAATAACGGAAGTTGTTTTAATTTTTATTTCACCACACTTATTTATAATACAATAAAATTATATTGCACTTTGCTTTTTTACGTTAACTTGACGTAATATTAAAGCAATTTTTCTTTAACACACTTAATTAGCAAACGATTTAATATAATTTTACAGAAATCTTTTAACACAAGAAATATTTTTTTAATTAGTACAACAGCGGAAAAGTGTTCATTTACTCTTTTCTCTGGTAATTTTCTTTTGTAATTAGCAGCTGTTTTTAACAACTCTGATTTAGATAGAACATATTAGTTGTTTTTGACTTTCTATGAATAACAGACTTTTATAAATTGTACCTTCTAGTTATTTATATAAAAATTCTTAAAAAAAAACAAGGTGTTTAATTTTAATCATATTGAAGTTGGAAGTTAAACTGATCTAAACGCTAAACTCTCTAAATAAAAATTAAATTAAGAAAATGGGGCGAGCCGAAGTAGGTACACCAAAATATTTGGCCAACAAGATGAAAGCCAAAGGCCTACAAAAATTACGTTGGTATTGTCAAATGTGTGAGAAACAGTGTCGTGATGAAAATGGTTTTAAATGTCACACGATGAGTGAATCTCATCAGCGTCAATTATTACTCTTTGCCGATTCACCTGGAAAATTTTTATACAGTTTCTCTAAAGAATTCTCTGATGGTTACATGGAACTGTTAAGAAGACGTTTTGGCACGAAACGGGTTAATGCTAATAAAGTTTATCAAGAATATATAGCGGATAAGAATCACATACATATGAATTCAACCAGATGGTTAACTTTATCAGACTATGTCAAATGGCTGGGTCGGACTGGTCAAGTAGTTGCCGATGAGACCGAAAAAGGTTGGTTTATTACGTATATAGATCGTAGTCCGGAGGCATTAGAACGCCAGGCAAAGGCAGAACGTAATGAAAAAATGGAAAAAGATGATGAAGAACGTATGATGGAGTTTATAGAGAAACAAATCGAAACAGAAAAAGTCAAAGAACAGCAGAAAAAACAAATCGAGGGAGAGGAAGAAATGGAAGAAAAGTTTACCGAACTACAACGGGACGAAGATCAACCTTTAAAATTGGATATACGCTTGGAAAAGAAATTTCATCCTGAGACGATACTTAAAACATCCGCTTTACTTAAAAGACGAGATAAAGATGACCTTGCTAGTGACGATGAGGAAAAATATTTCAAGAAACCGAAAATTACGAAAACAAAAAAAGGAAGTAATTTTTCAATAAATACCTGCTCGGCCCTAGATGATATTATGAAAATGGAGGAAGAGCACAGAGAGCGTAAGAATCGCAAGGATTATTGGCTGCATGAAGGGATTGTAGTAAAATTTATTAGTAAATCTTTAGGAGACAAATACTACAAACAAAAGGCTGTGGTTCAAAGCGTTATAGATAAATATCAGGCTAAAGTAAAATTTTTGGAAATAGGCGAAAAAGTAAAAGTAGATCAAGTGAGTAAAATACTTACATATAAGCATCATAGAGTAATTTAAATTTTTCCCCATTACAGGCTCATTTGGAAACTGTTATACCCGCACTGGACAAAATGGTACTAGTTGTTAATGGTGCTTACCGCTGTTCGGAGGCTTTTTTACGCAAATTGGATGAGAAGAATTTTTGTGTTACTATCGAAATATCCGGAGGACCGTTAAAAGGCCGCATTGTGGAAAAAGTACAATATGAAGATATTTGTAAAATATATTAAAAAATTTGATCAAACGCCATCTTTCTTATATATTGATGAAAAATAAAATGTCATTATTTTATAGTGAATTACATATTTGGTTTCACAATATACGCACGCACAGAAATTAAATTTTTTCTTTATAACACTACAAAATGATTGAAGTTTACGAAAAATATTTGATATACTGCGCAAATTATTTAATATTTGATGTTTGAAATATAATTTTCATTTTCTTTTCAATTAATTTTTTGTTAAATTATATTCGTTTATATATTAATCTGACCAACTCACTATTACAACGTGCTAATGCCACGGTTAAACTGAATTTTAAATGATATATTATGTGAACACTTTACAGGACGATTCAAAGATTATTATATTTGTACCGACTATTTAAAATAAAACGGTGACAAATAATCTATCATTGTTAGTTTAGTTATACATATAATATTGAAACTAAACAGTTATAAATACTGTTTTGTGTGTTTTTGGAAATTAAAATATATATATATATGTTTTTGCGCGTTTTTATACTCTACATTACAAAATGGTACTAGAGCATAGTGTATTTGTGCCTATGGTGGTAATTCCTAAAGGGCAAGTGTCTCACTTATACCTAGAAATCTGAATCGATTTAACCCTCACTGTTTTTCTGTTCAAGAATTAGATTCTTGATATAAAATTGCAGCTAAAATTGTAAAGTGAATGGAAAAAATTGATATAAATTGATAAAATAAAAAAAAAAGCAAAATGTAAGAGGCATAAGTATGGTATGTGTATTTACGATATAAGTAATGTCTTTATTTTTTTATGTGAAAACCGAGAATGACAAGCTTAAGAGTGTTCGTTAAAATGAAATAAGTTTTAAAAACTGATGAGAAAAAATTCTGAGGTGGCAATAAAGCAAAGTTAATATTTCCAAGTCCCATTTAATGCATTTATAAAGTGTTACAATTTATAGATTTGTTTAATTAACTTAAACCAAAGCGTTCCTTTATGTTCACTTCCTTGATAAAGGTGTAGAGAGAAAATGAAAATTTTGCAATCTAAAAAGAAACAATAAAATTTGGTTAAATAATTTTTGAAATTATAAGCATTCACTACGTACGCTAAGAAAACTATTTAAAGTTATGGGAAATAATTTTCCAGCAGTAAATTCCATGGGACATTGAGTCCGTTGTATAAAGAAAATCAAAAGCTGGCGATAATTGCGTTTTTGTTCCACCCAATCGGAATGGAATATGGCATTGGCCGTAAGAATACTTTCGTCCATTAAACATTGTGCATAATAACACAAAGGAAATATTTCCACCACTACAGCCAACACATAAAAACAGGAGGCCACCGCGGAGGCCAAATTGCTGGGAAATAGTAAAATATTGATTAGCGTGGTACTTAAAATGGTGGCTGTTATGGTGAATTGTACGAATATGGTCACCGATATAATCAACGATACAATATTGTAAAGCCTGGAAAGTGATTTTTAATCTTTATCATTGTTTTTCGAATATTCAGGCAAGTGACACGCTTACTCAATTATATTTTTATGATCAATAATGCAAAGTTTTAATTCCTTCAAATGTTCTTCATCACTTAGGGCTTTGTTGGAACCGATCTTTCGCAAACGTTTCAACAGTAAATGGTTATGTAATCTTAAAATGCTCACGTAGATGACAGCATATGAATCATCCACCACCTGTTGAAAGCAGGCTATATTCAAAAACGTCATCTCTATTGTTAGGGCCAATATAAAGTGATACAACGATCGGCGATAATCCACCAAAGGATTATAAATATTGTAAGGTAAGCGTTTAAATATTACCGCACTTATACACGTACTAGTCGAATAAGTCCAATAAGCTATAGAAAATAAAACTACATAACGGTTCCCACGCTTACAAAATTCATTTATGGCAGTTAATTCGTGCTTAGTGTGACAGCGTTCATCCAATCTATTAATCACTTGTTCAGTGCTGCGTAGGTGTGGCAGTAGGAAAGCCATTAAAATGATTTTTATTGAACAACCCACAACATTTATGGATACTTGGGCCGAGGTTAACAATTGACCCAAATCAGTTAAATCGTCATCACTGAGTTTTAAGAAACTCACTATAAAAGCTGCGGGCAAATACAGTGTTACGCTTAAGTTTACTGCCAATGACCATAAAATATAAATCCAACGATTCTTGTCAGGCACGTAGATACCTAAGAAGCGAAAACCGTTATACAAATAACGAGTACCTTCCAAAGTACGGATGCCTGTGTGAAAGAAGAAAAAGACAAAATTGACAAAAATGATTCTTCACAATCTATTTTATTTGAATATCAAATAAGTTAATCATAGGCAGGCTTAGGCCAAGTACCGCAATTCATGATTAAATCGAAGGGATCGAAGAGATTTAAAGTTTCAGAGTAGATTCTTTATCTAAGAGGCTTGCAAGTAAATGTATTGGCGGGGTCGCCCCAAGGTGACTCATTGCTTTATTTTTCCTTTATCTACTCACCATTATTCCCAACTAAAGGTTTGAAATGTTGCTTTGCGTTCAGCATTGTGAACAAAAAATCAAACGATTTGTATATTTAATCTGACTGATTGCTTTCTTTTATAGTTTTCTCAGAAAGATTTTTAATAATGGGGTTCGCATGAATTATTTGCTTTTTGATGCATTTTCTATTAGCCTATCACCTATTAACGTTAATCAATTATTAACGAATTTTTTACACTTTTAAAGCAGCCTTCTGCGGCTTTGCTTTGGAAGAAGTGTTGAATTAAATTGTGACCAGCACATGGCACATAGATATCTGAGTCATAGATACCTTTCCATTAATTATACAGTGCTTCTCTAAATAAAGAAACGGATTAATTTTTTTTATTATTTTTGTTGATTTCTTTTTATATAAAAAATATGTTTTGTATTTATTTTGAAATGTGTTTAATTAATATTTTGTTTTTTGTTTTGTTATTGTTTCTTGTTAATGGATTTTACACAATTTCATAATTTCTCTCACATGCAACTTCATTTTTAATATAAAATTAATGTTTTACTATAATTTTTTTGCAAGTTTGTACACATGTTTAAAGAAAATTGTTAAAAAGCCAAATAATTAAATCATAAAAAGCGACTAGACTAGAAAACACTTAAAAAGAGTATTTTGTTTTTCTACCCTACATCACGAAGTAATACAAATATGTAGTGATTGAATCATGTCCGTCTGTCTGCATGTACACCCATGTGTTTCTTGTAATCGACCCGAGCATAGCGGTTTAGGATGTTTGTGGATGAAATTTGGCACGAAAATGTCTTGAACCAAGGACGTTCGCTAATCTATTTTTAATAAAATCTCTTTATGACAAATGTTTCATCTTTTTTAAGTACAATTTTGTTGGAGAGTTATTAATTAGTTTAATAATTAATTGTGGACCCGATTTTTATTAAATATCTTTAATGGTTTTCCTGAAGAAACTACATCTGTGGTGGCTCTCTGCGTTTTTCTTGGTTAGAATTTTGAAATTTTTCGGAGACTTTTGAAAATCACATTTTTATGAAGCTACGTAGAATAATGAAATTTTCATAGGAGCAATTGACCGATTCTAATTCTAAGAAGACTTCCGAAATACTTCATTTTGATACATTTTCTTTGTAATCAATACATTCAGTTTCATGGAACGCATACAGTTGGGACTATGAAACTTGCTGAGATGATTGCTTTCAAGTTCTAGATGCGTACTAAGGAGGAATTTTTGGAAATTTCATTCCTACATGGTCGGAGTGATCACTTTTTAATTTGATTAAAGTTCGGATTCGTGAAAAATAATGTAGGCATCAATTAAAGACTTA
Organism: Crataerina pallida; assembly: GCA_949710015.1. Classification (NCBI taxonomy): domain Eukaryota; kingdom Metazoa; phylum Arthropoda; class Insecta; order Diptera; family Hippoboscidae; genus Crataerina; species Crataerina pallida. The sequence goes on along the minus strand of OX453291.1, from coordinate 3,479,714 downwards.
AACAATTCCCAAATATGTGCCCATTTCCAAACGCTCAGGGACATTTTCAAATATTTTTATACAGCGGCCGCGATTAGGATGAGACCATAAGAAGAGAAGTCCCCTTCTTTTTAATTTTTAATGCATTTTATTTATAAAAGTTATTTATTTTCAACTTTTCATTAAAGCATAAATTGTGCAACTAAGTGGTGAAGGGTGTCAATTGACTGTAATGCTTTCTGACTTGATTTTATTACATTTCATTTAAAACTTTTCTACTTTCACATCTGTTTGTGGAAAGCTTTTTCATTGCTAATATCCAACCTTCTCTGTATCGGTTTTTGAGGCATCAATTTTTCATCTTTCATTTGAAGTGATTGGTTTAAATAATTTAACAGCTTTGTTATAAATTTTGTATTTATATATAATTCAAGAACATTTTTAGTTTTGTTAGTTTTTTTGTTTATGCAAAGAAAAAATTTAACAATTTTGCTAGGAGGATACAGAACTAAAACAATGGGTGGGAAAATTCAATACTTTTTATACGAGTAGTAACATTTTCATACATATAGCACATAAGTAAAGAACAAGCAAAATGCAAGCAATTGTATAATGTAATTAGATACCGGAGCATAACAAGCTAATAAATATTGTTTATACTATAACCAGCTACTGTCACAAACAGAAAGAAATGTACTTAGAAATTAACGCAATCTCATGATGGTTACATTATAACGACATGTGTTCAACGCCTGCTTCCAGTAATTGTTCCCTTCAATAATTTTTAACCTTTTATTTTTATGTCCATCAATATCTGATCGTAGTTTAACTCTTATTAATATTTTGCATTAAGTATCAAAAAATTACTTTTTCTGCACTATTTGTGGCAAAGGGTATATTGAGTTTGTGCGGGTATGTTTGTATTTCCTCCAGGTCAAATTCCACAACCACCTTAAAATTATATCGATCGATTTAGAATTACTTTGTAAAACGATTTAACCATGTCCGTCTGTCCGTGTAAATTTGTGCTTAAGCTACAGGTTACATTTTTTAAAATATTTTAGTGGAATTTGATACAAGGAAATGCATTGACCTAAACAACAACCCTGTTGTTGTATATAAGTTAAATTGGATACTTTTTAGAACCCTTCCCATATGAGGTTCAATTAGGGACGAAATTTTTATATGACAAATAATTGCAACTGTTCCTATTTTTCGACAAAATTTGATGAAAAATATAATAATTCGCTTAATAATTGACTGTTTGAAATTTAGACCCGATCGGACCATTTTTACAACCCCTTTCCATATAACATTTTTCAAGAACTGAAGACCCCCGTTTACTGACACAACTAATTGGGGGAAAAAATATGGGACTAAATGATGTAGGGTATTAAATGGTCGAGTGGAACCGACTTTAAATTTTTTCATCGGTTTTTCTAATATGTTCTCAAGTAATTCTATATTCTGTTATTTTGCCAGTAGCTGTTATTTTATGTAAATGTGATTTAAAATATTTAGAACGTCAATATATTATATATAAATATATGTATTACATGTATAAGACAATTTATGATAATATTTCTTGTTTCTGTTTTATTTTATACGTTTTCTTTAGTTTCTAAATATTTTTCATAACAAACACTTGACCTATTAGGAAACTTTCTTTTGAACAGCATTATCAATTTTGCTTTGTTTCTTATGCGAAGCTTGAATAATATATTTGTATAATACTTATTTTCAATATATAAATTTCCACTGGGTGGTTATATGGCATCTGAGTATATAGGGTGTAGCAAAACGAACGGTATAAGAGAGTATCTGAAGGAGAGTATTTGGTATAAGGGGAATCTCGCATAAAATTTATTTAAAACTATTTATTTAAATTGGTGAAACTTTTATTGTTGTTGTTTATAATCTATTTATTATGAAAACCCGAAATGCATCAGCCTTAGAGAGATAGATATAGAAGAGAGAGGGGCTTTATATTGTATGTATATATAGGAGGGGTACTTTTAATGGCAGACTCTTTTTATGTAAGCGCTTAAGGTACAGATGATAAATATATATATATGTAAATACGTGGATTAAAATATTTTGCATTAATTAAAAAACAAATAAAAAAGTTTTATTTGGCTGAGGCTAAATCTTCGATACCCACCACCTTAGGACACTTGACTTATGACTTTTGAAATGAAAATCTCAAAATATAACATTATATGGCTAGGAGTTTTAAAAATGGCTTGATTCAGTTCATTCCTTACAAAAGTTTGCAGCAAAATTTATATAAAGTGATTCTGAATCAATCGCTACAATGAAAAACATGTCCCGTTATCCATTTTGAACGCTTATCACATAAAGTCAATGCATTCTGGCATCCCAGGTGGTTTAGGGTATATGTTTCAAGTAAGAAACACTAATGTTATGAAGCTGCTTATGCTATAGAGAACCGAAATGTCTAAAAATGTAGGAAGTTTACCAAAAAAAAATTCTTTTATAATAAAGTCGATGTTATGCTTCTAAACGTAGACATTGGTTTCATTTGTTTTCACATAGAAAACGCCCCCTTTTGCGTACATATTTACATATTCATGTGATGTTCATATTGAGCTGAACGTGATCGTCTAGCTCCTGAATACCAACGGTAGGGGAATTGGTGTTGTTGTTGGTGTTGGTGTTGTTGCTGTTGGTACTGTTGTATACCTGGTAATTGGTTAAGAGAGGAAGGCGATATTAATGATTGCTGCAGCTGTAAATATTGAGAAGATAACGTTAGCGATGAAGTGGATCCAGAATTTAATGACAGACTACTGCAAGGAGCACCCGGACTTCGAGCCAATTGTACACGCAAGCCACTTGAACTGATAATGTTGGCCAAAGCCTGCTAGGAGGATGATGGAGACGGTGACGGTGACGACTTGTCCCCAACTGTTGTGTGATGATGGCGCCGTGCTGATATTCGATTCTGATATAAAGCTAATTTTTGTGCACTTGTTATACCTGTCGGCCCACCTGTTGATGTAGTGGCTCCACTGATGGTGTTATTTGATGTGTATATAGATTTCGTGCCAGTACCGGGGCTAGCGTCTAAGAAGGCCTCTGGACTGAAACGTACTCGCGAATGTGATGAAATGGATCCCTCTTTGGCACTAACGTAAGAGCTGTCATCACTGGTTAGAGATTCGGGAGGTGTAGGGTTGGTAGGAGTACTGCCTGCTGTACCAGCTGTACCCCCAATCAAATTGGTTGGTGCGGCGCCATTCGGAGTTTTATAGTTATTGTACTTTTTTATGGAAGAACGCCACTTTGTTCCATTTCCACTACCGCCTAATTTGAAAGATAACATGGCTGCATCGAATGGCAGACTATCGGGTCTTTCAGGCAGTATTAAGGGAGTGGTAACTCTTAGGGGATCCATGGGAGCTGGTGAGGGAGGTGAAGAGGTGTTGCGTACATTTATTGGACTCATGGGTGTGGAACGTGAACGATTGTAAACTGTGCGTCGTGCTGTACCATGTATTGAAGGTGTCGGAGGACCAGCAGCAGCCAATTGAAGCTGAGTTAAAGTTGGGGGCAAACAGTCTTCTATGAATTTTCCACGACGCGGTGGGTACAGAGGCTTATGCAGAGGGCTCACAATAAATGGTAAATTGTCGTAATCACGACGGGACCACTCCGTACGCTGTTGACCCATGTACCGTTTGACCTTCATTTGAGGAGAATTTTTATAAAAATCTTGCTTGGTGGGAGATGGTGCTATACTGCTAGGCAAGGCGGTTTCCCTATATGCACCACATTCCCTTCCCCCTCCCTTATAATTCGTATGGTATTCGTGCAACATTAAGGACTCATCATAGTCCAGAGCCAAGGACTGATTGTAATTGGAATTATTTGAAACGCTGGATGGAGTGCGGCGGTGACCAGCAGCTGTAACACCCATGTGTGGTACGCGGGGAGGTGGCGTACGAACTACCTGGGCTGCAGACGGTGGAGCTGTCTCATAATTGTAATCATAGTAATTAGGCAGACGGTGACTGCAGTCATATGAATAATCTGGATAAGATTTGCAATCACGCTCATAAGGCAATAGATGATCCGGTCGGTAAGGAAAATAATTTGAACCTGAAACAATAATATTAATAGTACTACTAAGGTTGCTAAGTGGACGAGATTAGAAAATTTTACCAAAATAACCAGTTCGTTGACCAGCCACACCATAAGCACTACCGTCATTGGAAAAACTGGGGCCATGACGGAAATTGTATACAGGTCCATAGAAATTGGATTGACCTCCATTACCAATTGCGTTTATAGATAAAGGTATGCCGTTTAAGCCGCACCCCTCTTCAGCACTTGTGTCCAAATGAAAGGGTTTTAAAACGGCCCTGTTAAACTCTTGTTCGGAATATTCCAAATTTTCAGTAAATGACGAAGTACTAGTTTTGCGACGTGGAGATGGTGTCGGCGGCTGAGTTTGACTACCCAACGAAGAGCTCAACAGACCTGAAGTGTTGTTGGTTAGATTTGAACCACCCAAACCACTAGTAGTAGTGGTAGAAATGGTGGAAGGTAACTTTTTTATACCACCAGTCATACAAGGCCCCGTTGGAAAGTGTTCTTTTTGTGTGAGGGGGGCCTTTTGTGGTTGTAACTGCAGCTTTTGTAATTTGCTGTAATACTCACTGGGAGTATCGTTGATGATTTGAGTTTCCATTGTTAGAGCCGCAGCTGGAGAATCACTACGACGTGGCGGTGCAGGCTGCTCGTTGGGTTGATAAGTTGAAGAATTTAAAGCACCTCTGCAAAAAGATTACTATTTCTTATTCGGATAACCCTGCCAATATTGTCCATCTTACCTATTGTGTTTACCCGGTCCATGGTACGTGTTGGCAGCAAAGCGGCGCTGTTCATCTGGCAGTACATTGGGAAATTCCATATCTAGAGGACCCTTTAAAGCCGTCACCTCACTTAGAAGTGTGGGATGAAAGGGTGAGACATTAGACATGCGCACATCGTAGCCAGCCGCTACACCCGCCAACAAGGCGGCCATATTGTACAATAACACTTCAACAACCGACAATTTGGGCTTGCGTGCCGCATCACCCGCATACAGCGTGGGCATAGGTATATTGGAAGTGAAGCGACTTAATAAATAAGGATTTGGCGACATAATGGGCAGGTTGGATCCAATACCGGGCAGGTTGGAATGTAAACTTGAACACCAGTCATCTTTGGAATTATACCCTATAGTCCATAAACCCCATAAGAATGCAGGGGAGTAGAGAGCATATGGTAAGAGTAGAGCGGCATGCCAGAGAAGATAAATTTTCGTAATAATTTTTTTTTTTTTTAGTACACTATGAGTTGAAAATAGGGACCCACACCATTATTAATTTTTATACAAGGAAAGAGGAGTTTTTTTTTTTTAAATAAAAATCAATATTGGTTAATTTTTTAAAGGGGGTTTTCTATATATTTTTTATTTTTTAGTACTTTGTTTAATTTTTTTTTCGTTATGTAATAAAAATGCTGTTTCTTAATTTTCTTTTTTTTGTAAAGTTATTCTAACGTGGAATTATTTTAAATATTTGCACAATTACACTTAGTTTAAAAAATATTTTACTTAAATTAAAATATTAAAATTATTTTAGTTTTAAAAATTAATGCTAAAAAAATCAAACAGTTTTGCTAAAAAAAAAGAATTACATCGGACTCAATACATGCCTAAGCATAGAGAATATTTATAATTACAAATTATAACGGTAACAAAAATTAAAAAAAAAAAAAAATTTAAAAGGCAAAAAAATGTCTTTTTATGTCACTTTTTTGTTTGCGAAATCACAGTTTCTTATACGAAATTTACAGGAATAAAATAATAAAAAACAAAACAAAAACAATAAATACATGTGACATAATTAAAGGTTTACAACTATTGATTTGAATTTTGATCATCGTTGAGCATATAATTAGGAAGAATATGTATAAAAAAACAAATGAATATTTATCTACGCAGTACAACATCATTTACATTTGAGTTATAATTTATTGAAAGGTGTCTTATATAAATAATAAAATTATAAATGATTTATAATTGAGATAAATGAGCGAATGATGTGGGCTTAGATTTTTATTAATGTACACCATGCTTACCATGCTATCACCACAGTTTATACATAATTTGTAATAATGTCTTTTCGAATGATCGATACTTAATAAAATGATAGATAGAGTAATTGGCAAAGAAAGTAGGCCGCGTCTCTAAAGCCGTAGTTTCGATTTCTGCAGAGTGTAAAGCTGGGGGGACAGTCTGCCAGTGCAACTTTAATGCAAGATTTCACGCAAGCTACCGATCCCTCAAAGCAATCCCATTGAAAAAGAAGAGGTACAAAGAGCCCTTAGGTCTTATCCTAGATCTAAGATACCCATTATCGTTAACCTCTACCAAATGGTTAGGAAATAATATCTCAAATTTCTTAGAACGCTAGTAAAACGTACATTAACCGATCATGTTCGTTTTCTCTAGTTTGGTTCCGGAAAGGTCACTGTAAATTTTATATTTGCATAGGTCACCTACCCCTAAACTCCTAGACTTACTAATATCCGTAATAAGTCCCCTTTAAAAAGCTAATGTAGTCGATAAATTTGTATACTTTACATCAACTTTGTAGCAGTAGCAGTAGCTATGAGACCCGGCTTCAATTTCAACTTGGATGTAAAGTAAAATAAGCCTGCAGGTGTTTGATAGGTTTGTTCTATTATTTTAAAATGGTACCCCGAGGGTATCTATCCGGTGTATAAATCCGTCGACAAGTTTAGGATACTTTCGACACTGATTGGAATATATTATGAATTTTTTAGTTTTCAAGCTATGTAATTTGTTCTGTGCGCTCTCTTCCCCTTTTATATGATTTTTCGATATACTTTCTGTTGGGAATAAATTCAAATTTCGTTGATAACTTTACACTTAAAAATGAAAAATCTAAGCCCATTGTAATGCTATAAAAATTGCTTTTAGATTATTGCCTATGAAGTAAAAATATATAAAGGAAGAGGACATCAAATAATGGATTTCATTAAATTACAGCAAAATTTGCAACAAATGACACATAAGTTTATAAATGACACTTGACAAAGCTAAATGCAACTATTAAAAACAAAATTGGCTTGGGCCAAATTTTGGATACCAACCACTTTGGGGTATTAAAATAAAAGTTATGACTGGCAATGATGCTTAAGTATTGTGAGCGGGATGTTTAACGATTTTTGAGTTAAAATCCTCTTGAAAACGAATAGTTTTCCAATTTGTATCACTTTGCCCAATCTCTTTAGCTTACAAGAATAAATTATGCGATCAGAAGAATGTTTACCATAGAGGACAGACAGACAAAGTAAAATCAGTTTAGAATTTCACACTAATCACAGAATTAATTTACTTTGTTGGGTTTCCAAGCTTCTTTCTGGGTGTTCGAATTATTCGGGCAAAGTGAGCATACATCCGACCTCGAGGTGGTGGCTTTAAAACTGAATACTAATAATAATAATGATAATAATAAAATTAATAATAATAATAAAAAATGAATATTGTTTTTTTTTTTCAAAAGTATTGTCGTTACATAGTCCGTTTAGCCTTCTAAGATAGTGAAAATCAACCAAAACTCAAAGTGTTTGGAAAAGGGACTTTCGTACTTTGGAAAGTACAATAGAAAAGTTTTTTAGCACCAAACCATATGGCAGTAAATGTTAATTTAGAAGCTTTCCAATTGATCACAAGATTTGGTACGTTGAGCGTGATGTCGTATGGAAGATCTTTGTCCATCGTCGGCACCATTCTCGAATAATTTGTACGAACTTTTCGATTTTTGATACTTTTTAGCCTTTGTTCCCCTTAGAGAACTGAAGGCGAAAAAGTTGAAAAAAGTCTTCAATTTCGTTGTGCCACTGCCGGTAAGAGAGCAAAATTGCTGCTCGGGACTGCTCGCTATTGATGTTACTGATAATTGAGAGGCATAGGCGGATTTTATCTTAGATTTTCGGTTTTTTTCCTGACGCTGTAGAGCTTGTTGTTGTTGCTTTTGCTGGCGTTTTAAAAGATCTTCTTTCATTTGTATTACCTCGGGATGGGGTTGTACATCTTGCAATTTACGCGTGGCCAAAATTGAATTTTGTGATAAAAACATTTGACTTCCGGGAATGGCACTTAGTTGCGATGAGGATTGACTGTATGTCGTTTGGGAAAAATAGGAATCGCTATTGCAGGGTTGCGATGACAATGACTCTTCGTCTTCTTCAAAAGAATTTTGTACTGAAGAGACATTACTGTGGGCATTAAAGTGGGCATTGGTCAACTGAAAAGTCACCATTGAAGATTTACGACTTGAACTTTGTTGGGTGTTATCCAAGGAAGAGGAACGCTGGGTACTAAAGGACAAGGTGCTTTTCTGTAAATTAATGGGCGAATGGTCTAAAGAGGACTTTCGAAAAGTTTTCGTCAAAGTTTGCTTTTCTTCGGCATTCGAAGGTTGACGAAAGAAACAATGTCGCGGAAATTGAGAGCCTGATCCATTACGCTGAAAAGGATAACAAGATTCATAATTTTTCCTTATATGCTGTCCCCCACTTAAATTGGAAGTGGACGAATACATGGTTAAATTTCCGCTCGATTTAGAGCTTAAAGGCTCGCAACGTTGCCAATAAGTGTCGCGTTTACAGTCTCCATTCTCGTGATTGGGTTTTGTGTGGCTGCTGCCAGCGCTTGTGGGATTGGAAGAGGAGAATATTTCGTCTAAAGATTTTTGCATGGAAGTGTAAAAGACACGATCATAAGTGGCACAATCGGGATCGGTGCTAATCACCATTAATGAACCTCCATTGGGATTTAAGGAAAGTAATGGATTATCTAAACCTCCCGCAGTCATTGGACTGGCCAAAGGACTTATGGCTGGCGCATTTAATAGAAAGTGTTGTCGCTTTGTTAAAGGTGACAAACGACTATCCAGTGATAGTTTTTTGCGACCTATGGCCGGACTGCTGGCCAAACTATTGGTAACCCAAACTCCTTGATCCGACACCGGACTCCGATCATGTAGGGGCTGTTGTGAAGTATTGCGACGAAAAGGAAAACATCCTGTAGGAGGGGAGAAGGTGTCATCCTCGGAATCAGTGACCGCATAAACTGTGTCACTAAAGCCCAACGGATTGCGATGAAAATTTAATAATTTTAAACGTTGTTGCTCCGCTTTAGATGGGGAAATTGTTAGTGAGTCTAAGCCCCCATCATGACTTTTGGCTATCACTTGTTTACATTTCTTCTTCTTTTTTTTCTCACAACTTAAACGTGATTTCGCCAAATTACCGGAGCTAGTGAATTGATTTGAATTTATTTGGGTCAGTGCACAACTATTCCCAACTAAAGGACCATGACTGTGATTAATATTATTGTTGTTATTATTAATTTTGTTGTAGTTGCTGTTACTATCGTTATTATTTTTATTATTATTATTATTATTATTGTGATATTGATGTGGGGTTAAAGTATTGTTGTTGTTATTATTATTATTATTATTGCTATTGTTGTTGCTTAACAATGTTTGCAAAATCACGGATGATTTTGCTGTGGTTGCGGATGACGATGAAGATGATGATGATGAAGATGGGGATTGATGAGCTGGATTCATATTCTTGCCACCACCAGTACAATTAGTATGAATACCTGAAGATAATGATGGTGATGATGATGGAAGTGGTGGTGGTGGTCGTCTAAAGCCGCCACTATCACTAATCGGATGCTGTTGGATAGTTGGTGATGAAATGGGTGCGGGTGTTGCAGGCTGTGATGTCGAATTAAGATCGTATTGCGGTAGTGGTCGTACGGCTCTTTTATCCAAATTCGGAGCACTCTTACTAATTGAAGAGTGCGTATTATTGGTGTGCCATTCGGTCGATTGCAGGGTAGTCTGCAAATGAGTACGTTCGCGTTGATGCACTGTCGATGGACCCCAAGTTTTACCCTTAAAACCATCGGGGGGTACTTTGCAATAATAGAAATTAGAAGGTAAAAAAAAAAATATAAGAAAAACAAAATAAATCAATAAAATAATAGAAACAAATTAATTAAGAAAAAAATCCAAGAATTAAAAAAAAATTACTACTAAGAAGCGATTTCATCAGACGGTAAAAAAGGTTTAACTTTAACTTTATTAAGGGAATTTGACAAAAACATATATATCTGTAAATTACTGTCTTCGAATTGACACATTTTGCTTACTTACGTGCTACTATTCTTAAACCAGATATAGCTGGTGAACCAGGCGGCGTGTCTGTGCGACCACACGCCTGATCCCTTATGGTGGTGATTGTATGCCGGAAACCGGTTGGTAATGAAATTTGTACCGGCTCCTTTTTCGACACTTTCAAACGTACTTTACTAAATTTGCCTCTACGCTTATTGGGTATGGGAGTGTTTTGTGCCATAATCAGTTCACGACCCATTAATTCCAGTTCACGGGCCCGTAATTGTTGTTCGAATATCTTTAAATTGTTCGCCTGTTCATGCTGTTGCATTTGAATGCGTCTAAGCTGTTCTTCCTTGTTGCGCAATTCCTACAAAACATAAAAAATATAATATATCAATAAATATATTATATTATATACTAAGGGAAAATAAAAAGTAAGCATTATAATTAAAACTTGTCAAATCATGCTATAAATCATTACTATAAATAAGGAAATGGTTATAAGAGTTAAAAAACTTTGACTTTCTGTCCATTAGAGTGGAACTTGTTAATTGACTATACCAACGCTTTTACAATCTATGTAAATGGGTATCCATAGAAAGGATTGTGTCGTCATATTATATTTATTGTACCAAGGAGTACTAAGGGAAAGGGCTTGTCGAGTCCAATAAGACTAAAAACCCAAGTATCGTTAGAATCCATTATAAATTTCATAAAATTTATTTAAGGCACCGATACTAGAGTTTTATAAAAATACAATATATGAAAGCTTACGGTAAATTTGCTATAAAAGTATAACAATGCAGCTGTAGATTATTACAGGGACGTTAGTGCATTTTGTAAAGATTTGCATGCGTTTTCGAAAATCATAATTTTTCACATAACTTTACAAATAAAAGACAAACAGAAATTATTGAAATGCATTTAAAACCAAAGTGAAGTGTTGAGCCTTTGTTTATAGTGTTTATTTATTTAGTTTTGGAAAATTTTAATAGAAATATGAAACCATGTTTCTTACCTTTTCAATGGATTGAAAATGCTGTATATGGTTTTATACAATTTCCATTTCAATTCAGATATTGTATAAGAAAAACAATAACAAAAACAAATAATTCTTCCAAATATTACCGGGGAATTATAATAAATTATTTCACCAAACTCAGACAACCGATAGGGATATAAACAAAAAAATTTACAAACAGTAACGGAACAAAGAAAAAGAGAAAGAAAGGAAAACGGAAACGAGGAGACACATTTAATGAATGAAATGTAAAAAAATAAAACAAAAAAGAAGAATAAGAATAGACATTTGAAACTAGTTTAAAGGTACTGCTACACCACTTAAAAAATTCAACAATTCCTTAAAACTTCGTTTACGTACTTTTTCTTTTAAACGCAGCTCATGCAGAACTTCAGCTATTTCCTTCTTCCAACCATCTTGCATGGTATGAAAAGACTCTTGCGGCGTAGAGATGAAACCAGATCGTGCTATATCTTCCAAATTCATTAAAATATCCTTAAATCCCGGGCGATGATGTGGATCACTTGCCCAACAACCTAAATAAATAAACAGAATGCCAAAAATATTACAATTCTGACACTGTACAGCTTCCCACTTACTTTTCATAAGCTTTCCCCAGGCTTCCGGGCAGGTTTTAGGTATGGGTAGGGTTAGTGTATTCACAGCCACTCCGTACGCTACAGATAAAGAATCGAAACCTTTATAGGGCGTCTCACCAGTGATCAATTCCCACAATAAAACTCCATAACTCCAAACATCAGACGATCTTAAAAGAAATTCTGCATCAACAAAACAAAACAAAACGAAACGATTTAAAGACTGGCATGGTTCTCGCTTACTTGGAGTAAGTGCCACGACTTATAACTTCGGGAGGCATCCAGGCATATGTGCCAGCGGCTGACATACGTGTGGTATTATATAATTCTCGGGCCAAACCAAAATCTGTGATTTTTAACGTTTTCTTATGCAAATTGTCGCCTTCAATAGCTTCAAATATTAACACTTTAAAAATAAAAAAATAAAAATTAAATCGAATGGATTTTTAGTAAATATGACCAGCATGTGGGAGCTTACCATTTGAACTTTTCAAATCGCGATGTATTACCGAAATTGGCGCTTCATTGTGCAAGTAGTTCATACCTCGACCAATCTGAATTGCCCAGTTAACCAACACATCGGGTGGTATTTTGCGGCCGGCTAATATACGATTTAAACTACCGCCTCTGGCATACTCCATTACCAGGCATAGTTTGGGTGGCTTCAGACAAACACCACGCAATGCTACAATGTTGTCATGTTTTAATGCCCAAAACAATTTCGCCTCCTGTAACACATTGTCACGCATTGTAGGCACATCTTCTTCGGCAGTTTGACGCGCCGCTTTAATGGCCACCTCTTCATTCTGATAAAAGCCGCGATGCACTTTACAAAAGCCACCAACACCTATCACTTCTTGTATGTCCAATTCTTCGTATTCGATTTCATGCGGTTGTATGTCACCAATCGCTGATGGCACATTAATCAGCATGGGATCTTGATTTGTGACAAAATTACTAGGAAAGATGCCCACCTTTTTGTAAGACGAGAAAAGGGAAATAAGTGAAAACGTTAGCAATAAATTAAATAAAGCTAGAGTATAAATATATTTTGTAACAAAAACAAAGCTAACCTTATCACCGATTTTACCAATCCACCAGCCTTCATCCCCGGATATATTTGGATCCATGGATAAAACCAGGACAACTTGACCGCGTTGCAATGACAACTCATCTTCACCTTGGGCTTCATAGTCGTATAAAGCCGTCCATAAACTATCTTCGGGTATGCTGCTGGTGCTGGTTGTATTTGTTGTTGTTGTTGCTGTTCCTGTTCCCCCCAATTCAGACTGTATGTTGTTGGAATTATTAGCACTTGAATTCTGATTATTATTATTGTTGTTGCTATTATTATTCGTATTATTATTATTATTGCTAGGGCTAGTGCTAGTGCTAGCAATGGATTTGTTTACACTAACTCCTCCTCCTCCTCCTCCTCCATAAGCACCATTTTTTATTGATGATGCAGCACCATTTGTATGCGCTATCATAGCTGTAATATTTGTTGTATTACGAGCCAACAGAGCATTATTGTCTTGATAATGCTGTTGATCTTGATGGTGGTGTTGTTGTGATTGTTGTTGGTAGTGTTGGTATTGGTGGTAATGATTATAACCATTAGAAGTTGCGGCTGTTTTTATAGTTGTTGTTGGTACTATTGTTGCAGCTGTTGTTGTTGTTGTTGCTGCATTAGAATTCGTTGTTATACATTTTATATTGTTTTTCACTTTACAGGCGTTTGTAATATTTGACGTTATTGTTGTTGTTGTTGTTGTTACAAAATTCCCAGAATTATTACTATTGTTATCAATTTGTTGCTCTTCGGTGATAGCATTCATTTGTGCAATGACGTTATAATGACGTGCCGGCATTAAAATGTTTCTATAAAATGATTGAAACACACAGCAAATGCAAAAGGTAGTAATAGAAAGAGCAAGAGAGAATGAGAAAGGGATCAAGAGAGAGGGAGGGGAGAAAATATTTGAAACACACTTAAAAATAGCTATAAATTCTCATTTCAACAACAAGACGGTTTGTGTGTATTCATGTGAGCACCATTATCTATTTGGTCATGTTTAGTTACATACACATCAGGTCATCATCTCATGTTAATAAATAAACAATTATGTATACATTCTGTGCTTTTCATTTATTTTATATTATTTTCTTTACTTTTTTGTTTTTCTTTTTTTTTTGGTTAATTGAATGTACTAATAAGTTTGGGCTGTGTGCGTTTGTTTGTGTTGATTAGGCGCGTGAGTGTAATGTGTCTAGACTTTAAACAAAAACACTATAATACGAAATTGTTATTGTTGTTGTTGTTGCTTCATTTTAAAACATATTTATATTTTTATATTGTTTGTTGTTATTGTTGTTGTATACCAAATTAATAATGTATGTTACAACTCATAGGAAAGCGCTCTCATCTCAGTGTTGAGTTAGCTATTCCAGAATAAATATATATTCAAAAATCAGCATCAACATCTAAATCGATTTAGACATGACAGAAGTACCATTTTCATGTGTAATATGTTTTAGATAAGCATCAAAATTCGAATCGACTACATCACGTTATAAACAATTTTCAGCTTGATGGCTTAATTTCGTACAAACATTTCTGGTTTATTGAAAAGCCCAACATTTATAAAATATATCACTTTTAGTAAAATCCGACTCCTAAGTTCATAAATAACACACACTCTCAAATGTCTTAATGAGGTTTTTGCATCGTCCACAGTTTGTATATGGATGTGGAAGGTATTTAAGATTAAGGTCTAATCCAAATGTTTTTTTTTTAATTATTTAATTTTAAACTAAAAATGATGTAGTAAACAATAAAACATGTTATGGCAAAATCATCATTAACTAGTATGATCAATAATAATCATTAACGGCAACGACAACGACAACTAAAGCAGCAATAACAACAAATAATTAATGTGCAAGCTTAAGCACTTTATGCTTGTTCTTGCTTGTTCTTTTTTATAACTCATATATAAAATTGTTGTTGTTGTTGTTGTTTGTGTGGTTTCCTTTTAATGGTTTTTATGCGTGTTTTCTATTAATGTGCAACTGCGGCTGGGGGTGCGTTTTACTTGTCATATATATACACATATAAAATAACAGAACAAGAGCATACTATACTCGTACACTGTTACCAAAGACGAAAAAATGAGATTATGTTTGCCGTTGTTTTTATTATTATTACATTACAAGTATTGTTCAAGTAATACTATGTGTGTGTGTGTGTGTGTGAGATTTTTTTCATCATTTTTTTATTTGTTTTATTGTAGGTATGCTTGTATATATGTGCGTATTTATTATTTTGGACAAAAGTGGAGCTAGCTGAACTTGACACCAAATTTATTGAGTGAAAAAATAAACACCAACTAGCAAGAACATGAAAAAACCAGAATTTACTTAAAAAAGCTTTAAATTATTATGAAAAAAGTAAAAAAAAATTTACACCAGATTTGTTATTAACAATACATTTATTTGGGGGCGACATTTGTTTATCAAACATTATTTTGTTGGATAATATATCACCATGCCCACATAATTATTCATTACATTTTCTTTTTGTACACAAGCGTCGCCTTACTTTACATTCTCTTCTACTTCTTAGGTAATTTTTCTTTTGCTTTAAAACGTAATTGCTTTCTTATCACTTGTCTTTGTTGCTGCTGTTGTTAATTATATCCGTATTATATATGCATTTAAAGTGTTTTGTATTATTTATGGTGGATATCTCAAACAGATATTTTTACTGTAAGTGAATTTCTTTTATTTGTGCGAGTTATTTGCAGCTGCGTTGCATAGTTTATACCCACATAAACGTACATGTATGTATAATGTAAAATCCAGACTGTATAATCTGTATGTGTGGTTTAAAGATATACCGATTATACACTTCGTGCGTGTCAACTTTTGCACGAGACGGACGTTTGATTGGAACCGCGCGCACTCTCTTTTTTTTCATATAACCGGACCAACAAAAAATTTTCAATAGTAACACGTGTCCTAAAAATTTTAACAAAATGAATCTCGTATTAGGAACTAAATTAAAATCGTTTTCAAAGTGAATTTCGAAAGATGGAAATAGTTACTACAGTTAAGATTTCATTAGTAACTGGACTGAACTCCCCCTCGCCAAAAAAAAAAACAAGTTATACATACATTTTTATATACACTTCACTATTGAAACAATATTTTAAAATTCATGTATTCAACTTTTCTATTCGCCTATTTGTCACCTTTAGTTTTATTTTTTAGAAATAATAGATAAAATCCATCTATGAAGTGTTTTTTCCAATTTTCCAGCACAAAAAAAATCAGTTTCCTTTTACATTTTTCTCTTCACCCAAATTTTTTTTTAGTTAGCCAACCATTATAATAATGCCTTTGTTACTTTGTAATATAATTTTCACTTTTCTTATCATAATTTTTATTCGTAGTTTATAGTGCATAATATTAAACTTTTTAGTGTTTAATAATACATTTTATTATTATTAGTAAAATTTTGCAAAATGAAAATCACTTTCGTCGTTTTTGCACATTTAATGTGTGTGTTGTGTTCTGCTAACCCCACATATCCAATTCTGATTTTGTTCTTTAGCTTTTGCATACATTTTCGGTGTGTTAAAAACAACTCTGTCTTATAAGGTGACATCAAATCTCGTACCATTTCGGTTCGATTAAAATAATTTAGTATGTGCTACCAGCCAACAATCTCTTGTTATGGTTAATAAAAAGTGTTAAAATTATATGAAGGAATTAAATATATAATATAATATAATATAATATAATAAATATAATAAATATAATAAATAATATAATATAATATAATATAATATAATAATAACATATAATATATAGTAGCGGAAACTAACGAAACTATTTCGTCATCCTATATAGAATGTTGAAGAAGAAAGTGATACATGTGATAATACCAATTATAGCGAGAGGATGATCGTTTCCGCTCTGGTAGTGAGGAATATAATACCGCTTTGCATCATAAAAAACAGTGTAAGTATCAGAAAAATGTGATGGCATAAAAATATAGATTAAAAGGTCTTCAATAACAGTAAATTTTATATATGAAAGAAAATAATATATGCGGTAGTGAGACAGTATGATAAAATTATATGAATATACACACACATATATATTCTTAGCAAAAGTGATTTGAATATGCAGCTGATTAACGAGTGCCGTTGTAGGTGTTTTTATACCCTGATTATCTTATAATATAAAAATGGGATCGTTGCTGTTTCAGTTGTGTTTTACGCCTTTGTTCAATCAGTTGTGTGCGGAGAATAATTTTATATAAATGTGAAAGTTGATGCGATTTATTAAATTATTATTATATTTTAAGAAATAACAGTATATTAAATAGATTTTTGAACATGACGGTGGTGTAGCAAGTGTAACAAGTGTAATTAAGTGTATTTTTACAGCTACTACTAAAAAATTCTATTCTGGCGACGACGCCATTTTAATTAAAATATATGTGACAACGCTTAAATAAACGGTTAACTATATAAAAATTAAAATTACTATACAGCGGTACTCTGTTTGCCTCCTTCATCGCCAATCTTTTAAAATAATAAACGTGGTAAATAAGTGTGTTGCGCTCTGGCATGCAATTTAGTATTTCTTACTAGAGGTATTCATAATATAAATTAGTAAAAAGGTGGATAAAAAAAAAACATAATGTACAATGAAAGACTTGTTTGTTCAGGATTCTTAAGATTAAAATGTGTAGAAGGAAACAAGCGGAGCCAATTCTTTCCGTAACGGTATGTAAATAATTTTTTCTTTTATCTTACTGCATGTTTTCGCGCCTCCAGTGGCCACTTTTTCTTTTATTTTTATTCAATTTAAGATTGACCAACATTGTTGCAACGTCTCTATATTTCTTTGCGAACACAGCATCACATGCTCTGTTCTATTCTCCCTCTTAGTAGTACTCTCTTTCCATTTTACTTTTTCTGTGTATCCTAAAAGCATCTTAAATGAAAAATTTGTTCAGTTACGCGCAGACCATTGAGCATCGTTTATATTTGATGTGGAAATCATTTACGGCGAGAAAAAAATTTTGTGGAAAAGAAGGTGATTAAAAATAAAATATTAATAAAAAAAATAATAAATAAAGAAAAATTTAGAAAAACATATAATACAACAAAGTGAAAAAATGAAGTATTTAAAAAAATATTCCTAAATTATATAGAGATTCAAATGAATTAATTTAGACAAAAAAAATTTAAGTAAAGAAACAATAATTAAATTGTGCATTAGACTCGGAAGGAAAACATTGTTGTATAAGCAATAATAGGGAAAGAAAAAAAAAGTAGAAATAAAAAATGCCATAAAAGATAAATGATGAAGAAGGAGCATTAAAACATTAAATTACAATTTTTCTACAATTTTTTTTTAAATTGCATTTTTTTAAACATTATTTTAATGTTTCATTGTTGAAAGAAAATTACGCCCTTAAGATATATGAAGAGTTGTTGTTGGTATGTTGTGCTGTTGTGCATGTGGGTGTTCATTTAATAGATTCTCCTTCATTTACTCTCCACATTTTAACAGCCATGTTGCCTTGACACTAATATCATATAAGCTTCGCTTCCTACTTGCACATATTGTGAATGAAGGAATGCAGGCAGTACCACAAACCTATTTCACTCTAAACGGCAACCGCTTAATAAAGTTTTCTATTGAAAGACATAAAAAAAATTAAAAATTTGTAAAATAAATGCAAAAAAATGTTAAACAAATATTTACTTAAATAAACAATGTTTGCATGTATGTAGTTGTGTGTATCCTTGCAAATATGCTCTGCTTTCTTAAGATGGGTGTGAGTGGGTGTGTGTGCCTGTGTGTTAATTTCTAGTGTCATTGATTACTTTGCACAAAATATTTCTCCCTGACCATGCGAGACAATCTCTGTTTTTCTTTTTATTGTATTGTATATATGTGTGCTGTGTATAGGGTGAATGGTTGAGGTGAGACTGAGACTCGCAGAGTGTGCGGGAGAGTTTTGTTTTGAGTACTTTCACTTCAAGTACATAATTAATTACTGTAATAATTGTTTGACTCTGGCCACTATATTGGCATCCTATGTCAAAACATGTTTACACTTGCCAAAGTGTACCGTTAGAAACAGTGTGTGTTAGGCACTCATGCTTGCATGCTTTGTTCATATATTGCACAACATTTTCGTGAAAGCGAGAAGACCTGCATGCATGCAATGCAAATATAAAGTAATTTCCATGTGTACGTATACGTGTGTGCATTAATTGTTATTTCGCTCGCTTAGTGGTTTGCTTTGCCTGGTGAATTATGAATTTTGGTCATTTGCGTTGGATTGGATGGGTTGAGAAGGGTTACTTCGATCTGGATTTTGAACTGGAACTTTTTTCCTTATATCTCTCCCTTTCTCTCCTTCTTTCTCTCCTTATGTGTATGTCCAATATAAGAGTTGGTTAGGTGTGGTGTCCATAAACATATTGCACTTTCTAAGAAGATGTAGTTTTTTAAAATACATTCATTTTATGAATTTTGAATATTTATGGCAAGGGCTTAAGAGTGGTACAGTTGGGTTCATATTCAATATTCTTGACATTTGACATTGTGTCCAATTTATCTTCAAAGGAATTTAAAATCCACATGGGCATGAATGGATAAGGGACACGCCCATAATTTACAAAAAACTTTTGCGCAGAATTTGTTGAGATGCGTATTACTTGCTAAAGCCACTGCTGGTGTATGTAGGTGGAGGGTTTTTAAGATTTGGCCCAAAACAAATTTACTGCTCTTACTTGTTTTTTCTCGTAATAACATAAACATTCTGCTATTTTAACATTATTGATGACTTTTGTCAATTAAAATTCTGCTGCACTCACACTTGCTTTATATTTACAAAAAAAAAAGTAATATTTTGTTTGTTTTGTTTTAATTTCTCTATATAACACTCTAAATAGCGAATAATTAATTCCTCAAGTAGCTTGTTGTTCTCTATTCCATAAAAGGCAAATAATTGAAGTTATTTTTTGTTTCTTTTTTGTACTCTGTGTTAAATGTTCCTTCATCGTCATTATCATCTTCTGTCTATTTATTGATGGTGATGTTCAGGCAATTGCATTTGCTCTGCTACACAATGTCACAACATTTACTATGCGAGTTAAGCTAATATACATAAATGCCAACGATATGTGCACGTGTGTGTGTGCGTAATGTTTATATAGAAATAAAATAATAATTGTGTGCGTTTGTCGTTTGTGAATGGGTTCGTTGATGGCGTTTTACGCCGTTTGTATGGCGTACACAAGCATAAAAATTGTATGTTTTTGTTGTTGCAATTTCGTGTAATTGTTTTCGGTGTTTGTGTATGCAAGTGTTTCCATAAGTTTCTAACGAAACGAACGTGTGTGAGTGTTCCTGTCTGCGCGACAATCAGGCAGTTTTAATAGTTGAATAAAAACACTAGCGAACAAAAGGGAGAAAGGAAGAGAGAGAAAGAAAACATTTTTCGCTATTTTTATAATATTTTACATTTTATCACATATACATACATGTTATATAAAATAATCCGTTATGGAAGTGACAGTGATTGTTATCGCGCCATTTGAATTGTGCTTAAGAGAAAGCGGGAAGGCAGACTAATACTGCTTTTCTTCTTCTCCTTCATCTTCATTAAAAACAAATATAACAATACTTCACATTGTGTGTATGTATGTTGTTGGTTGTATGATGCTGTGTTGAAGCAGCAATGCAGGCAAACACGAACACGAACAGTAATCGCGCTACGTTGAGTGCACAATCATCGGGCACACCATCAGCCTCAACCATCTCATCATCCGGCAAGGTAAGCAAGTATGTAGTTGTGCATATGAAGAATATTTGTAGAAGTCAAGAACTGCGAATTTTAGTCATGTAAAGATTTATTTCAAATAAGGACGTTTTAGCAGGAGACGTCCTAAAAATTGTCCAATTTAAACCATTTTCAATTCGATTAAGACACGTCTTTATACTAAATTGCATTCTAAAAACTATTTGTTAAACTAAAACGACATTAACAATTACATACATACACACATACATACATATCTGTATGTTATTATTGTACAAAAGCACACGGAACGTGTTTAGGGAAATGTTTATGAGGAAAGTTGTAAAAAACAAAATTATGAATTTTATAGGGGAAACAAGCTCGTACTCTAGCCATTATATGCACAAGTTTCCTCTCTAGCTCGCTGTTAGGTTATAGTGTTTATTATTATTGTTATTACTACAATATTATATTATATAGTATGACATACATACAAACTGAGTGCTTGAATGAATTGAATGAGCGGAATTTTTTTTTATTTTTCTAAATGAAACTGTTCCTTCTGCTCTTGCCATCCTCCCCCTTTGTAAAGGTATTTATAGTAGAAAATACCTTTTTATGAGTGACTGCTTCCTATAATTATGCGTATAATTGGCGTTATATAATATATAAAACAAAAACAAAATATAGAATAACAGTCACGTTGAACAGAAAAAGGGCTTAAGTAGCTTAGGTGGGCGTCTCACTGATTTTGGTAAAATTTTTACCCCTTTTATAAGCTCAATATAAACATAAGTAGATCCTTTTTGTGTTGGAAAGTTCTCGCTTCTACGAGGGAGGCATTTGAAATTTCGACAGAAATATAGACCTTAGATGTTTTGTAGTTTCAACAATAACCACAAACTCTACCTGTTCTGTAGAAATAATCATTCATTTTGTAAAATTAGTCATACGTTTAAGCATTCACACACGCACACACACACATCAATACAAATGAATACCAGTGCACACTTGAAGCACAATTGAAACTTGTAGGTAACATGTCCCGTTAGAATAAAGCTAAATAACTGACTAACTGACAAACTGACGGAATGACGATAGAATGTTAAGTGAAAACATTAAACGCGACACAAAAAAAGTGAAAGCAATGAAAAGAAAAACATTTCTGACATTGCAAGTTGGGTGAACCGTACGGGCAGAATAGTGTTAATGTATACAGACATTCAAAAATTTATGCATCAAAAAATTAATCAAATGTTTGACATTGAAGAGAGATGAGGCTGAGGTCACCGTTACACATACATATATTCATAATTATGCTATAAAAACATGGAGGAAGTGAGAGACAGAGAGAGAGAGAGAGAGAGAGAGAGAACGTAATACATATATTAAGCGTGTATAAGTAGATAAATAATTGAAAAAAAGTACAAATTTACAATATTTACAGTATGAGCGAAGGGAACATTTTAGCAAAATTGAATTCAAGTCAATTAAATGAATTAAAATCGAAATAAATAATCAAAATAATAAATAAAATTAAACACTCTACACATCTCCATAAAAACAATGTATCATAGCGTATGTATCACGTTTTTTTACACAGTATCCAGTTTTTTATCGAAAGTTCTTATTTAAATTTTACAGAATGCCACGCCCATAATCGAAAAAATTTCCTCACATTTAAAAAATTCGAATTTATTAAGCTTATATTTAGTCTGCCCAAATTTTAGACACGCCTATAATTTATAAAGTGGAATATAAAGCGCGTCCTCCCTCAATATAAGTGTAAATGTTAAGAATAATCAAAATTTAAGTGAAATATACTTTTTTTCTTGCATATTTACAATTCCTATGAAAATGACGTTTCATGCATCTCTACTTAGAAAAAGTTGTATCCACTAAATGTCATTAACGTAAAATTCAAATATAGGCACTTCCAGTACAAAACAACGGTGTCGCCAACATCATCACTTTGCCCAAGTACACTTGTATAAGGTATTATACTTTTGGTGCATTTACGTTGAAAGTTTTCCATTTTTCCGACACAAAAACTTTATCAATAACAATAACGATTGTTGACAAATGACATAACATGGCATGACACGTGCTGTTATATAATACGGGTTCCTTTTCCTCTTTTCACTCTCTGCCCACTGTGTGCTGCGCTCTGACCACATCATTATGGTTATACTCTTAGTCAAAATCACCGCCAACTTATTCAACATTTAAAACCTATATCAGCTCTGTCGAGTGGCATTTGTCGCTTATACTCACAGTATCTATGCCAACTGCAATCAACTCTTTGCACATATATGCACATAATAAATGTATAGAAATCCTTCATAATATTAAGCCTTTATGTGTGAGATGAATGAAATTGTGAAGGCTTTGCATTCAAAAATCAAATACACACAAATTTCTATATAACAATAAATGCTGAATGTGACACAGCGGGAAAATGATAAAATAATTTTGCGAAAAATTTCAGATTGTAATGCTGATTATAAATATGTAGGAATGAAGAAAATGAAATTTAGATAAGTTAGTTAAAGTCGCAGCAAAAAATTGAAATATTTTTAAAAAATTTCAACACAAAGTTTCAAAACTACAATTATGAGCCCCTTGGTAGAAGTAGTGTTAAGATTTTTTTGTCATTATTTTATAATTTCATCTCACGTCATGTCTGCCTCACGTTCTAGACCTTCCTTAAAGCATTAAAGTCTCGGTACGTATATCTTTACTCTTCTACTCTCTACCGTTATTTATTTCTTATGTATTCGTTTCTCGGCATTAAGCATGTGTACTTAATTCTTGTTGGCAAAACATTCACACATATACGAACCCCCGTTAAAGCTTTCACCAACTGTTAAATTTGTGGATTTTTCTCTTTCGTTTACTTTTTTCTTATTTATTATTATTCACTCGGTTTATTTTGTTTTACTTTTTCTGCATATATAATGCAATGCTTCTTTATAGTATATGTTTGTGTTGTTGATGCTGTTCATGCAGTCGTTGGGTTGTGTTGTGTTGTGTGTATAAAATTTACATATTGTTGCAATTTATCATTGTGTTATATAGCTAGCTTGGTGTGAATGAGGATTGCTTTTGATTCTTCACTTTATATGTGCGATTCTAACTCTATCTCTTCCTCTCTCTGTCTCATCAGAGATAGGAAATATGTTGCAGCATATTTCAGGGAGTAGTTTTTTCTTTTTTTGTTTGTAGCAATTAAAGAGTGGCGAAAATAAGAGAAAAGGACGACTTTAATGTTTCATTGTTTACTTTAATTCATATAATTCACTGTAAGAAAGGAAAGGAAAGTGAATGTTAGATGACTTAATATTGTGTCCAGAAATCTTTACGTATAGTTGGGATTAATTTAACAACTAAATCAAGTTGTTTCATTTTAATCCCTATTAATTACTTATAATAATATATGAATTTTATACTGAAATAATAATTTTATGTGCAAGACAATTATATAAACTTGCTGTACTAAAAATCTTACGATAATTCATAATGAAAAGCTTAGTTTTGTGCTTAGGTTAAGTAAAAGTATTTTTCTACTCTGCACCACTTGTGGTTAGTTTTAAATATATCTGTCTGTCCGTTTGTCCGTCCGTGTGTCCATATAAATTTGTACGCAAGGTTTAAGTAAAAGGACAAGGTATTGGCCCAGAACAGGAATCCTTTTGGAAATTCACCCGATCTCAAGCTTTTTAGAAACCCTCTCTACAAAACTTTGCAATTCTTTATATTTTGTAAAAAAAAAATAATTTAGTTAACTTCATAATTGGTTGCGCTAACTCTTTTTAGAACTTTGTCCCATATAATTATAATATTTCAAGTAACTTATGTGACAGTTCCTCGCATACAGATACAACTAATTTTAGCATAATTTAAGGAGCTAAGTGGTGGGGAGATTAAATTGTTATGTTTGAACGATTATAACATTTTAACTTGTTGTTGTTGTTGTTATTATTATTATTATTATGATATTTTTTAATTTCACTTGATTTTTTATTTAAATTTATTTACGCAATCATTTTACCTCTTTTGGTTTAGTTTATGATTTTTAAGTGATAAATTTATATAAAATAATTGAATTTCTAAACTGACAGTGTAGTGATATCAGTTTGTTGTTGAAAAATAAAAGTAAATAAATAAAAAAGCAATGAAAATAAATAAAAATAGAATATAATGGAAGTAGTAATAATAAAAACAACAACAACAATAGTAAGCATCAAGTGCTATGAACATTACATAACAATCTTTTGGCGCCCCATCAACAACACCTCACATAAAAACATAAAAGATGAACGCATTATAAGCCTATTCAATCTCAAGCTCCCCCTAAAGCATGAACAACATTCGTGTTTTCTGTCATTTCTTAAACCCTCTCCATCGTTTTGTTCTCCGTTGCTCCTTTTTTTGGTAAAAAAAAAATGCATTTGAATGCATGAACTGTCTCTGTTAGTATAACTCGGCACGAGTTGGAAAATTGCCAGCTTATGTAATTTGGGGCCATATTTTACAATTCTTCTTTTTATTCAGTGGCTGGGTAGACACACTATAAAGACGATGATGTGGACGATACTTAAAGAGATGCAGGGGCTGGTATTTTTCTAGAGTAAAGAAATTATGGCAATTGTACAGTTTTTTGTAACTTTGTTGATGCATTTTTTATATTTATTGAATGGATGCAAGTGGTTATGAGGCAACACAACGGTGATACGAAATATTATTGTTTTGAAATATAAAGATGAAGACACAAATAAAGACGAAACGTTAGAGTGCGCTTTCAAAGAAAGGGTGAATGTATGATTCACAGACCAGTTGCTTTTATAGTACCAAAAATTAATTATTGCTTTCCTGTTAAATTTGTAAATCCTGCACCACTTGTGGGTATATTTGTAACTTCTAAACGATAAATGACACACCCACATTTAAGAATCAAAATCTGAATTGATTTAATCATGCCCATCTGTCCATGTCAAATTTATTGGAAAGCTACAAATAGAGATTTTTTGACATTTATATATATATGAAATTTAGTACAAGAATATATTGACCCAAAAAAGAAAACCTATTTAAAATAAACCGGATTAGATCATTTTTAGAACCCTTCTCCATATAAGGTCCTTTATAGGGCATAATTTTGCAATTCTTAATATATTTTGACAAAATTTAATGAAGAATAGTATAGAATAGCTTCATAATTGGCTGTGGACCCGATTGGACTATTTTTAGGAACCCTTCCCATATAATGATATTTAGTGGTGTAGGGTATTAAATACTCTGGCTTGATCAACTATAATATTTTCCTATTATTTTATATATTGAGTATTGAAATCTTCATCTTACCCCCAAAACTAGGCAATAAAGTACTAAATCACTAAAATTTCATTCTAAAAGTCCATTCATTTAATATCAAAATAAGAATAATACTAAACTTTACAAAAAATATATACCGTTAGTACTAAAGTAAAACAAATTTTGGCTTTAAAAACATTTTAGTAATTTTCATTCTCCCTCATGTTCTCAATTTTTTGAATAAATGTTTATAAACATTTTAATTTCATTACAGCAACAAGTTGTCGAACTATCGGGTTATGTTATAATACTAGTGGAGAATGTGGATGGTAAAATTAAACTATATGGCTCCCCACCGGATCGTGATAATTTGGAAGTGGGCGATGAGATACTCGAAGTAAATGGTCTCACTCTAGATAATATATCACGTACAGAGATCATACGACACATACATGACGTAAGTACAATAGTTTGCACACAGACAATTGTTAAAACATTTTTATGTTATTGTAGTTTCTATATTTTCTGTTTTTCTTTCTATTTCTAGTGCATTAAAACTTGTACCATTTGCTTAAGAGTACGCAAGAAAAATGATACAAGACTGGGTAAGTGTTTATCTATGAATTGCTTTAATAAACTATTATTGCAATTGGGTCATTAGGGGGACAATTGTGTATGCTTGTTTGTGTCAGTTTGTAACAAAAAATTCCCACATTCAACTATGCCTGACCAAAAAAAAAGTGTTTAACAAAATACAAAAAAATGGGTGTGTAACCCTCTCTCCATCACCGTGTGAACAATTGGCTTCCACAAAACATTGTCACTGAATTACACGAAAGCAAAAACAAAAAAGAAAACACACCCGCAAAACTCAAATGGTTCAATTGAAATGTTTAAATGTTCATATACGTGCACGTAGGGGTATTGTCATGTTAGGAGCTGAAGCTTCGGATTTAAAAAAAAAAAAAAAAAAATGTAAATACGGAAATGTTTTATGAAAAGAGCAAGAAGAAGATTTTTTCTTTGGGTGCTGCTCTTTCCTACTGAATTTTTTTCACTACTAAGGTTTTATAACAACTTCAAACTATAATTTATTGAAAATGTCCGAAATTGATTTAGTCAGAGTCTTTTATTTCTGAAAAATTGTATTATTATTTTCAAATTCTTTCGTATATCAAATAATGTTGAAATTATGGACACACCTACCATTGGTTCCCATGATAATACAAAAATTCTATTAACTTAAGTACCATTTGACCTACAAAACTTTCATTGGGAGTCTTTATGGCAGTTCTTTTGCGATGCACCCTTCCCCACCGATTCTTGGACAGAGCTTGGAGCAGTTAATATTGTTTTTATAAGATCGCGCTATATGCCCAAATTCTCAGTATTTAAAACTCTTTTTTTTAATGCTTCTTACTCTCTTACACGGTAGATTACGCACTCAATTCTAATTTTTTCCAAGTTCAGCAGTTTTTTTGTATGTATAAGTTGGTAGATGCGTTTATGTGTTTATATGTTTATATATGCATGATGTTACGGTAATTATTTCGTAATATAAATTGTTCTCTTATAGAGAATCCATGAAAAGGATGGATTTTTTACATTTATGTACTGCTCGTAATTTTCTAAACTTAAAAAAATACAATAAATTTTAAATTATCTCTCATAAATGCTGTGTCAGGATAAAAAGGATACAACTTTATATATCAATGAAAAGGTCTGTTTATGTGTTTTTTTGTAAATTATAAATAATTGAAATTGGATAATCTTTTAAAACTTTATTTATTTTTTGAACTTTGAATTCAAAAGTTAATGATATCGTTGTAGTATCTATACCGTACTTATTCCCGCTATCTTTAGTACATTTTTGGTATAAAGACTCTCATATATATTGCATACAAGACGAAATTATTTTTGTACTTCTATATCCTCTTAAGCTTGCGAAGCGCATGTTCTGCGTATTATGCATTGACTATAAATATTGTAGAAAGGAAGCCTCGTAGCGCCTCTTTTGCTTTCATTCATTCTCTATTGTAAAGAGTCCACATGGACACCCACCCACCAACACACACGCACGCACTTTTACAATACCACGCATATATTATTTTTTACAAAATTTATTGCATTTGCAGCTGATGTTGATGACGACAACGATAGCGATGATGTTAATGAAAACTATATGAATACAGACAAAATGGGACAACAACAATAACAACATTTGTATAACCTAAACTACATGTGATAAGAGGGTATATGAAGTTTGTGCGGATGTTTTTAACTCTTAAATAGCAAATGTTACACCCACCCTCAAGTATACCGATCGATTCAACTTCAAAATCTGCCTCGATTTAATCATATCCGTCTGTCTGTGCCTCACAACTAAATTAATTGTAGCATAAATTGTAGAGCAAAGTGATGTTGGGTATTGAATGATGCATGACTATAACATTTTCACTTGTTTTTAAATATTATAGTAGTAAACACTTATTAAAGATTTGGCTTATACTGGCTCACTGCCCAGTGCTTGTGAGTGTGTGTAGCAATGTCGTTTAGCCATAATTTGAGGTTAAATTCAACTCAACAAAGCATCAGTATACGCCACTTACGTCCATTTACTTTTTGGTTATATAATAATCGTATATACATACTATACATGAATAGATGCAAACGCTTATTAGCCATTATTTAACTAATAATGGATTTGTTGTTGTTGTTATAACAACAATTATAATATTTTCACTTGATAATTGTTTATATGATTTACAATACATTTATCCGTACATGAATCTTTACCTTGATTAGCTTTAATTACCAATCGGGCCAGTGTAATCTTACTTGTCTTGAAATTAAGTCTCATATGAGGAAAAGTATTCAACGCTTTTTTACACACAATTAATACAAAAATTTAGGAAACATTTGGAATAATAATGTCTTATGAGACAATTGTAAGAATAATGGGCACCAGGTCAACCAAGTGTGTCTGTCTTATAATTGTATCCATCAACCTTGCGTCGTTCCTTAGGGAGTAATTATTTCCAATTTATTTAACTATCATTTTACACTTAATTTAGTATTATTTTAATAATTAATTTACAAAAAAATTTACTTACAAAACACAAATTGGTCGGAATATTATAAAAAAAATACCATTTCGCATTTGATTTGTCAGGAAACCTGATGAAACACGTCATAGGATGAATTTTTTCGAAAAAACTTCTTATACAAAAGTTTTCAGATTAGCAGTCAACTCTTTTCACCCGTAAATTTTATATATAAAGTTTTTTGAATTGAAAAATATCATCCTTGATGTCAACAGTTTCCATCTTTTTTCCTTGCTCTGTATTTGCTTTAACAATATTGATAATTCTTTTGCTTTAACCTCGAAGAACAGAATATATGCGCTATGGAAAAGGGGCGTTTTTTTTTAAATGTAGATAACATTTCATATTAATAAAAGTGTCTAACTGTTCTTTCTTTTATTAATGTCCTCGACAAGATAATAGGTTTGTCATTCCCTTACCAACAACCAGAAAGAAGTAGGCGTCAGATATCTTGCAAAGCATCAAAAACTGAGTCGATTTAGACATGTATATCCGTGTGTCCGTATGTCCGTTGTTGACATTCTCACGAGAGAAAATTTTGAGATATTAAGCTGAAATTTTGAAATTTCGTTTTCTTACTTATTTTAATTAGAATAACAAGTATTCGAATTAGACTTACACGTTCTACAATGAAAGCTTAAAATAATGAAAAAAAACAACCTGGCAATCCTCTGAAAATGAAATGACGAATGAGATCTAAAAAAAAAGCACAACAGAAAAATATGTGTAAGAAACACTATCTCACGCTCAACGTTTAGGTTTTAAAGCGTGAGTAAGGTAAATATTTAGTTTTTTAAGTTGCAGTCAATTGAAAGAAGGAAAGTCTTAGGAGAATAAGAAGATAAGAAAATATGAATATTCTCCTTGTAAAGTTAAAAAGAAGCTTGAAGTTAGAAATGAATCTGAGTTAAGATGGGTAGAAAAGATATATTTGGCTTAAGTCAAATCGTGGACACCTTTCTTCACTTAACGTATTGTTGCGGCGGGTAAAAAATAGCGCTAAAATGTGTTGTGCATTAAACCTTGAAATCCGAGTTCTGCATCAAATTGTAAATTATGGGCGTTTCTGTTACTTGATTTAGGTAATTTTTAGTGCATTGCTGTACAAAATTTTATTAATGACATAATATTTTTAATTTTTAAGCTTTAAATTTGTCGTAGTTAGAAATATTTGTTAATTGAGAACGTGGTTGTTACCCGATATCACAAAATTTGCGAGTAAAAGCATTTAAAAAAATGAAGAATGTCTAGATAGACTCTGATTTTGGCACTGACCAAGAAAATATAAAAGACAAAGGGTTGCAAGGTGAATTACAAACTTAGTATACTCTCCACTGTAATCGGAAGGGTTCTAAATTACAAAAAATCTTAAAAACTTTGAACAAATTTTATTTAGGAATAAGAAAGATAAACTTTAAAAAGAATTTGTCAGATAAGAATGTAGTGTAGAAAGGAATGAATAATGCTAAAATACAACAGAAACAAAAAACAAAAGTTTTTCTATAAAAGATCTCAAAAGATATGCACACGTAAACCTTGATAGATTTTGCAAAGAGCATAAGCTTAAAGAGCACAGGTAACAACTGAGGCCACACAGCATTTGAATTGAAAGCATGTTTGGAGAGTGAGCAGTAATAGATAAATACTTGTTTTGCTCTTACTCGTATGGGTAAGCATTTGTGTATTGTTGTGTACTTGTGGGTATGAGCATGCAATGGATACAAAATTTGCTTAATTTACACACAAACGTAATTTTCATACATTAGTTGGTTAGTTTATATATTATGTATATGTGAGCATAAGCCGCTAAGGCTGCAGAAAATGATATTAAGTGACTGGCTGGACTGGACTGGGCCGTCTCTTCTTTCTCTCCATACATTTTTCTCTTGGGCTTTGTACTCTATTTGTATAAGCAACAAAGTAAAAAATTCCATTGACTTAGTTAGTTAGTCTTTGGCAATGGCAGCTTAAACCCGTTGTATGTTTAGAAAAAATCAACTATTATTATATGCAAGCGTTTTCGTTTTTTCCATTTTTTTCTTTTGCATATTTGTGAGGATTTTTTTTTGCTGTACCCTCTACACGCAATACTACGTGTAGTTATGTTGGAATATAAAAAGTATTAAATACTCATAATGTTGTGCTAAAAAAGAAACGAAACGATACAAGTGTAAAGTGGAAAATAAAAGTTTTATTGAGAAATTTTATACAATAAAGAAAAATTTACAAGGAATTTAATGAATTTAAAGCACGCCTCACATTTCGTACACGTAACAAGTTTTCAATCGTGTGCGTATGCGTAACTTGATTTTTCTTCATTTGTGGTGTATGTATGTATTAGTAAGTTTGCCAAAGAAGTGAAAATGAAGAAGAATAGTAAAATGAATGGGAAGAGAAGGGATTTTTTTATAATAAAAACCAAGAAAAATGTTTAAAATAAAAAAATATAAATTTATGAATAAAATAAAAATGCAAAAGGTTAAAAAGGCCTAAAAATATGAAATATATATTTATTACAAAAAAAAATTGTATACTAAGTTGATCATTCCATGTGTAACATTTCAAATACTTGGTTTGCTAAATTCTTCTTTTATATGAAAATCTAAATCGATTCAGCCATGTCCGTCCGTGTGAATGTAGCTTAATTTTGCTACATTCATACGAAATTTCATACAATCAAAGTTCTCTTTAAATTGAGTCACGCCCACATGGAATGATAAACTTACTATATTCTCCCTCTGTAGTGTGTAGAGTATAAAAAAAAGAACTTTTACAAATTCATAAAAAATCTTGTCTTTTTTTGTGAATCTTTTATTATGAAGTGAAAAATTTAAAAAAAAAAGTAAAATAAGTTTTTTAAAGACACACAATCAAAATTATTATTAAAAGTAAATAAAAGAAAAGTTTTGTGTATAAAAACGAATTGATTTTAATAAATCAATCAAAAAGTTGAGTTTCTTGGAAATAAGCGAAAAATTATTGAGTCTCACATATAACATATTTAAATATCTAGCCAGAAAAGAAGAAGAAAGAGAGAGTAAGTAGAGTAAAAAAGAAGAACAAGTAAAAAAACTAAATTTGGCTTAAGCCAAATCTTAAATACCCTCTATCTCCATTTACAAACAGTAGCTGATTAAGCACAAAAAAAACGGTAAATTGTTGGCGTGTCCGCTATCTATTTTAGGTACATTTATAATTGCGCTCTCTTTACAATGAATGAAGTTTTTATCAAATGAAATTTTTTTTTTTAAGTCATAGACGTGTCTGTTATATAAACCCACCTAAACAATAGATCAACTAAATTTTTATATGTGGGTGGTTAGATCGATCGATCAATTGTTGACGCTGCTCAAATACTATGGGGCCTTTTTTAGGTGTTGCCAACGGAAAGACGTATTTGGTGTACCTTCCATCTTTCTTAGAGGATACAAAAATTATCTTTTCTTACTTGCACAACGCATAGAGTAGAGTGGGTATTAAATTACTGTTTACTGTTTTTATTCCAATTAATTAATACAAGTCGAAAGACAAAACGATTATTATATAATGGAAATGGTTTCAAGTGTTTTTCAAAAGATTTAAGTACATAGACAATTAATTAAATATCTTATATCTGTGTAGTTTTTCTATTTGTTTTGGTCTTTGTTTCTTTGTTTTAATGTTGTTGTTGTTGATACAATTGTTATTGTCGTTTGTTAATTGGATTTTAACAACTTTCCTGAATAAAAGTCATGCGAGTTGAATGTTGTTCATTGTTGTTGTTGTTGTTGTTGTTGTTGTTGGTATTGCTGCTGCTACTGTTACTGCTATTTTCATTATATGTGCTAAAGCGAACGCAGAGTTTTTTTGTGTGACCCTCTAAGCAAATGGTTGCTATTGTTGTTGTTGCTGCGGTATGTGTCCACACATGTACACGAGGTTCGTTATGTCGAAGATTTTGTTAGGTGCGTGGCAAATATTGGCATGAAAACGTCATCTCTTTTATCGCTTTGGAGATTA
This sequence comes from Crataerina pallida, assembly GCA_949710015.1. NCBI lineage: Eukaryota > Metazoa > Arthropoda > Insecta > Diptera > Hippoboscidae > Crataerina > Crataerina pallida. Next base: position 3,446,637 of record OX453291.1, on the reverse strand, counting down.
GAGAATTTGCCCACAAATGCACATATGCACACTTACACATAGAAGTACATATACGAGTATATAGACCACATGTCCATATACATTTGACAGTCTCTGTAGGTGCTTTAGTTCAATGACAATGAGTTTTTAAGTTTCGTTTTTTCAGACATTTTTTCTCTTTTAAGTGGACGAAATTGTTTAAGTGGCGCGCCTATATTTAAGATATAAGTTGCAAATTTTTCACTTATTTTTATTTTACCCATCCATAAATGTGCTAAAAAGAGGTGGTGTCGGATTAAGGCAATTTACAAAAAAACTTTTTCGCCCCAAAATTCGAACTGAATGCTGACACATACCACTTCCAAACACCAATCACGCCTTCGGCGGAAGGTATTACAGCTTAGGCCTGGCCAAAGGTGCCTCTTCTTATTTGTTCATATATATTTTTTTTTTCGGGTCGTTTTATACATCTTGTCTATGAGTCAGACATATAAGAGTACAAGTATAAATATGTCCGTCTGTTTAGGTGTACTTTTATAAAAAAAATCATTGGATTGGAACTGTTGAAAGTTTCATAAAGCACAACTTAGAATATAGAATATATATTGTGTATGTACACATACACAAACGTTTAGCAATTGAAACGAAAACAAAAACATTTAGCGCACCCATATTTATGGGGAACCAATGTAGTATAGTATCAACAAACATGTGTACAATCGTGCACAATCAAACATGAGTGCAAACCACAATGTAATATAATCTGAGAGAGCTGTAATAGAAACAAACAGTAACAACAAAAATAACAGCCAGAAGAATGTCGTCAACTGTGATGTAGAGTACCAGGGCCCAACCATTTGTTCTACGACTCCGCAGTCGTATATTAAAATTTGAAACTCCGATTCTGTGTCGATTCGAATACTGGAAAGAAAGCAAAAATGTATGCGCTGGCCCATAATCAACACAAATCACTCATTGCTATAAAGATAACGCTACTATTCTATATTTGATATCGTTTTAATAATGAATCCATCGCTTGGTTTATGTGGTAGGCGGTGAATGTATAACAAACACGCCCAAAAACTGAACAACAAATTTTGTATACTCGCATCATTAAGGTGGAGGGTATAAATATTATACTAAAGCTTTATTGTTGTTGTTATCATTGGTTGCCGCTGCAGTGACTGACCATTCTAACAAAATATGCACGTATACCTGATTATTTTGCGAAAGACCATCTATGTAGAATATACTCGTATGTTTATGTTTAAGAGTATATGTGTGAGTGCGTGTTAAGACATGTGATATTAGAGAATTGGAGTAAAAAAAAGTAGCCAAATACAACAAATGAGAAAGAGGGATACAATTTCTCTTTGTTTTATGAAGTTTTCAAGTATGTGTTTATTTAAGTGCATGTGTGTGTGGAACATGCATTGTCAAAAAAGTTAAAGAGTATTAAAAAACACAAAAATACATATATGGGAAAAAACGACATTGTTAGACATGAGAAATCATGACTTTTCCAAAAAGTAATTTATTCGGATGAAAATGGATTTTTAATAACCGGTTGAAATTGACTTTTAATCACGTTGGACATGCCGCTCCGTTTATATATGTATATTTTGAATTAGTCGAGTCCAACTGTCTGTCTGTCTTTCTGTCTGTCTACATGTGATAAATGTTCCCTCTGGAGGTAAAAATTTATGTTATTGTTGATGTTGTTTTTCTGAATGAATGAATGAATGAATTACATATTTTTTAGCACTGCTATAAATTTAAAATTTATAGTAGTACATATGCATCCATATACACACCTGCAGGCATTCATATTTGCATGCGTGTGCATTAAGCATGAATAGTAAGAAAAGAAATATAATAGAATTGATTGTATTTTGTATTGCACCCCAAACCTCTTAGAATGTAAAAAAACAGTAATATAGAATTGTTTATGTATGCTCAAGAAACACCTTAGAAACACACATGAACAAATATGTGTGTGTATAGATAAAATGTAGAAGGAGCAGACCCTATAACTTAAACAACAAAGTCTTAAATCCCGCGAATGTATTTATATATGAGCTGTTCTCTTTTTAAGAGACCCAAGACCATCTTTCGAAAATTTATAGAAATTTTATAGATTAAGGAGATAAAAATATCGATATTTTTGGAGTATTGACTTGGTTTTAGAATAGTATGAAGGATTCTAAGTAAAATCTTTTCAAAAATTTAAATTTATCTAAAGATCAGCTTATCATAGTTTTACTCATTTATCCCCAATCTGTTTAATGCGGGTCTAAAATGAAAAAGCTTTAATTTCATAAAAAAAATAAACAAAAAACTGAAAATTTTTTATATAATTATACTCTCTACCTAAGATGGGAGGTATACTAAGTTTGTAATTCTATTTGATCAGATTAAAAACTAAGACGAAGTTTTTTGTACGTCCGTGCGTCTGTCTATTGTTGGCATTGTTAAGATTGTAAATGTTGATATATTGAGCTGAAATTTTGTACAGCCTTATTTATAATTATCTAATTTATAAATGCACCTAAAATAGGCGTGGTCGTATAACACACACACTTACAATTTACATTTTACCGTACTCAGCGTAAAACTGAACGTAATATGTACATAGTAGAGGGTGGAATTATATATCAGCCACGCCCACCGTTTTTATATGCAAATGTGTAGGGTATTTAAGATTTAACCTGAAACCAAATTTAGGTTTTTTTCTAGTTTCTTATTGTTGTTGTCAAAGTGAATTGAATATTTTTAAAACATAACAAGTAAACCACGCCACAAGTAAGAAAACTAAAATTAAATAAATTTGGTCAACTTATGCGCCAACGTAGCAACAGTTGTGCCAAGTTTAGAATCAATTTTTTAAACCAGCAGAGGGAATACCACAGAATATACAACGGAAAGACGGAGAGACAGACAGACATTTTTAGATAGACTAAGTATTCGATGCTGTTTTTAAATATATAAACTTTGTGACGTCTTCTCTGATATATAGTGATTATATATGTTGGTGGGAATAAATATATTGTTATAACTAAAAGGTTTTCTTCTGAAAAGGAAAGCAAACCAATTTTTTTGGTTGGATTAATACTTCTGTTTGCTGAAATAGTTTAATATCTGAAATAATTACACAAAATTGATATTTGGAAAATTCTTTTTACTTTGCTTACGACTTCTTTGGTGCCATAATTTCATTAGAAGGAAACGTTTTATACAAGCCAGTCATCATAAGTCTTTTGAACTTTGGCCGGCTATACCATTAACATCATTTCTCTGGCAATGATCATTAATGCTGTTAATATGGTTAGAACATGTGTTATAATAATTATTTCAAGAATTTTTTCCATTTCTTTTTGTTTCGCTGCTTAATTTTATTACTTGAATAAACTTAACAATGATAAAAAAACTTTAACTACAATGTAGAGACTTGAGTAAAAAGCGAATGAAACACAAGAGATAAATAAACGGTAAAGCAAAGCACATTGAAGTGTTCAGCACTCAACACATGTAGAGGTAAAAAGATAAAAAAAAACTCCGTTTGAAACTTAAAACTCTTTGAGGCAGAATGAAAAGCACAAGAAGGGGAAAACAAAACTGGTATTACTGGATTCTCTACAGATGATGCTGTATGTGTGGTGTTGTTATGATTGCCGCTACCGTTCGTTTTGTTGTTATTTTCTTGTTCATCATTAAAAAAAAAAAAACAAGTGAAAAGTCAGTTCCATAAAAACATTGTCAATGAACAACAAGATCATGTAAAGAGTTTAGACAAGTATGTGTACATGCTATCGGATAGGAAAACAATAGCTAACAACACCACCAACAACAACATAAAATATTATAGCTTTGCATTATTCTCTTCTCACTTGTAATGACACAGAACACAGAGTTTCTTTAAAATTGAGAATTTTTTTCATTTTCTTTTTTTTTTTTGTAGAAATATTTAATTGTGTGTTTTGTTGTATCATGTTTATGTGCCACGTGAAAACTTCTTTCATCCAGTGAAAACTAAATATTTGATTAAATGATAAAGCGGGTAAGCAGCCGGAGCGTAGTAGTGCTTAAAACAAAAACAGTTAGTTGCTTGTATTTGTTTACATATTGATTTTATCTAAGTACGTAATAAAATTTCAACAAGTTTGCAGAATTCGTTGTTCAGTTGATTGTTGTTATTTCTGCCGTTGCTGTTGACCTAAATACTTTAACACCTTACAAAGCTCGTTTTATTTATTACGCTTTATCTGCCTCGCTCTCACTTCCTATAAATTCTATATAAATAATAATAATATATTTAAACTCTCCGCTTAAACTGGAGATATAATAAGTTTGTCATTCCCTATGCAATACCGGCAGTTAGTTAGTTCAGGTAGTTAAAAAATTTAAATTAGTTGGAAAGGGTGGAATGAAATAGCAGACTTCCAACAAAAATGTTTAGAAATTCACATAGACGCACAGATACAGGGACGGACAGATGAGCTAAATCATCTTAAAATTCTATGCTGTTTAAGAACATGTATCCCTTTGGGGATGTGACTCGCCCCCTTCTGGTACTTATAAAATTTTGAACAAAAACAATATGACAAAATGATTATAAATAATTTTACAACATTTTAAGTGCTCGATAAATATAAAATAATTAATAAATTTGTTTGCTTTTTTTTAACTCCACCTTAAGATGGCAAATAATTATACCCGATCGGCTGAAAATTTCTTGTAATCAATGCGTTGGTCGTAATTTTTCACAATTTTTGATAAAATTTGGCACAAATATGTCTTTTGGTTCAATAATCGTCACCCTCATTGGACCATCTTTAGAGTCTCTCCCCATATAATGCACACTTTGAACCGACATGACTCATTCATAGTTAAAAAAATCGTTTCGCTACTACAGCTTGAAAAATTTTTGAAAAAACAATGTTGGTAGAAATTCCATATTCTTACCTGCGAGGGTATTAAAAAGTCGTGCTTGGCCAACCATAACATTTTCACCTGCTTTCATTGATATTTTTTATTAAAACTCATTTATTCAACACAAGATTAATAACAAGTAATTTTTATCATACTACGATTTTTATTTATTATCTGAATTTTTAAAAGGGGATGAATCACAGAACATGAGCTTAGTGTATAATAGTACATAAAATTTTATAAAAACAAGTACAAAAAAAGTGGTATTGTATGTGAATACCCACCACCACCTTAAGGCTTGGAATGGTATCTAAAAATCGTTTCAGAATTTCATACCAAACAAGATGTTGTGTAAAGAGTTTGATGTTCTTTTCTAAGTGTTTTCTGATAAAAAGGTTTTGTGAAAAATCTCATAAATAAATGACATAACATAACAATTTTTATTTCTTTTACAATTACAAAAATAATTAATGAATATAATTGATTCATTTGAAAAAAAAACCGATAATTAAAAAATGTAGACATTTTTCAAAATTAAACATTTCTGTAGTATGTATGGTAAACAAATTAATAATAATGGGAAATACACTAATTAGCTCAGCTGCAACCTTACAATGGGGAGAAACCCGAAAAAAATTAAGTTTAAAATATTTAAAAACATGTGAAAATGGGTCAAGACCGAATATTTAATACTCTATACCACTTAGTCCCGCACATTATGCTATAATAAGTTTAATAGAAAAATCCATTCTGCCTTAAATTTTGAGAAACATATTAAGAACATAGGATCTTATACGGGGTGGGGTTGTAAAAATGGTCCAACTGGGTGTATTTTCAATTCGGATCTCTTTCAACCAATACATGTTTTAGTACGAAAATTTATCGGTTAAAGTGGTGAATTCTGAATTGATGAATATAAATGAGGGTGGGTGTGTCAACAAGTCGTGTAGGGGGGTGGGATATAAAAATGAAATAATCCACCCAGTTAACAAAAAGAGTAATATTTAAAAAAAAGTCTTACTCGTATAATTTTTGTTAAATTTTTCATTGTTTTTATTGTTGTTGTGCTTGTTTTATTACAATACCTGGCAAATAATCAATTGTTCAATGCTACACTGAAGTGGAAAAATGTAAATAATCAAATAATTCCATAGACGTTTAAAATTTCACAATACATTTTTATAAACAATTGTTAATGGTGCACATACAGTCATACCTTTATGCATGACATAGGTACGTAAACAACAGAATTCTTATTAAATTTTTTGCTTTATTGATACTAAGATATATAATATAAGCACATATGTACATACCCAGAAATGCACAATGAATAATTACTAAACAGTTTTGGTGTTGAGATGGGTTTATAGAGGAAGAATGTAGAGAAAATAACTGTCTGACAAAAATTTATTTTTAAATAGTAAAAAAAAACAAAACTAAATTTGGATCAGGCCCTCTACATCTACGTATAAAAGATGGGCGTGGCAGCTATATGAATACACCGTCGAATAGTCGCAGGTCGCATTTTTATTAATATCTTCTTTATCGAAAAAGAACTGTAAAATGTGGCGTATTTTCTCTTTGCCAGTATCCATCTTTGACGTTGGCTAAAACAAAATTGAGTCAACTAATAACAAAACTATTGGAACACTGTTTTTGGCACGAAGTCTCATCTTTTAAATGCCATCTAACAAAACCCGATCGGACGCATACAATGCGAGATACATATAACTAAAGCCATATATTGCAAAAAGAAGGGGAACTCTACTAAAAATGGACAAATCGGACTTTTTTAAGCATCCGTCTAACATTTTTACTTGTTTTGTAAATGCGAGAGCATCTGTTATCCGAATGCGGCCATTTTGATCACATTGATGAAAAGAATTGTTTGCATAGGAGCTCAATTTTTGTGGCAAATAATTCGATTTTTGCGATATTGGCTCATGATCAATTTCGCCCTTTCTAAATAGCGATCTATATGAAGAAACTGAAAGTGTTTGTATAAAATTTTAGAAGACATTTCAGCAGATGTCTAGATGAACTCAGTTTTTGATGCTGACATACATACTTTGCAGGGTCTATGATGCCTATTTCTGGATAATGCAAATGGAATATATGTATAATAAATAAATTTTGATTTGGCCAATAGTAGATAACAGACACTTTTAGATTTATTCAAAGTCAAGTTTAGTTTCTTTACTTGTTTGTTTTAAATGAGATCAATTTGGCAAAAGGCTTTATATGGGAAAGGGTCCCAAACATGCTTGGATCGGGAACCTATTTTTTACCTACTCTTAAAAATAGATAATTCATATAAAAACTGGATGGGTCGATCGGTTCCATTTTAAGTTTGGTCAATATCAGTCTGTTACCAACTTTCGTTACAATATAAAGAATCGCGAATTTTCTTTCTTAATAATAACACGCTACATGAGTAGGGGCTCTAAAAGTGTTTCGATTCAATCCATTCACCTTTCTTCCGGTTTAAAACACATCACCTTGTACCGAATTCCATTGAAGAAGACAGACGGACATGATTAAATCAATTCATAATATGATTCTGAATCGATCGATACAAAAAAAGGCTTTACAAAGCAGTTTAGGAGTGAGTTACAAACATTCATCACATTTATCGTGATGAATGTAGTTTTATTTAATATTTCAACAAATCGAAATTAAAACAAAAAGTCATAAAGTAAATAAAATTTTTTTAAATGAACGATTGTATGTAAATTTTCACCAACTAATTATATTAGTCCTATATGCGAACAATAGTGCGCCTTTGCTAGGCGGCATTGTTACATTTTTCAGCAACTTTTAATTGTCGAAAACAACACCAAAATGTCGTTAAATGATGGAAACACATATTTTATGGATGCGTGTGACTGAAAGTTTTCAATCTCATAACGCAACAAACTAATGGCTTGGGAAATTCTTTTGTTTTCTACCATCTCTTTTTCTTTGTCAAATATTCATTTACCATTTACTTTACTCTTGGAATGTTTGGTACATAAGTACGAGTATCAAAGACAAAAACAAGAGTTATACTGCATCAGCAACTGTCATCAACATTATTACCATAAAGTTGATGATGATAGTGTTTGTTGTTAGTGTTTATTATTATTATTATTATTATTATTATCTGAGAAATATAAAGAAAGAGAGATAATAAGTAATTTTTTCAGTTGTCGCGCTTTTAAGGTTTTTACTTTTTTTCATACAGTTTCTTATCCTTTAACTTATTATACTGGCATTAAATCCTTTCGTATATATAAATATTCAGGCATTCTGGGGTGTTGCTGGTGCTGGTTATATGTAGATTTTTAAAATTTTTCTTCTTACAAAACAAATAAAAATGTAATAGTCGGTTAAGTCCGACCATTTATTACCCTATACTACTACAGCTCCACAAATTATGTAAACAATTACTTTAGTTGTGTCAGTAATCTCTTCGTGAAATATCCTTATATGGGAAAAGGTTTTAAAATGAGTCCGATCGATTTGGCATAGCCTATTATTAAGCTAATTAACTGTTCTAAACCAAATTTTTCCAAAAAATATTAGGAACTGCGGTTTTTTGTTATATAAAGACATTCTCTGTAATGGGACCTCATATGGAGAGATGTTTTAAAAATAGTCTCATTTGGTCCATTTTCATTAGGGCTCCTATTTCTACATGTCTTTGCACCAAATTTAATCGAAATATCTTAAAAAATGCGACCAGGAGCTTGCGTTCATATATAAATGGATAGACAAACATATGGACGTACAGACGCACATGGTTAAATAGATTCAGATTTTGATTCTGAATCGATCGTTATAATTAAAGGTGGGTTTAATAGTTACACAAACTTAATATACCTTCTGCCACAAGTACTGCGAAAACTACCGCAGCGAACCGTAGGTTTACTCTTCAGGAGACTGGGTTCGTTTCCTTTTGCACACAGTTTATGTTGCCCTGTGGCCGTGTGTTTTCAAATTTGAAAACCGCATATCGATTAAGAGTTTAGTATTGATTAAGAATATACTAATAAGAGCATGTTAGTCTGGATGTGATGGGTATAGAAATCTTACATTTTCGGTGGAAGTTGTGATTTTACTAGAATTTCCCCTAAACTAATACTAAAGCATTTTTCCAATTGGATAATCACATGTTTGTTGTTGATTTTTAATTACAGTGGAGCACTTTGTTTGTGTGTACGTTTGTGCGTTATCCATGTACTTCAATTAAACTTTTTTCAATATATTAAATTACACATGTAAGTAAAGGTTTGCGTGTGTGTTTTGTATGCCGCATTACTTTGAAATGTGGTTTCAACACATACATACTCGGATAGTCGGATATAATGCATTTGAAATTGTACATGTGTTGTACAAATGTGTGCATGTGTGAGAACGTGATTATCTAAGAATAAAAATTAAAGTGAACAAACATTACGTACATTATGTGTAGACAGTTTGGTAACAGGTTGTTGGCATTCTTAACCACATTTATTGTACCTGACTGAGGCTTCCACTGTGATATCGCAAAAAAGTTCTTTCTAATCTTCTCTCTGTTATATATGCCTCTTTATACTCTATCATACCATGTGTGGTGAGAAAGCATATTAAGTTTGTGCGGATGTTTGTAACACCACAGTGGCAAATGTTGCACCTTTGAATCGCTTTAACAATGTCCCTCTGTCTGTCCATGTAATTATATGTCACGATATGACTTATATGGCAATGACTTGCATTTTGTGATACAACTAAACTAATTAGTCTGTCGAACAAAGAATTGTAGGGTATTAAATGCAGTGATTCAAAGTAAACAGATCACGTAGAGAATATTACGCGATAAGGCAATTAATCAGTAATTTTAACCCTTTCAAGTCACTGATTTTCATCAGTTTCTCTGTTAAACAATAATTATTTTGTAAAATATTTAACTTGAATGTTATTCGATTTCAGCTTATTGCCGTTAAATCGGTTTTTGTTGAGGATTTTTAGTAAAAACACTTGACCTTTAACACTCTCCATATAAGATAGGTTTATATTATGTTTCTAATTCCATTTGCAACACTCAGAACGTGGTGTCAAGTGATCAGCATTGTAAACTGAGTCCCTCTAGACCTGTCTGTGTGTCCACCTGTTGTTGGGATTTGTAAATTTTAAGATATTGAATGAAAATTTTATACAGATACTGTTTCTGCGTGCAAATCTATAATTAAATAAAGGAAAATCGGTTGATAGCCACGCCCACAATTGACAAAAATCTATTTATCTGCCACAAAAATTGAATTATTAAGTTGAAATATTGAATTGATTGATGTACCAAAAATGGGTTTGGTCGGATACGCCCACAATTTACAAAAAAATCTTAATTCATAGTAAAACTCGTCTAGTAGGTTGTTACGTAATACATAGACTATTAGAGGGTGTAATTATGCCATTGACCTGCCACGCCCACTATTTGTATGTAGATGTGGAGAGCATTTAAGATTTGGCTAAAGCTAAATTTAGTTTTTTTTTTTATTTGTTATGAACTCAGCATTACGAGCTGAATGAATTTTTGTTACGGATTTTTTTAAGAAGAAAAAACTATATTTCAATGAATTAAATATTGGCTCAAGGCTTATTTAATAATATAATTAGTATTTTTTTTCTGCTTTCCATTTTTTTAGCTTGGGACATTGGTAATTCGGTGCAAGACGCTTTCGTTATAGCAGTAGAAGAACATGCCAGAGAACGTTTACAACGTTTGGCGGCCTTAAATCGTGTAACACCTGTTGATATCACACAGCTCTCGAAAAAGGTAAATATGATTAATATACTCGTATGTATTTATATTGTCACCTTGTACAAGCACTTGGGTGAAATGACATCAAAGTAAACTTAAATGCCAAAGAAACTTTAACTTGTTGTTTATGATGTTAAAGTTTTGTTCTTTTACATAATTTGTGTCAATCTACATTCGAAAAATTTAATTTAGTGTGTCCTTTGGTATTCTATAATATTACACTATTCAAGAAACTTTTAATGGGTTCAAAGAATGAAGGAGAATTTCTATGTGAAATAGAAAAGTGCGCCCATCGACATCAAAACTTTAACTTTTCTTTTATTCTGTCAAATATTGTAAACAAAAAACTTCAGACAAACTGCATTAATTATGAAAAAAGTTATATATCTGGTGATGAAGTTTCGAAGAAGCTTCAAAGCAACGAAAAAGAAAAAACAAAATTATAACTTTTGATGCAAAGTTCTCAACTATCATAAATATAATATCCATTTTTGTGTGTGGGTGTTTATTTATAACTTTCTACGCGAGCACACATTTTTTACACCCTCCACATAAGGTGGTATATATTAAATTTATTCTTACCTTTGAAACTATTCAAAAAACCTTTAAGGACTCTGTTAGTAGTCATGCTCATAATTCATAAAAAATACCCTTTAAATGGCATGCAACCTTATAAAAATGGTCTGATCCGGTCTATTTTCAGTAGGGTTCCTCTTGGGTTAAAAACATGCCCTTAAACTTGCGCACAAATTTACATGGACAGACAGACAGACAGACATTGTTTCGATTCGATTCTAATCGGATCGGTATAATGAAATGTAGGTGTGGCATTTGCTATAAACATCCCCTCAACCTTTACTACATGGTTTAAGGTATAAAAATCTATTCAAAAATGAAAATATTTGGAAAAATTTCGGGGGCATTGTTAGGAATAATGTTAGTTCGACATAAATATAGAAAAATCTTTGTTGACTTATTCATGAAGGAGGCTAAAAATCAGCTAAAAATTATTCCTTTTGAATTGTTGTTACATTGTGGGCGTGTCTCTTAATCAATTTTTAAGTTTTATTTTCAAAACGATAATTTTTGGAAGGGATCCTCATATTTTTTCAGCTGGTTGGGAATATTAGTGAACACTTCTTGTGTGAAAGAAGAATTTCCACAAGTTTTGCAAATTTAGGAAAAATGTTAAAATATTTATTTTTAAATTTTTTTCCTTTAAATTGAAAGTTTTTAACTATTAGCAGCACAGATATTGGTTTTCTTTCGTCATGAAAACAATATTTGTTAAAGTGAAAGTCTGAGGAATTCATTTTTTAAATATTTATTGCATGTTTTGGCAACAGTCCGATGAAATACAAACAAAAGACTAATAAAAAATAGACAATGATTGCATTACTGCTTGCACTTGGATAATAATATTTAGCAAAAGCTTCACCATGTACTCGTATATGACTTACGTTTACAGCGGCATATGTCCATACGTCCATAAGCGTAAGTGATGAAGTAATTTATTCACGTTTTTTAATTTTTATAACTCTTTTTTCGTTGCGGTTGCGTTTAGTTATGCTCCATGTTTAACAAACAAACAAATGTTGCCTTTTAAGTTGGATAATTTTAAGGGGTCACCGTTTTTAGTGCCCTTCTCAAAGAGTTATCTTATCTAACTGTCTATCTTTAATAAGTATTCAACACAACATGTCAACCTAGTTGGTTATGGTAGATAGCTTGCATCGTTACTTTCAACGTTGCAACCTCACATTTTTTAAACAAATTTAAAATTTCCCATATATCCTGCAGATGAGATTTTAATGTCATTTAAATGAATTTTATATTATACAGAAAGACTGGGAAAGAGAGAGAGAGAGAGAGGAAGGAAGAATGTATGTGTGTGTTTGTGTATGTAGATGTACACAACCCACATGGAAGCGCCTTTAAATCCTTTAGAAATATTTTTCAGGCAATTGTTGTTGTTTTTAAGTGTGCTTAAAATGAATTCAGTCGGAAGAAAGTTTAGTTAGTACAAAAATTGACAAAACATTCTATTAACCAGCGTGAACTGACTTTTGTCAAATATGAGTAAGATAAAGGAAAATGAAATGCAGGCTTCTACAAATGTCTAAACAATTCTATTATTATGTCCGTATTGCCCTTTTTCTTATAAAAATCGTGGTCAAAATGGAAAATTTTGCAAAATTTGAAACTTCAGAAAATTTGTAAATTTGTAAAATGTTTTGGCAACTCCCTTACTTAATTTGGTATAAATCTGTATTACTTTTTGCATTCTACTCGTTAAGACATTTCATTTGATGCCCATGTAGAATAGATTGTGGGAAGAAGAAATTTAAAATTTTTGGGCGGGCGCCATATTGAATTAGATGTAAGATTTACTTAGCTTATAACATTCTACTCATCCAGCCCTTTCATTTAATATCCATATTATATAGATTGTAAAGGTATTGTTTAAACACGATTTTGTACTGGTTGCCATTTTAAATATTTTGCAATCCTGTTAATACTGCATTACATTATTCTCCGCAACAAAGATGTGTGTAAAATTTTGAGCAATCAATGGCAGGATTTAACTTTGTCAAAAAAGACAGACTGACAGACATACTTTTTTTATATCCATCATTATAATTAAATTATTGTTTGTGAAAGGATTTAAAAAGTTTCATGAATTTTAAACAATTTTTCTATATAAAATGTTTCACTTTCAATAAAACACATCCAACGCTGCTGCAGTTGAATAAATTTTTTGACAAGACAGTCTGACAGACATGTATTTTTAAGAAACAGTTATATAAGAATATAATTAATAAGTTTAATAAAAAGTTTTCATGACAAGTGTATACTGGAAGACAAGGAAAAATAATGGTACGGAAATTGTTCGCCCCAGTTCGGAGTGTAGAGTCAGTTGTGTTGTAAAGCTGTAACACTTTATGGTATGCCAACACCAAAGAAAGAAAGAAAGAAAAAGAAAGAGAGAGAGAGATAGAGAAGGAAAGATTTGTTGTACAATTTAGTTTACAATTTACTGTCATTTTTTTTCATTTGTGCGATAGTTGCAGCAGACAAAAAGTAGGTCAACGATAACGAGCGCAACAACAGCGACAACAATAACAACAACAACAACCGGCACATTAAAACAACAACCGAAACAAGATTTAAGTTTTCTACATGAAGCCTCACCGATCTATGTGACCTCGTTCAATAGCAATCAGATAGCGTGCCAAAGTGGCAGCACACCAACAACAGCATCCACAGCTACCTCGGGCTTGATTACAGCCACAACAATAACACCAACACCGGCAGCTGTAGTTGTAGCGGCAGCGGCAGCAACGGCAACAGCAGGTAAATCGTTAACAACCACTATAACAGCAACATCAATTGTTGGCAGCAGCAGTAACAATTCTATTGCAAATGATTCTAAAACGCCAGCCACCTTGTTATTGACGAATCACAGTATATATCAACAACAACAACAACAACAACAACAACTGAAATTGGCCAGCAGTGTACAACATTTGGCATTGGCTGAAGTGGATTATGATGATGATGATGATGATGATGAAGATGCGGCTATTGGCGCTAATTATTGTAGTATAAATTTCATAAATTATAAAAACAAACATGCAGAAATACCAACACCCACCACAACTATCAGCAGCATCAACAATTGTTTAGCAACAATAACATCAACCAATAAAGATACCCAAGCATTGGCAGCTGGTGTTTTAAATACGTTCAGTGCCACAGCAACAGTACATCATTATCAACAAGAGCAGCAGCAACAGCAGCAACAGCAGCAACAGCAGCAACAAAACTATCGTGATCATATACCGCCACCTTTACAAATATCGCCTTTCATTAATAAACCAAAATATGTGGATGCCCAAACTTTGACATCGCCACGTTTGACTAAGGACGTAAGCGGTATAACAGTTAAAAGGCAACAAAAACAACAACAATTGTACAATAATTATAAAAATAATAATAATATTCATAATAATTTAACGACAAAATTATCAACTGAAGTAGAAACAATAACAACAACAGCAGCAACTAAGATTAATAATAATAATAATAGCACAAGTTTTAATAAACTAGCAACTAACAATTTTATATTGGGACTAGAGAAAGCGGTGGCGACAACAGCAACTACAACAACTATAACTTGCACTCTTAACAATTTCATTAAGACGACCATCAGCAACATTAACACAACAACATTGAATAGTTCAATAATACCTGAAACAACAACTGTACTAACAACAAAAAAACCAATTCATATTAGCAACAATTATGATTTGTATTTAACTAATAATATCCAAGCGCCGAGGCAAGAGGTAAGAATAGTAAATGATAAAACATCAATTAATAAAAAAATAAATATTAAATAAAAAAACTTAATAAATACAATAAATGGTACTATCCGATCATTCAATACCCTACGCCACTTGGGTCCACAATTTACACCATAATTAGTTTCAAGGATTTCCATGATAAAGCTTTTTATGGAAAGAGTCCCAAAAAAAAAAACAGGAATTTTTGTCATATTTTAAAATATAACTTTGTATGAGGAGGGATTTTAAAAAATGTACCAATTAGGTCCATTTTTAAGAGAGACCATTTCTAACCTCAAAGGCATTTCTGTGTCAAATGTCATACAAAATTGACACTTGTAGGTTGATTACTGGAAATACGGACGGTTATGCAACCATATCGATTCAGATCGATTGATTTTGAGTGATGGGTTCTACATTTAACATTCAATAGTTAAACGTTTTGTGGTGTAGGGTATAAAAAATACAATAAACAATTAAATAATATTTAACAAGGAAATTTTTCTTATGCCAAATCTTAAATACCCTACATATTCATTATATTGGGCGTGGCAGGTATATAATTATAGTGTAAATTGTTGGCGTGTTTATTATCCAACCATGCCCATTTTTTACACACCGATGGATGGGTTAAGTATATTAATTTATACCAAATTTCAAATTTCAAGATGATAGATCAATTTTTGTGGTATATAAATATATTTTTATCGATTGTGGGCGTGGATTTTGACCAATTTTTTTCATATTTAACAATGATATGTTTGCAGAAACCGAAAGTTTTTGTACAAAATTTCAACTCAATATCTCAAAGTTTACGCCAGTGAGAATGCCAACAAGAGACAGATGTACGGACACATGGACATACATGTCTAGATAGACTCTTTATATATATATATATATATACTATGTAAGGTATAAAAAAAATAAAAAATTTTTTCATTCTATCCATTTTAGTTACTAAACCAACTAAATCAAGATTCTGCGCATCATTATTTGGTCGATGAATTGGAGGATGAGGATGATGTGGATGATGATAAACAATTGTCTAGTTTGTCATACAACAATTCACAGCAACAGCAGCAGCAACAACAATTTCTATACGATAATAAGCAATTGAATTATAGTCCAAATCATAGCATATCAAAAGGCCGCACCGAATTATTATTGGGTGATCCCAGCTTACGACAAGAGATCAGGTGAGTAAAAAAAAAATACTTCCTATAATTTATAAATTTATTCTTGCTTTATATAAACGCTATAAATGTAATAAAATTGTTGCAGAGTTTTAGGATAAATTTAAATGCGGACATTTTTTGAGTGGGAACTACTCTGCATAGCATTTACAACTGAATGGTGTCTAAAAACATTCAAAAAATTTCATATAAATTGTAAAACTTTCGAAAAATTCACAAAACAAAAAATTCACAAAACTTAAAAAAAAATATCTGGATTTAAAAAATTCGAAATTTCAATCTGCAATCACGCAACTAAAACCACTTAACCAGTAGAATATAATGAAGAAACAAACAATTCCAAATTTATCAAAGTTTGAGGACAGTAAAGAAATTAAGCAAGACACTCGGTGCTCAAAACTAAATACAAAGTCATGTTGCAATAAATCTATATAGTGTTGCTGCTTCCATTTTGTTTTTGCACTTCTTCAAAAGGTCACTAAAGCCAACCAAATTAAACCGCAAAATACATGAATGCCATCAAGAGAGAAACAAATAGTAAAATTTCGTTGCACTTCCCTTAAGCAAAAAAATAATAACAATAAACAATAAGTAAAGTTGGTGGTTAGTGTTGGTCGTTTATAATGCAATGTGTTCCACTTTTCAATCTCAAGTCTGAGTAAGTAAGAGCATGGTCGGTTGTCCTCTATATTGTTGCTTATGTAGTTTGTATGTGTGTGTGAGTGTAGTAAGAGAAGGCCACAATGATACTTCTTTCTATAGTTGATGTGAAATTAAACATTTATGTATAATATTATAAAGTGGAAGAGTGCAGTAAAATTTTAATAAAAGAGAGGGGAGGCCCTTAAAGAGCGCTGCACTGCATGGAATTTTAAGCTATTCTAAAAATTTTCTATTAAAATGATATTTGGTATGCGTACTTATATTAGAGAGCATGAATCGAGGGCAAAAAAAGGCGTGGCCATTTTACAAGCATATCCGCGAATCTTTATAGAAACGTAAAATTTCGGCTTGTAAGTAAGTTGACACATCGAACAGGTGGAGCGTGTTTAGGAATTAGTTTCACTTTCAAAGTATTGCTAATAATACAATAATAAAATGATCCTCTTATGTACTTCTCTCCATTTCGCATATAATTTCCATTTGATTTAAAATTCTGCTCTATATTCTATATTTTCTGTCATTAATAATAATAATAAAAAAAAAATTAATAAAACAAAAGGAGAAGAGAAGTTTAAAGAAAGTGCAAAAATGTGTGACCATCTGGAAAATATTTCTCAGACTGAATTCATGTTTAATTCATTTCCTCATTTTTTTTCTTATTACTCCAAGAATGTTCTACCGTTTCTTCTTTTACTACTTTTTATGGATTAAAATTCATTTATTAAAGCAATGAATGCTCATTTCCGTTTCGTCTTTTATTGCCTTTCGATAATATTAATTATCCGTGATACTTACTTTACAAAATACCTTCAAGTCCTTTTCCTGTAAACTGATCTTGTGTGGCGTTGTGTTGTATGACTAATTACATGTTTAATTAAATAATTTTTTTTTGTTGTTGTTGTGGTAATTTTATGAAATTTTTGTTATACATTTAGTTGGTTTTTCTGCTTCTCATAATTAGTCCAATTAGTGTGTCGCCCTAAAATCCAGAAACAACAACATTTTCTGCAGTAAATGAGAAAAAAAAAAAAAAATTGAAAACCATTTAAATATGTCATTAGGTGGAATGTGTTTTTTTGTTTTTTTTGAAACTTAGTCATAGTTGAAGTATTTTGTGTAAGCGAAGGTCTTGTTGTTGTGTTAATAGAGTTTATATAAACATAAATCATGTACCTGTCAACTGTCTGCATAGTTAGTTTGCTTGGGTGTCCTTTGGCAATTACAAGGCTCTAGACTCTTGACTAATTGTGCAGAATAAAGTGCATTACACGTGTACCCGCTTGTCAAAGAATTTCCCAGTCGCCCTCTCTCTCTTTTTTCATTTAAAAGTTATTAAAAATTAATTATCTTTGAACACTGTGTCAATATTAATATATGTGTGTCTGTCTGTTGTTGGCATTCTTACGGTCGTAAATTTTGAGATATTGAATTGAAATTTTTCTTCAGATACTTTTACTTTTTGTATGCAGATCCTTTAAATTAGGAAAAAAATGGGAAAAAAATGGGCACAATGTACAAAAAACTCCACATAAAAGTGGACTTGCAAGCTGTTACGTAACACATACATAATATATATATTTGCAGTATGCCTACCGCGTTGTAGATGTATGTAGGGTATTTAAGATTTGACCCAAGTCAAATTTAGTCTTCTTACTTATTTTTTTATATCTAAAAATCCATTTTTATTTCCTTCTCATTCCATTGTCATAATATACATAAAAGCAATGTTAGTACTAATGTTGCATATAAATCGGTATATATATATATAGATACCCATATATATGATGTATGCTAGTGCAAGCAATTTTCAGTTGAATATTTTACGCATATTGTTTGTGTGTGTAAAATATTTATTCATGAAAAAAAATTTTTCAATAAATAACGATGACAATTTTTAAGTAAATAAAGTAAGAATATATTTATGCATGTGTATAAATTGTACAAGAAACGTTTATGTCCCTTACAGCCAGAGAAACGCGTCTTGCCTTAATAATTATTATCATTATTTTTGTGCTATACTGTGCGTGTGTGTGTTAAGAGATGTGGTGTGGCGTGGTATAATGCGTGGCGTTACTTTAATGTTGGTGTTGGTATTTCTCTCCTCCTCTTTCTTTACACATTTTCATACAACTATTTATGTAGGCAAACAGTGTCAGTTTATTTTTTATTATTTTATCTTTTGCTTGCCAAACGTTTAAGTTTTTATATTTAAGCTGAAACCCCAAACAGTTGAGGTAGGTTGCTTGAATTCAATATTGTCGTGTTTTTTTTTTTTATATATGTATGTCTGTCAGCTTGTCTCTCCGTCTGTTTTGTTTGTCTGCTTGGAACCAACTGTCTACTGGCAACACGTACAAAATAATATTTTTAATGTTTTTTATTCTTCTGATGCTTTTAGCGGATTTTCTGCCAAACTTACGGAAACCACAACATAAACGTATAAAATATTATAATAGAAAAATAAATTTAATAAAAAAGAGTGCCTAACCAAAGAATATGATGCAAGAAATTTCAACAAAATTTTAAGCAGCTCTGTTGCAGGGAATTATACTCGTATATATTTTCAAGCTTCTCAAACAAATTTAAAAAAAGTGTTATAAAACAAACATTGAGTACTTAATGGTGTACTTGTTTATTTTTTCTCCTTTTTATTTTACTTTTTATTATTGAAAAGAATTGGGGACTTTGTCGTAGAGAAAGATTTATTTTAAGCAAAGAGAGAAAATTTTGGCTTAGGCCCAACCTTTGATACTGTCTACAACCGTGCTCACGGTTAACACCCGAACGGTAAAAATTTGATGATAAAATAAATGCATAAATTGTGTTATAAAATCAAATTTTATTAGAGAGACAAAGATTTATGCTGACATAAATTTTATGAGATGACGATATTCTTATGACACAACATATACGCACACAGTATATATATATATGTAGAAGCTGAGATAGATAACCATTTAGCTAGCCAGGTGTGTTGCTTGCAGAGAGTGAAAGAATTGTAATAAAAAATATTGTTAAATACTCTGTTTTATCTGTAAACTAATAAAAAAACTTAATTGCCATAATTGCTGGGAAAGAATTGTGGGAAAAAATAAATCAGTCATTCCAGAGAATTTGTAATAACTTCGTTATTTCTGATATCCTTCTTATGAGAGCATAACCCTCTATGGAAATAGGTTCAATTCTTCGATATGCTTCCCTACACAGCTTAATGCTTGATGCTACTTCTTTATACACTTTGCTTCAAATGTATTAAGCATTATGTATTATGCGCGTCTCTGAGGATTTGTATTTTCTTTCGGTTTTGTTTATAAATTTTGTAAAAAAAATATCTTTTAACAAAATGTGTGTAATAATATCATAGAAACATATTAGGAATATGTACCCACCCTACCAACGAAAATTTTTGTTTATGTGTTTTATTTACGATAAAGTAATGATAACTGTGAGTTATTTAAGATATATGAAGAGAAATGGAAGTAAAGATAAAAGGTAAAAGTATACGGTATTTTGTGTTGGTTACATAGACGGGGAGTGAGAGACGGAGTCTCAGACATATGTTTGGCTCTTGGTTTTGACTTTTTTTTTATTATTTCGTCCATATTTTATAAGTAAACCTCCTCTCTTCCACGCTTAGTAACTCTTCTCTTTACACAAGAACTTTTTTATGTGCTATTCATGGGTATTTTGTTTTTGTTTTTATTTTCTTTTGACACATCACCTTATGTCACCTCAGCTCTTTTCTTTGCTTCGTTATTCGTATTTTCGTTTAATTCGTTGTTTTTTTTATATCCTCTACATAAGATGGCGGGTATGCTAAATTTGCTGTTCCATTTGCAACAGCAAGAAAGAGGCCCTACAAAGTATATATATTTTTAATCAGCATAATAATGTGTAGATATTCTGTTCTCACGTTTGTGAATGCGGAGGTGACGTGCTGGAATGTTGAAGCGATATTTTAAGTTTCATTAGGCGGGTTGCTATTTAAATTGGGCGAAATAGGTCAAGTGCCACGCCCAAGATTCAAAAAAACCTTTACATCTGCATTAAAAAATGAGCTATGAACGTGAAATTTGCGATATAAATCACAGGCATAGAACCATGTCGGTCCATCCGTCTGTTTGTTGCCGGTCTATGTAAATTTGTGCCCAAGCTGCAGGTCGCATTTTCGATCTAATTCGATGACAAGTGCATGCCTAAACAGACGCCCCTTTTGTTTGCCATTCTACAATTAAACTAATTGTAGCATAATTATGGTGCAGGGTATTAAATGTTTAGCTTTGACCGACTAAAAACATTTTCACTTGTTTTTACTTGCTTTGTAAAGTTTAAACAGTTTGTTTATTCCTCCTAAGTAATCTCTACATGGGTTCACTTTCTTTTTCCGCCTTACCTTCCAACATAAGTATACTTGGTGTGTTTACAAGCAAGTTCTCGATTCTCTTCTAAAAGATTATCACTAGTCAGTCAGTCAGTCAGTCAGTTCGTGTATATGTGTGTTGCTGATTTTCTACTTCAGAGCGTTCTCTGTGTCTCTTTTTAAAATTTTATTATGTGTTGTACATCCTAAATTTATTATTTCGTTTGCAACTACAAGGTGTCCACCGGGAAGGTATACTACTTTGTTTTGCCACCATTTTTTTAAACATTAGTCTTGACAGTTCATATTTGGCAGTCGTGAAGTAGACATGTGGCAATAAAACCACAGAGGCTGCTCCAAATATATATTTTCTGGACATTGACATCAAATTTAGAACAATCTGTGAGCAATGTTAGTAAAACAAGCTACGAAACCGTTTGACAGTCAAGCCCATAATTGATGAAAATTTCTAATAACCACAAATGCAAAACTACACAGTTAAAATTTGTTAAAAATAGGTGGCAGGGCACTACAGATTACAGATACACCCTTTTGTCAATAGATCTCGATGGTTGATATGAAAAAAATCAATTTTAATATTCGTTAAAGTTGCACTTATAAATGAAGGGTACTGCAGATTTGACTTAAACACACCAAAGATTGCTTCATTACTTTGTATTGTTTTCATGTTGATTCTTCTTTCATGCTTTCTTACGGCAAGTATCTGCACACACTCGTGTTTTATATAATAAACAAACATATAAGAATTGTCGTGGGTGTGGGTATGTATCTAAAATAATACCTTGAAATTTTCGAAAAATAAGTGCCTTTGCCCCCTACTTGAACTTAATAATGTAAGGATTTTTTTTATTTTATGCTCTGTGTTCTTGTATCTTTCAATTTTTTAGATGAATTTTATTTTTTATTTCCTTTCCATTCTTTTTCAATAAGAAGTATAAATGTTAACGGGTAGAAGAATTCAATTCAAGATTTCAGTTTTTATGTATGATGCACAGGGTAAGGGATTTATAAATTATTAGTACGATCGATCGAATTGAAAGAAGAACCACAAGCCTTAGAAGCATTACCAGCGTATACAGTTTGGTATTGCAAAAAAGTAAAATAAGGCCAAACATACGCCCCAAATGATAAAACATTTTTAATCAAATAAATTTTGACCATGTCACCATCATGTCACAGCTGCAAACGAGAATTTGGTGCACACCAGCTTTGTTTGGTATTGAAGGGCTAAATTCTACTTGAAGATTTATTTCGTATAACTCCTGAACCGTAAGACCCGTAGACCTGAAATTTTGGTTAAGTAATTCCTTTGCATTGAAGATGGATCCATGGACCTCCTTTTCACAATTTTTTATTTATAAAATATACGGTAACAGGTTTTTGAGAGATTTTCTTTCTTAACATAAATGAGTGTAAAATTTTGCCAGAATATTAATGAAAACTTTTCATAAATTTAGATTATATACCACCCTCATCTATATTGGACATTGGTTTAGGCTTTTAGTCAGTATCAAATATATCCATTTAGGTCTGAAACTTACAATGAGTACACCTTCCTAATGTCGAGGACAAACTTGGACACACACTGTGTATGGATAAAATAGATAAAAATATTGCCACGTCAAAAATGGCACGTTAAGTATTATGTCCACCATCCAAATTTAGTATTTCTACTTGTTTTTTTTTTTTTATAAATTCATTTGTTTATTATATTTTAAATCATTATTTTATTAATAGACAAGATTTCAAATTTATATGTTTAGATATAAACACATTTAATATCAATCGGCGCAGACTTAGTCTCCTAAACGTATTTCCCAGGAAAGTCCCATATGTTCAAGCCGCACTTATATAAATACTTATATGCACTTGGCTATATAAATACATAGCGTTATGTACATACTTATGTCAAAAGAGAAAGAGAGATAAAGAGAGCGTAACATAAACAAGTGTATAATTTACAGTATTTGTTTGAGTTAGTTTAGTTACCTGTTCACTTATACATGAACGATGAGTTTGCATTGTCTTGTTTTTTAAGCTGAGGCCAATCTACACCTCGAGCCATAAGTGAATAACAGAAAAAACATTGAAAAAACCCAACATCGGCTTACGAAGCTGAGCCTGACTAGACGCAAAGTCAGTACCAAAATGAACGTGCTACATAAATGTAAGACTTAAGTGTAAGTCACTCAAACACAAGTTGAAGTGAAAAATAATTTAAAAAAATAACGACAAAAATTGTAGAAATATACAAAAAACTTAAAAACGAAACTACCACGGAAATACCGGTTAATGAATTGTTTAAATAATTAAATAATGGAAACATTTTTCAGCAAATTTTTGACATTTTGCAAATTACACACAACCGAGTCATTAAAGATTATTACAATTGGCGCTTGTTTTAAACCCCAAATACACGCAGTTTTAAAGGCTTTAAATGCTTTAATTGATAATTTAATGAAATGAAAGTATAGTGTGTGTGTGCGTGTGTGTGTTCATAAAAACAAGTTAAAGGAGAAATTTTATACATATAAAAAAAGAAATAATAAAACTGAAATACCAAAGAAAAGTCAAGTGGAGATTTTTTTTTCTCTCTCTAAAAATTTTTCAAATCGTTTCCAATGTGTTGCCATTAACGGCTATTTTTTGATAGCTGTTGTCTGTTGTTGCCACTCGCTTGAATTGCATGTCTCACTTTGGTAATTATGCTGCCTGTTGCATATATTTGTAAAAGCAAAAAAAAAATATATAAAAAATTTTAATCTGAACCGTGTGTTACCATTTAGCTAAGCATGCGTAACATACTGTTACATGCCGAGTAAAACAATTTTTACAAAACCGTTAATCAAGTAGAAAGATTGAAGTAGAAGAAAACATAAAAAAACTGAAAACAAGTGCTTTTCTGTTGAAAATGTTTTTAAACAAGCGAAAAAAATAAAAAAAATTCCAACATTCTATACAACCCTCCGTTCTAAGTTGTTGTTGAAGTTTTCATTTGAAATTGTACAAATTCATATCATTCCTTCAGTTTCACAGACACAGAAGAAGAGAATGCGTCTTTTAAAGCATTGGTAAGTTGTTGAGTTGTTGAGTTGTTTGAAAATCCACTTTTTGTAAACTTTTCCAATGACTTGTTATTAAGTAAGAACGAGAAAAATATGTTTTTTGTTGTTAATTTAAAAAAAAAACAAAATATTTCCAAAAAACCTGTTTTCCTTTTTTGCTTTAAATATTTTCTATTGTATGTTTGTTGTTAAGGTGGGAAAGAACATTAATGTGCAGTTCTATGAAGGTTTTTTAAGACTTAAGAACAGACTGACCTTTTCTAGCTCTCCACATAAGAATGGCAAACTGAGTATAACCTCTAAGTTTGCTATAACCTATTAACAGGAGGAAGCTTCCTCAAAGTATGGCAGTATTTATGATTTATTTTGAAAATCTTCTCGTTGATATATTCTTGGTACAGGCATTCTTAGTGTTTACGAAAAGTTTTCTATTTGAAAAAAGTCTAAATTCAGAACTCTCAAGCGATAAAAATCAAGCATTTTTGTTATAAATGTTTACTCTGTATGCAGAATAGGTAGTCAAGTCCACAATTTCCAAAAAGCAGTATATGAGCTTTCAGGTAATACTTTGGACGTTCTTAAAAGAAGGCGTAATTGAATATTTATCTAAGTACTTCTATAACTTTTTACTTTTTATTATATCAACTATTTGCCGAAGACCTAATACTCGCTAAAGATTGTGGGTTCGATTCCGCAGAGCCACTACAGATGGGTATTTTTTAAGCGAAGAAATCATGCGCCTGCAGTTTTAAGCGACAATTCTCACAATATTTCTATTTTGTTAGAAGACATCTTAATTTGAAACGTGTAGTAGAACAGACAGACATTATTTCAGTTTCTGCTAATGATCAAATACATTTTTACCACCTTGTACGAACATTTCGATTAAAGTGAAAATAATTATAACTTTTTAAAGACAATACGATCATAGATGCCGTGTATTATTTTCTATTTCACTTTCTAAAAATGTATGTTATCGGTAGATATTTTTCATTATCAATATCTTAAGTATTGTACGAAAAGAAAAGTTGCAACGAAGATGATTAGTGTACCCATGGACAGAAATATGATTATGAGGAGATAAGGTGTGGTGGTATAAAGATGGAGGCATTTGCTACGTTGTGTTATGCATTCCAAGCTGATGCGTTTTGTTGTTGTTGTTGTTGTTGTTGTTGTCAAAACATGCATGTAGGACAGAAATGTAATAAATAAATAAATAAAATGATGCTGAAGAAGAAGAAGAGAAACCTTTAACCACACAGTCTACGGGTGTAACAAGTAACAAGTAAATAACAACAACTAGTTGAGACCAAATCAGAAACACCCTTCATAATATATACAAATTATAGGTGCGGCAGGTATCTAATTATGTTCACAGGTAGTATAAGTTTTCCAATCAAATCCCATCATTTGCAAAATTAGGCTTTTTATGGGCGTGTCCTTGTATAATTCCGTCAATTTTTGAAACATAATTCAAGTAATTATAAATTTCAACTCCTTAGCTCATTATTTGTGACAGTTGGATAGGTTGTGGGTGTGAACCTTAACCGATTTCGGCCACTTAGAAACTTAGGAAACGAAAATTGTTTAAGAAACGAACACAGGGATGGACATGCTTTGATGTTGATTAAGAATATAAATAATTTGTTGCAAGCGGTATAACAAATTCAGCATACATACGCTTTATCTTATACAGAGTATATATAAAATAATAATAATCCTTGTTTACATTTACACAAAACTCCATTTTGGCCTCTGCTCAGCTCGTTTTATTGTTTACACCCAAGATTACAAGAACGCATCTCTTTGACTCATCGTTGTTGTTAAAAAAAAAACAAAAACAATACAACAAAACAAATGTGTTGTATGGTGTCTGCTTTAATGGTAGTACCCCGTTTTTAAGCTACGTAAATCTTGCTGCTTGTAATGTGTGCGCGTTGCTTTTTATTACATTTACGTTCACGTCGAAGTTGATGCATTTGTCTCAAGCTTCTGCCATCAAGTGATTATCATTATATAGCATGAATTTATTTTTCATTTCATTTTGTTATGTTCACCTTTCCCCCTCTCACTCCACTCATGCATTCATTATGGCCGCATTTAAATTATTTCAAGAACATCAGAAACAGCACATCATACATGTAAATGAAAGTAAATGAAATTTATTAAAAAGTTTGTTTAACATGATAATAACAACAATAACATTAACAACAACAATAACAAGAAAAATATATTAAATATTAAGAAAGGAAGCGAACATTGAGAAATGCCAACAAACATCTTAAAAGTTTCATTGACCTTATCTCATTATAAACGAATTTAAAATATATATATATATATATATATATATACTCGTATATATATATATATAAAATTACTTTGTAAATAATCCAAAATCACTCTTCCAATAACATCAAAGCTTCATCAACTAAGAAAACTAAATTTGGCTTTGAGGCTAAATCTTAAATACTCTTCAGATCTGCAACAGTGGGCGTGGCAGATATATACATATATTGCGCCTTCTAATAGTAAATGTATAAGAATATATGATTATTAAATTGGCTAAATCGATGCTTTTGAAAAACGGACCTAAACCATTTAAAGAATAAGGAAAAATATTTAGTAAAACTTTCATGTTGACTTTGATGTATTGCTTTAAATTTTATGCTTATTATTCATGTATGTTGTTTGTATATATTTATATATATATAATATATAAATTTATGTATCCATACACACACGCTTTTTTATAAAGCGGTGTATACGAGCAAATCAAATATTCATGGCACGTTAAGTTATGTAAATTGTTATTTCATAAGTGTCTGCATGTATGTTTACGTTGCATACACTCCCTAACATTATGCCTACATATGTGCCGTACTGTACATTAAACAACAACAAAAAGAAAAAAACATCCTATCCCTGTATTCTAGGTGCAATGGAGTTTATTTATGTTTTGTATCATGATTATTACCCACCTACTGTTGCAAAACTGCCACAATGCTGCAATCAAGCTGTACCTTATCAAATTAAATGTCTTCCTGAACCTTCTTCCTACAGCATCCAATATATTTCTATGAAGAATTTACACAGATTTACCATAAATGTGTCATTTGTTAAGCATAACTTGGGAGTGTCAAATATCTTTTAAAAACGGGCCACTTTGCCATTTATATAAACCAATTAAGCATTAAATTGCACAAGTAGATTTGGCTCAACTGGTAAACTGCTGCTGATGAGAACTCTATGATACCGAGTTCGAAACCGGTCCAGGTTCAATCCATCCCAGCCGCCAAATGTCAATTTTTCACAATTTTCTAATTCTTTACAACCTTGAAATTTAAATCAAGCTGAAATATTTCAGAACATATAGACTATAGTTGTTTAGGGTTTTTTCCTAGTAGGAGCTATATATTAAAATAGATCCTTTTATGAAAGGTATTTTTAAAAATTATTTAGATTAGGAAGAAATGTATCCGTTGAAATAACTGAATCGACATAATAGGAAAATGGATGTAAGCCACTTTTAAAAAATTTTACTCATCAAATCGAAGTCGGGAAACTTTAATTCTTTTTAAAATAAAAATTCGCATTAATGAACACGAAAAGTGAAGTTTAGACCATTTTCTACAGGTTCTCTACATGCTTTAAACCATTGATTTAATAATTTGTTTAGCATAAATTTTGACCATAACCATAATGGCCCATTTTTAGATCATATTGTCTTATAAAGATTTTTTAAAATGATAAAGTGCAGCATATAATGGCACAGATTAATTTTTGTGCAATTGAATCTAAGCAAACATTTTCACTTCTTTAATATTCAATATTAAGGTTTTCAGCCTGGAAGTGTTAATTTTTTTGATAAATATAAAATAAAATGATAAATGGTTACTCATATTTTTTTGTTCAAATTAGCTCTCTGCCCTCCCCTTTATGGCTTCATTCACTAAACAATGAAAAATCAATTATCTTACATCTATGGGGAGTATCCGAAATAATATGTAAGCTGAGTAGACATAAAGTTTAGGCAAGACTGTTTGTGTTATTTGTATGTGTGTCTGTCTTTCTTTCTTGTTTTAACCAAAAATCATAATTTATGCTTATCTAACAATAGTTTCAACATTGTCAAGAGACGGGCGAGAGTCTCAATGGAGTCTAAAGCTTAGCTTGACTGATTGTTTGCTTTTCAAGTACTTTTCGTTGTTTTTCTTTCATTTTTTCAATATATAATTGGCCATTGAACTTGAAAGAAAATATTTCAATTCAACTGGGATTAAGTTGTTATATTGGGTAAAAAAGAAATATAACAAAAAAAAAAACAAATCATAAAAACGTTTCATTAAAACATGCAAGAGCAAGTGGGAAGAAATAAGAAAGATATGAAAAAGTTTTGGTAATGAGTTGATGGCTGTGTGGGTGGAAATGAAAATGATGGGATAGGATGTCATATTATTAAATTTAATTAAAACAGTAAAAGTTGTAAAAAGTTTATTAACAACACTGTAGAGAAATTTTATACACTAATTACAATAATGACATATGCACGAAAGAAACTTTTTTTACTAATTAAAATAATTACGTATTGGAAACATAAATAAAGAAAGTTTTGTTTTGTATTTGCTGGGCAATGTATTGCCCCTAAGTGTCATTCTGTCCGTAACATAAAGTAGAAGGCGTCAAAGACCCCCTAATGGGCATTAAAATGCATTTGTAAACTTGAAATTTGCTACACATAATAAACCTGAATATCGATGTGCCAAAAATGGGCGGATTCGTATAAAAAATATGCGCACAATTTAAGGAAAAACCTTCTTTGGCGCAAAAATGGAATACTCGGTGAAAATGTAAGACATAGGGGGAGTAAACAAGTATTTGCCACGCCCACTGAAAGATTTGCCTTATGCCAAGTTTAGTTCTTTTACTTGTTGTACCCTCCACATAAGGTGCGTCGTGTACTAAGTTTGTCATCCCGTTCATAACACCCAGAAGGAGGCCCCACAAAGTCATCATCAAAAACAAAGTCATTCTAAACATGTATGTCCGTGATAAACCTGCTACGCCCACCGTTGTTTGTAGATATAGAAAGTATTTAAGATTTGGCTTTAGCTAAATTTAGTTTTCTTACTTGTTTTTAAGAGAACTTTGTTGTTAAATATTTTTGCATATAAATTGAAATAAATTTTCCTTAAGAACATTTTAGATTGTTTGCCCACCAAAAAAAAAAAACATTGTATCCCATAATTATATAAAACCTGAGAATTTTTAAAATATTTGTTTTTTCCAGAAAAAATTTGTTGTTTCCACACCTTTATTTTGTCTTCAAACAAACAAAACTAAACAGCGAGTTTGTGAAAAATCGTACAGTCATATAATATGTCTGTCTATCGGTGTATACGAATATATATAAATATATACATTTTTGTTGTTGTCACGTTATGCCTGAATACAGTTCAATAAAGACACAAAAGAACTGGACACCACCGACAGTGTAACTAAATACACTTTTTATGTACATTTCAATTCCAGTCTCCCAGTCTCATATAAACATAATAAATGATGTACGAGTACATATAAATATGTATAAGGAAGGTATTTGTGTTTGGTTTTTCTGTTGTTTCATTGGAAAATATCGCAATCTGCTCAAGTGTAGCAATTTTCTTTCTACAGAAATGTGTAACAAATTTTTACGGAAATATCAAAGAAATTCAATATTTTATAATTTATATAAATTCATGAGTTTTTTTTCATTTAAAAACCTTTGCAAAGTTTTGGTTGATACCAATATTGATTTCTATAAGCTCTATTATTGTTAAAATATAAATTTTTTGTTAAAAGTTGTTCATTGAATTCATTAATGTTAAGGGTTTCAAGTTGATCAGAAAGTTGAGGAGAAAACTTAATTTTTTATACCCTCCACCTCAGTGATGAGGGTATACTAATTTTGTTCTTTCGTTTGCAACACCCAGAAGGAGGCGTCAAAGTATATATATTCTTGATCAGCGTCAAAAACTGAGTCGATTTAGACATGTATGTCCGTGTGTCCGTCTGTCCGTCTGTTGTTGGCACTCTCACGAGCGTAAATTTTAAGATATTGAGCTGAAATTTTGTACAGTCACTTTTAGTTTATGCACGCAAATCGCTATTTAAAATGGGCAAATTCGGTAAAGAGCCACGCCTACAATCAACAAAAATCTATCTGCCACAAAAATTAAGCTATAAACTTGAAAGTATGTACATCTATAAATATTAGTTTCATCGATGTGCCGAAAATGGGCGTGGTCCGATAACATACACGCCCACAATCAATATAAATCTTTATATTTGCCACAAAAGTTGATCTACGAAGTTGAAATTTGGTATCCATATAAGTGGTACCGTTATCCAACACTGTGCCAAAAATGGGCGTGATTGAATAACTCAAATGCCTATAATTTAAAGAAAACACTATTTGCGTACATGAAAAAAAGTACATGAAATAGTCATTTGTATACATAAATATGGCAATAGGAACTTGTTTTTAGAGGATTATAAAAGGTGGAGGGTATTTAAGATTCGGTCTTAACCGAACTTCTCTATCTTGTTTTTACTTTTCTTTGTTCCATCCAATAAGCAGATAGTGGTTTCCTATTAAAGGGAATTTTTTTTAGCTAATTTTTTAAGCATTTTCAAGTTTATTTGCATTAAGTCAGAGTCGTTCGACACTTCTGCGCTTTATGTATACACCTAATTCTCTTTTTACACGTATTTTGTTTACACGAATTTGATTTAACACGAGTTAAAACGAAAAGAAAATTCTCTTTTGATACGAATTGTTTTGTTTTAGCACGATTTTCAAATTTTTTTTTGGTCTAGAATCAATCTATTCCTTCATTTAGCCAAAATCCTTTTTCACATGATTTTTTTGAGAATTTTAACTTTGCCATGTTTATGACTTTGACTTTACCTTAGCGTTATTACAAAGTTCTAACTAAAGGAGGGGTCCCTCTTTTAGTGATACATATTTACAACCCTTAGCTAGGACGTTGCAAGGCATTCTTGGTTCATATACTTAGTCCATTTAACGTTTAACCGCAAAGCTTACAATTGACCAAATTTTTCCAATTTATATATAATGTATAAATAAATTTTTGGACAATTCTTTTTAACGTAGAATTCAGTACTTTTGAAATTGTTTTGTAAAATATTAAAGGTGGTGGAATTATTTCATTTGCCCGGCCTCCAAACGTGAGGAGAATCCAAAGTTTGGCTTAAATGTTGTATAAAAATAAATTCTACACACATATGGCAACAGCAGGTGTTTGATGTGATACAGTTTAAAAACAGAGCACAAGTGACGGAGTAACCCTATACTTTAAATCACACATTCAAATAAAAATTAACAATATTTTTAACAATTATTTTTATCATCGCTTGCATACATTTATAAATATACAATATATGGAACACCAACTGAAGAATACAAAATTGATTTAATTTTTAAACCTGTTTCCATTTTCCACACCTGATGTTAAAATTAACAACGGAAGTTGAATATCTGAACTTAACATCAGTCTACCTCTACCTCTCCCTAACTTTCATTATATACTATATATATATTTATTCGGTTGCTTTTAACCCCATTTTATTAAATTTTACTGCAACACAAATTTATGCTTCAGTTAAAATGGAAATTACACTCCCTTAACTTATGATTTGACTTTAGCTTGTACAATTTAAACACAATAATGAAGAACGTGCTGATGATGATGATAATGATGATGATGGCGGCGGTTATAATGTTGGCAACAGGTTGTACAATGACGCGTTGGCACAGGTCACCAATTCACACAAATTCTCAAACAATATTCTCGTTCATTTTCCTTTATACTTTTTTGTTGTTGTTGCTATATTTACATTGCAGATGATTTCCATTTAAATAACTCTTGTGCAATATGATTGGATTACTATTTAGTGGAATGGCGGGAGAGCACTTGTAAGTTTAATAACAAACTTTAATAAATCGTTCTCATACCAAGTAATTATATCCTCTTCACTCTATCACTTGCGCACGCATTAAGTTTGTAAGGGTGTTATTATTTTATAATTACACCGATGTATGTCCGTTCGTCTGTCCTTTGTCTGGCTATGTAGATTTGAGCGTTAATTACACAGATTGGTTTTTGAGGAATTTTGATCTAAAGAGGAACCTTATTGGAAATGAACCGAATTGGATCTTTTTACTGTAGAACCATTTATTCAATCTTCTTAGAACTGTTGATCAAATAATCTTCTTTTATAAAGAAAATCGTTATGTAACAAAAGTTCGCAACTCTTAATTAAGTTCATTAACTTTTCATATGCGTATAACCAAGTTTCATAAAATAACTGACTTTTACATCACCTGAGAGTTGTTTTCTATGAGCTATTTCACTCTATCGAAACTATCGCTCTCAAGTGTAACAAAAATTGTTATAACACTAAGCAAATGTTTCAAATAAACGCTTTATATTCTTCAACATAATCAGCAAAAGTTCCCCTAAGGATAACTTTTTCTTCCATCTGATGAATCGTAAACTATTTTAGTGTGAAGTTAACCAAAAAAAAAAAAATTAATCGATTTGTGCTGCTCTTCTAACGGGACATGAGCATGCTTTCAGAGAGTTGGAAAAATGTTTGCTAAAATTTTGCGTAGTCATTAATATTTTCTAAATAATTTCATTTAAAAAACTATAATCAATAACAAATCAACGTGTCGTGCTATTGTGGAAGTGCTTTATTATCATTAGTTTTCACTCTTCTTTTCATTTATGATGCTGCCCAAGTCATCTATTCTACTATGTCTGCCTGAATGATTGTTTATTACTAAAAAATCAATCTAAATAATATCAATTTTATAATCAAATTTTTTTTCTTAACGTTATCCTGGTAAAAGAAGAGATTACACACAATGTGTAACTTGTTAGTGGTTGAAACCGTGCTTTAACAATCCATCCATTTATCCATCTTTCTTGTACTATACGTAACGTGGGTTGTTTGTATTGTATTTTTATGAGTTATGAAATTCTTTTTAATCTTGTCCCAGTGCAACATATTTTTGTTGAGTCATAACATAAAATTATCGTGTGGCGCACGTATTAACCGCATTGAACAGCGTAGCCCAATCATACTAGCGAAATTGCTATCATAGTGGTGTATAGTCAAAGTTAATAATATTGTATATGTGTGTGTTTGTGGATTTGTTTTCGTTTCATATAAAAATTTCTGAGCAATTTCTTCTCTGCTTTTATTCCCCCTTGCAAACTCTCTCTCTCATGCAGTTTATAACAAATTCCTTTATAGTTGTTTTTTTTTTAACATATAAAAAACTCTCTTGCTAGATGTAGATAATAACAATAACAATGTTTTTTTATATTTGCAACCAACATTTAAATAACATTGTCTCTTATATTAGGAAACTTTACAGCTGCTTAACACTGCTGACACGCTAAACAATATAAAAATTGTTAAAGACACACACACACACACATAACATATATGGTAAACCCAAATGCATTTAAAATTTATTTCACTCGTTTACAGATTTATGGTACGTTTTGTGCACCAATGACAAGTTTTCTTAAAGAACCTCCATTATGAGGATAGATAGACGTACATACAATATTTACTTTTGTTAAATCTTAAACAAAACAAGATAGAGAAGTTCGGTTAAGACCGAATCTTAAATACCCTCCACCTTTTATAATCCTCTAAAAACAAGTTCCTATTGCCATATTTATGTATACAAATGACTATTTCATGTACTTTTTTTCATGTACGCAAATAGTGTTTTTTTTAAATTATAGGCATTTGAGTTATTCAATCACGGCCATTTTTGGCACAGTGTTGGATAACGGTACCACTTATATGGATACCAAATTTCAACTTCGTAGATCAACTTTTGTGGCAAATATAAAGATTTATATTGATTGTGGGCGTGTATGTTATCGGACCACGCCCATTTTCGGCACATCGATGAAACTAATATTTATAGATGTACATACTTTCAAGTTTATAGCTTAATTTTTGTGGCAGATAGATTTTTGTTGATTGTAGGCGTGGCTCTTTACCGAATTTGCCCATTTTAAATAGCGATTTGCGTGCATAAACTAAAAGTGACTGTACAAAATTTCAGCTCAATATCTTAAAATTTACGCTCGTGAGAGTGCCAACAACAGACGGACAGACGGACACACGGACACACGGACATACATGTCTAAATCGACTCAGTTTTTGACGCTGATCAAGAATATATATACTTTGTAGGGTCTCTGATGCCTCCTTTTGGGTGTTGCAAACGGAAGAACAAAATTCAAAAAAATCACTGAGGTGGAGGGTATAAAAATAGCTGTATTGATGATGAGGAATAATTTTCTAAATCAGTTAATGTCAAAACATTCCCAGGAACGTCTTCTAAAGTTCGTTTTTGTCTTTGAAAAAGAATTTTAAAAATCTAAATTTTTTCTACCTTTCTATCTATGAACTTGAAATTCAGCACCAACGAACAAATTACCGATTTTTTACATGAAAGTATTTGGTTCATCAACCACACAAACCATTGAATATGTACGCTAGGGAATTATGTACTTGTACGGACATTGTTTTCATTACAACAAACAATAACAAAGTATCACCGCGTTTCTCCCTATGAGGGCAATTGTGCGTATACTCTAATATCTTCTACATTCTCAGATGTATCGTACACTTGGTTAGTTTTATATTTACCAGCAATTTGTTATCATTAAGTACGTTCATGTGTATGTTGCTAACCTTCTGTTATGGTTTACCTGACATTTTTTTGCGATCTATTCACCTAAAGTCAAGTTTCATGAAAAGTTTTTCCAGCTCGGGTTTGATTGTTGTGCAGAATGCAAGCCCTTGCCACACACATAATTCACCTCGTCTCCATTTCTCATGACAATTTACTTTTCCTCTTGCTGTTGCTATTGTTACCATTCATATTCTGCTGCAGAACAAGTTACAACTGAATTGTAACCAGAGGGATTTTCCATGGACATCCTGAATCATTTATATGCGTGTTTGTATATATTGTGTGCAGCCGTATAGAACGTTTCTTTGTATGGTAGTGCATTGGTGAAATCTCGTTAGATCTTGCTCGTTTCGTAGCAAAAGTACAAGCGGGTGTAACACCAAGACTTGATCATTTTACATCAACTGACATTTGACAGGTGCAACCAGAAGTTTTCTACTACTCTGGTTCTTTATAATATTGTATTGATGATATTAAAAGAACTACAAAGAAGCCCTTAGGATGAGACACTTTAAGAAAACACGGGTTGAACCGACTATAATATTTTCTTTAATTTTTGAGAAGATTTAAAATAAATGCCATCAACTAGACTGAAGTTAATTTAAAATTAATTAAGAGTTACAAATTGCCGGTCAAGACATTGTTTTAATTTTTGTTGTTATTCCTTTAATTATAGGCCACGGCGTCGTTCCGGTTCCAGCATTGTGGTCATTGATGGTGATGATTTGAAACCGTGTTTACCCGATGATTATATCAGTGGCCAACATTATCGAACGCATACCGATGACAGCAAAGATATTGATCAAGAAATGTTGACTATGTTGTCAATAAATCAAGATAAAGGTACAAAATCGTATAAATTTTAATCGCATTAATAATTAACAAAAAAGAAATTCCTTCTTTTTTTAAAGCAGGACCTCATCGTGAGATGGCAGTTGATTGTCCTGACAATTTTATAGCACGCAATAAGACACCACCGCGTTATCCGCCACCCCGTCCACCACAGGTAATTGCTGAAAACAATCGCAATAAAAACACTAGAACATGCACCACCACCCAACATCAACCACAACCACCACCACAATCACAACAACGACACAAAAACACTACAAATTTACAAATTGAAAGCATTCACACTACATCATCCACTAAGTGTGCGTTAAAGGTGTTGGGTACACTCCAACCAGCATTATCCCCACCAACGACATTAGCATCAACACTCACATTACCCGCTTACACTTTAAATACGAATTCTTATTATGAGTTATTAAATCCTTTATCCCATCAATACCGCCATCGCCATTATCACCCCAACACATGTTCCCCCCCGTATAAGCAATTGATTCGTAGCAATCATTCTCAGCATTTTAGTAGTAGACGACACACTTTGCCTAAATCTAAAAAATTAAACCAATATTGTTACTTTACAAATTCATTACAACAAACAACACGGCGACAACAACATCACCAACAACCACGTCGTGAATGCAATTCATTGTCATTATTAAATAATTATTTGGACGGTGACCAACACCACCATCATCGTCATCAATATGATTTTTGGCGCTTACAAAATCTCTACAATAAACAACAACAAATGAAATTGGCTCTAATTGAAAATTGTGAAAACTGTTATTCTCCAATCACAAATGCCAACTATATCGATAATGATGGTGGCGATGCATGCACTAATGGTTGTCATTCGAAATATCAGACGCAAACAAAGAATACAACAACATCAACATCAACATCAACAAAAACAATAATAACAAAAACACAAACAGCCGCATCGGTGCCAACGAAATTTAAACTGCCACAGAAATTAAATTCTCTTAATCTGAGTGAAGAGAGAGAATTGAATTCTATGCTAGATGATCCAAAACTATACTATAAGGACTCATCGTCACAGAGGTCTTCCTTTGAAAGTGAAGTTTTTAGTAAAACATCATCAAACTCGTACAATTCATTTAATGTAATGACTCCGGCTCAACACAACAGTAATCTAATGAATGGGGGCACTAAGCATCTTCATCATTATCATGCATCTTCCTCAACTACACCATCATCAAGTAATAATTCATCACCAAATACATCCTCCACAATATCAGCGGGAGCAGTAGTAGTACAAGGAGGAGCAGGAGGAGGAAAAGCTACCACCTTGAATAACAAATTACATTTAACTACAGCTTTACCGCATGGTAGTGCTTACGGTGGCATTATGGCTGTCGATTCTATGCCCAGTCTAAACAGTACCACGTCTACACCGCCGCCCGAATATGAGCTACGTGAGTTTAGATCTAAATCTAGTACACTTTTAGTGCCACATCTTATAACCAATAACAATAAACATCGTGAGGTGCCGGTAGATGTACCAGAAAGTTTTATGGAAATAATAAAAACGGCTCCACGCTACCCACCACCAACACACTTGGCTTCGCTTACCTCTCAACAATCATCCTGTTCATCTAATTCAACAACAAATACAACACTAACACGCATTAATTCCGATACCCCAACGCAACAAGATCATCATTGCCATCATCATCATAATCAGCATCATCATGAACAAGAACAACCAGCATTTCAAGAGACTTCATTAATATCAACCACATCATTAAATGGTTCATTTGAGGATTATCAGCGGCAGCATCAGGATCTTTTCAATAGTCAGCAGCAACAACAACAATTACTATTACAAAATGGCAAGCCACAGTCTCAACAACAGACCCAAGTGACCGTTTTGAACGGTCTAAATGGTCAAATTTTGGTGACCAATTTAAAACCTACAACCGAGGTTTGTCCCTTTATTTGGAACAAGAAAAAGAAGCAATTTCTTGTTCCGCTCTTTCTCTCTCGAGCTTGTTCTTGTAAAAAGTAGTTTTGTAGAAATAGATGCTATCTTCTCTAACTTTTCTTCCTTCCTTCCTTCCTTCCTATCTAAGAAACTTCTAGGAAAACTTCTAGTGTTGAAAGATTATAAATTTTCCTATTTAGTTAAATTTTTTTTGAAGATAAAAATGTGAAATATTCACAATTTAGAGTTTTTCATTATATACTAAGTTTGCTACACCTTTAGAAACCCTTACAAAGTATACATATTCTTGTCCAGCATCTAAAACTGAGTCGATCTAGCCACATACGTCTTACATGTATTTAGACCTGGTAGGATGACAGACACGCTTACAATAGACAAAAATCTATATAACTACCAGTGACCTATGAACTTGATTAATGTGACAAAAATGGGCATGGTTGGTTAATAAACTAGCCCACAATTTATAAAAAACTAAACTCTCCAGTTTGTACTCAATACAATACACTATTATAGGGCGTTATCACGCCCATCATTGCAGGTATGGAAAAAATTTAAGACTTGGTTTAAGCCAAATTTAGTTTTCTTTCCTTTATAAACTTTCAAATTGTTATAATGTTCGAAAATTAATATTTATGCTCCACTTTTATGATTCCGCCTTTTTTTAACAATCAATAACTCAGAGATAATATATTTGTTAACGGGGGGTTAAATTCCACAAAGCTAGAAAACAATTCTTGTAAATTTCATAAATTTTGTGTGAAACAATTTATGATAATACATATATAAATATTTTCCATATATGCATATACATGTACTAGGTATGTATATGTAAAAATTTTTCTACAAAACTTTTCCAAAAAGTTTCTTGTGTCTGTTAACTTAAATTACGTCTTCCGCCGCAAGATTAAAATAAAGTTTTCCTAACAAATAAGAGAAAATAACGAAATGACCATTTTTCCATTTGACAAACTTAGAGAAAAACCAGACAAAAAAATTATAAAACCAAAACCAACAAGAAAGTGATTTTGATACACTCTAACAAGAAGTTGTCCCAATCTTTTTTTATTCATTTATATCATATATTTTCCATTAATTTTCATTTTTATTACTAACACTTAAAAATAACATTAAACACTATTTTACAAAAAAAAAAAAAAAAAAAATTTATAAATTATAAATTACATGAATTTCATAGAAATTAAATCATTATTATGTTTTTCATTTAGTTAAATGGTTCTGTTAAACCAATTCCGCCACCACGTGACGCTGCTACATTGCCGCGAGGGGGTGATATTGTGGATAGCGGCAGTGGGGGAGCTCGTTTCGTAAGAAACCGTTTAACATCCGGTCCACCATCACCTCCACCACCTCAACTGCCCGATCGTAAAATAATATTGAATAATAATAATAATAATACCACGATAGTGCCGCCAATCGTTGGACAACAGCAACAGCAAATAGCACAGATTGTAGAACCCACCTTAGAGCAATTGGATAGTATCAAGAAGTATCAGGTGAGAAGAAGTTGATTATTAAGATTTATGTATAATGTTTTTAAATTTTAAGTGTTAAAGGTAAAAATTGCAATTTTTCATTATTAAAAGGGTCTCTAAAGTAGGCTCCGTCTTCTTCATCTAGTAAGTGAAGGGGTGTTAAAATCTTTTCATCTCATTTCACTGGTTAAGATGGTTTCTACCAAGTTGAAGTAAACATTTCAAAAATTAGTCATAGGGAGGAAAATAGTTGATATTTCGAATATGTCTTAAAATTATTCCAACTAATCTTTAATCTTCGATTTGAAGTGTTTCAACAAATCTGTAATCTAAAGGCTTTGGTGTCTCCTTTTGGAGACTAGCCGTTTGAAGTGAAGTGAAAAACTTGTTTCACTTAAATCTGGAGTAATTTGCATGAAATTTGAATCAGAGTGGAAGGTAATAACTGAATTCAATTCGCGATAAAAATCTGAACCCCTGATTTGTATTGAATATGAATTTAATTAAAAGGATCAGAAGTAATTTTGGAATCGATTCGAATCAATTTATAGTAAAGTTTCAGTTATAGTAGAAGTGGAATTTATTTCGGATGATATTCACAATCAGGCAAAAGTTTCAAACTAAATCGAATTGATGTTTTAGTTGATTCTGGATTTCACTAAATTAAGTGCGTGTACTTGGACAGATAAAAAGGCTAAAGCTACATATACTACGTTTTGGAATGTAAGACGCCTCCTTATGGATAATACAAACGTTTCCATAAAATCAATATACCCCCATATCATTACTATAGGGGCTTCAAAAATAGTTTTGGTTGCATT
Organism: Crataerina pallida; assembly: GCA_949710015.1. Taxonomy (NCBI): domain Eukaryota; kingdom Metazoa; phylum Arthropoda; class Insecta; order Diptera; family Hippoboscidae; genus Crataerina; species Crataerina pallida. Next base: position 3,406,384 of record OX453291.1, on the reverse strand, counting down.
GTGGGCGTGTTTTTTTGGACGATTTTACCCAATCTCTTTGCCAACCACAGGGTAACATACGGACAGACAAACATATTGAGAGGTCGGGAAATTGTCAGCGTTGTTTAAAATTCTCTCGTGTTTTTTTCATTACTGTTTCGCTTATTTCCAAAACTGCAATGGCACAACATTTTTTTTTTTACATTTTTGTGGGCTGTACGTTCATTATCTGCCCGGGTACAAACCCGGTCAAAGAGAAGGAAAGTGTTGGAAATGTGTTCACTTCATTATTCATGTTCTACAGGTAATAGTTGTTGCTTGTTATATATTTTTCCATTGTTATTGTTGTTGTAAAATGTATGCACATGTTGCAAACATGGACATTTATGCACCTATGTACACAACATGACGTGTTAACATGGATTTCAAGTAAATCATTTAGTTGTAGTTGACGCCAATAATGACGAAAAGAAATGCACAACAGGCGAAAAAAAAAAATGAAAGCAAAAAATTTTACAAAATGCAAATAAAGTGTGTAGAATACTAAAATAGAGAGAGAAAGACAGAGACGCTTCAATAGAGTTGAAATGGGTTAAGTAAGCATCTACCTCTACATCAGAGTTGCCAAGTGAAATAGTTTTATAATAGATTCGAAAGCGAAAACTGTGTCGCGTCCACAAAATAGGAAGTACAGACAAATTTCTATATTTGGAAAAATCTTTATAATAGAAGTTCTTAACGTATCAATATAATGAATTGACGGCACCGTATTTTATTAAGAATTAAGATTAAATTGATTTCGTTTAGTGTTTCACACATGATTGATACAATATTTTATAAATCCCTTAAACCACGCTGATGCGATTAATTCTGATTGAGTTTTTTTCCAATTAATTGAATCATAATACAATTCATAATACAATAATAATAATAATAATAATAATAATTAGATTTATTATTCAGTAGCTTTACGTATTAGTCATGCGAGAAACTGATCATTTAAAAATATTGCGAAAGATTTAACAGAAAATTAATGTGAAGGTTATTGCTTAAGTTCATAACATAATTTAATGTAGCGATTTAATTCAATTAATAAGCACGTGCTTGGATATCCTTAACAGTTGAGCAAGTTTTGCAAACACTTTTCCACATAAGATGGGGGTATGTATGAGTTTGTTATACTGTTTGCAACATCTAGAAAAAGGCGTCAGAGGCAAAGTATACAAAACATTTACATTTTTGGTCAACATCAAAAACTGAGTCCATTTAGACACGTATGTCCGTATGTCCGTATGTGTCCATGTATCTGTTTTGGCATTCTCCCCGGCATTGAGCTAAAATTTCGTACAGACACTCTTTAGTTTTTGCACGCAGTTGGTTTTTTAAAATGAAAAAAATCGGTTAAAAGCCACGCCCACAATTTTTTCGTAGATCTTGACGGATTTTGCCCATTTTAAATAACGATCTGTCTGAATTACACAATTTTAGTTCAATATCTAAAAAATTTACGTGAGACAGACACACGGACACATGTCTAAATCGTTTCAGTTTTCGACCCTGATCAAAAATATATATACTTTGCAGAACCTCTGACGCCTTTTCTAAGGGTTGCAAACGGAATAACAAACTTAGTTTACTCCCTATTTTCTGTGAAGGTTATAATAGTTAAATAACAAGCGTTATGAAATGCAATATAATAATTATAAATACAACAACAACAACAACAACAAAAAACCGCAAAACACTAAACGAAGAAAGGATAATACAGCCGGATAAACTTAAAATTGTGCAGTAACAGAGTATATATGAACCTTTCAGTGCACACATCGATTAATTCCATAAAAAAAAAGCTGAGAAATGCGATGAAATAATAAAGTTATGACTATACCAAGTGCTTTGATGCCTAAATTTAGGATTTTTCAAAAAGTGGAGTTAATCAATGTGTGCACTGAACGGTTCATATGTGTCTGCCTTATTAGTTCGGCAGTAGTATTAGGTCGAAATTGATTTCGACTAAAGAAATGAAGAGTATTTGCGTAATTGCTTATGTGTTAAATTTTTATCGTTATTAAGAGATAATAATATACGCGGGTATGGTTAGTCAGTTAACACTCTTAATTCTCATTATATTTTGGTATTAAGAGGTATTTGGCTTGAAACGATATTGTCGCCGTTGCAATTATTCTTACATACATTAGAGCGGTTGTTTGTCTGTGTCGCGTTTTTGTTATTTTTAATTAATTCACAACCAAAATGAAATTTTAGCAACACACAGCACAAAGAAAATACAAAATCGCCTACGACTCTAGCTAACCAACGAATGAATGTATATTAAATATAACTGAAATGTAAAAAAAAAAAGTCAAACAAAAGCCACACCACGAAATATACAATGCAGTCTGTCAGGCAGCAGCTATACCTACAGATAACAAATAACAAAAAAAATAACGAGAGCTTTAACTAACTGGTGTGAGTACAATAACTAACCAACCAACCAAGCAGTCAACCAAGCAACCGACCGGGCTCAAAAGTTAGTGTATACAGAACAGTCAGTACGGTAACTAGACGTTTACACAAATCAGTTAACATTCATTTTAGATAAAAAAAAAAAAAATAAATAAATTAAAATGATAATCAAACAATATCAGCAAATAATAATAATAATAAAAAACAATAACAATAACAAATGTGTCATAAAAAATAATGAAACGAAATAAATAAAAAAATTCAATTGAATTTAGTTACAAAACATAATCCAACAAAACGTTTTCCTCCCTTAAAATAACCCCTTAATAAAAAAAAGGCTTTACTCTAGATAAAACGAAAATAATTTTGCTAAACTGGAAACTAAACTCAATAATCAAATAAACTAAATTATATCAACATTAGAAAATTATTAAACACGTTCCTCTTCGTTTTTTTGCTACAAATATTTTTCAATTTAATAACTTTTGAACTTAAACACGTAATTGTGTCAGTTGTTAGATATTTTTATGACGTGAAATGTATATAAAGATGAAAAGTGTATAAAACAAAAAAAAAAAAATGTTAAGGAGACAAAAGTCAATTGCCATCATGTGCAGAGTTGGGGAATCGAGTGTTTTTTATATACAGTAGTATAGAGTAATAAAGTTATTATGTTGCAATGCTTGCTGCTGTAAACAGTGGTATCTGCTTTTAGAAATACTTCACAAATACCTCTACAGCGTTCACGAAACTCTCTCAAGATAAAAAAAAAAAAATATTGTAAATATATAAACAAACAAAAAACAGTAAATAAACTATATACGGTTTAGGCCAAATCGTAAGAACCCTCCACATCTGTACACAAAAAGTGGACGCTAAAGGTACCTGATTACTCCCTCTATAGATAACAAATTACATACCAACTGAGCAGACTTTGTCCGATCACCAACTATATTTCTGGCTAATTTAAAATATGTGTTAAAATCTTAATTATTGTTAATTATAAGGGAGGCTATAAAACCGGTTTAACTCAATCTAAGTAGGAATTTGTGTATAAAAACGGGAGATTTAACATCATTTGCAAAAACAGATGGACTGACGGACACACTTTCTAGAAGTGGTCTCAATTAAAATGACAAACTTGATAAACTTGGTATGTTATGTAGAGGGTATTAAAACAACAACAACAACAACAACAAACTCAAAGATAAGAAGCTAATAAAAGTGAAATCATCAATCGAGATAATAAAAGAAAATATGTTCAAGTCTGTTTTTTTTTTGTTATTATACGAGTATACAAAAAAATTAATAAATAAGATAAGTTTTTTTAAAGCAGTTAACAGCAAGAAATATGTGTTTATGTGAAAATAAAATAATAATAAAAACAAATTAAATTTGTCTGCAGCCAAAATCTTAAATGCTTTCCAAAGCGGGGGTTTAATAAACCAACGATTTTTATAGTTTGTACATTTTGTAAATTGTGCCAATTATAATATTTGTGACAGATAAATAGGTTTTTTAGATGTTAAGTGTGGCCCTCAATCGATTTCTCGATCAAGTCATTCATATAGCAGCCTGTAGGTGTAGAAAGTCAGTTTTAGTTGCACTGTAGATGTAAAGTTTGATCGTTACAAGAATCATCCAGACAGACAGATAAACTCATTATTCAATTGTAAGTGAAAAAATATTTACTTGAATTTATCTTCTCGAAAGTTCTGCCATCAATGATTAATATTAAAAAAAGTCTTCTCTCCTAACAACAAAGTTGTGTAAAGAAAATAATAGAAAATTGTACAATAGCATCAATAAACTGTTTTTTCCACCATTCCTTCATTTATATGCATCCTGTCCCCAATGACTCATTCCGAAAAATACTTAAACAGAAAACCATACATATTGCCAATGTATAGAAAAAATATGTAAAACGGCAAAAATTTAAAAAAAGCAACAATTGAGTTCTTTTTTGATTCTGTTAATAATGCGCAACACGTACGTGTCATTTGTAGGCAGTAAAACGTAAACACAAAACAATTGTTAAGTACAACACAAAAAAGAATAAAATGCACTCCACTATAATAAAGAAGGAAATGAACATTTCATAAACCATACACACACAATATGAAACATAAAGCAACCCAACCACACATGGAAAAGTAACAATAAAATAAAAAAAGGGATGAAAGTGATAAAAAGCAGAAAAAACCTAAAAATATATTTCAACAACAAAACATATTTATAAAATAAATAAGTCGCAGAATATTCAAGATATCAGTCAGTCCGTCAGTCCGTGCAGTGTTTGTTGCTTTTCATTTATGCAATAAAGTTCAAAGACACTGAATTTGTTAATTAAATGATTAATCTTTTCTATATTTTATGAATTTTTTCAATATTGATTGCAAGTCATTAGCACTTGATTAAAAATGAAGGTGAGTAATTGAAAAAGTCAACCGCAACATGTAGCACATTTAGCTAAAACGGGGCGAAATCGATAATCAATCACGACTCTATTCCAAGGTATAATAATAATACAGCTAAAAACTTAACATTTTAAACAAAAATTTAAATGCATTCTATGCAGCAATATGATAAAAATGAGCGGAATGGAACGCCAGTTACGCCTACAACGTACAAAAAGCTTTTTGTACTTAACAACACTTGTGGAAAAGTTTGTGCGGGCGTTTATAACTTTTAAATGACAAATGCCACGCCCATCTTCAATTCTATCGCATCCAAAACATGTTGTTATGTTGTTCTGGACCATTTTTAGATTCCCGCCACAAGGCTTTTATATTCCGAAATTTCTTCTTTAATGCAATATTTTGTTTTTTTAAAGTGACTTTAACTGAATTAAATGCAGTGTAAGGCTAAACTAAACTAAACTAAACAAAACTATGAAAAATGGTAGTTTCTATATTAAATATAACACTCGACAATGTGTCGGCAGCTGAAGCTAATGCAATAACAACAACAGCACCAACTCCTGTATCAGCAGCAGCAGCATTAGCTGTAAACAGTAATGGCTCCACAATAAATTATGTTAATGCATCACCCGAAACAATAGACGTGGCATTAGCAAATGGTGAACCGTTAATAAAAGCCACGACAACACAAACAAAACAAAAATTATATAATAACAGCAATAATAATAATAACAATAATAGTAATAATAATAATAATGTAAATATGATTTTTAAAAATGAGAAAAGTGCCAAACAAAAGTCAAAATTAAATTTCAATTCAAATTTAAATAATAATTGTACTCCAGCTACAGCAACAAAAGCGACAATAACAGCACCAAATTGTTTTACATTAAATGGTTTCAATGATAGCGACCAATCAATGTCATTGCTGCTATCCACGCCTCACAGTGTAAAGTGTGATATGCAAGCAGCATCTGATAAACAAACAAGCCCCTCCACCACCATAACAACCGCTGCCAAAGGCTTAGTTGATGATGATGCAATGCCAAGTGGTGTCTATGTAAGACGGAATTCGTCATCGTTGAAACGCACTATACCAATAACGCGTTCGCAACAATTGAAATTGCAACAGGCAAGTTTCACGCTCAAATCAAGCAACGTTCTATCTATCAAAAAAGTCTATCGCTTGAATAAAGAAATTACCAAATAAACAATTGTTAAAGAAAACAGCTGTGAGAGGATCTTTAAAATTGCTTTCTTTTTAAATTTTTAAAACAAAAGTATGATCTTTGGAGTCTCACAGATGTTTTGTTAAATATTTAATGGCAGGCGGGGCTTATCATCTTCATTTTAGGGACATTTAGGTGTAGGTATAATCATTATCAAGGTCATTAGTTCTGTATTTGAGTAAACCTTCAACAAAAGTGACTCTTCTTCAAATGTAAGCGTATTTTTCAATCGATTTTGCCCAATCTAAGTAAAAGAAAAATTTAAATAATTCTGTAATGTTTTAAATTGATTTTTTGCTACCGGGAAAAAGTATACTACAGACAGACATATAGAGACATATGCCCAAGAGAGATTAGAAAATTTCGTAAGAGTGCCAGCGGACATGTTTAGAACGATTCAGATTTTGCTGCTGATCAATAATGTATATATTTTGTAAAGTCTCTAAGGCCTAGTTTTATACGGCGCAGATGGACTTCTAAACTTAGTACTCATCCCCATCGACATACTACTTAGAATATTCAAATATTCTCTTTTTTGTATTGTAAATAAATGTGAAAATGAAATGGAAACAAATTAAGATTATTTGTCAAGCTAAAGAGAACTAAAATCATTTTGCAGGCTTTAGTATGAAGTGTTTGAATATTGTTTGTTTTTGAGCATGGGTGTGCAAATGATTAAAAAAAAAGAAAAGAAAAGACACTTGACAGGTTTCCAAAAAGTTATTAACACAACATAAACAAAAACGGTTGAATCCGTTGAAATAGGTGCGCCTCGGCGAGTGCATACGTATAAGTAACACATGATATGTTAAATAAATCAAAACTCTCGTATGTATTGCATTCTGATGTAGGTGGGCGTACACTTGAAACGACGTATGAATACCATACCATATGTATAATTGACATATTTCAAATACGTTGGCATCACATTAAGGGATTAATAATATAAAGCAAACAATAGTGGTAAATAGTATATAAGAAAGGCCTACAGAGGGCCTTTTAATTTCCTTCTGGCAATATCAATAACAACACTAATAATGTTGTTTTAGAAAACTATGTCGTTAATAAGTGTTTGAAGCTTAAAAAAAGTTTCGTTTCTGTATCATTCTTTTCAATAATTGGTGTTCTACTGAAATAGAAAGCTTCAATATTTAACTCTCTAAACATTCGCTTTTCTAAAACAAGAGAAAATTTAATACCCTACACCACGAAATGATGCTACAAAAGTTGTGTGAGTAAAGGCGAGGTATTGCCCTTCGTGAAATATCATTAGATTCAAAAAATAGTCCCATCGGGTTTAAATGTCACACAGCCAATTATGAATTTATGAAAAATATTAAGAATTCCAAGATTTCTTGTCATATAAAAACTTCCGTTATATGGGGAGGGGTTCATTTTCAATAGAGTTTCTTTCTGTATCAAATTTCATCGAAATAAATCAAAAATTGTGACCAGTAACTTGACCATAAATGTACATAGACAGACAGACGGACATGGTTAAATTGTTTTAGATTTTGATTTCGAATCGATTGATATAATTGAAGATGGGTGTGTCATTTGCCGGTTTGGAGTTACAAATATCTACACAAACTTAATATACCCTTTAGAACAAGTGGCTTAGGATATAAAGCAATTGAAAATGTTTTAAGGGCAGCTAGACATAAGAATTTCTAGTGCTCAGAACTTTCTGATCAAAATATTTACATTGCGTAATAAAATAACTTAAATTCAGATAAGATGTTAAAAGTGAAATTTTACTCAAGTATAGGTTAATCTGTAATTAAGGCCAAGGTGTCATGTGCCCTACATTTTACTTAAGTCTTTTAGGATTTTTGCACTTGTTTTTCCAATCTCTGTAGATTTTCCTGTTGTTTGAATCTCTTTCATTTTAAACCTTTCCTTCTTATCCGCCGTCAAGGTAAAACGAACAGTTTTTGTATTGAGCAAATATTTTAAAAGGTAAACAACAACAGCAACAAATATAAAAAATATTAGTTGACTTTAGAAAAGTTATCGAATTGTTTTTAGCACAAAACAACTGTTTTTATAGTTTATTGTTGTTATTGCTGTTAGTGTGGAAAACGATTTCAACAGTTCTTTCATACACCACTTTCCCGTACTAATTGAATTAAGAAACAGACACCATGAAACGCACCGCTAGAGGATTTGGAATAAAAAAGCTTAAGGGGGTGAAGTAGAAAGGGTGTTGTCTTAAGCAAAAATTGAATTGTAATAAAAGTTAGAGATTTCGTTCAATTAAAAACTTATCAAAAGTTTTACCGCTTATGTTTTTATTATGTTATAGGAACAGTTGAGGCGCCGACGCGAAGAGGAGGAACGTATAGCTCAACAAAATGAATTTTTGCGGGCCAGTTTACGTAGCTCGCGTAAACTTAAAGCTTTACAGGATACAAAATCTATTCAACATCATCAACAACAAGCACCACCGGTGCCTGCTGAACGGACGCATGGTGTGGAAAATGAGGCTTATGTGGAAGATGAAAATTTAGAAAGACTGGCTGGTGAGTGGTTTTTAAATTAATTTTAATTTTCATTGACTTCACGTATAAGAAGACGCATCGTTTAAACTTTAACTTTATTCTAATCCAGGCTATGGAGACTTGATGGGCGCTCTAACTCATCTTCAGAACCAGCTAACGAAAAGTGGCATGTCAACACTTGCGGGTCGAGTGTCAGCCGCTCACAATGTACTCTCAAATGCGGGAGTGGCGCACGCCTTGGCGGCGCGAGTTGCGGTACTGCAGCGACGCCAACCCAAAGTTACAAATCCCGTGCACATAAATTCCATGCAACTGCAGCGAGACATTGTAGAACTGTTGGCCAAATCGAATGCGGCTCCGTCCATTGAATTGGGGAATCTGTTGACGTCACACGAAATGGAGGGATTATTATTGGCTCATGATCGAGTAGCTACTCATACAGATCTTACGCCTTCACCCTTATTAAGTGAAGCGGCCAGTCCACATACCTCACATCCCTTGTCACCAGTGTCGGTAGCAGCAGCACCATCACTATCCTCCGCCGTACCGATGGTACCGCCCTTGTCCATACCACCCAAAACGACTTCGCTACGTGCTGTACCTTCACCCGTGGTACCACAACGGGACGCTATGCCTCTGCCACCAAATATTACTCCGCATCACACCCAGCTCTCACAAACGGCCATTTATCCAGGGACAATTTCCATGCATGCTGTCGACTCACCACCACCTCTAAGTGCTTGCTTTGGCACTCTAAACGATCAAAACGATAATATACGTATTATAAAAATTGAAAAATCGACTGAACCGTTAGGTGCTACGGTGCGCAATGAGGGTGAGGCTGTCGTGATTGGCCGCATAGTTCGTGGAGGGGCAGCTGAGAAATCTGGTCTTTTGCATGAAGGCGATGAGATTTTAGAAGTTAATGGTCAGGAGTTACGGGGCAAGACCGTTAATGAAGTTTGCGCTCTGTTAGGTACCATGCAGGGCACTTTAACTTTTCTTATAGTGCCCGCTGGCAGTCCACCTTCCGGTGGCGGTCTGCGTGAGAATGCCGTTTTGCATGTGCGCGCCCATTTCGATTATGATCCTGAAGAGGATTTGTACATACCATGTCGAGAGTTGGGTATAAGTTTCCAAAAAGGTGACGTCTTACATGTGATATCGCGTGAAGACCCTAACTGGTGGCAGGCGTATAGGGAGGGTGAAGAAGATCAGACCTTGGCTGGTTTGATACCTAGTCAGTCGTTCCAGCATCAACGGGAAACCATGAAGTTGGCCATCGCCGAAGAGGCGGGTTTGGCGCGACGTAGTAAAGATGGCAATAATAAGGGATCAACACTGCTTTGTGCCCGGAAAGGACGCAAAAAGAAAAAGAAGGCCAGCTCAGAAGCAGGGTAATTTCTATATTATGCAAATCCAATGCACATAAACGAATAAATCTTGCTTGCAATATATTTCAGTTATCCCTTGTACGCTACCACAGCCCCAGATGAAACTGAACCTGAGGAAATACTCACATATGAAGAGGTCGCCTTATATTATCCCCGAGCAACCCACAAACGTCCCATAGTATTAATAGGTCCACCAAATATAGGACGGCATGAATTGCGTCAACGTTTAATGGCCGATTCGGAGAGATTCTCTGCCGCAGTACCGCGTAAGTTGTTCGATTTGCAATTAGAAAGACAAACTATTCAGGTTTTAATAACCGTTTCTCTATATGTGCATGAAATAGTTTTCTGTTTACTTGAACTAAAAGATAAGAAAAAGATAAAGAAGATGGGTAAGAAACAAGAAGGCTTCTTAAAATTAATGAAATTGTAAACGAATTGATTTAGAGTAGGTGTGTTTTTCCTTAGAGGTGTAGACTGTGAAACACATTTTGTAGTTGGAAAACTTTAAAATATTCATTTTATGAAACTGTTAATTTGATTTAATATTTGCAGATACGTCCAGGGCTCGGCGTGAGGGTGAGGTGCCTGGTGTCGACTATCATTTTATAACACGTCAAGCTTTCGAATCGGATATTTTGGCCAGACGATTTGTGGAGCATGGTGAATACGAGAAAGCTTACTATGGTGAGTTTCTTGCATAGTTTTTTACATGAAAGGCTGAGAGAGATAAAGAGAGATTTCCATAATATGTTTTAGGCACTTCATTGGAAGCTATACGTGCTGTGGTAGCTAGTGGTAAAATTTGTGTCCTCAACCTACATCCACAAAGTTTGAAATTATTAAGAGCCTCCGATTTGAAACCCTACGTAGTGCTGGTGGCGCCACCTAGTCTCGATAAGTTAAGACAAAAGAAGTTACGTAATGGCGAACCATTTAAGGTACATAATTTTTTATCAATAGCTACCAACATAAAATAACACATTGCTATAATAATAGGAAGAAGAACTTAAAGATATAATAGCAACCGCCCGTGATATGGAGGCCCGTTGGGGTCATCTGTTCGATATGATTATTATTAATAATGATACCGAACGAGCTTATCATCAACTGTTGGCTGAAATCAATTCATTGGAACGCGAACCGCAATGGGTGCCGGCCAGTTGGGTGCATAACAATCGGGACGATTGAAATTAAATTTAAAGTTCACATAAGGGCATTATTTAATATAAAATTTGAATAAACAAAAACAACAATGGGTTAGAAAACAGGCGAAAACAGGTTGTCAAGAAAAAGAATTTTGAAAAGTAATCCAAACACTTTTGTAAACGTTTTTAAGTTTATATTTAATTTAATACTAATAGTATAAGTTACTACTACAAAGAGTTTGTTTGTAAGTGAAAGGAAAAAATGTATATTAATAGCGTTTTGTTTTGTTTTCGTTCAGTTAAATTTTTTTCATTTTTATTATAATTTATTCCGAGTTGAAGTGTAACTTTTTCTTTGTGCGACTTTCTATGTAGGCTTTGTCAGTGTTAAAGAACTGGTTTTAACGCAACATCATTGGCTGAGCGGAGAGAACATTTCATACTATATCCCAAAATTTTACTTTTTATTAAAAGTTAAATAAAAAATTCAATGATTTCAAACGGTCCACAAAATCAAAACAAACAATCGTTAGAAAAAACGAAACGAAAACATCAACTAATTATATAAAAAACAATAAATATTGAAAATAAAAAATAAATGTTAACAAAATATTAAAAAAAAATTAACAAAAATATACACAGAATTAAAAAATGAATTTATAAATAATTATATATATGGTTTTTTAGATAAAAAAATACTAAATACAATTTAATTGATATTTTGATTTAAAAAACGTATCTAGTAATATTTTCATATTAAATTGTTGTTAAATTTTATATTAAAAACAATTTATTAAAATGAAAAACAAAAAAAAAAACACAATTGCAATGTCTTGTTAAATGAAAGTACTGTTATATAATTTATTTTATTAATTTTCATTACACAACTTTATGCGCATATATAATAACATATACACACAACACAAATCCATATATATATTTTTTAACAATATGTTAATCCACAGCAAACATTGCAATCACATCAAATGAATTCCTTTCTTCAAATACAAACGAAAAAGAAACATCTACAAATGTAAAAACATTGAATTGTTAAAATTGGATAAAGTATCCCAACACATAACTCCTTGCGAACAGACCGAATTACAATATAACAATGGCAAATAAATGTAATAAGAAAACACACACCTTAAGTGTGATAGGTTCAAACAAATAAAACTTGTATCAAACTAAATCAATAACAACAAGAAAAAGGTTTAAGATTAAGTCATTATTACGAAAATCATTATAGAGGTAAAGATCGACTACATATGAAAAATAAATCAAATATATATTATGTTAAATTATTTTTAGTTGTATTAAATAATAAACATCCAAATAACATGGCAAACTAAATTAATAACAAAATAAATATTATATTGGCATAAATTTCACAATGACGACCACAAAAATGAAGGTGAACTTGTTTAGCTTATAACTAGAAAAATACTGCTCCGATTTTGGTCAAATTTTTTGCAAACATTGGGAAATTTCTTTAGCTTTGCGGGGATCGATAAATTAATGGGCGTGGCACTGCCCCTTTGATTAGAAAATGACTTTTAAAATCATATTTCTCGTTTAATAACTAAATGGGTGGTGCCACGCCCACAAATTATACTTCGTTCGAAAGCTGAACTAATTTCCAACATTTCACAAAAAGTTTGAACAAAATCGGTGCAGCCGTTTCCAAGTTATAAGGCTTTAAACAATTTCCAAAATCAAGATTTGCTTGCTGAGGTTTCTGGGCGCCTGGTATTTTGCTAACATTTTTATATTGGCATGAATTTCCAATGACGACCACAAAAATGAAGGTGAACTTATTTAGCTTATAACTAGAAAAATACTGCTCCGATTTTGGTCAAATTTTTTGCAAACATTGGGAAATTTCTTTAGCTTTGCGGGGATCGATAAATTAATGGGCGTGGCACTGCCCCTTTGATTAGAAAATGACTTTTAAAATCATATTTCTCGTTTAATAACTAAATGGGTGGTGCCAAGCCCACGTATTATACTTCGTTCGAAAGCTGAACTAATTTCCAACATTTCACAAAAAGTTTGAACAAAATCGGTGCAGCCGTTTCCAAGTTATAAGGCTTTAAACAATTTCCAAAATCAAGATTTGCTTGCTGAGGTTTCTGGGCGCCTGGTATTTTGCTAACATTTTTATATTGGCATGAATTTCCAATGACGACCACAAAAATGAAGATGAACTTGTTTAGCTTATAACTAGAAAAATACTGCTCCGATTTTGGTCAAATTTTTTGCAAACATTGGGAAATTTCTTTAGCTTTGCGGGGATCGATAAATTAATGGGCGTGGCACTGCCCCTTTGATTAGAAAATGACTTTTAAAATCATATTTCTCGTTTAATAACTAAATGGGTGGTGCCACGCCCACAAATTATACTTCGTTCGAAAGCTGAACTAATTTCCAACATTTCACAAAAAGTTTGAACAAAATCGGTGCAGCCGTTTCCAAGTTATAAGGCTTTAAACAATTTCCAAAATCAAGATTTGCTTGCTGAGGTTTCTGGGCGCCTGGTATTTTGCTAACATTTTTATATTGGCATGAATTTCCAATGACGACCACAAAAATGAAGGTGAACTTATTTAGCTTATAACTAGAAAAATACTGCTCCGATTTTGGTCAAATTTTTTGCAAACATTGGGAAATTTCTTTAGCTTTGCGGGGATCGATAAATTAATGGGCGTGGCACTGCCCATTTGCTTAGAAAATGACTTTTTAAATCATATTTCTCGTTTAATAACTAAATGGGTGGTGCCAAGCCCACGTATTATACTTCGTTCGAAAGCTGAACTAATTTCCAACATTTCACAAAAAGTTTGAACAAAATCGGTGCAGCCGTTTCCAAGTTATAAGGCTTTAAACAATTTCCAAAATCAAGATTTGCTTGCTGAGGTTTCTGGGCGCCTGGTATTTTGCTAACATTTTTATATTGGCATGAATTTCCAATGACGACCACAAAAATGAAGATGAACTTGTTTAGCTTATAACTAGAAAAATACTGCTCCGATTTTGGTCAAATTTTTTGCAAACATTGGGAAATTTCTTTAGCTTTGCGGGGATCGATAAATTAATGGGCGTGGCACTGCCCATTTGCTTAGAAAATGACTTTTTAAATCATATTTCTCGTTTAATAACTAAATGGGTGGTGCCAAGCCCACGTATTATACTTCGTTCGAAAGCTGAACTAATTTCCAACATTTCACAAAAAGTTTGAACAAAATCGGTGCAGCCGTTTCCAAGTTATAAGGCTTTAAACAATTTCCAAAATCAAGATTTGCTTGCTGAGGTTTCTGGGCGCCTGGTATTTTGCTAACATTTTTATATTGGCATGAATTTCCAATGACGACCACAAAAATGAAGGTGAACTTATTTAGCTTATAACTAGAAAAATACTGCTCCGATTTTGGTCAAATTTTTTGCAAACATTGGGAAATTTCTTTAGCTTTGCGGGGATCGATAAATTAATGGGCGTGGCACTGCCCCTTTGATTAGAAAATGACTTTTAAAATCATATTTCTCGTTTAATAACTAAATGGGTGGTGCCACGCCCACATATTATACTTCGTTCGAAGGCTGAATTAATTTCCAACATTTCACAAAAACTTTGAACAAAATCGGTGCAGCCGTTTCCAAGTTATAAGACTTTAAACAATTTCCAAAATCAAGATTTGCTTGCTGAGGTTTCTGGGCGCCTGGTATTTTGCTAACATTTTTATATTGGCATGAATTTCCAATGACGACCATAAAAATGAAGGTGAACTTGTTTAGCTTATAACTAGAAAAATACTGCTCCGATTTTGGTCAAATTTTTTGCAAACATTGGGAAATTTCTTTAGCTTTGCGGGGATCGATAAATTAATGGGCGTGGCACTGCCCCTTTGATTAGAAAATGACTTTTTAAATCATATTTCTCGTTTAATAACTTAATGGGTGGTGCCACGCCCACATATTATACTTCGTTCGAAAGCTGAACTAATTTCCAACATTTCACAAAAAGTTTGAACAAAATCGGTGCAGCCGTTTCCAAGTTATAAGGCTTTAAACAATTTCCAAAATCAAGATTTGCTTGCTGAGGTTTCTGGGCGCCTGGTATTTTGCTAACATTTTTATATTGGCATGAATTTCCAATGACGACCACAAAAATGAAGGTGAACTTATTTAGCTTATAACTAGAAAAATACTGCTCCGATTTTGGTCAAATTTTTTGCAAACATTGGGAAATTTCTTTAGCTTTGCGGGGATCGATAAATTAATGGGCGTGGCACTGCCCCTTTGATTAGAAAATGACTTTTAAAATCATATTTCTCGTTTAATAACTAAATGGGTGGTGCCACGCCCACATATTATACTTCGTTCGAAGGCTGAATTAATTTCCAACATTTCACAAAAACTTTGAACAAAATCGGTGCAGCCGTTTCCAAGTTATAAGACTTTAAACAATTTCCAAAATCAAGATTTGCTTGCTGAGGTTTCTGGGCGCCTGGTATTTTGCTAACATTTTTATATTGGCATGAATTTCCAATGACGACCATAAAAATGAAGGTGAACTTGTTTAGCTTATAACTAGAAAAATACTGCTCCGATTTTGGTCAAATTTTTTGCAAACATTGGGAAATTTCTTTAGCTTTGCGGGGATCGATAAATTAATGGGCGTGGCACTGCCCATTTGCTTAGAAAATGACTTTTTAAATCATATTTCTCGTTTAATAACTAAATGGGTGGTGCCACGCCCACATATTATACTTCGTTCGAAAGCTGAATTAATTTCCAACATTTCACAAAAAGTTTGAACAAAATCGGTGCAGCCGTTTCCAAGTTATAAGGCTTTAAACAATTTCTAAAATCAAAATTTGCTTGCTGAGGTTTCTGGGCGCCTGGTATTTTGCTAACATTTTTATATTGGCATGAATTTCCAATGACGACCACAAAAATGAAGATGAACTTGTTTAGCTTATAACTAGAAAAATACTGCTCCGATTTTGGTCAAATTTTTTGCAAACATTGGGAAATTTCTTTAGCTTTGCGGGGATCGATAAATTAATGGGCGTGGCACTGCCCATTTGCTTAGAAAATGACTTTTTAAATCATATTTCTCGTTTAATAACTAAATGGGTGGTGCCAAGCCCACGTATTATACTTCGTTCGAAAGCTGAACTAATTTCCAACATTTCACAAAAAGTTTGAACAAAATCGGTGCAGCCGTTTCCAAGTTATAAGGCTTTAAACAATTTCCAAAATCAAGATTTGCTTGCTGAGGTTTCTGGGCGCCTGGTATTTTGCTAACATTTTTATATTGGCATGAATTTCCAATGACGACCACAAAAATGAAGGTGAACTTATTTAGCTTATAACTAGAAAAATACTGCTCCGATTTTGGTCAAATTTTTTGCAAACATTGGGAAATTTCTTTAGCTTTGCGGGGATCGATAAATTAATGGGCGTGGCACTGCCCATTTGCTTAGAAAATGACTTTTTAAATCATATTTCTCGTTTAATAACTAAATGGGTGGTGCCAAGCCCACGTATTATACTTCGTTCGAAAGCTGAACTAATTTCCAACATTTCACAAAAAGTTTGAACAAAATCGGTGCAGCCGTTTCCAAGTTATAAGGCTTTAAACAATTTCCAAAATCAAGATTTGCTTGCTGAGGTTTCTGGGCGCCTGGTATTTTGCTAACATTTTTATATTGGCATGAATTTCCAATGACGACCACAAAAATGAAGATGAACTTGTTTAGCTTATAACTAGAAAAATACTGCTCCGATTTTGGTCAAATTTTTTGCAAACATTGGGAAATTTCTTTAGCTTTGCGGGGATCGATAAATTAATGGGCGTGGCACTGCCCATTTGCTTAGAAAATGACTTTTTAAATCATATTTCTCGTTTAATAACTAAATGGGTGGTGCCAAGCCCACGTATTATACTTCGTTCGAAAGCTGAACTAATTTCCAACATTTCACAAAAAGTTTGAACAAAATCGGTGCAGCCGTTTCCAAGTTATAAGGCTTTAAACAATTTCCAAAATCAAGATTTGCTTGCTGAGGTTTCTGGGCGCCTGGTATTTTGCTAACATTTTTATATTGGCATGAATTTCCAATGACGACCACAAAAATGAAGGTGAACTTATTTAGCTTATAACTAGAAAAATACTGCTCCGATTTTGGTCAAATTTTTTGCAAACATTGGGAAATTTCTTTAGCTTTGCGGGGATCGATAAATTAATGGGCGTGGCACTGCCCCTTTGATTAGAAAATGACTTTTAAAATCATATTTCTCGTTTAATAACTAAATGGGTGGTGCCACGCCCACATATTATACTTCGTTCGAAGGCTGAATTAATTTCCAACATTTCACAAAAACTTTGAACAAAATCGGTGCAGCCGTTTCCAAGTTATAAGACTTTAAACAATTTCCAAAATCAAGATTTGCTTGCTGAGGTTTCTGGGCGCCTGGTATTTTGCTAACATTTTTATATTGGCATGAATTTCCAATGACGACCATAAAAATGAAGGTGAACTTGTTTAGCTTATAACTAGAAAAATACTGCTCCGATTTTGGTCAAATTTTTTGCAAACATTGGGAAATTTCTTTAGCTTTGCGGGGATCGATAAATTAATGGGCGTGGCACTGCCCCTTTGATTAGAAAATGACTTTTTAAATCATATTTCTCGTTTAATAACTTAATGGGTGGTGCCACGCCCACATATTATACTTCGTTCGAAAGCTGAACTAATTTCCAACATTTCACAAAAAGTTTGAACAAAATCGGTGCAGCCGTTTCCAAGTTATAAGGCTTTAAACAATTTCCAAAATCAAGATTTGCTTGCTGAGGTTTCTGGGCGCCTGGTATTTTGCTAACATTTTTATATTGGCATGAATTTCCAATGACGACCACAAAAATGAAGATGAACTTGTTTAGCTTATAACTAGAAAAATACTGCTCCGATTTTGGTCAAATTTTTTGCAAACATTGGGAAATTTCTTTAGCTTTGCGGGGATCGATAAATTAATGGGCGTGGCACTGCCCATTTGCTTAGAAAATGACTTTTTAAATCATATTTCTCGTTTAATAACTAAATGGGTGGTGCCAAGCCCACGTATTATACTTCGTTCGAAAGCTGAACTAATTTCCAACATTTCACAAAAAGTTTGAACAAAATCGGTGCAGCCGTTTCCAAGTTATAAGGCTTTAAACAATTTCCAAAATCAAGATTTGCTTGCTGAGGTTTCTGGGCGCCTGGTATTTTGCTAACATTTTTATATTGGCATGAATTTCCAATGACGACCACAAAAATGAAGGTGAACTTATTTAGCTTATAACTAGAAAAATACTGCTCCGATTTTGGTCAAATTTTTTGCAAACATTGGGAAATTTCTTTAGCTTTGCGGGGATCGATAAATTAATGGGCGTGGCACTGCCCCTTTGATTAGAAAATGACTTTTAAAATCATATTTCTCGTTTAATAACTAAATGGGTGGTGCCACGCCCACATATTATACTTCGTTCGAAGGCTGAATTAATTTCCAACATTTCACAAAAACTTTGAACAAAATCGGTGCAGCCGTTTCCAAGTTATAAGACTTTAAACAATTTCCAAAATCAAGATTTGCTTGCTGAGGTTTCTGGGCGCCTGGTATTTTGCTAACATTTTTATATTGGCATGAATTTCCAATGACGACCATAAAAATGAAGGTGAACTTGTTTAGCTTATAACTAGAAAAATACTGCTCCGATTTTGGTCAAATTTTTTGCAAACATTGGGAAATTTCTTTAGCTTTGCGGGGATCGATAAATTAATGGGCGTGGCACTGCCCCTTTGATTAGAAAATGACTTTTTAAATCATATTTCTCGTTTAATAACTTAATGGGTGGTGCCACGCCCACATATTATACTTCGTTCGAAAGCTGAACTAATTTCCAACATTTCACAAAAAGTTTGAACAAAATCGGTGCAGCCGTTTCCAAGTTATAAGGCTTTAAACAATTTCCAAAATCAAGATTTGCTTGCTGAGGTTTCTGGGCGCCTGGTATTTTGCTAACATTTTTATATTGGCATGAATTTCCAATGACGACCACAAAAATGAAGGTGAACTTATTTAGCTTATAACTAGAAAAATACTGCTCCGATTTTGGTCAAATTTTTTGCAAACATTGGGAAATTTCTTTAGCTTTGCGGGGATCGATAAATTAATGGGCGTGGCACTGCCCCTTTGATTAGAAAATGACTTTTAAAATCATATTTCTCGTTTAATAACTAAATGGGTGGTGCCACGCCCACATATTATACTTCGTTCGAAGGCTGAATTAATTTCCAACATTTCACAAAAACTTTGAACAAAATCGGTGCAGCCGTTTCCAAGTTATAAGACTTTAAACAATTTCCAAAATCAAGATTTGCTTGCTGAGGTTTCTGGGCGCCTGGTATTTTGCTAACATTTTTATATTGGCATGAATTTCCAATGACGACCATAAAAATGAAGGTGAACTTGTTTAGCTTATAACTAGAAAAATACTGCTCCGATTTTGGTCAAATTTTTTGCAAACATTGGGAAATTTCTTTAGCTTTGCGGGGATCGATAAATTAATGGGCGTGGCACTGCCCATTTGCTTAGAAAATGACTTTTTAAATCATATTTCTCGTTTAATAACTAAATGGGTGGTGCCACGCCCACATATTATACTTCGTTCGAAAGCTGAATTAATTTCCAACATTTCACAAAAAGTTTGAACAAAATCGGTGCAGCCGTTTCCAAGTTATAAGGCTTTAAACAATTTCTAAAATCAAAATTTGCTTGCTGAGGTTTCTGGGCGCCTGGTATTTTGCTAACATTTTTATATTGGCATGAATTTCCAATGACGACCACAAAAATGAAGGTGAACTTGTTTAGCTTATAACTAGAAAAATACTGCTCCGATTTTGGTCAAATTTTTTGCAAACATTGGGAAATTTCTTTTGCTTTGCGGGGATCGATAAATTAATGGGCGTGGCACTGCCCATTTGCTTAGAAAATGACTTTTTAAATAATATTTCTCGTTTAATAACTAAATGGGTGGTGCCACGCCCACATATTATACTTCGTTCGAAGGCTGAATTAATTTCCAACATTTCACAAAAAGTTTGAACAAAATCGGTGCAGCCGTTTCCAAGTTATAAGGCTTTAAACAATTTCTAAAATCAAGATTTGCTTGCTGAGGTTTCTGGGCGCCTGGTATTTTGCTAACATTTTTATATTGGCATGAATTTCCAATGACGACCACAAAAATGAAGGTGAACTTGTTTAGCTTATAACTAGAAAAATACTGCTCCGATTTTGGTCAAATTTTTTGCAAACATTGGGAAATTTCTTTAGCTTTGCGGGGATCGATAAATTAATGGGCGTGGCACTGCCCCTTTGATTAGAAAATGACTTTTAAAATCATATTTCTCGTTTAATAACTAAATGGGTGGTGCCACGCCCACATATTATACTTCGTTCCAAAGCTGAACTAATTTCCAACATTTCACAAAAAGTTTGAACAAAATCGGTGCAGCCGTTTCCAAGTTATAAGGCTTTAAACAATTTCCAAAATCAAGATTTGCTTGCTGAGGTTTCTGGGCGCCTGGTATTTTGCTAACATTTTTATATTGGCATGAATTTCCAATGACGACCGCAAAAATGAAGGTGAACTTGTTTAGCTTATAACTAGAAAAATACTGCTCCGATTTTGGTCAAATTTTTTGCAAACATTGGGAAATTTCTTTAGCTTTGCGGGGATCGATAAATTAATGGGCGTGGCACTGCCCACTTGCTTAGAAAATGACTTTTTAAATCATATTTCTCGTTTAATAACTAAATGGGTGGTGCCACGCCCACAAATTATACTTCGTTCGAAAGCTGAATTAATTTCCAACATTTCACAAAAAGTTTGAACAAAATCGGTGCAGCCGTTTCCAAGTTATAAGGCTTTAAACAATTTCTAAAATCAATTTTTTTGCTTGCTGAGGTTTCTGGGCGCCTGGTATTTTGCATGATAATGAAGTTGCAAAGTTTGAATTGAGTACACGTATTTCTATTTACTACATATAACTATGGATGTGCTGGAGTGTGTTCGGAGTCCGTAATTTACAAAAAATTTAAACCCAATATAACACGTTTAGCGTTTTTACTTATTTTATTTACATTTTAATTTATTAAAAAAGTTTTATCTCATATGTTACACAAGTTACACTTAACTAAAAATATGCTGCGAAGTCATCTTAACTCAAAAATGCTAAATAGTTTAACTAGCATATTTTTCTCTCAATAGTCGTCTTAATATTTTTCCCGTAGGATTTTTCGGTATCTCATCGACAAATTTGACACCACCATCTAGTCTCTTATAGTGAGCTACTCGATCGCTCACATAATTATAAATCTCCTCTTCAGTGGCTTCCGCTTTAGGTTTTAAAATGACTAGAGCTTTAGGAGCTTCGCCGTTGCTTGCATGGGGTATACCAAAAACTGCAGCATCCATAATTTTCGGATGATGACGTAAAATAGCTTCTAATTCAGCGGGTGGTACCTGGAATGCTTTTACTTTAATCAATTCTTTCATGCGATCGGTTATATAAAAATATCCATCATCATCATAATGAGCTACATCTCCAGTACGCAGCCAACATCCTTCGTAAAAACTTTCCTTGGTGGCTGTCTCATTGTTTAGATAACCGGACATTACTTGAGGGCCACGTACACATAATTCACCAGATTGATTAGCGGGTAATCCTTTCGTTTCGCCATTATCGATTGAGACAATTTTCGCTTCTGTATTGCTCACTGGGAAACCAGTGGAAGCATAACGGGTATTGCTATATGGTGTAAGTAGAACTACTGGGCTTGTTTCAGTCATACCGAAGCCTTGAAGAAACTTCGTCTGAGGAAATCTATGATAAACGATTTTGGATAAATTCTTTTTCACATTAAAATATTTTTCGATTATTTACTTTTTTAAGAAACGTTCTACATCCGTAAGACCCAAGGGAGCGGCACCCGAGAATACCGTATGCATGCTGGAGGCCATTTCTGTGGTTAATTTTGCACTATTGATCATAAATAAAACTAAAAAATATTTGCTTACATCAGTCACACGTTTGATGCAAATTTATATTTCAAAATATTTTTACTTAGGGGAGGCACCAAATTCATAATTGTCGCCTTATAATCCGTAAAACATTTAATTAAATCGTCCGGTTTAAATTGTGGCATTGTTACCAGTTTACAACCTAAACTTAAACGGGCCATCATTACCACCGTCAAACCATAGATGTGGAAGAAAGGTAGAATGGCTGGTATCACCTCTTGTTCTACAGAGTCGATCGGTAAAACTGTTTGAATTTGTTCCGCGTTCATTGTAATGCATTTATGGGGCAACATTACGCCTTTGGGTAGACCCGTGGTGCCCGATGAAAACGGCAAAAACACCAAATCATCCGGTTTAATATCGTACTGTTTTAATTGACTGTAGTCGAAACTGTCACCCGGTGTAAATAGTTCATTAAAGTCTACAGCATTATCTGGCATACGATCAGTAGACTTAAGCCGTAAGCAAGCTATAGGTATAGATTTTTGGGATAATTTACAGGCTTCCAAAAGAACGGGATATCCATCACAAGTACCGATTAAAAACTTGGCGTTACTAAATGACAACTGGCGGGAAATTTCCTCTGAAAAGAGAAATAATATAAATAACGAATAAATAAATTGCGCAAGTAAGTGTTTAGTAATTAGTAATTATGTAAAAAAGTAAGTCTTGGTTTTTGGCATAACTTGTGCTGCTAAGTGGCCAAGTGGTGTAGGGTATTAAATTGTCGACTATTTCATTTTTACTTGTTTTTGATTAAAGTGATACAAATTAAAAAGAAATACAACAAACAAACAAACAACAACAACAACAACAAATCAACCAACCTCCCAACTAACACAAAAATGTAAACAGAAAAATTGTTACGGCTTCTCGATGAGATGAATTAGGTTTTTTTCTTTTTTTTTTTTTTAAGTATATTACATGTTTGTTCCATATTGTGATTCATGTGATTGCGGGATTTTATTGTAAATCTTCTCATAACCTTGACCAAAGTTCAGTTGGGTTTAAAAATTGTACCAACTAGTGAATAGTTTCAACTTGTGCTAAGGTTTGCTACTCTTACCGGCTGTATAGATGGGATTGATGGTGGTAACGGTAAGGCCAGCTTCTATAGTGCCCAATACGGCTCCTGGATATTCAGGAGTATTGGGCATACATATGGCTACAACATCACCCTGCTGCAAGCGGAATTGTTTCTGTAAACGTACCGCCAGAGCGGCACTACAATCGCGTAATTCAGCATATGTGTACTGGCGGCCGGTGATCACATCCACCTGATAACAAGTGAAAATAAAAAGTTTAATAAAATTTACAATTGTTTGTTAATCGAGGCAATGGCGTATTGTATCATTTTCTCTTCTTCTCTACAGTTGAATGTTTATTTATTTATTTATTCAATAGGAGAATTTCGCATAATCTTAATTCAGCAGTATTTTCACTCATTCTGTGACACAGTTCATGACTTTAATTAAATATTTTATATTTTTTCTATAGCATGCATTTAAGCTATAAGTACTTGTATATATTTTTAGAAATTATTTCAAATTCAATGTAAATCATTAAATTTGATTTACGTGTAAAATTGTTGTAATTGAATCCTAATTGTCCAATATCGCCAAAGTGCCACGCCCATAATCGATAAACATCTTTCTAGCAGCCATCAAAACCAAGTCACGAAGTTGAATGTTGGTACATCTATTTATAAATAGCCCAAAACTGATGCAACATGAATGGGCTTCAAATTTTTAAAAGTACTCTATTTGGTACAGAATCTGACTTGTTAGTTGGTACGCAGTACATAAATTATAGAGAACTACCATGCCTCCGTTTTTGTAAATTTCTTAAATTTTGTTCTTTATCTTATCATATGGGGGTATGTATTACTTTGCCCACAAGGGTATATATTTTGATGTATTGAATCGTGCTAGCCATGATATGTCTGTCTGTCCATCTTTAGTGTGTGGTCATACAACTTGAGATTTCGCTTTCAAACTTGCGGTGGTTGCTATTGAAATTAACCAAAGTGGGAAAAGCGACACACCCCTAATACAACATAAAGTAAAAAAATGAACAATTTTCTTAAGAATTTTCTTCATAATACTCGTATTGGTACAAATACTCCAACGAACGCTGGATTTTTAAGATTGAAAGTTAGCCAAATGAAAAGTTTTTACTTGTTACACTCACACACTGGTTTTTGTGCGATTTTTTTTATCAAATTCAATTTAAATTGACAAGTTATAAATAAATCATCGCTGCTACACTCCGTAAAGTTAACTTTTAGATACATTTTGAAAAAATTGAAAACGATGAAATTTGCAAAAAGGTTTCGATATTGGATTGTTATAGCAATTATTGAAATAAAACAACAGACATTAAGTGCTATTATGCGGTCCCCATCCACAAAAATAGATTTAGCAAAGCACTTGTTTAACTTTTTTTGAGACTTGAGGCATAACAATAACATGTATACGCGATTATATTGGATTGGTTTACGATTTTTAGATAATTGCAATCTTCATCAACATTTTTATCAATTTTACATATTTTCACCGGCACAATAAACGATAATTATTATCACTTTTTGCAACATTATTCTCTTGCGAAATTTCTTGAAAATATTTGGACAAGGTGTGCAATCAAGGTGCGATTGTTATCTTTATTGTTTTATTGGCGTTATATGTACAAGCGTCACTTACTGTGGCGACTTTATGTTGCCATTTATGTATGCCTTGCCAAACATATTTATCCACCGTTATGTTGGGCACTGCAATGTCTTCGAAAGGCGAAGATCTGTAGTAGCCATCTTTCTCATCATAATGTAAATATTTGTCTTTTTGTTTCTTGATGTTTGGCTCTGTGGTAGTGCTGCTGGCACTTGAAGGATTTGCAGCAAAAGATATGTACCGTTTTAAGTATAAATTAAATAATAAATTTTGATAATCATTGCGCGCCATACGTTGACATTGAGCCGCTAAACATTTATAAATAGAAGGCATCCCTCTTATGCTTTTTATTGCAGTTTATTTAAAATTATTTAAATTAAATGATTAAAATTAAAAAAACCAGTTATTAAGTTATTTTGAAATTTAAAAAAATCAAAAAAAAAAAACCAAAACAAATTTGTGTTCACCCGCTTAGCATGACTTTTTTGAAACAACAACGATAAACAACTAACACCAGCGCCATGGTGCCGTGAGGCATCGAACTTGTCCGCTGCTTTTCCTTAAACTCAGTCAAATATATTCACATGCAAACTTGAAAATTGAGATTTTTTTATCTCTAAGGAGAGTTTGTGGTCTTTGCGTTATTCTCAATTTTATATATAAATAAATATTTTTCTTGTTCTGCCTGTAAGGTTTTTTCTCTCTTGTTGTTATATTTCTTTTAGTGTGTAGGGTACAAGGTAGTTATAAAAATATAAATTTAGAGTACAATAATTCTCTTTTATAATAAAAAAAAGGCCACTGTTAGGAATGCTGTGCACTTATCGTTCATTGATGCATATCAAAGTCCAGTTGACTTTATGAAATAGACAATAGAAGAATTGTGTGTGAATGTAGTGCCATCAGTTTAAATGATGTTTGTGAAATTTATTCCATGAAATAACCACTCACAGTGTGATGCTGAAGACCTCTAAACATTGACGTCGTGTATCTGTTTATTCTTGACACTCTGACACAAAAATTGAGATAATGAGCTGAAATTGTGGAGAAACGTTTTTAGTTTTTGTGCCCTGGTTTCTACTCACATTGTCAAGTGACAAGAATCGACAAAAAATCTGTTGCAGTAACAAAAATAATTATTAAATAATTAATTGCAATTAAAAAATTACAGTCACGCAAACAATTCTATTTAATTTATATTTAACATGACTGTTGAGGTAAATTGCATTTCGTTCCTTAGTGGTCGTTAAAAGGGGACGCAACTGTTTATGGCGTATATCACGTGGTCATCCAAAGATTTGATCCAAGCCAATTGCTAATTAACAACATAAATTATTTTGGATGATATTTACCCAAAAAACAGTGAAACACTATCACATTTTTCTATAGAATGCAACAATTAATTTGTGTTGCTGTTGATTTCTTGAATTTCTCTAATCAAAAATATTGATATGAAAGCGTTTTGGACTTTGTGCCACATAAATTAAAGTCAATGTAGAGAGACCTGCTATGCATTGATAGAATATATAAAAAGAAATGTTTGCACGTGTTTATACTTTTTTTTTATACTCTCGACATAAAATATACTAAACGCGACTGTCTGATGCTGTTATATATATATATCAAAATAGTAAGTTTTGAGATAATAAGCTTAAATTTTGTATAGAGACTTTGAGTGTTTGCACACAGATTTCTATATAAAATAGGTACAATCGTTCAAATGCCACGCCCACAATTGATAAAAATCTACTTATCGGCTGCGAATTTAAAATTTTGTATACACATCTACATGTATACTATACATCAATGTTTCAATATTTCTGTCACAAAAATTGACCTATGAACTTGAAGTTTGGTACACATATGTATTCATAGTTATTCCATCCATTGATGTGTTAAAAATTGACATGTTTGGAACACAGACACGCCCAAAATATATGAAAATAAAACCAAACTTAACGTAAAACTGACACGTAATCCATATGATATATATATGCCACCTATTAGTTCTGGAGCGTATTCAAGATTTGCCCTAATCCAATTTTAGGTTTTTTACTTGCTTAAAAAACGTTGCTTTTAGGCAAGAAGAGAATATAGTTAAAAATGTTGCTATTTAGTGTTTGAAAAATGCTTCTTATGCAGAATTTATCAATTTTGTATCAAATAATGCTAAATAAACTCATGGTGCGAGTGACATTGCATATCGCCAATGTTATGATAAGTTTTATTTTGAACAATGTGTTGCCAATACGTAATTTGTAATTATGGCCATTTTTTTATCTATATATAATAATGGGGTGATCTTAGATTGATAACTTTGTTGTAACCCAATAAAGCTGGTTGCGTTCAACATAGCTATCGATTGTGCAGTGGATATGACAGGTATTGGATTAGGTTAGGTTAGGTAACCTAAATTTCTCCCATTTGAACTGACTCATTTTACATATTAAATTGTTTTGGCTCAGGAGTACCCTCTCAGTCCTTTTTGATTCATATTAAACGCGACGAATATGTTCTGTTTGAGTTTCAATTCAGTAAAAGTTTGTTTTTAGATTAAAGAAAAGCTTTAGTATAAAAATAAATAAGCAAAGATGTCGTTGCCACAGAGTTAAGCAAATGTTTAACTTATTATTACTTCCTCAAGCATCAAGTGAAAGGCTTTTAAAGCTTTTTTTGTGTATTAACTGCGAAGGCAGAAAAGTTGTGAGCAAAGCTTAAAAAGTTTCATATGAAAACACTCTGACTATTCGTACCAATAAAGAAAATATTTTGCCATTTAAAAAAACAGTAAGAATTAATGTACCTACAAAGATAAACCTCAACTTACACGATATATCTAATAATTCATATTCCTTGTTACCTATAACTTTTAACCATATGCTCTGATTGTACTAAGTAACGGTAATAAGTGAAGTAGGGCTCATCGAATGCTGTATAAATGTAAAGACTAACTGCTTGTGTTAATAAATTTTTAATCTAAAGCTAATCAAAAACAAATGATGAATAGTACCGTTGGTTAACTATATATGTGCGAGGCAATACCATATAAGATTCTTCGTGAAATATCATTATATGAGACAGGGTTCTAAAAATGGTTCAATTCGATCTATTCTCAATAGGGTTCCCTTTAGGAACTAATACATGTTCTTATCCAAACTTGACAGAAATGTTGGTAGACTCAAATTTTTGCTTAGTTTTGAAATTGGGCAAAATCGGTGAACCGTCACGCCCCCATTGCAACAAAAACTGTAAGGGAATCAATTTTTAAAGCAAATTTTCCATATTACTTATATAGTACAGAAGATATATTGACATAGATACTCCTTGAGAAGTTGAGTTTTCAGAAAAATATAGATTTTTTCCCTGTTCTTTATTATTTAAATGATCTGAGGAGACCAGAATATAATTGTACGGGGCTCGGGGTTGTATTTACACTTTCAAAATTATTGCGACACCTAGGAAGAGGCCTCAGAAATGTTGCCTTGATCAGCACCAAATTCCGAACCAACTTTTCATTTATGTCTGTCTCTTAGTCTGTGGCTCTGCTGTTCCAAAAGTTGGGATATCTCTCTAATTTCTAATACTTCATAAAAGTATTGATAAACGTTGGTACTAAAAAATCGGTCAAAAGGAACGCTTGTAGTACAATGAAAACTGAAGAGAAGAAATTTCTTCAGAGTATTTTTCATAATAATGAAAATTGGAACATATATCACATATTAATGGATGGGATTAATAGAGATTTTTTACATGTTTCTTTATACGCAAATATTTCAGGTAATCAAAGGACTGGATCAGCTGTTTCACTTCATAATATTCACCACTTTTCTGTCAAAACCCTAACCACTGTTGCTTCTAAGCATCTGCGCTGTAAGGCATTAACGAACAAGTTTTATTTTGGTGGCAAAGCAAGGCCACCGTTAAACCGGCTTGTAGTCTATTAACGGTACTGAAGAGACACCAGGCAACAACAAACTGTGGTGAGTTTATTAGAAATTGAGAGGACATGTTGAGTTTGTGTTGAATTAAAGTAAAAAGAGTAAAGGAATAGTTGTAGTCTACTTTTAGGTGCGTATCGGAGCGTAACGTAGAACGCGTGACGGAAGTTATTATTATTTTTTTTTTGTTTAAAAAAAAATAGAATTTCAATGAAATAAAAATAAATAATTTATTGAAAAAATATATAGAATATAAATAGAAGAAGAAATAGAAATGTTCCAAGGAAAAAAATTGGATAAAAGAAGAACCTTTCTAAACGGAATCGTGTGTTCCTAAAGGAAAATAGAAAATTTGATTTTGTGTTTGTGTCTATTGGAAAATATTGTGTAATGGTAACAGAAAAGTGGAGCAGCACATATGTATTTTTTTTGGTGAAGTAAGAAAAAAAAAAAGAAAAAGAAAAACTTTTGTTTTTTTAAAGTTGTTGGAATAACACACATACGCATTCCTAAAGAAATTCATTTGGAGTTAAATCGGAAGGTATGTGAAATATTTGTTAAATGAAAATTTTTTGGTGAAAGATTTCTTTTTAGAAAAATTTAATTTAAAGTTTTCCATTTCTAAAGGAATTCTACTCCTTGCTTCCTTTTCAGATTGTTATTATTATTCTTTGTGAAAAGTGTTCTGTGCCGTTTCTTGTTTCATAATAGTCGAAAAAAAAATGCTCAAAATAATTGCATCGGTGGTAACTTTACTAGGAGTCTATATTTGACGCCTTTTATATGTTTCTCTTTAAATTTTTCATTTTTTATGTGTTTGTATGTGTTGTTTAAAGAAGCACACATGTGAAAACACAAAGTTCATACATGTGGAATGAATGGAACTTTATTTTATAACTTTCTCAACAGAGCGGAGTTCATTACTTGGTTATTCATGCATGCTTTCTCCAATAAAATTCTTCATCTTCTTTTAAAGTATTTGCATAAATGTCATTGACGTTCATCTCTTTTTCATTTAATGATGAATTTTTAAAAACTTTTAATGAAAACATGCAAAATAAATCGGATTCATGGAATGTTTCTTTTCTTTTAGAAAAGAGGGTTAGACCTCATTTTAATTAGCTTCCAGGTACAAATAGTGGACATGGCAGGTACTCTCTACACTTCAAAAAAGTCGAATTCTACGCCATAAATGTTTTTTTTTTTTGGATATTGCGGGTGTGGGCCTACTTTTGGCACATCGATGAACGGACTGCATATAAATGCATTTGAGAAAATTTAATTTATAGTAAAATATTTAAGGACAATAAATATATTTTTGCAAAATTGTGGGCGTGGCCTTTTTATCGATTGCGTTCAATTTCAATAACACCTTTCTACAGAAACGAGAAATGTTTGTACAAAGCTTTCCCTTCATATCTAAATATGGAAGCATTCCAATAATAATAGGTAGACACATGGACTTATGGAAGCATTGGCCTAGATCAATATAGATTTTGATGTTGATAAGGAATATATATATATTAGAAAAGTTTGTGAAGTCTTTAATATCTCCTTCTAGGTCTAGACAAAATAAATCATGCTAGATTATTAAATTAAAGTAACATTTAAATACTTTTTCATTCAGATTATCAACTAAAGTGGAAGAAAGTAATGAAAAGAAATCATATTTGATTGAAGTTTAAACTTGTATAACTACAACTGATGCACTGAATCTCTTTGATTAGTTTATATATGAATTGTCATGCAAAAGAAAATTATTAAATTTTTAACTCTTATTGCATTATAGACGTGACCAGTTCCCAATGTTTGGTTTCAAAAATATGTTTCCGATCAGACGGACATTTAGATATTGCTAGATGGAGTCTCCAATTTATGACAATCAAAAATGTCTTTGTTCACTGCAAACGTGAAGCACTAAGCACCAGTTGTCTTTTCCAAAATGTCTAACTCGACTCTTTAAAACTAAACTAGTATTAACAAGTGCAAAATCATTTAAAAAAAAAAAAATTGTCCATTCGAACAAATATTCTGAATTTAATCTTAAAAAAAAAAAAAAGTTAACA
Source organism: Crataerina pallida (assembly GCA_949710015.1). Classification (NCBI taxonomy): domain Eukaryota; kingdom Metazoa; phylum Arthropoda; class Insecta; order Diptera; family Hippoboscidae; genus Crataerina; species Crataerina pallida. The sequence goes on along the minus strand of OX453291.1, from coordinate 3,375,448 downwards.
ATTTCTTTATTCTTGTTCTTCACAGAGTTGTAACAATTGCAACGTTTATTATAACGCAAAAACTCCAATCAGTTAATATTTAGAATTTTCCATATTTTCCTAAGAAATTTTATATTCTGAGCTTAGCGTTTTATTTATTTTTCTCACTTCTGTAACAAATTTCAGTTCAATAAGTCAATGTCAGTTTCGAGTAATAGAGATACGGATTCGTTTGGCTGTATCGATTTAGATGGAGTCTGTAAAGCCTACCCGTTAATATACTCTCCTCCCCGCTTCTTTGTTTGATTTGTTTGTTTTTTCTTTTTGCAAAGTCTTACGGTGTCAATAAAACGTAAAATAATTCAATTGCTTATCGCATGAGTGTGTACATTTATGTGTGTGTGTGTGTATAACAAAAAGTATTCATCTTGCAGTTGATCTATTAATTATTCAAAAGCTTTACATGTCCTTACAAGCTTATGCATGCAAAACTACCCCATAAATATAGACCATCTGTGTATATGTGTATGTGTGTATTCATATGTGAAAGAATGCCAGTTGGTTGGCTTACACACATGCATACATTTCTTTTCATTATATAAATTAATGCAATGAAGTCAACTGTAGCGTAGTATCGAGTGAAAAACCTGACAAAAAAAACCTTTTTACTGTTATGTACACACACATATACTTGACGCTATTCAAGCATGTCTATAATCGTGTTTGCAGAGAATAGAATGTGTATCATTTTTACTATTTTTATACTCTGGAGTGGTCTACAAAGTTTGATATTCCATTTGCAACATCCTGAAGAAGGCTTCAGGCACCCTACAAAGTAGATATATTCTTGATCAGCATCAAAAACTAAGTCGATCTAGACATATATGTCCGTGTGTCTGTCTCTTGATGTCATTCTCACGGTCGTAAATTTTATGCAGACACTTTTTTTTTAAATTCTAAATTTGCTGTGCATATGTTTAGTTATCTCATCAATCGATGTGCTAAAAATGGGCATGGTGGCGAATAACAAATAAGCCCATAATTTACAAAAACCCATACTTAACTTAAAACTCAACTTGCAAGGTGATACGCATATTATTAGAGGGCGTAGTTATATACAAGCCACGCCCATATTTTGTATGTAGACAATTTAAGATTTGGCTTAAGCTGACTTGTTTTACTTCACATCGTTTTACTTATATTTGCTTAAGCAAGTGTGCTTATAATATAAACAAAAGGGAACATTTGTCGTCTTTTATCTACAAGATGGTCTTAGTCTTAATTGTTTTTGTTGTTAGTGTTTATTTTTGTGTTTGTTCTGCATAATATAATAATGGTTATAAGCCGTAGCTACAATTTACAAACAAATAAAAAAATCTATACAAGTTTATTCAACTTGATTTAAAACTGGAACACCCTGTATATTTATATATAAACTTTGTAAACTTTAAACATTGCGTGCCTATGTCCGATTACAACTGTGAGGGAGTGGCTGTTATCAGATGTGGCTCATTTCCAGCTCATTAATGACTAAAGTAAATATTAATACATTTATAAAATTTCTATTTTTGAATGCTAAGTATGCTAAGTATGTTGTAAGTACCGTTTGTTTTGCCAAGAGAGAGGGTTTAAGGATCAGGAATCAGTATCAAAACCGAAATTGGTCGAAGGGGTCGTCAACTTTGAGATATTGAGCTGTAATTTTGTACAAACATTTCTAGTTAGTGTACTTAGTAGGTTTCCATTTAAAATGGGCGAAATCGTTTACTAGATTTTTATTCAATATAATAATTTCAATCAGACTGTACGTTCTGTCTGTAAATTTTTGCGCAAGCTATGGGTTGTATTTTATGAGATATTTGGATGAATTTTAGCCCAAAGAGAAGCTCTATTGAAAATGAATTGAATTATTTTTAGAATCCCTTCTTAAATAAGATTGTAACATAATTTAAGAAACTAAGTAGTGAGGGGCATTAAATGGTCGGGCTAGACCGTCTTAAAATTTTTAATTAAAAATTTTATTGGTACAGACTAGATCGACTCGACTATTGATGCTGAGCTCATAATTATTTTGATGATTTTTAATACTTTGCGATATTAAATTATTGGTTTATATTAAAACTTTAAATCTCTCTCAGAAGGAACAAGATTCGACTGAGCATATTTATAACGGTATTACATATGGTAGAAACATTTGATAAATGAAAAGCATTCGTCCAGGATGATTTTTCTAAAGACTTTTGATAATTTTGCAAAAAAAAAATTATATGAAAATTTCAATGATAAATCTTGCAAATTACAACCTACATGTGTTACGTATGATTTTATATTCCTTAAATGTCATATTAAATATCTAACATAAAAGTAATTTGGAAAATAGCATTTCTATCCAGAAGCCATAGAAATACGTTTTTCTTATAGATGAAAAAAAAAAAAAATGAAATTAAAGCAAAAGCCTCTTAAAAATATTTATCGTTAATGCACATAAATGTGATTTTCTTTATAATTAAGAGTGACAACGCTTAAGAAAGTGCGCTTAATCGATCGCCTTTTTTTAAGTTATTTATAAAGATTATACTTCAATATGAAAATAAAAATCAGAATATGAAAAAAGAAATTGAAAAAGCAAGTAAATGCCATCATTATCCACTTACGAAATAGAGAGCAACAGAATTTTATTTCTTCAATTAAAGCAAGAAATGCGAGAAATTTATTTTTACCGCTAATTGTTATATTTTTGTCGCTTGTGAGCGTAATGCTTGAACGATTTTTATTAAATTAACAGAAATTTCTGTACAGAAATTTAAATTGTTTACAAAATATCAGCTCACAATATCTAAAAATATACGATCGCAATAGCTCCAACAGCAGATGGACGTACGGACACAATTTTTCTCTTTTTTTTTTATTTTTTTTTATTTCTTCATTTACAATATAATTGTATATTAGACTACATTTTCTAAAAGGAAAAGTTTTAAACATTTGAATGTGTCATTTCCTTTTCTTACTTTGCTTCCTTTCTGCTTCACCCCAACGTGGGAAAACGTGGTGTCTAGTGGGAAAATCGATTTTTTTGTTCAACTTGGCATTTTGTAGAGAGAATTTATTGTGTAACGTGTGTGTTTTTATTATGCTCAATTAACTACTTCAGGCTGTGTGTAGGCTGTGTGTAGTTTTCATAACAAAAACTTGTAATTGTTAAAATAAAATATGAAGCAGAAATAGAGAGAAAAGAAAACTTTTGCTTCATTTTTTTTGTGTGTTTTTTCCTAATCATTTAAACCACTTGAGCACTTGTCTTGACTTTATAATTATTATTTAAACATTTATAATTACGTACCATACATATGGTTGTGAAAGAATTTTGTAGGAAAAACTTTTGTTATAACTTAAGCCGGCCCTTTGAGATACAAAAAACAAAAGTTATTACCTATTTGTTGTTGTTGTTGTTGTTGTTTAGAAAACTTTTAAATATTTTATTAGTTATTAAGCAAATCTTTTGTTTATTTTTCTTTTAAAGAAAAACTTCATGAAAAAAGCATCAAATGTGATTTTGTCACACAAAAAACAAAACTGTGGACGACCAAGGGACACACTGTTTTTTTATAATCTTCATACATCATATATACATAATAAAGTTTTAAATGGCTTTAGTTATTATAAAGTTTTCTGTTTTCATTTCATAAAGCACATTTTTATTGAGATTACATGGGTTTAAGGTTTTTGTGTAAAACTCTTTGTTGTTCACTAATGATGACTTTAAATTAAATTTGAAAAAGTCACTTTAATAAAAACAAATAAAAATGATATAATCGGTCAAGCCCGACCATTTAAATCCTACATTATTTAAATTACTCTACAATTATTTTGGTTGTTTCGGTAAACGCAAGACACTGCCGTGTAAGTCACTTTGTGATATATAAATATACGAGAAAGGGTTCTAAAATAGTTTAATTGGGTCCAAATTTAGTTCAGCCAAAATTTTGTAACAAAATTTTAAGAAATTCGATTTTTTGCTATGTAAAGACTTTCATTATAAAAGAGTTCTAAAAATGAATACAAAAATAGAGAAAATTCTTTCAGTAGCTGAGTGAACAAGGTTTTGTCTTAGTAAACTCTCTGCTCGCTGTAGAACACAATTTCAAATCCAGTTGAGGAAAAAAGTATAAAAGAGTTTTTTCAGCTGGAATCCGGAACTCCTGTGCTGCGATGGGTTGGTAACCCATCGCCAGTTTAAAATATTACGAAGGAGGTCGTTGTTGATCCGATAGGCGAATTTCAGCATTTAAGCTTGTAAAAAGCCCTACATTATTATTATAAAAATAGAGCAAAAGAATCTTAAAAAATTAACCAATCAGGATGGACCTACGGACATGATTAAATTTATTATGATTTTGATTCCAAGCCAATCGATGTAATTAAAGATGGGTGTGGCGTTTGCTATTTAGTAGTTACAAACAAACGCATCTTGTTCCATTTTATGTTGCAGGCTATAAAGTCTATTAAAAAATTGAAAAGACCTTGAGTTGAGTTTTTTTTTCTTATGTGTGTACATAAAGTTTTGCTTTTTACACTTCTTAAATTCAAGGCAAACTTAAACATTTTTGTAAACTATTTTACAATTTTACCCAAAAGTATGCATTTTTCCCTCTGAAGAAAAAAACCACCCAAAGAAAAACTAAACTAAACTGAATTTATGAACATTTTATTGTTTCATTTCTCTTTCATTTAACAGCATTTTTTACGATATCTACAGTATAAAAACTAATTTGGTTTAAGGCAAATCTTAAACATCCTCTACATGTACGCAGCAAAGAGTGGGCGTGGCAGTTACATGATTAAGCCTTCTAATAATCAGCTGGCAAGTTGAGCGTGTCGATTGTACGACTACGCCCACTTCTCCCACATTGATGGATAGAGTACTTTTATAAATGAATACTTCAACTTAAATAAATTTTAGTTCATAATTTTACCCAATCGAAATAGAGCTCAGAAGCCAGAAGTCTGTGTATAAACTTTTAGCTGAATATCTCAAAATTTACGACTGTAAGACAGACGCACGGACATACACGTCTAAAACGACTCAGTTTTTGATACTAACCAAGAATATATATGCTTTGACGTCTTCTCCTAGATGTTGCCAAAGGAATGACAAACTTTGCACACCCCTCATCTTAGGTAGAGGATATTAAAAGCACTCCATCCATTCACTTGGATGGATGTGCGCGATATTGCGTTCTTATATACTCTAAAGATATATTTTTATTTCATACGAATATAAACACTTACATAAAAAAAGGAGAAGAAGAAGAAAGAATGCAGTATTAACATCCTCCACACTGCACACATACATACAAACGCAACACTTTGGTGCCATAAAGTTGCACAATAATAATTGTGGCGCCAATACATAAGTACAACGCATACATAGTCATGCAGTCACAATGGCAAAAAAGGGTTTTTCCATTTATCTATTTGTTTATAAATATTTTTTGGTGCTGAGAGTTTCTACGTAGTATTTATACGTACATCTTACAATGACCTGACAAAATAAAAGTCCGCTCTAATTTTTCACTGTTAACATGAAAGGCACAAAAACTGAGTCAAGTGTTTGGCATAGTTCTTCGCATCGCATCGCAAAATAAATCATTTACAAAAATAAATAAATAATAAACAAGCAACAACAATATATACAAATTTATGTTGTAGATTTTTGACATGATGTTTTTGTTTTAAAACTGCAGGAAGTAACAAGAAAAAAGCAATCAAACAATCGTGCAAGAACGATAGTGATGATGTTCAAAAAAAGTCAGTGCGAATCGTAAGATTGTTGCTTCTAAGTGGTGCAATAATTTTCACCTCTACTTTCCTTTTTCAGGGTGTGACAACAGTTCAAATTTGCTTCGAAAACCACCTTTTAGGGAATCATTAGCTCCCCACATTGGCCCGAGTCTTTAATGCATGATTCCGACAGTATTAACATGGATGTAAAAGTGAAAAATGGATGAGATGGGATAGATCGTCGTGGCCCATTTCAACTGACAACGCATTTTAATAGTGACACGTTTTCTTTTATGCAAACTTTAAGAATCAAAGCAAAACCTGCTAGCGCACCATTCAGGAAAATCATCATACACTGTTAGGCGACATTTTAATATATGTACAATGTCACTGCAGAGCGTTTCTTATTTACTTTATTTATGGAATAAGTCAGTCACCAGAAATTGGATTGCATTGGATTGCACTCAGTTTTGGTTAAAACAAATTAAATTCTTTCACCACATTTCAGTACAAAACAATGAAACATTGTATGAACTACAACTAATGTTATTTTGAAGGTCAATTGTTTTATTACTCTCCTCAATATTACAAAACAAGGAGAACAATGTCAGTAGCGTACCATTGAAGGATAACAAGAAAAATGATAGCAAATAAAAAACTCCATTAATGTTTTGGCATCATATCCTTGTGTGTCACTTAACGAATTTCGTCTTCGTCTTCGTCTTCGTCTTCTTTTTTTTGCTTTTTCTTTTCGACTCTTAAAATGCTTACTTGTGTTGCACATTGATGTGTAAAAGTAATAATTCATACCCGATATGTCTTCTAACGCATAATTCACATTACGTGTGAGTTGGCAAAGAATGCTCAACAATTTTTATTCAATTGTTGTTAATAGAAAACCATTTACGGCTAGAAGATTCAATCATAAGATTGGCATAAACTATAAGCAAAATTCAACAGATTGTATTGGTTTGTGTTACGAAGAATTTTAATGGCAGCAATACTACAAAGAAAGTTATCGCCTTAAAGCGTTTATGTGAAATCAGTTGAAATATTGAATTTCCAACTTTTCAAATCGAAATTACAATATTTATACCCTGCACCACTTGAGGCAAAGGAAATATTAAGTTGTGCACCCATTTCTATATATTAGCATGATTTTCACGATTTTTTTTTGCATGATTTTTTAAAAAACTTATACTCCGTTTTTGGTCAAATTTTTTGCAAACATTGGGAAATTTCTTTAGCTTTGCGGGGACCGATAAATTAAGGGGCGTGGCACTGCCCATTTTCTTAGAAAATGACTCTTAAAATCATATTTCTCGTTTGGTGGTGCCACGCGCACATATTACACTGCGTTTGAAAGCTGAATTAATTTACAAGAATAATATCGAGGAAAAGTAATTTCCTTCATTTCAAACCTGTTATTAATAACTTTCCCCTATTTACACACAATTCCGCCTCATTCCCGCCACCGCCACCACCATTACCATACTTTGATTTTTGTGGTATTTAACGAGTTAAACAAATAAATGCGTGCGCGTAACATATTTCTGTTAACCCGGTTGTTAAGTATAACGTTTATGCAGCAACCGTACACTTCCTACTGCGTCATCAGTTTCTACCCATTCGTTTGAGTTTTTATTATTATTATACGCACACACACACACACACACACATAAACATACATGTAGCTGTAATTGAAATGAAAATACGGCCAGTGGCTGTAAATGGTGTTAAAGTAAATATTTATGGTAACCGCAAGATCATTTACATATTAACATAACAACAACAACATATGTACGAACTCAATTTAAGAAGGATTTTAGGTCATTTGGTTTTAAGTATTCTGAGTCATTTATCTTGTCCATTATGTTGAAGTGCTACACGTTCTCAATGTGGAGGGTATTCATGATATGGCCTAAGTCAACGTTTTTTTTAATTTTTACTTGTTTTTCTTATTTGAACCAACACAGAGACGTACTAAAGTAGTCCCTAAAAAGAATTTAGCTTATAAAGAAAAATTCTTAACGATTTTTTACAAACTAAGTAGAATGAAATAAGAACGCATTTATGCATGGTTTTTATATCATTTTCCTAAAAATGTATGTTTAACCATTTGAATGTCCTTTTGCTTTTATAAATACATAATAGTTATAGTTCGCGCGTGTGTCAGCGTGCAACGAAACTTTTATTGTACAAAGGATGACTGGCTAGCCCGCTTGGCTGACTCTGCCTTTGGCTGTGCTGTGCTGTGCTGTGCTGTTCTGTGTCATTTCATTCAAAACCCTTCAACGCACAATACACAAATGCTGAGAATTCATTGTGTTTGTTCCAGTTGTAGTCGCTTTTTTCTCGTCTTCTTTATTGTTGTCGTTGTCGTCGTCGGCATCGTCGTCGTCATTGTCCGTCGGTTATTTGCATTGTTGTTTTTTGTTTGTGTTTCCTTTTCTGTGTGCTGTATTGTTGTTTTGTAATTCGTGTGCATTTAATTAAATTTATTGTGGGTTGGTTAAATTCAGCTGGCATTAGGAAATTGTTGCTGAATGTGTGTGTTTTGAAAAATTGCTCTAAATACGGAACACAAGCCCTCCGTTTGTTAAATAACCATCTCAAGCACATAACGCGCACACACACACACACACACACACACACAAATACTTACTCAGTATAGCACAATGCATGTAAAACATTAATTGCACTCTAACACACACACATATATACACACACCATACACAAAAGTGCATAAAACTATAAGAGCACTTAACACAAACGTGTGTTTAAATTGTGGAAAAGTAATCCTGCAACAACAACTATGTACAAGAAAAAAATGTATTCCCGTTCTTTGTTCATTTATTTAGTTTATTCTTCTTCTTCTTCGCTGTGTAATTATACAATCAGAGTTAATAGTGAAGCATTTTCTAAGTACCCATCTCTCCAGTATCCCAGAAGAAGTCTTTCTTTGACATGATTTCATATATGAGTTTAAATCATCACAAATAATGTCACAGTGAGTTGGTGAAGATAAAATCTGTACTATTTGATCTTCACACTCGAAATGGTTTGAAATTTTGATGGAAATTTTTTTCAAAAACTTTACCAAATAATTGTGAATTTTTTCCATACAAGTTGAATTTTCTGTTCCATCACACGCCTGTAGAAAGTGTTATATGCTAATTTTGTTGGCTATTAAGTAAACTGCTATGTTATTTAAACGTGCACACACCTTATAGGCTTATGTACATTAATCACCTGATGTCCGAAGAAAATGTCTCTGAAAAATCTTTACAAACACAATAAAAAAGCACTTGAGCTAATGGTTAAAATTCATTTTCTAGTCAATGCAAAACTAACACCATCGCACTTTAATTTACAGAGTGTTTGGGTACCTGTAAATAATGAGAAAATTTATGTCAGTTGTGTTTGTAGGCTGACCAACCGACCGACCATACGCACCAGTAAACGGATGTCTACACACACGCAATTCATCATGTTGCTACGTTCGTATGTGTGTATATATGTACAAAGGATAGCAATCATGAGATGTGGATACGAATGCTTGGTATGCACATAAACATATGCATGCATGTGTGTATGCGGGTGAACTGGTATTTACATCCCTTGTATTGTGTGTAAAACGATATCGACAGAATGGTGCCAACCACCGCATAACCAGTGTTTTATATCCTGTAACATCCATTTCAATTTCTATATTGTTTTTTTTAGGTATGTGTGGTTTTAGGGGTATGTGTGATATCAGTGCGTTTCGCTCTGATAAATATTTGATTTGCTGTTTATATCCCTCACATATAAGCTGACAATTTACAAAAAAGCATAAACTCAGCTTGCAAGCTGACAAGTAATACATACAAAATAGGTACCTGCCACGCCTACTGTTTGTGTGTACATGTGGAGGATATTGAAGATTTGAGCTAAAGCAAATATAATTTTTTTATTTGTTTTTTTTTTGTTTTTTAAGATTTTTCTTTTCTAATTTTCACAACCATTTAAATGCGTAATTACAACAATAACAACAAATGCTAATACGTGTAATGCATACTACATTGTACTTAAAGTTAAAGTGAGCTGCAAATACATATACACGAATAGTATATCGAAAAAAAAAGAAGAAAAGTTGGTAAAATTGTCGATTAGAATAAATGATTGGCACCCATTATGACCAACCAAACTTTAATTGCAAAACTTTATTCCCGTGGAATGAATTCTGAGCAAAAATATCGCAAAATTTGTTGCATAACATCATGACGACCATGAGTTTTAACATTTTGTGCGTATTGAAAATTTTGTCCGTTTTGAAAATGAAATCTAATAAAAAAAAATTGTGCCATATAAAGCATTTTGTTCATATGGCAAGAGGCTCGACATAGAAATGGACCAATGGATCAACGGGGAACGTTTTGTGATTCAAAATATCTCTTTTTTAGTTAGAAAATATTACAAGTGACCAGAAGTTTGCATAGAAACTCACATGGACAGATGTTTGCTTTAGGAAGTAATTCATTCACTTTTGTAGATGCGGCAAACATACAGTTGAATTGTTTTTTTTCAAGACCAACGGGTCACATTCTGCGGAAAATAGACCTTTGAGATGAGCCTGTTATCCGAAGCGGCTTATTTTTGCACATATTTGGAGACACTCGGGAGAAATTTTAACTTTATAGCAATATTTTTGCTTGGCCTGGCTATATATTAATGGATCGAATATAGGTCCTAGTGAGTACAGATTTGGTCCTGATTACATGGCAACCTGTTCAATAACAACGAAATTTTTAGCTCTATTTCTTAAATTTTGTGACTGTTCTAACTAAAGACAACGACTGGTTTAGAAAAGACTTTCTTTTTAAAGTCCTAAAAGCCCACTTCTAGTAGTTATTAAAAAAAAAAAGGCAAACTTGTTATATCACGCGTTTTATATGAAGCATTTTGCAAATCTGAAAAGTTCTTAAACCATTAAAGTCGAAAAAGGAGATGATACTGTAAAATTCAACAGTCTATAGCAAATGTCTTCTTATCCACCAGCAAAAGTTTTGACAATCGTGGCGTATATGCAGGCATTGCAATCTGCCCGAGCTTGCTTGAGCTGCAGTATTACTAAAAGTCAGCACATTTGTTTTTGTTTTGCTGTTACTCCGTGTAAATGTAGGGAAAACCAGCATTAGTAGTATTTGAACAGACTTTAACAGAAAAATTCATTTATTCCTTTTATTATCAGCAACAGTATCAGCTCTACTAGCTGTAGCTCCCTAGCGAAGGCTTAGTGTAACACCACGACCATCACAACAACACAAATGTTATAAAAATAGCAACATTACAAAGTGATTACACAATGTACAAGTGTGCGTGTTATATACACTTGTATATATATGTGACACTGTATGGTATATAAACAGATGTACTTACCATACCATACATACGATAAAGTTACATTCGTGCGCAGCATATGTTGGGGTTGAACTGAACGGAAGCAGCGCTGCCACTGTTTCCGTTGCTTTTATTACTTACTACTACTGCCCCTACCGCCACGAGCACTGCTCTACTTTTATGTTTAAACTTATGATACAAACATTGTTGCAACAATTTCTGTGACTGCCACTGCTACTGTTGTCATTCACTAAAGGTCGCTGTATATTGATTTTTTAATTAAAAATGCAAAACTGCATTATAAAAAGCAAACAAACTAAGCAGCGGCGCACATAAAACGGCAGCATATGCTTTGTTTGAGAGCAGAAAAAAGAAAGAACGAGAGAGAAATGTTTTCCACATCTACATAGAAGAAGGGGGCTTGACAAATGATTACGCCCTTTTATGATAATTGAAAGTGGGCGTGGCATTGGCTATTTAGCAGTTTAATATGGTCCAGGTGGTATAGGATGTAAAAACAAATTCAGTGGAGCTAGATGAAGCTTAATCAACCTTCCGAGGCGCCTTCTACAATATTTGGCAACAATCACGCCTACTTTAGAAATTCTACTAACTTCCCGAGTTTATTATTTTTATTACTAAAAAAAAGTGATATTAGCGCGAAAGACTTCGCAGACCCTACTCTAGAAATTTTTCCTCATTTTTTTTATTAATAGGCGTGGCTTTAAAGAGGAAAAACTTGATTTCCGCCACTTAAAAAATGTTACTTATTCGCCCAGCCCATCATTTTTTACATCATATAAGCGGAAAGACTAAATCACTCCAACTAGAAATGCGGTGGAACAAAATCTCAGCAATGGCTCTCAAGTTATAAACAAGGAAGAAGTTCATTATTAACTCATTTTATTTTGTATAAAGTCAAGTTTGTGAAATCCACAAAAATGACTCCCGAGTTACGTACGTTTCGTTAAAGGTATCGAGTCAAAAGTCAAAAAAATGTTCAAGACCTTAAGAAACCGTATTAGTGAAACAAGAATAATAAAAGCAGCAATGCCAACAATAACACAACAACAACACATACAATTAAATTTTATTGCAAACGAATCTTTTCGGAAAACAACATAATAATCGGGCATAAAGTTTTTCTGTCAGCGTCATCATCAAACATAACAGGACGGCACAAATCACTGCAGCAAGGACATGACCGTTGTTTACCAAAGAAAAACAACACCAATAACAATAATTATGATTACAAAAAAGCATGTGCTGCTACTTTCTCTATCCTCTCCTACATTTTCGTAAGATTTGTTGTGACTTTGTTGTTTGGTTGCACCCTCTTCTTTGTTTACAGTTGGTTTTTCGTCTTTCTTTCTCTGCGATAATCTTTACCCCAGTTATCTCAACTTTTTCTCATTCTAACTAAGTGTGAGTAGACGTTAGTGTTTGTGTATTATTCCAAGTATTTAACTTTTCTAATTTATATGTTAGATGCTCATAACTCTGAGGTCTTAGTTGTTTTTTGTCTTTTATTTTGCCTTAATATTTATAATTATCTCAGTGCAGAAACAAAAAAAAAAAGCTACACAGAAAAACTGATACTGGTTTGCTGACAAGATTAAATACTTTTTATGTGATAATGGGCAATTATTTTTATTATTTTTTATGAAAACTAAAAAATATGTACAAACTTTTTTTTTTTTGTTAAATTAATTTGATGTTGTATTGTGTTCAAAAACAAACAGTGCAGATAAGACAAGACGTGAAAGGTTGCAGATACTAAAATATACAGGGTATCCCAAACTTGACCAAATCAAAAATATCATTTCTTTTCGTATATTTTCCAGAACTAGTATATGTAACTAGACCTATTTCCCGGTACTTCCTTGATGTTGAGTTGTGCGACACCCCATACTTAGTCCTGTTGGCAATTTATAAATTTTATTTATGTGTGGTATGAAACAAAAATATGCGAAAAATTTGTCAATTTAAAAAGAATATTAATATATAATGTTATGTAAAAATATATAACATTTCAACACTATACAGCTTCCTTTCATGAATTTCACATGCACAGTACAGCAATGTGTACTTGTTTTATTAAAAAGGAAGTAAAAAAAAAGTAAATTTGGTTTGGTCGAAATCCTAAATACCCTCCACATCTGTATATAAGTAGTGGGCGCGGTAGGTATGTGACTGATTTTGTTAAATTTAAATAGTAATCTCCATGCAGAAACTAGAATTGTTAGAAACAAATTTTAGCTCAGTATCTTAACCCGACAATGCCAACAACAACAACATTGGACATACGGACGTATTCAGTTTTTTAAACTGATCAAGGAAATATATATGTTGTGGTATCCACTGTGGGTGTTGCGAACGCAATAATAAATTTAGTATACTTATATTTTACTTGGTAGGAAATAACTAAAAAATAATTGTTGCAAAGAAAAACCAAAATAGTTGATAAAAATTTATGGTAAATTTTTAATTACTTGTGCGCGTATCATACAAGAGAGTGATAGAAAGGGAAAGAGGGAAGGAAGGACATACATATGTGTCCAAGCACTAGTGTTCGCATTTTAATAAATATGAAGTTACATAAAATAAACATTAAAGCAGAAAGCAACCACCACATATAAAATGAATTTATAGACGTGCTATATATGTATATTGTGAGGACGCATGGCCCTCACGAAACGAATGAGTGGCCATCTATGAAGTATAATGAACTGTATTATTCCTTTGTTGTTGTTATTAATGAATTTAGATTTTGTATAAACATTTATCTTATTAATATGCATACGAGAATAGCGGGACTGACATTCCAAACGGTGTCAGTATTGCGCAGTAGAAAATATTTAGCGATTTAAGTAGTTTAAGCAGTAATGTTATTTAAGAGAGTAAATTAAGAGTGAAAGTTAGGCTCATAATGAACTGCAAACAACAACGCGAAGACTCTTGCGTAGTACTTAACGAAAGAATAGCTATATAAGCAAGCATAAAACTAAGAAAGACTCATTTCCTGTGTGACAAGTTCGGCAACAGGGGCAGACAAGACCTACAGAGCACGTATCACAGTACACTGAATCCGACGAAGGAAATATAACGTGAAAAATTACCAGAGGTAACAGAGGTCATCGTGTTAGCCTTTTTGCTTATATATATACTTTGTTTTGAACATAGCAAGAATACAACAACACCATTGTATTGTATAAGTGAGGATAGTGTCAAGCAATAAATATAGTGGATGAATATTATTTAACACCACACCCGAATCCTTTATTCAAAGAAATTTCTTGAAAAGGCTCGCCCAGCTACCTCAGCTTGGACCGGACTAATGGTTTCAATATATTCTAATATATATATACGGGATATTTATATATTTGTTTATACATTGTTCCAGCTCACTGAATTAAACGTATACCAACTCTTTACAGTAATCGACCATATTTAAAAACATCCATCCAGAGCTGCCATGCAACTGCAGAGTATTTGTTTGAAGCCTTAGGGCATTCGTTAGCATACTTTATGCATGAATGCAGTATTGTACCGCAGTACAGGCTTCCTAATGAAACGAACGTTTTCTGTAATCTTTAAATGTTCTGAAAATTCCAAAACCTGCTTTTAAACCGTTACAGAATTATGATATTACACGTACACACGCACACAATTTTATATCAATGTATATATTCTTAGAAAGAAATGAAAGAAAATTATAAGCTTACTCTACATCACTGGGAATATTAAATGTACGAATAAACAACACTGATCGACAAAAAAAGGGTACACCTAATATTTACATCAAATATTTTACTCATATGAAAAAAATGTAATCGAAGAGTATGTAATTTGGTTCGTGTCCTTTTTTAAATGAAAAGAAAATCTTTGTCCTTTCGTCCATCTTAACTTTTATGTAATTTTTAATACAATTTTTGCTTTTAATAAAACGCTGGTTAATTTAAAATGTACCTTCGGTACAAAAAACTAACATTAACTACTTAATCGCAAAATTTTCACCTATTCATACGTACTTGATATATTAACAGACGAAAACATTACAATGTCCTTCTTTTGTTTAAGTATTATATAAAGAAAGTAATTATGACAAAGGTGGGGGTGGGATGAAGGCTTATTCATATACCCAAAGCCTCACAGAAGCTATGGACATTGATCCTTGTTCTTGTTGTTGTTCTCATTGTCACATTGTTGCTGTTGTTAATGCTGGTTTATAGTGTCAAACAAACTAAAAAACGCGTACCAATGCTAAGCCGCTCATGTACACATACATAATTATAAATGTCATAGCACAAGTCATTGTAGCTTTCATCGCGAATGCTATGCACCAGCGTACTCCACCTAGTTGAATGTTTGACGGTCCTTGTCTGCTGGCATACCCGTGCATTGCATGTTAAATGTTAATGGTTGACACAGGGTATGTTTATAACAAATATATACACACACATACATGTGCATATGTATTCCAGCGTTTGCATTGCAAAACCAAATGAATTCATGTAAGTGTAATCCCCAAATGCGTCATGAGCTGCAGCTAACCGACTCATACGGTGGCTGACTAACACACTGTGACTGTAACTGTGACTTTGTTGTTATTTTAACTGTTGGTGATGTTATACGAAGGAGAGGTAGAGAGAAAGGGAGAGAAAAGTTGGTGTTTTTTTTTGTTTTCATTAAATGACGTCAGAGGATAAAGCATAAAACAACAACAACAACAATAACAATAATTGTTCAAAATTTGAAAAATAGCATAAAACAAAAAAGACGAAGAAGAAGAAGCATAAAAATGGAACACTCTTTATATTGCACGTGCTTTGTGTGCTAGCTCTGTATTTTATTGTTAAATGTTTGTATGTACATGCAACCATGTTTAAATATGTATTTAGAGTTACTCATACGATACGTTGTCTGCCATTCCCTCTCCAACTAAAACCTCCCTTCCATCAATCTCCATTTTACTGCCTTACTGCCAACTTGTTTAAGTTTTTATAGAGAAAAATAAAAAATTGTGTCACTTGTTTTTTTATGTAATCATATGTGTTAAATAAAACTTTATACTCTCGTGTATACTGGTATGTGTACGTTAACGAAACATTTGCAAGTAATGCCGTCACAGCGCTCTGAATGTACATTTCAAAAATCCCTTGAACTGTACAACAACAAACATTTTCACAATCTTTGGTTTTTAAATAGAAATAAAATGAAAGCAACAACAACATAAACAACAAACAAAAGAAGAATTTTGACGATAAAGCGTCGTCAAAAATAGTGAGAAAAACGAAATTTGGTTTCGGATAAATTTGAAATGGAGGACGTGGCCAGATAAAAAGGTATATGTGTGAATAGTGAGCGTGGCTTTTAACTTTTAGCTCAATATCTTAAACTTAACTATAGTGAGAGTGTCAACAACAGACAGAACGACTCTGTTTTTGATGTTGATGAAGAATATGTAAACTTTGTAGGGTCCCTGATGCCTCATTCTCGATGTGGCAAATGGATGTGCCTCCCATCTTATACAGAGGGTATAATAATGAGATACTTTATAAAATGAAATCATTGCTATTCTATGGGTCCTTGCTAGCAACTGCATCTTTTTATTTGAAATTACAAATACTTTAAAGTACATCATGCATTAACCTCTTACCGTTAAGCAAATAGATTTCAAAGACGCAAACTCGCGAGCATTATAAGTAATTTTCGAAGTAAGGAATTTAAATATTTATGTGTATCACTATGTGGAACCTAACCGCCCTTTTTTGTGGAAAACTTGATTTAAATGTAAAATATTTAATTTGTAGTTAATCGTAAAATATTCATATTATAAAATAATTTATCAAAACTTAATACTGTTTAAAAATAGATAAAAATATTAAATATCACGTTTACATGGCTAAGGCTATGGAGAGACGTACCTTAGAAAAAAACCGAATCGACATCTCTTTAATTAGCACAACCTACAGTAAACATGAATTTGTCGGTGTAAATGTTTGTTCTCTCTCTCCACCCGTATATATATGTACATAACAGTTCATATAATATGTGTTTAATGGCTGGCCCTTAATAACAAATGTTGTGATACTTAAAAGTGTGAATGTGTTTGTTTACTGTTACAATGTATACAATGGAGACTTTGTTTATTTGAGCGCGTTTTTTATAAGTTCCACCTTAAAGGTGGTGTTTTATCACGTTTGTCACTTCGTTTATAACATTATACATATTTTATGTACCGTTATATTTGGGTACATGAGAGTTGAGTTTCTCTCTTATTCTCTTTTTATTATATAAAATTGATTGCTTTATATAAATCAAATGAAAAACAAGTAAAAATGTTTTAGTCGGTCAGGCCCGACCATTTAATAACCCTTACACTACTTAGCTTCATAAATAATGCTACAAATAAATGATTTAAAATTTTTCCGTCTTTCTTTTTAGATTTCTCAACAACTCCTGAAAATATGCATTAAGTTCGATAAGAGTAAAAAGTAACAATAACAACAATGTTTACTATACCAATCAGCATAATAATACACATGGCAGCATGTTTAACACTAATTATCATGTTGCTGCAGATGGCTTCGCTCAGTTAACAGCCAGTTAAACCAGAACAACAAATATTTAAATATAAAAGAAGAACAAGACATTTGTTAATAAACTTTAAGTAAAATTGTAGTCAAATTTAGAATTAAAGTGCTTCATTTAGTAAAATTATAATAAAAATAAAAAAATTATAATAATATATAGAAAATAATCGTCAGACACACACAACATGCCGGGTGGTAGGAGAGGCTTAGTGGCCCCACAGAATACTTTTCTGGAGAATATTATACGCAGATCCAATTCACAACGTAAGTGCCTGTATTTACATTTTAAAGATAAGCATTAATGAACATTTAACATTGAAAAAGGACACTTCTCCACAATTGACTGTAAGTCATTGACAATGACAATGACAAGGAACAATGCCAAACAAACAAATCTTTAGCCAATTGGCCAATTCATCTAACCATCCATCCATCCTTGTTTTTTTATAATATATTTTCATTGTGATTAATTTGTGTTTTATCACTCTTGAGCTTACAGTACAGGCTCTATATTTACTGAACAATTTCGTACAGGTTTTCGTATTAGATAAATTACTGCAACAAATTTTAAAGCTGTAAGCCAACAAGGACACATTTTATATATGTGCAAGTGGTAGATTTATATACGTTTATCATTTTTCAACCCCCAAACCGGAGGATGGTTTTTTTATCCTCATTGACATTATTTTCATTTTTTGTCAAAATTGTTCAAACTAGCTCTAAAGATACCTCAAAAGGTAAAGGAAGAACTAACACATTCAATAAATCTAATAAAGAAAGCAAGCAGCAGCATCAAGTTAAAGGAATTTGAATAAAAATGTGAATAAAAACTCATTGTCCATCCTCTTATGAATAAATTTGAATTTGTACCTAAACACGATTTCAATACTACTCCACTATACCTATTACAATAATGATATGGCGGTACATTGGCTTTGTTCATGTTCGTAAATGTGAAGATATTTAGCTGAAATTTTAAACGTAAATTTCTAGTTTCTGCACGTAGACAAAATCGGTCAAGAGCAAGCCCCAAAAAGTCTATTTATCTCTCACAAAAATGGAATTATAAATTTGGAATTGGGGAATGTTTACATTGGAAAATGGGCATAATCGAATAACAGACATGCCCACAATTTAGAAAAAATCATACTGGTTTGACTGGCAAAATCATATTTACCTGCTACGTCCACTGTGGAGGATATTTAAAGATTAATTTCAACCAAGTATAGTTTTTTTTAAATTGTTTTATATATTGCAAAAATGTTCAATTTTCTGCTAACCCTTCACTCTGCACTATACACGTATGTACATTTATAGAGAAACCCCCGTAGAGACACTTTCTTACCGTATTACAAATGATTTCAAATGTCAATTATAAATTTACAAAGCCCTATAAAACTATTGTATTATTAATGTCAAATGTATATATATGGGTGTGTGTGTGTGTGTGTTAAACGTACTTATAATTAGGCTACTCAATCAAAGCTTTGAGATTGAGTTACCGTTCGTCAATTGTTTTCGTTTTGCACACTTTTGTCTCTTACGGTATTTATCTTGGCAGAAAATAGATTTTATTATTTGTGTCTCTGTGACTGAGCAGGAATGAAAACGTTGTTCAATGTAGCTTGGTAATGAATAGTTCATTCATTGTTTATGCAATTTGACCTGAATAAATGAATATTTATATATCTTCATATTAACATTAGCTCTCTACCATAATAATTTTGCTTAAAGAAAAATCAAAATTTTTCGAAATATTTTTTTTCGATTCCAACATTAGACTTTATTTTGAAAGAAATTAACAAAACGAATTTATTGTTTCCAATTGATCCCATTTATTAATAAAAATTGCTGACAGAATCTGAAATTTTTATTTGTCTTACACAATAAACCCAATAGAGAGGGCAGAGAGCCCACATAGAATTATATTATATTCACTCTCTTATTTTGTCACTTCTTTATTACAGAACTTTAACTTCGTAAATGGGTAATGTTTGAAAGCTTATATATGCTATGGCAGATGTGTAATGCTAACGCATAACAAAGTTATAAAATATTAATGGAAGGGTTAACAAATAATAAATTATTATAGTTGAGAAAATAATCCTCTTTTTTCACGACCTCTCTTTATATCATTTATGTCTACGACACAGAAAAAAAAGAAAAAGATAAAATGGAAATAGTAAGACTCTAGAAAAATGTAAAATTTATAGGCTGCAGCGAAATAAAATTTTGGCTTCTATTTTAATGTTTATAGAACGATGGTTATTGTCAAGCCCTTTTTTTATATATGTACTCCGTTATATGAGTCCTTCTATGAATGTCCTTAATATCATATTATTGTGCTTTTTCTTTTATTTGTAGCGGACAGTAGCTTCCTGCTGGCCAATGCTCAAATTGTGGACTTTCCCATTGTCTATTGCAATGAATCGTTTTGTAAAATTAGCGGCTACAACCGTGCTGAAGTTATGCAAAAATCGTGCAGGTAAGAATAATAAAATTCACATTCGTATACTCGGAACCCTCTCTTGGGTTCTTTGAAACACTTTCGTAAATGCTCAATATATGTTCTCATGTTTAAATTATTCACAGAAGACAATATAACGCAGTAGGCATGTCGACATAGATACCAAATGAAAGAGTTTATCGAGTATGATACTCCAAGTGTGATTCTATAATACACTTTTTTTTTTCATTTTCTCCCATATCATTGAAGAAAATGTTGCTAATAGCTTAAAAAAATTTCATTGTTTCTTCTGTCATAAAAAATACATCACTATTGACATTGTAGTGGCTGTTAAATCTCATTTGTTTTGAATTTGTTATTATTTGTTACTTTTAGTTGGCTGTGGGAGGCTTTTGCTCCATTTTCCGCATGAACATGTTTTTTTATTTTTGTTTAAACACTTTTTATATAAAAAACTTTCAGTTGTGAGCTGTTTAAGCTGCTTATGAAACAAAGGCTTATAAAACAACTTTTAACTAAACACCATTAATACAAAGAGGTTTTCTAGATTACTTCATGGTATAGAGAAGTGTTAATTATAATTAGAAATTTGAAACACACACTAGAAAAAAAGAATTTTCTTTGAACTTCATTAATATTGTTATGAAAAAATACGTTTCGAGTGAAGTTAAATTACAAAAATTATGAAATTATAAAGTTTTCAAGGAGGCTTCAGCAACATCACCTGCAGATTAACTCTCTTTGTCAGTAATTTATAGTTTATGGTTAAAGTTTATTTTGTTACGATTTCGATCTTATCTGACTTGATTTGATTGATTCTCTTTTTATACATTCATTCATTGCTTCAATATATATTCAATTGTTGCCAATTTGTAAAACCAGCTTCCATACGAACCAATTTATCCTTGTTTGCACACATACACACATTTATGCTTACATTTAAACATTAAAGGTTTGGATGGTATTAGCATTGCAGTAAATAACACTTGAAGTGATTTGCTTGTAAATTATTATCATGTGCCCAAGTGTTTAAAGTAATGTAAGTAATCACTCCCTCATATATGAAACATCTTCTACCACTTAAGGTCGGTTACTACTATTTATAAAAAGATACCAATTTAAGGACATTTCATGGTAGAAAAGGTGTTTTTTTCAAGTGGAAAATTTTATTGATTAAAAGTATTTTATGAAATTGTACAAAGGAAAATCGGTAATTAATGAGAAAAAGGAGAATAACTATAAACACCTTAAGGTCCCCTTAAGGTGTTTGGTTACAAAAGACCAAGTCCGATAAAGCTTTACTTGGTGTGACCAAATCTTACATCGCGTCTACATTTAATCGCAGATATGCGCAAGCAAGGCATACGTACAACAGTGCTTTTGTTTAATAACTGTAAAGGAGTACGTGTTACATATCACTTCAATGGTCGAATTGTGGATTAAAAAGATTTTTAGCTAGTTGTTTCGACCCAGCCCATTTTAACAATACAGTCGTGCACTCCCCAAACAGATAAATGAAGATCTTTGTTGTGTTTGTGAGAGATTTTTGTCAACTGGGGGGCGTTTAAAGAACAACCTGACATCTATACCAGATTTCAACTTAATTTTGATATTTTACGATTTCAAGTATATCAACCCAGGCACACGGTTATTGTTAAATCGGTCTCCTGATGTACTGATCAAGAATACATATGCTAGCGACCTTCGTAGTACCCTTCGAAATTATAAACATACCTCCATTACAGGTAGAGGTTATAAATAAACGAATTTGTAACAGTTTAAACACATACAATACACATATACGATATTAATACAGTTATATGGTTGCACACTGCTACACTGTAAACATCGTTTCGAATTAAAACAAAATTTTCTATTACCCTCGCATCACACGGAATCCAAGACAATAGAAAAACAAAACAGAAGCTTGAGAGAGGTTTTAAGAGAGAAGGACAGATGTGGAGACGCAGAACGAGATAGAGGAAGGAAAACCGCAAATACATTGTGTTTATCATTGAAACCTCTGTGGAATCAAATAATAATAATAATAACAACAATAACAATAACAATGTCAATACCACTTACGAATCGAACAAATAAAACAACAACAAACATAGGGAGGCACTTGAATTGAAATGAAATTAAAACAAACAAATATTTATGTTTACTGTACATGTACGCACATATATGTGTACATGAATAACGGCATACCATACCATACATTATATGTAGATTGCGGATATTCATACCAGAGTGAGAAATAACTGAAAATAAATTGCGTACATATGTATATCAATTGGCTCCGTTTACTTATTCAGACATTTGTATAAACACACACACATGCACACTCATATTATATTATCATTCGTTTGTTTGTTTCTTTATCGAAATTAATTTTTATTTATAACGTTTTACATAGTTTTTGCAATTAGTTACAAACTGTAAACGCAAGATGCTGCCGCCTAAGTTACTTTGTGAAATATCATTATATGGGGACGGGTTCTAAAAATGGTCCTATAGAATGCAAATTTGGCGCAACCAATTATAGAAATAATTAACTATTCTTCATCGAATTTTTCAAATAAATATTACGAATTACATATTTTAAAAGAGACTTTAAATGTTTTGATTGGCTACCATGACGTATGAGTGTTACTTAAAATTCAAATTGTACCACAAATCATTTATAATGATATTGAACAAGCAAAACGTGACAAATACGATTTGTTCAAGATATAATTATTTGGCAGATAGAACCATTCCTCTCTTTCCCATCAAGATTTATATTTATGCTTTACATTATTTTCAGGTGTGGCTTCATGTATGGCGAACTAACCGATAAGGAAACGGTGGCACGTTTGGAGTACACTTTGGAAAACCAGCAACAGGATCAATTTGAGATATTGCTGTACAAAAAGAATAGTAAGTGACCAATAACCGTAAATATATTTGTATTGTAATTGAGACCGCCCGTAATCTTTGCTTTAAAAAACAATTAAAATCAACTTCATGCAGTAAACGTTAGTTTGCGCAAAAGTGTATAAAAGTGTACGCTATACTTAGTTTATTTACATAAATTTTGAACGCTCGCTTGTTATCCAAAGCAACACAGCAGAGGCAATCTAATCTTAACCCCCGACACACTTAAGTAACATATACACATACATGCCCTGTAAAGGACACATTTGATCCATTTGTGAGTTTACCACTTTGTTGTAACAGTAAATCCCAAGTATTTACATAAGCGCTTCTTTACTTATTCAAAGTTGTTTGATATAAAACAAATGAACTGTGCCGGTGGTATACAATGGCGCTCACTCATCCCTCGATTGCCATCACCTTAATCCCGAACCCTATCTGTATACGCTCGTAAAGATTTACGAGCGCAAATGCATATAAATGGTATTTCATTCATTTCATTGTAAAAGCGAAAAAAAAACCCATTTGTTCGTTTCATGCATTTCATTGAATCGTTTGTATGGGGAAAAATGAGTTTACCCAACGGGTGTAATGAACCTGAAGCAGAGCAACGTACACAAATATATTGATACCATCACACCGGCACGTTCCTGTTATAGTTCACTAAAGTAAATTGTTCTTCTGTGGCAACAGTCATGCTTTGTTTTACAGGTGAAAGTTGGTTATACATGGATTCATATTTTATACAGTTAAATACAACAAATGTGTTGTCTTTCTGTATAAACTATATAAAACATTGTTTCCCAACAACTGGACCGAAACACAAATTATTGAAAATGGACAAATCCGGTTTATTAGAATCCCTTCCAATATAAGGTTCTAGCATTTTTTGAGATATTGCGATGAAATCTGGTACTAGGCCCAAAAAGGAACCCTACTGAAAATGGACTGCATTGGTTACCTTTTTAGAACCCTACCCCATATTAACTCAGATTTTTATGCTGATCAAGAATATGAGAATGAGAAAAATTGGTATTCCCTCATCTTATATGGAGGACATAATTAGAAATAATAGTTTTTTGAGATGTAAAGTTCGGTAAAATTGCGGCTTTTTATTATACGAATTATCTAAAATGGTCTCAAGACTGCAGCAAACGTGAACCTAAATAAACTACTTTGCGTGGCGGCCAGCGAAAGGCAATTGCGCACAGCATGCAGAGTGTACATATTAAGAAATGTCTTCACCAACTCGACTAACGGAAGGATTTTACTCACATACCTTACATTGTTCATAAAATTTAATATTTTATGAAATTTTTGTCTATGCCATTAAATAATGCTGTATGTACAAGGTTATTGTATATAATTTTTTAAAGTCAACGGCCATTTAATTAACTAAATTGTAATCCTACTCACGCGCATTATGATTTAAATTTATGGTTGATAAAAATATCCATCAACTCATAAATTATTATAATAATATAACAAAGTATGTAAAATGTATGGTTGAGTACTATTGTTGTTGTTGTTGTTAGAATGTTTACTAATTCATTTCATTGTTTTCATCATCATGTATAAATCGTAGCTAATAGCGTTTTACAATTGCCAATTATTGTACACAAGGTATGTTGTTGTTGTTATTGCTACATTTGCCCGAATCTCATACAGATTATAAATCTGATTTCTCTCTATTAAAGCAATTTTCAAAACAACAACATCAAACACATTTATTTCACATACATTTTCAGGCTTACAATGCGGCTGTGCGTACGGACAGGGGTCACCAGGTATTATATGTAAATACGCTCTAAAGTGATCACACACGGAGAAAATATTTATTTACAATGTAACAAAAATATTAAAAATTATCATAAAATGGAGAAAACTTCATTCACCGTAAAGTAGGTGCTTCCAGAGACTAGATATTGAGTTGTGTAGATTTTGGTATCTCTTCAATGGCTACAGAAAAACCAATATTTTATTACGCGAATCGCATGCAAAGTGTTTTCGATTTTACAATAATTTTTTGAAATTATTCAAATATGTCCATCTGTCCGTCCGTTTTCATGTCATATATATGAACAGTTGTTAGTTGACAATGCGGCTAATCTTGCATTAATCGATACGCTAGATTTTCTTTACTAAACCGTTTATATTGTTATTGTTGTTGTTGTACATTTTGTATAAGATAACGTTATTTTCAAGTGTTGTCTTGTAAACAATAACGACAACGGCAACAGCAACAGCTTCCCACCGGAATTGCCTTTAGACCTTCATTTGGCGCAGTTATGCATGTGTTTGCCTATGTGTGTCTTTTATATCTTCTTAACATACGTAGATATGATCGGAAAAGGAAACCTTTTGCCAGATACTTGTTTCAGTCTGCGTAGGTATTTCCGCTGGCCCCGTGGTTTATATTTGTTACAAGAAAATTTTTATTTTTCATCCACTTCAACATCCACAAGGAAGCTATGTCCAATACCCGACAAAGTAACCATATCTGTTTGCTTATGGTTGAAATTTTTAAGATATTCTGCTGAAATTGCGGACAAACATTTCTAATATCTTTACAAAATTAGTCAAGTGCCACGCCCACAATCAAGAAAAATTTCTTATACTCTCTAAAAAAAAGTATGCATGAAGTAGCCCACTGTTCGTATATAGAGTTGGAGGATATTTTACTTTTTTACATGTCTTGCAATTCTGTCATGAATATATTGTAGCGCCAACCACTTACTCGATGCTTGCGTAATACATGGTAATTTTATCCTCGCATATTGCGTTGATTTTTATTTTAAAAAAGCAACAGCATTTGTATGCAAAATTGTCTATTTATGTAAATAAATATGTTTTTAATTCAACATCAATAGTTGCGAAATAAATTTGTCGTTATTATGATTGGTTTATACATGAATGTGTGTGGATAATATTTTTTTTTATTTGTTCAGAATTTTGACACGTTGCCAATAAAAGTCACATAATCTTAGAGAAATTACTAAGCTCTGAGAGAATTAGCATACATACATACACACATACAATATTCTATTTATGTATGTATGCGTGTTTACTTGTGCTTTAGCCAGCATTCAGTTAAATTGAAAAAGATAAAAAACCAGCCTAATGAGTTTATTTCATTATCCTCAACGCTCAATTGCATTTGAATGGTACAAATATCCTGATTGAATTATGTATTACAATAAAAACAACAACAAAAAACAATAACAACAATATTTTCTATGACCCAAACAAGTATGACAAATGTGCAAAATCATGATGATTCCATTTTGATGTTGAGAGCAATCGGTGATATTATCTATTCTATGTAAAGTATTGGATTTTTCTATTTTTGGAACATCAAGGGATGAGATAAATATAGATATATTAACTAAATTTCAAGTTCATAGGTCAATTTTTGTTAGAAATAAATACATTTTTTGTTTATTGTGGGCATGGTTATTGACCAATTTTAAACTTTTTAAATAGCAATCTGTGCACAAAATTTCAGTTTAATTTCTCAAAATTTACACCCATGAAAATGTAACCAATGCCTTGTTCTGGGTGTTGCAAATGGAATAATACAATTATTATACTCCCAATTTATGTGAAGGGTATAAAGAATTGCCTTAAGAATGACATTAATATTACACATTTGCAGCATCTGTTATTTTACTGTCGCAACCAATTCTTGCTGTAAATTTTTGTACATTTTTACATAAATTTATACTCAAATACAAAACACAAGTGAACTATTCGAAAACCAATTCCTCTCTCAACAAATTGCATTATGTAACAGTGTGTGTGCTTCTATACTCTGTCAATTATTTTTATAAACCTCAGGAAGTCACTTACCTTTTTCCTCTCTTTTATAAACTATATAAAAATAAAGGAAATTCTATTAAAACTGTTGCCCTTTCAGAAAAAAAAAAAAACTACACTTTTACAAAACGAACACAACTAACGTTACAAATCAGCTGTTGTGCTTAATAAAAATTCTCTGTGAGAAAAGAAACATGTTTGTTTTGTTTTACGCTATGTTGGCATTCAGTGATGGAGGGATACAGTAGATGATATATAAAAATTTGCTTGTCTGTGGATAAGAGAGAGAATGTATGCATGTGTGTTTGAAATATAAATTGTGTATGTGGGCAGTAAGCTTCTGTTTGAAGAGAATTTATTTGTTATGTTGACAAAAAGTTACGTCACGTTCTTATTTGAGTACTGTATGCACCCAACCATGTAACGGATTGTATGTGAAATTGTACACCCAATAGGCTTTATACAAATACATATTGTTCCTACATGCATACACAAAAAATGTTATTTGAGTAATTCAATTATTGTGAAACATGTTGAATTTTAATCGATCTCTCTATCTCTCTCTTACTCCGCTTCTGTCCATCTGAATATTTTTACATTATTTTTGTTCTTTTTTGTGTTTTTTTTTTCTTTTTTTGACCATATTGTTTGTATTGGGTCATCAATATTGTTCACCAAAGCAAATGTTATCATCAGGGTTGTTTGGTAATACACTTGCTTTTACACATTGGGTGGGAATGTAAAAAAAATTGTCATTTTTTTAAACTAAATCTTGGCTGCCCGAATAAAAAGAAATATTATATTAATCATCTTTAGTTGTTTTTGAATATTTTAAAGTATACTAACACCTAGAAGGAAACATCATTGACCCAAAAAATATAAATAGTCTGAATCAGCATTAAAATTAGACTTAATCTAGATTTATGTTTCTAGATGTTGTTGTTGTTATTGGCATTTTGATTATGTTGTTGTCTTTTCCTTAGAAACACCACTATGGCTACTGTTACAGGTAGCACCCATACGAAACGAAAGGGATTTGGTTGTATTATTTTTGCTCACATTTCGCGACATTACCGCCTTAAAACAACCCATCGACAGCGAAGACACCAAAGGAGGTAAATTTCATTTTTTTTTTTCAAATGTTTTCTTCTAAAGTAACTCTAACTAAATCTACCTTTTCACGTTTTTGCCTATCTCTGTTTCTCTCTTATTTTATTATATATTTCTTGTTTATGATGTATCATGTGTACAGTTTTAGGTTTATCAAAATTTGCCAAATTGGCCCGATCGGTAACCAGAAGTCGTCAATTCAGCGCACATCTGCCAACACTAAAAGATCCAACAAAACAATCAAATTTGGCACATGTAAGTATAGGTTGAATGGTTATTATTTTGAAAGTGAAAAAATTTGCAAAAAAATGCACAATAAGCGAATCGATAAACTGAAGTCTCTTTAAAATTACATTGATTAATATATGACATAATGACATAACGATCCGGACCCATTTCATTTGTTAGGGCGTCAATCAAATAATTATAAAAACAATTCATTTCAGATGATGTCTCTCAGTGCCGATATAATGCCGCAATATCGCCAAGAAGCACCTAAAACACCGCCACACATACTATTACATTATTGTGCATTTAAAGCAATTTGGGACTGGGTGATATTGTGCTTAACCTTTTATACAGCGATTATGGTATGTACACGTTTTCCTCTTCTTCCGAATGCACCAACAATTTAATCCTAATCTTTATGATAAATTATTCACAATAACAATTGCTGTTTATTATTAGTATTATTTTGTTTATGTTAAATATGAATGAATGCTTACTGAAATTTGCTTTGTTTTGTTCGTTTTATTGTTTACACACAGTGAACACACAAGTTAGAGTTAATAGAATTATAATATTCTCCGTTTTAAGGCGCATATGTATTTTACAGTAAATTGCTTTGTGTGCGACCTCCTCTCCTTCACATGAAAATTTATCCTGATTTTTAATATTTCTGTTCTTTCTGTTTCTCTTTTAAGTATTAATTTGTGTCTCAACATACACTTGATATGATTTTGTACTCTCCACCTATGTAGGTGATGAGGGTATATTAATTTTGTCTTTTTATATGAACAGCAGGCTTTATAAAGTACAGTTTAACAATTCATAAATTAGGCATGGTCGAGTAAGAAAAAATTCCCTTTTTTTGTAAATTTTTATATTTAACGCAAGTGTTATGCCCCCTGTTACTTTTAGTTATATGTAGACCCTCTCCTGTTTGACTTTAGCCAAACATTTTAGTTTTTTCCTGGCTTCTTTCCTTCTGAATAATTCCATACAAAGTGAAGTGCTGTGAGAAGATGAGATCATAACAAACGGTAAACATGTGTACTGTGTAGGCTTTTGTTGGCATAATGAGCCTATTATATTTTTTATTAAGGTGAAGAGTGCAGTTATTCAGTCAGCTGGTGAGAGTGCTTATGTATAATTACAGTATTTTTTTAAGAAGCTTAAACAAATCAGATACAAGCTCAAGCATGTCTACAACATTTTGTTGAACATAAGAAGAGACAGAGGAAGGAAGATTCCTTTTAAGAAGTCTTCATAATTCATTAAAATTTATTAGAATGAATATTTTCACAACTACACGACAATAATAAATTTGGGTTTTTTTTTATGGAGTTAAAAGTATTTGAACGTAAAATTTTAATTTTGTGAAAATTTTTCAAACTAGAACAAATCGCTTCTCCAATACATTTATTTACCAACCAATCGTTAATGATTTATATAAATAAAAACTTCTATAATTAGGTCACTACTACTACATACATACAATTTGATTGCTCTTATTATGGGCTTGCCCTGTACTTTTATTTCTTATCCTCTTTCCAGGTGCCATATAATGTAGCGTTTAAAAATAAGACCTCTGAAGATGTTTCTTTATTGGTAGTCGACTCCATTGTAGATGTAATATTCTTTATTGATATTGGTAAGTCAACTTGTGTAAATGAATATAATGAAGAACTGTTAGGTTTGCAATGTTTATGTTCATATAGGATCTGGTCAAAGTACGTCAGTAAGCAAAATCTGAAGGCAGCTACCCTGTCCTAATTAACCTTACTTAACTTATCATACTAATACATTTTCAATGAAGCTGGAAACATAAATTTTTAGCATTCAACCGGCGAAGGTTTGAATAAAATTGAATAATTTTACTTCTTTGACATTGCTTGCAAAAGTCAAACAATTTTTAAGGAATCGTTGATCTTGTTCAGACTAGAATATGCTTTAACTAACTTTGTGGTCTTAGGGTTCATATTACTAAGCTTAAAAGGGAGAGTTTAAGTGTCCGACTAAGCCCTATCGTAAACATAACAGTTTTAGCAAATCTCTACATACTTAGTTGTCTATTTAATTCTTATCCTATAGTTTTAAATTTCCACACGACGTTTGTGGGGCCGGGCGGTGAGGTGGTCAGCGATCCTAAAGTGATACGTATGAATTATTTGAAATCGTGGTTCATCATTGATTTGCTCAGTTGCCTGCCATACGATGTGTTCAATGCCTTCGATCGTGACGAGGACGGCATTGGTTCACTTTTCAGTGCATTAAAAGTAGTGCGTCTGTTACGTTTAGGTCGAGTTGTACGCAAACTTGATCGCTATCTGGAATACGGTGCCGCCATGTTAATACTATTACTATGTTTCTATATGCTGGTGGCGCATTGGTTAGCGTGCATTTGGTATTCAATAGGACGTACAGATGCCGATAATGGGGTATGTTGTTACTTGCAATACATTGTCTTTGCTTCAAATCACTTTTCTTTTTGTTTTTTTCTTATTTTTAGATCCAATATAGCTGGCTTTGGAAATTGGCCAATGTCACACAATCACCGTATACGTATGTTTATAATAATGATTCTAGCGCTGAATTGATTAACGGTCCCTCACGCAAGAGTATGTATGTAACGGCTTTATACTTTACCATGACCTGTATGACTTCGGTAAGTGTTGGTTTCCTTTCTTTTTACTATTTTCTATAGATCTTCTTTTTTTTATAATTAAAATACAAATAACAACAAATAAGGGAAAATTGCAGTAGAAATGATTTATTGCGTTATATTTTGTTAAATGGTTTTCTATTTTGTTTTTTTTTTTTTTACAGGTGGGCTTTGGCAATGTGGCCGCTGAGACGGACAACGAGAAGGTGTTCACCATCTGCATGATGATAATTGCAGGTGCTGTGTTTTGACACGTTCCGTTGCCACGTCATATATATTCTGTAAACTTGGAAACTAACCGCAAATGGCTAGTAGTGGTGTTGTGTGTGGTAGTAGTTGAACTATTATCCATTCTCAAATAATGGAAATGTGCGCGTTTCTCCATTAAAAATATTCTATTATTTATTATTATTTGTTGTTGTTGTTGTTGTTGTATCATCATCTAATAAATCAAAGTCAATATCGTTAGAAGCGGCTTATTTAAGGCAAGCACGGGTGATCATTATAACCAAAGCCGGGTTTTTTTAATGTCGATATAATCACGCTTGGTTCAAGCTCAAAGCTTCTTCGCCTACTGCGTTGGGTTACTAGTTCAACAGCACAGTCGAATTCAAATAAAAACTGACCTTGATCCTAAGCTAATCTTGAATCCACTGCTTGCAGAGTTACTAAAACAAAGTGTTAGCCATTTCGTTAGCCAACTTTTCAACAATTCTATGGTGTTGTCCTAAACCATTTTGCAAAAATCTTATGTTTTGCTGAAAGATTTCAACTTTGACCATAAGTACTGGGTGGGGGGTGATGTATTAGATTGTGAAAAATTAACATTCGGCGACTGGGAGGATTGAACCTGAACCGTTATTTTACAAGAAATTCTATAACTACACAACTTTTGAAAACTATTTATAAGCTGTACAATTTCTCATTCTAAATTTATCCAAATTTTTTAATTGAAAGTGTTGAAATTTTTTAACCGACTATAATATTTAGTCGCGGTCAAGCCTGACAAATTCAAAAAATTATCAAATTCCGTCTTTTTTTCTTCATCCTGTGTAATATTGAGAAACTTTTTCAAGTAAAATGTTTTTATTATTTAGTCTTGTTTGATTAAGAAACGCGCATATTACATTAAGAACGTGGCTAGAACTAATAATTGCTACTTTGTTGTAGGTTTTCCTTAATTTAGAAAAGCCTTTCCATGCAAATTGATTTTTCTAAATACAGCTAAAATAATTATTTGTATCTTTTTTGTTCATTTATTTTATAATTTCAATCATTTCATGTACGACTCATAGTTTCTTTACTTGACCTTTTTTTGTGTCAAAGTTTTTGTTATTTAAATAAATAACTTTTATAAACTCATGCGCTATTGAGAGACACACCTTGTTCAGGCTGTGAGTTATGAAATTTGAAAGTAAGAGGATCGTAAAAGAGGGATTTTTGGAATTTTTATTGCTAGGAAGCAGAAGCGAATACTAATTGATTTTTAAAAAAAATTGGATAATTTTTAATGCGCATCCATTTCCAAATTCTTGAAAGCATTTTTAAACAACAAAATTCCTTGTAATCAATCAGCCTCATTGTAAGTCGTAGCCGCTGCCTTTTGCTGTAGCTCGTTCCGCGTTTAAAATTCAATATTATTTAATGCTTAAATTATTCACTATTCATGCTAAATTTTAGAAGAAACGTCAGCCACAGCCAAAGGTTACGAAGTCTACTACAAATGTAAGACAACGGCCATGATGGCTCTCACAACAATGCTGAATATTTTTATAAAGAGAGACCTAGCTGGGACTATGAAATGAAAACTACTACTACTACTGTTATGTCAATTACTCATTACTGAATGTTTTGCTACAACACAGTTACAGCTCTTGTTAATGTTCTAGCTAACGTTGTTGTTATTATTATATGCATACCACTAATACATACATTTGTGTATTTCAAAAGGGAGACTAAAGCCTAATAAAATAATAAGAATTCAATATAAATATAAATCAAAATAATTTTAATTTTTTTTCTATGCTTTTTTTTGTATGTCATCTCTACTTTTCCTTCATCACCTACAGCTCTTTTGTATGCCACCATATTTGGTCATGTGACAACCATTATACAACAAATGACTTCGGCTACGGCCAAGTATCACGACATGTTGAATAATGTGCGCGAGTTTATGAAGTTGCATGAGGTGCCGAAAGCACTGAGTGAACGGGTCATGGATTATGTGGTGTCCACTTGGGCCATGACCAAAGGTTTGGATACAGAAAAGGTAAGTTGTTTTCTACTTCTTCTTCTTTTTGATAATCTTATTAAAATTGTTTTCAATGTTTGGCTACTTTTGAGCATTAACTCGCTAAGATATCGATTTTTTATACTAATAACGCCTAAAGTAAACACGCCTTTGTATTAACTAACGCCTTATGTAACTTTTTTCGTAATACTTGTACAAATTTTAAGCGTTTCTAGTTAAATCTTTGCCAATTTTTTTCTAAATGCTTTTCTTTCGTTTTAATAAACTTTCTAAATATTGTTCCTTATTTAATATATTTTCAATACTCTACTAATGATTTTCTTGCAATTTCGTTTTTTTCTTTTCTTTTCTTCACTTCCTTTTCTATTGTCACTTGAAAGGTAATTCACATGATTTTATAGAACAAAGTGTAAAATTTTCTGTCCCTGACAATACGAAAGGCGTCCGTCAAATGTTTGCTTTTAGATGAAATTCCCTCAATTACATTTCAATCATTTTCATTAATCAACTAAAAAGAATATCATTTAAATAATTCTGTAATATATCAGAGTATGGTGGTAACGAGTGTTGATAAGCAATAAAATCAACACCGCCTTTATACCATTTTCGTAGACTATAGTTTGTGCCTTGCCCGCTAAATTCATTTCAAACAACTTTACTACATATATAGAGAGTAGGATTATTCAAAGAAACTATAACTGTAGTTTTATGGAAAAAAGGAAACATTTCTTAAAAACTTATAAGAAATGAACGAATTTTCTGTAGATTGTATTTGTAGTAAACTAGCTAAATCAAATTCAAAATCATTGTAACAAATTTATTACACATTTTAGAATAATATAACAGTTTCTAAAAAGGTTTATAATAGAGAGATGGGGTTAGTTAGTTAAAGTTAACTGAAAGAGACCGGCGAACATTACAAAAGAGTTGCGACCAGACAACATAAAACTGCCGCAAAAGTGAAAGAAGAACTATTCAAACACTCTACGAATCTATTCCACGAAAAATTTCAAAAATTTTTAAAAGTAAATGATGGCCCTACGCCTTAATTATTAATAAATTCATGATCCATCCCCTGAACGTTAAAGTCTTTAACAGTTTAAAAGAAAAAAAAACTAGATCACTTCGTAATGGAGGCCATTTTGTAATAAAAACATCATGCGAGACACTTTCTACACTATTTAAGTTTAAAATAAAAAAATCTAAATTTAAAATTTATAAATGTATGTACACCACGTATATTTTTGCATTTTATTATAATTTTAGAATTTTTCATTTTGAACGGGACATGGTGTACTCGGGAGTAAAAGTCTTTTTTATCGTAGCTCCTAATTAATCTCATTTAAAACTTGGTCCTTTTCAACATTTTTTTTTTTTTGTTCTACGTACGTTTCTATGCTCAAGTTTTAAATTTAAACCTGGACTCAGAAAGAAGTTTCTACAAAGTGCAGAGAGTGTCACGAGAACTGTAAGAAATTCACTTAAAAGTTAGAGCAATGTGGGAAGAGAAAGGGTTTTAAAGTGTTTTTTGAAAAATTGTGAAGTGTCCCAGCGTGATTTTTTACCAATTATTAAAATCCTCAAAGCAACTGCTTGAAAGAAGCAAACAAGTCACTAGAACCGAGAAGCTCGCTAAAAAGTTTTGGTACAGCAAGCGAAATAGGTGATATCGCCATATCGAGCGTGTGTATAGAAATTAGAAGGTCCCCACTATATATAATTTATCTAAAAACATTTAGAAGTTATCATAAAAATCAATGTGTGTTATTAAGATACATACGAGTATGTAGTAGTTGTAGAATTTAAGGTGAAGGTGAACAATCTCTGGGTCCGTCCTTTTGTTAATTACTTCAAATATACTAAAGAACATGGAGTTTCTTACAATTAAATTGATCTGAAACAAAGGCGTGTTTCACTTGGTTGAGGAGTAGGATATTTATGATTGAAAAAACCTTCTCCAGAACCTACACTTTTATAACAACAACTACTACTACCGCCATTGCTACTACTTGCATAATGTGTTTAGGTACTAAACTATTGTCCGAAAGATATGAAGGCTGATATATGTGTTCATCTAAATCGCAAAGTATTTAACGAGCATCCAGCATTTCGTCTTGCCTCGGATGGCTGCCTCAGGGCATTGGCCATGCACTTTATGATGTCGCATTCAGCACCCGGTGATTTATTGTATCATACTGGTGAGAGTATCGATAGTTTATGTTTTATAGTAACTGGTAGTCTGGAAGTAATACAAGATGATGAAGTTGTGGCAATATTGGGTAAGTTTTCTTTTTCTATATAAAACATTTTAAATAAGTTGTAGCGATGAAAATGGAAAAATCAAAGAAATTTATTTATTATGTATGTTGTTGTTGTGTATATATGTGAACAGGTAAGGGTGACGTCTTTGGCGACCAATTCTGGAAGGATTCCGCGGTTGGCCAGAGTGCGGCCAATGTGCGTGCGTTGACCTATTGTGATTTACATGCCATCAAACGTGATAAATTGCTCGAAGTTTTGGATTTCTATTCAGCATTTGCAAATAGTTTTGCACGCAATTTGGTGCTCACCTATAATTTAAGACATCGATTAATTTTTCGCAAGGTGGCTGATGTGAAACGCGAAAAAGAATTGGCCGAAAGGCGCAAAAACGAACCACAATTGCCTCAAAATCAGGATCATTTGGTCCGTAAGATATTTTCCAAGTTTCGACGTACGCCACAAATTCAAGCCGCTGCAGCTGCGGGCGCTAATAAAGATTCTCTGCCCGTTGGGTCGCAAAGTGATGTTGAGAAGGGTGGTGGTGGTTTGGGTGGTGTTGCCCTTGGTGGTGGTAGTGTTACCAATGTTGGCAATGCAGTTACTTCTACTTCTGATATAGATGCCTCCGGCAACAAGGTACTATTTTTGCTTCCATTCTGTCTCTTACATTTCTGTTTTTAATTGTTTGTTTTCTGTTGTATGTCGTCTTTGTGTTGTGTACACTTTTGAGATTGTTTGTTGTTATTTTACTGAATGTGCTAACTGTTCCTTTATATTAAACTTGGTAAACTTATTTATTAAAACGAGTTTAATTAAAAATATAAAAAAGATCAATAAATCTGAAACGTTTCTCATTACCAACGAACTTGACCTTGTCGGGCATGTCAGCATTATATGAGTTTCTATGTTTAACAATTATATGAAAAAGTAGTTGAAGGTTTATGTAACTTAGTAAGAAGGGATGCATTGAATAGTGAGTTAATCTAGACGCGTCTGTCTGTCTGTCTTATGTCTAAAATCATTCTTCTGGTTACAAAACTAAAGACTTCGATTTCAAACTTGGCAATAGTGTTGTTACTCTTTTTGTGCTTGTTAAGAAAAGTCCCTTAAGCGGTATACTCACAGTGGAAATAAAAATTTTCAAGTATAAGAGGATGGACTTTGACTTTTTAAAAAAGGTTTTTTTTTTTGAATTTCAAAGCAGATTTTATAGAGACAAGGTAAAGATAATAGTTTGACTTTGATTTGTGCTTTAAAGGGGATTATGTAACGGTAGGAAGCCCTTCTAAGGGACTTAAGCTGAAATATCGATTGTGATGCATTGAAATTTAATCCCTAATGAAAATTTCAAGCCTTTCCTCAGTGAAAGAAAACTTTACCGACCAAATAATAGATTATAACGGAATAAAATGGAGCATTTACTTGGTCGATATATTTAAGAAAAGAAAACGGACTACCTGCCTAGCTTAAATTACTTAATATAACGTATCAAACGTACGTAAGAAATATTTTGTAGCAATTAATAATAAATTCAATTTTTAATCAAAATGATTACATTTTGAAATAACAGTAATAAGTTTATTATGCGTACTGAGTGTTGTCTTTGATGTTGTTGTTATTGTTGCTTATAAACTAACAAGTAAAAGAGTTTATTTTTTGGCTTGTGCCAAATTTTAAATGCCCTCCACATGTAACGGCAACTAGCTTATGTAATAAATTCGTTTTGCGACTTCGCTTATTTTTGGTACACCACTGAACGAATTCATTATTAATGCGTTTACCAACATTTAAGTTTGTAAGTTCCAAAATGGGCGTGGCTTTTGACTTACGTTGCCAATTTTAATAACAGCCTGCGTGCAAAAACTAAGCATGTTCGTACTTTATAGAGCGACTCTGGAATACGGAACAACAAACAGAGAGTACTCGCCAGGTTATGTGGAGAATATTAAAACAGCTTTTTAGGCTGTTGTTTTAAGCAACTCTTATAATGTGTTAATATTTCTTTTATTAAAATATACTGTGTGTGTATTTAGGTGCTGTATGGTTTGTGTCTTAACTGGATTGAATTTGTTTTTGGTGTTGTGCGTGCATATATGTATAGTTTGAAAGTATATTAAGTTAAAACAAATATGAAATTTAAACAATAATAATAAGAACAACACTTATGCTCGTTTAATTTTTTTTGTTTTTTTTGTTTTTTGTTTTGTTTCATTTACTCTTCTCCATCTTCCTTTGTAATGCTACTAAACTGCTACATAATGTTAAACGAAATGATGGCTTAAATCATAAACACACAAAATTGAAACGATTTTCAACAACAACAATTTAATGCTTGTCTAAATAAAACAACAACAACAACAACAACAACAACAACAAAATTATTAAATGATTAATTTTTATTCCCGTAACCCCTGAACTACCCGTACTACCCATACCAAAAATACATATCACACCACGCCTACTGTATTGCTCTATTTCTATAATTTGTGACGTTGTTTTAAAAAAGAAGTTACCCGCTAAATTAACTCTATCAGAGGATCCTCGCATTTTATCAACGGCCGTAGCGGCTGTTGCCGCCTCCTCACCTACACTCTCCCCGTCCCCATCATCGACGGGTCCACCAGCTGCGCGTAGTACGCGTGCCAGCAAATGGGGACGTCTTCTGGGTAGTTCAAGTGTCGATTCGGCTAGCGATACAAGCGCCAAGGTAGCAGTCTCGAGAAGTTTGAGTGCCCGCGAAAGTCTGCGTGAGACCGCCCAAGCGCGGCAAAGCAGTACTTCGAGTAGCAATGGTGGACAAGGCAATAAAGTAATTTCGTCTATACCGTTCCGCATATATTATAAAAATCATTCCCATTACCAAGCGATCGTACTTTTTTGATTTTTTACAATTTTTTTTTCTAATGTAATGAAAATGTAAAGCAAAAAATTATAAAAAATGTGTTTTTTTTAACATGATTTTTTAGTTCTTAGTGAGAGTAAAATTTTGTTGGTTTTGGTAACATTTTCAATAATTATCATCCAATTAAGAAAATAACCTCATTCACTCGTCCTCTAACATATTTCATCTATTCATATTTTTTGCCTACTTTGCCTTCCTCATTTAATCTCAATTGGATGAAACAATGAACACAAAACGCTCCCTACAATAAAAAAAATATCGACTCAACCAATGTGGACGCAATAATTCAAATATTTCAATCCTTTCACCTGGTAACCAACTAAATGCGAGGCCTTAATTTGATGATAAAATAAAAAACAACACTTGTGAACATTGTTATGAATGGAACGGTTGAAAAATATTTACCAACTACACAATTTATTCTGGCACAAAACTTGTTTCTCTCTCTCTCTCTCTCTCTCACTCTCTTTCAACCTGATTTCTTATCTTTTTGGCTGTTGCATGGTGTTTTTGTGTGTTCTTAATGTATTCCGAATTTAGGTGTTTCCCAAAGCCCCCAAATTACAGGCCAGCCAGGCCACTTTGGCACGCCAGGACACTATCGATGAGGGCGGTGAAGTGGAGTCTTCGCCACCAAGCCGTGAAAGTAGAATAGCAATGGAGAGCAGCAGTGGTACGCCAACGAGCAGTAATGTGCCTAAAGATCGTACA
This sequence comes from Crataerina pallida, assembly GCA_949710015.1. Taxonomy (NCBI): domain Eukaryota; kingdom Metazoa; phylum Arthropoda; class Insecta; order Diptera; family Hippoboscidae; genus Crataerina; species Crataerina pallida. Next base: position 3,336,388 of record OX453291.1, on the reverse strand, counting down.
TTGGCTTTAGAGAGGGAGCGTCAAATCGAGATGGCTTCTTCTCGCGCCACTACTTCAGATACCTACGATACAGGCTTAAGAGAACAACCGCCAACTTTGGCTCAACGTGATTTAATCGCTACGGTATTGGACTTGAAAGTGGATGTACGTTTAGAATTACAGCGCATGCAACAGCGTATTGGACGCATTGAAGATATGTTGAGTGAAGTGGTGAAACGTTTGCAGCCAGATTCTTCCGGACAAACAACGCCGGGTGATGAAAATGCTTGTGGTGTTTGCGGCAGTATATTGTCAACAATGACAAGCTCGACAGCGGCGGCCAGCAGCAGCAGTGGCGGTGGCTTAGTTGGTAGACGCCCCGAAGGGTCTGCCATTACTCATTCGAACGCCCCTGTCCCGGCTGCCGATACTGTGATAACCATTTCCACGGCTGGCAGCACTGCAATGTCGGCTACCGCAACCTCGCTTGTGACAGGCTCACAAGCGGCAGTCGCTCAGCAAAGCTCTACGGGTCTATTAAACCCGGTGCAGATGGTCACCAGTTCGGGTGGTAACGGCCTTGGGCCTCTACTGCTGAAAAAGAGACGTTCGAAGAGCAGAAAGGCACCTGCGCCTCCCAAGCAGGCCCATCCGCAAACTGCTGCAACGGCCGCCACTTCTGCCCAAAGCCCCGAGCAACAGCGTCTCCTCGAAGAGAATCTCTCCGCGTCATCACCAGCAACACCAGTTACTCTGGCCGCAGCAGCGGTAACAACCACAGCATCGGGATCTGGTGGCATTAATCCAACAACGACCGCAACCGCCAGCACAACATCTGGCTCCAGCAGTGGTGGTGGTGGTGGTGGTCTTGGTGGTCGCACGAAACGTGAATTTCTCTAGCCTAAAATTTTGGTGCGCCATCAGTCCGACACAAGCAGTTTTGAACAGTAACAATAACAACAATAACAACAACAATTATTATTTCAACTGTTGGCGTGCTTACAAACTACAACAACAACAATAACAATGACAACTATAACTACAACTGTTATTAAAGGGAAAAATGATAATTCAAACACATCTAATAATTTAAAGCATATTGCTTGCCTACAACTTAGACAAAAACAAAAAAAAAATAGCAATAGTAAAAAAAAACTGTACATTATTGAAAAAAACTAATTAATTAAACTCATTAAGTAAATAATTCATTCATTATACATGATTTATGTGATATATAGAAAAATTTCATTAAACCACTTAAAAAAACTCAACCACATGCATACGCGAGTATGCGATTATGCCACACCGTACATTCAGTGTTTATAGCAAATCAATATTTTATATATGTTAAAATTAGTAAATTTAAAATCGAAACATTATGCGGATGACATATATGTGCTCCTAGCAAGAAATAGCAACAATAATTCCATACAAAAATATAAATAAAATCCTTAATCCTCCTTTCTAGTCTCGTTCAAAGGTTCATTTCACACCTTTTCGAATATTTCTTAACATAATAAGTACAGGGGATAAACAAAATAATGTGAACACCATGCGATATAGTACATATCGGTGGCAATATTTTTGGTTTTCGGTTAGTGGGAGCGTCTATAAATTGCAGCCAGACAACATAAAACTATCGCAGCAAAAGTGACAGCAGAACTCAACACTCACTTGAGTGATACTGTATCGACAAATTTAGTACGACGGGAGCTCCACAAGGCTAACATTCGTGGAAGGGGTGCAATTGCAAAACACTTAATGTCAAGTGTTCATATTATTTTGTCCATCTTGTGAAAATAAAATTATTTTTTTGTTTAAGAGTGAATTATTGTTTACCGATTTGTTAACTAAAATTTGAAATAATAAATAAAACATTGAATACAAACAACTTGAACAGTTACAACTGCCACAACACAACAACAACAAAACGAAGAAAACAAAAAAGAAAGAGATATTATTATAAATACAAAATAACGGAAATAATCAAGCACACGCATACAACATTGTTTTAAACCCGTCCTTGTCACTCACTCATACATTGCACTACTACTTGTGTGTAAATATAGTTCTCTTTGAATTAAAAATTATTGCTCTCGTATTAACCATCAATGACTTAAAAAATAAGAAGCAATACTATACTAATATATACAATACAAAAAAATATTTCATCATTCGTCTAAAGTATAGAATTCATTAACAAGTTTTGTTATAAACAAATTATGTAAAATAATTAAGCTTCAGAATATTAAAAAAAAAAGCAAACAAAATACATAAGCTGGGCAAATTAGCTAAAAAAAATATATTATAATAAAAACCAAAAAATAATGTAAAACTTTAAACCGACAATCGTTGCAATTGCTAAATGAAAAATGGTATATTTTTTTATAAATTTTTTTTTAACTCACGTTAATATTTTCCATAAGCATTATTATTAGTTAATGCCCAACATCGATTTTAAACTAACTGTAACCATTTGATTTAATTTTATCCATTTGAAACAAATTATTGGCTGTACCAATAGATATTTTTTAAGTAATCTGGATACATATTATTTTTAAAAATTACTATTTTATAACGAAACAATGTACCCTGACTATTACTATAAGTGAAATTGTTATAGTCGGTCAAACCAGACCATTTAATACCTTACACTTATGCGAGGCACTTGGAAATGGGCTCTAAAAATGGTACGATCGGGTCCAAATTGGTACCAGCCAATTATTTAACTAATTATTAATTTTTTATGAATTTTTGTCGTCAAAATATCTAAAAAAAATACGTCCTGTAACTTGTACACAAATTTACAAAGACAGACATATGGACATAGTTGCATAGATATATTCAGATTTTGGTTTTGATTTGTAATAATTGAAGCTGGGAGTGGCATTTGCCATTTAGGAAATTCAAACATTCGCATAAACTTAATCTACTCTTTGCCACAAAAGATGCAGTGTGGTGGCTAAGGCTAAATATGTATATACTTTGTCGGGCCTCTGAAGTCTTTTTCTGTGTGTTACAAACGGATTGACAAACTTAGTATACCCCTATCTTAGGTGGTAGGTATAGTAATTTAACTCATATTCATAAACTTCATTAATTTGATTACAATTAAATTAAATTATGTGAAGTTTTTTTAAATTTAATATTTTTTTATTATAATCTACTGAACAAGGTTTCATTATTAGTATAACGTAAGCTGTACTGAAAACTTTCTGATGTAATTTTTTTCGTACATAAAACATAAACAGCCTTTCTGGGGAGACAACATATAAAATACGAAATGAAACCTTAAATGCTTATAAAGCTTTATTACCGATCCCGCCTTTCTGTAGCCTTATCTTATTCTTAGCGAAATTTGCAACTAACAGAACGATGCTCTAAATAAATTTCCCTTAAAGCTCCTTCTTCTAGATTGCCAACTAAATCTAAGACAATCTAGGTATACCTGGTCCATACGTAGAATTTTTTGCCGATTTTTTGCGATAATAAATATATGATCAATAAATTTCTTGCCCATAAAAAGCACTTAGATTGCTTAGAAGTTACAGCTACAATTAGAAAAATCTCTTAAACCTCCAAAAAAGATAATTTTTTAAAGTTTTTTTAACAAAAAATATTCCCGCCGCAGCTTTAAAAGTCTAGAAGCTTTCGAAAACCATCACATTTTTAAAAAAGATGATGACTATTCAATATCTTGGCCTAAGCCATATATAGCTTTGCGATTTTCTATTTGACGAGTTATTGGTAAAAATCTCCCAGCAACAGTAGAAAAATTATTAACAACTTAACAAATTACTAATCATTTATTTAATAAAATTAATTGTAAATTTATTAAATACCAAAATTAAAAAAAAAAACAAGTAAAGATGCTTTGGTCGGTCTTACGCCACCATTTAATACCCTATATCACTTAGTTTTCAAGTTACGTTGTATCAGTGATCCTTTCTCATTGGCCAAATAAAAGTCACTTTGAAAAAAGGCTCTAAATAGATCCATTTCAAAACGTATGCCCCTGAGAATGCCAACAACAGAAAGACTAACTTAGTAAACCCCCTCAAACTTATGTGTAGAGTATAAAATATTTTGGAAATTTTTGTCATATAATACAGCTTTTTTTAAAATATGGCGCCATAAGGGGAGTGGTTCTAAAAATTCACCCATCAGGTTTATATTCAATAACAACCATTTTGATCTAAAAAGAAGCTTCGTTCCAGAATTCTTCCATAAATTTTATATCAAAAATTAGGTAAACGGACATATGGACAAATGGACATGGTTAGTTCGATTCAGATTTTAATTTTAAGCCATTCCGTATAATAAATGTTAGGTTGGGAATTACGAACATTCGCAAAAGTATAATTTAACCTTGTTCTGTTGGTGGTGTTGGGTATGAAATCAAGTGAACTGAACACCCCACCAGTTCCTGTACCACTGAATTACAATCGTTCAGTTGTATCTTTAACTACCAGCGGGTTTCTGCGGGTTTTTGTCGTTTCAAAGTGAAAAACTTCTACAAATAATTTTCAGGAAAAATGTAAAATAATTTTTCTTATATAGTGGATTAATTTGTAAAAAAAAGGAAAGGCACCTATGGTTGGAAGAGGTTTCACAATATTATAATACGTTATGTTCATGATTGATTAGTAGGCCGAACACCCAACGCTCAACAATATATTTCATAGAAGCTTTCCTTCCCATTTTGTACTTTTAAAAATTGTGTGATTCGCTCCAATTTGAATTTTGTTTGATATGGTATAGAGTATAACAAGCTAGAACAAATACAGCAGCTAACCGTAAAATAATATTTATTCACAAGAAAGCCTTAAAAACAAAAACTTAAACGCATTCCTAAGTAAATAAAAAATAAAAATAATTCAATAATACAACAATAAACTAAACAAAAACAGTAAGCAATTATATAACAACAACAAAAAAATATTTCACCACACACACACACACACCACAAAAAAGCCTATAAAATAAAAACACAAATTTAGGAATTGTTAAAAAATTTGCTATCCTTACAAAATACTGAAATAAAGATTTGTGTATAATGATATTAAAAAAGAAGAAAAAAAATTGTTACAAAAACTATAAATTGCCTATAATTTGCTTAAAAAGCTGAAACAAATCAAAACCACAAAAAGAAAAAACAAAAAAACTCAAACAAAATATTCTATAAACTACCAACCAAACAGCTTTTATACGCCATTTTAATTATTAAATTAAAGACAAATACATAAAACTTAATAAAAAAATATGTGAACACCAATTCTCAAAACAATAAAATATATTAAAATAACAAAATATGTACAAAAATAAATAAAAAAACAAAAGCAAAGTATAAGACAAGTGGAAAATGGTCTAGTCGGTTGCATCCGATCATTTAATATCCTACACCGCATTGCTTTCGCAACACTAAGCGCTAGTCGTAATCACTTCGTGTATATATATAAAATATAAGAGAGAGGGTTATAAGAGAGAGGGTTTAACAAATACCTCTATCAGCTACAAATTTGTCACAATTAAATGTAATATAAGGTAATAATGAATTTTAAATTTTGAAATGGAAATTTTTCTCATTTAATGCAGCATTTCATCAATTCATTCAATAGGTTGATTCCAATATACAGGGGATGAACAAAATAATATGAACAACACCGAAACTCAAGATAAATACTCTTGCAACACTTTGTGGTGTAGGGTATACAAAGAACCAATAATTAGTTAATCTTGGCATTTTTTTAATAAGAAAACAACATAAACAATGACAACAGCTGTTCATTGATTTAATTTTTTTTTTTGAGAATTTTTAAGTTTTATATAAAAATATAGCTAAAAAAAATTAGGCAAACATTTCTTTTTAATTAATATATTATATAAAATACTACAAAGAAGAAATTATTATTAATTAATTATAAAGAAAACTTGAATAAAATGATATAAATACAAAGAAAAAAATTAAATAAAACCCGTTTTCTAAAAATAAATAAAAGAGGAGTTTGATTATGATCAATGATTTGGGATAGATAATATTCATATAAGACCCAATGGGCGTAGAGAGTATAAAAATAGTACACAAAGTATTTTGAATCCGCATTTGTGGCCGAAAGTCTTATGAGATATAAGCAGGAAGTGCTTTTCAACTTTTTATATCTGGCAATACTTTTTATTTTTTTCATGTTCTACATAAACACAACACACATGTTGCCGGTATTTTTTCTTCCTTCAACAACAATAAAAAAAGAAGAAGAAAAATCAGAGCACCATCAAATACAAACTGGTTTTGGAAGGTTCTTAAGTTCTCCGTCTCCTTCTCTCTCTTTTCTCTCTTCATTGATTCAAAACTATAAATCATAATGAAGTACGGAGAATAGAGAAGGCAACTTTCTTAAGTAAGTTGAGATAAAGTGAGAGAGAGAGATAGAGAGAGAAAGTGTGAGTATTAATGCTTCATTAAATGTTGAATGAAAAATTTGCGATCAACAACAAAACATTTAAAGAGAGCACATAACGAACACTTATAAGAAATATAACAACATAAGGTTAATAAGTAATGCACTAATAAAACAATAGCAACAACAACATTAATGTAATTAATGTTTAACTACAAAAGAGAGGGATATAAAATAAAGCAGCCAGCCCTCAAATAGCGTACATACTCACACAGTCACACATTCACATAACAAACTAAGTGAAGCATCTGCAAAAGGAAAATAACATAAAAAACACAAACAAAAGTAAAGCGACAACTAAATATTGTGCCCATACAATATTCATGTTTATGTGGTGGCAGCCTGTCTTTTATGTGCCTAATGATACAGAAAAACTCATAAAATTTCAAAGCACGAGAGCAGCAAAGACACGTATGACCGTCTCATTTTTTACAAGAGCACAATTGATCAGTTTTTCTTAAACCCATAACGAAGTAAGTTGTGTGTGCGCACTGTTAACTATCTAAATGCAAAGGAAGCCCACTTTGCCATAATATGTAACAGTTTCTTTCTTATGAAAGTATTTCCAATAAAAACGAAATATTTTTAAATAATTTAGAAAACAATGCAAAACTTTGCGACGAATAATTAAGAAGAAGAAGATAAAAAAAATTTAAGAGAAAATTGTGTAATATGTGCTCAAATGAAATCGTCACCGAAAAACTTTGCACATAAGAATTTGTCCGGTCGGTGCATTCCGTTATATATAGAAATCTGTGCGTTTTAATGTTGTAAGTGCACGGTTAGCTTCTTTTGTTGTTTTTTTGTTATACACACATACAAATGGACATTTTGAAAAACCGGTATATTAATTTCGATGGTCCGGTTGCACTACCCAAAACGGGACGTCAGGGATTTCTTGATCAGCATCAAAATCTGAATCGATCAACGAACGCAAAAATAAAAGGATTTGTTGGCCTGTTTGCCCGTAGCCTTCTATTAAGTTCGAGCCAAACCCACAACAGACTGAAATCTCTCTATCAGCCATACAAACTTATTAAACATGTGAAGTGAAAATTTGGTTTCAATATGAATAATAAAACTTGATGTGTAAGACATACTTAAACCATACTTATACTTATACGAGGTACTTGCAAACTTTACCACGTTTCGTATATAGATGAGGAGGGTACTAAAGATTTAGCCTAAGCCCAAATTTAGTTTTCTTACTTGTTTCCTTTTTACATCTTAAAATAGAAGGTTTTGTTGTTATTTTTAGTTACATATTGCTTGAAAGAAGAGACAACGGAAAAATAGAAAGAAAGAAAGGTGAACAACGGCACAGATTGACAAAAACAAAATCTGTCGCACTAAAATTTTGGTTAGAAATACATTAGAGAAGATTATTGGGTGAAAATGTAAAGGAGAGCAATAAAAATGAAAAGAAGAAATAGAAAAAATTTTGACTAAATTTTGAGTGCAAAGTAAAACAAGTGCAAAAAATTTAAATCAAATCAAGTCAAAATCAAACTGAAACACTTCTATGCGGGTTTAAAGATATGCGGATCAGGCGGCCGTGAGAAGCCCATTCATGTGTACGGGTCCTAAATTGTAAAAAGTCTAGTGTATCACGTGATTCCTTAAATATCATTATAACGCGATAATATTTTTATTAATCTTTATGAATCCCGGCTTAGCGTTTCAAAGATTTGCGTTGTTGAATCTGAATAGGAAATCGATCTTCATTAGTTGTAATTTCTATACTAAAGACGTCTGAAAATGGGATTTTGACCAATTTTAAAGGTCTCGTATCTTACAAGCCATATAAAATAAAAAAGAAATAATCGACTATTTATTAGGGAATCCAAATCGTCTTTGGCTATGGATTCATCTTATCAATTTTAACAGAATTATCTCAATTTTTCTTTGTGGAATCTGAAACTTAACCACTTTCAAAATGAACGGCTCATATGATAAAAATCACAAAACTTATAACCAAAATTTGTGGATGTCACGAATATACCCTAAGAATTATAAGCTGTAACTTTGGATCCGATCAAGCTATTTTTATAACCTCTCTCTCTCTCTATAACATTTTTTTACTTTAATTTAGTTACTTAACGTATGAATAGCTGTACATTTGCAACTAAGAGGTGTATAGTGTAACATTTTCAATCTTCTTGAAGTTAAGAAGCTGTCGAGCATAAAATATTTTCAAACATTTTAATGATTATTAAAATGAGTAACGCATCATGATTACCATCATGAACAACCTTGAGGGAGAAGAGAAGACATAAACTAGTACTAAGAAGTTAATAAAAAACCAGATAGAGAAGTTCGGTTAAGACCGAAGCTTCAATACCCTCCACCTTTTATAATCCTCTAAAAAATAAGTTCCTATTGCCACATTCATGTATATGACTATTTCAAGTACGTACGCAAATAGTGTTTTTTTTTAATTATAGGCGTTTGGATAATGGTACTACATATATAAATACCAAATTTCAACTTGATAGGAGGCATAGTATTGTGCAATATATAAAATTTTTAAAGATACAATTTTTTCGAGGTATGTTGAGATTTTCATTTATTGTGGGCGTGTCTCTTAACCGATTTTGCCCAAATTCAATACGGAACAGCGAAATTAAACTAAGAATAAGTGTGCCAAGTTTCTAATTGATATCCCAAAAATTACGACCGTGAGAGTGCCAACAACAGACGGACACAAGGACGGACATGTCTCAAACGATTTCTCTTTTCATGCTGATTAAGAATATATATGGTTTGTGGGGTTTCTCTCCTAGGCTTCCTTCGATATGTTGTACACGGATGATCAAAATGAATAAACCCTCTTCCCCAAGGTGGAGGGTATAACAAAAAAATTACAAACAATAGTGACAACATTGTAGTGTAGTAAAGAGGATTAGATTACTTGGCTTCTACACAGGCGTGGGTGTTTTCTTGTTAAAATATTTATGGGGGCATGGCCAGAAGGATAGTTTTTCTTAATATAAAAATGTGGTTGACCCTTCTAACTTTCTCCTAATGATTGCAAATGGACTGATAAACTTAATATAAAAAATTTATACTGATACACAGAAGGGCTAAATCTAATCAGAATTTGATGCTGAGTAAAAATTAAAATTTTTTGGTTTGTGTCGCATCTCCTTCTGTAGGAGGGGAGTAACGAACATTCAAACAACATCAATATACCCGCACATTATATAATAGAAACTATAAAAAACCATTTATATGTAAACAGAAAGATAAACTTCAATGCGATGTAATAGTTAATAAAAAAGCATAAATGTAAACGTGAAGGCGTATAAATGATGATAAAAAATTAAATCGTCAGCATATTTAAACAAAATTATTATTACAACTAACTGATGATGATGATTACAACAGCGTTTAAATGAAATTATAACGTGAAAAATCACTTTGGGGTAGATTTCACGTTCTTGCATTTGCCCTAAACACCCACAAGCAACAATATCATGCACAAGTCATTAAGCTAACTAAGCTTTTAAATCTGTCCGCTTGCTTGCTTGCAATGTTTGTGTCCATAAGAAGTTTTGTGATTAATAGAGATTAGCCAACATACACACATATAAATATGTATGAGTAATTCGCAGAATGTGACCTTGCTGGTTTATGACATCTCCTAAGTTGATGCATTTCTTTATTTGTATGCCAGTTGTAGTTGCTTTTAATGGCAAACTTGAGATAATGCTGAAATGGCCATATAAGGACAAAATTGCGATTTCGATTGACAGTGAAAAAAGAGTAGCATTGCGAGTTTCGGAAGCATCTCTTTACTTAAGTAACCATTTTCCGTTATGCAGAAAAAAGTTACAAGTTTTAATTTAAATGATAAGCAAAGCAAGACATAGTATATTGTCCAACAACTTCAAAGAATGAGCCACAATGAACCACTAAATGAACTAAAATCGATACACCCATCATTTTTTCTAGCTTCAAAGAAGCATATAATCTTGAGAAACATATAACTCTGCATCGATTGAATAATGTCCGTCTGTCCGTCTGTCCGTATATGGTAAGCATTCTTGCCGACGTTGTAAAACTATTGGTGTGTCAATAAGGTTTGTGGATGCACTAATAAGAGTACAGTTAAAACTTTTCCGACTGTGCCATCATATGCTACTTATACTACCCGCATAAATTTGTAATCGATTTATGCACCATAATGTTAAGATTATGCCCAATATTTGTTGGCATTGGTCGCACTTGAAAAAATGATTTAATAAATTTTAATTCATATCCCTTTTTCGTTTATATATATATAGTTTTTTTAAGCAAATTAATTTAAAATAGAAAAGTCTGCGCTACACAGAGACACGTGATGCTGATCAAGTTAAATATTAATGAAATCTAAGACGTTTTCAAAGTAATTGAGTACATGTACTTACAGCAGTTTACAGGAGTATTTCGGGTTAAAAGTCATCGAAGAATTAGTCAGTTTTTGCTTTAAATAAAAAATAAGAAAAAAATTCTATTAATTTTTTTAAATAAAAAGTTTAATATTTTTATAATTTTTCAATAAAAAGTGAATTTTTTTAAAACTTCTCAACCCAATTTTTATTTTTAATAAATAAAATGTAATGAAAAGTGATTTCGAAAGAATATAAATTATTAGTATGTTGAGATATTAAAAATACTTTGTAGCACAATTATTGAAGAAATACAAACAAAATAAGATTAAAGAAAAACCATTCTGAGGATAATGTATGAATTGTTAACTTCAATAAACGTACACATGTGAAATATATATAGAAATATATATATAGAAACATATACACATGTACGAGTTTATCAACTAATACACTTCAGCTATAAAGTAACGGTAAGTTGTTAGCTGCACCATGTGCTGCATAACCATTCTAAATATAACTGAACATCATTACACATTTAGTTCTATATTATGATGAAAATAATGATGATGATGATGATGATGATGACCATTATTATTTTATATATTATAGTTTTTTAACCTGAACTGAGGATAACATGTGTAACAATAAAAAACGTATTATCATACTTGACTTGCTGGCGTAGTGTTAATTTTTTTCTAATGTTAACAAAAATTAAGTTTAATCTGTGAAGTGTCCTTTATTATGCCAGGTATGTGACATCAAATGACCTTCACTGTATGTATTTATATTATCTATCTTGGCAGAATAAAAATTCTCTATGAAATTTTAAACTTAAATTAAATAATTTTTTTTGATCCAATTGAGCTTTTCACGTCTGTATGTCCGTGCGTCCGTCTATTATGGGCAATCTATTAAATTTAGTTATACTTGTCTTCATCCATTTACTCAATTGACCATTCTTGGTCAGTATCTCTTATTATTGTTATTGTTGTTATTATTGTAGACCTACATTTTTATTGTACACATTATTTAAACGTGGTTGACATACCTATACATGTTGTAAAAGCTGCTCACTATGATGGACACAAAGACGTGTGCGTGTGTGTACGCGTTGAAAAAGCAGAAGAAGACATTACCATAATTGTCAACTTGTTGTGACCGAATTCGTTGTATGAAGTAATGAAACTTTTCCCGAGTACCACGAGATCGATTCATTAACTGAATCAACTGCAGTGGAGTGTGATTTGACACACAATAAACAAGATCAATAAACCGTTTGTCTCTGAACTGAACTGCATTGAACTGAAACAAGCGAAACATTTATTTTTAAGTGAATCGTGTTCCGATCATTATGTGTCTTCTTTTTTTCTGCTTTTAAATTGTTTTTTACGTTATTATCAAAATTATTTTCCACTAAATTTTTCTTTAATTGTGTAGAAATGTTTATATTTTTTTTTTCTGCAGTAAAGCAGACATTAGAAAACTGCTTCTTCTTCTTCTTTTGTGTAATCTAGATAATTGCAACAATTTTAATTATTGTTATTCCTCTTCTTGTACCGTTTAATTTTCCTCTTTTTTTTCTGTTTGTGCAGCCATTTAGTTAACTGGGTGAAGTTTATTAAGTAAAGACCGCCAAATGAACGAACGTACAATCAACTACACTGATAGAACCAGCAGCAGCAGCAGCAGCAGCAATAACATAATTTTCAAGTTGCAAAATTTTAATGTAAAGAACATAACGTTAATGTCGTTTTTTGTTTTCCTCTCTTTGGTGAGGCCGTCTGCGGCCGTCTGTCGGTTGGTCAGTTAGTCTGGCCGTTACAGTCATGACTTTAACCACTTAGCTTGGAATTGTTTAGAAAAAATGTGTGAAAATATTTACCATTTTGTTGTTGTTGTTATATTCTCATCAGCTTTTTCTCATTCATTGCATATTAATGGGGTAAGTGGGCTGAAATGCAATACAGCCTTCAAAGTTCATTTCATCTCCACCAACAATAACAACATTAACAAAAAAAAAAAATCCCATTTTATACATCGTTACAGGGTTTTCATTTGTACACAAGTTTACACGTAGGTTCGCTGAAATCATTGAATTGGTTACAACAACCAAGAAATTTACAGTTAAGAAGGTCTACCGTAATATATTTTGCATGTTATGTATGTAAGAATAAAAGTTTCGTTAAATAATTACATCTATTGCAACAACTAATAAATCTACACGATTAAAATAATAGTTTAGGCTCACTGCGGAGACATGAAAAAGTTGTACAAAAATCTTCTTTTCAAGTTGATTTGTTATCTACGTTATATTGTAAAGTAGATATAATGTGGGTGTGGCTTGTATGCACAAGTACACTTTTTGTAACGACTATACCTGTGGAAGATATAGAAATTTTATTCTATATTAATATTATAATCAAGTCTACCCGACCATTTAATACCCTACATCAGGTTTCACAATTATGGTATAATTATTTGAATAGTACGTAAGGAAAGGGAGTCTAAAAATAGTTGTTTAATCATGTCCATCTGTCTGTCAATGAAAATTTGTGCTCAAGCTACAGGTCGCATTTTTTTTGAGATATTTCAATAAAATTTGGTACAAGGATATGTATTGGCCCAAAAAGAAACTTTTTCGAATCAATATTGACTTGTTTTCATTAAATTTTATTAAGAAAAAATTTCTATATCTTCTTCGTTGAGAAATTACAAACATTCGTACAAATATCGTACAACATACACTTGGACCACTTTGTGGTGTAGGATATAATTACAGCGTGCGGTGTCGGGTATAATTACGGAACAATTATCTTAAGAGAACAGGAAAAACATGCTGCTGAGACTCCGAAAATTTTATTTTATATGTAAAAATTTTATGGTTAGAAACACGGTTTGGTTTGGTGGTGTGGTTATCTTTTAAACATATTAACAAATATTCTGCGTTCATGTTTATTTTAAGCAGAAAAAACCTTAATGAACACGCAAATATTTCCAAAAGCAAATCAACGACAAATATTAATGTTAACTAATTAATGGGCATTTGGCCATAAATTAGAAGAAAATAAAAATTCACACGTTTTTTTTTTTTTTTGTTTTAAATTATTTATAATTTTGTGAAAGAATTCATTTTTAATTAGGCCCCTTTTTTATATTTTTATAGAAAATAATAAAGTTTTGAAATCGATTTTCATTCTTTATCAGAGTTTTGATCTTAAGCAAAAAAAAAAAAAAAAGGAAAAAAATTAAATAACGTATCGCCTGAAATACATTTCAAGGGTGACATTTGTATAATGGCTTGAAACATAAAATAATCATTTAACATTCTTTGAGGTTCTTTATGGAATCAAACAATAAAAGCAAATAAAGCCGGAGCTGGTGCCGCCGCTACATGAATGATGAATCATTGTTTTGTTATTGTTGCTAAGTATACTGAGTATTTCATTTCGAATGCTACGTTTTCTTATAAAATGATAAAAACAATGTTTCAGTTTATCTGTGTATTGTTCATATGCTCAAGGCCGCACAAATTGTGTTTTTGAGCAGAAATTTAGTACAGACACTGTCAGTGTTTGTAGGTGGTGGTGGTGGTGGTGGTACTTTATTTACTACAAAAATGAGCATGCCTGTGTGGGATCGTCTCATTTGTTATGTTAATAAATTTCCACAAAGTTTGTTGTCTAAGTCGTTTGTATTCGCTCAGAGATTCTCTCAGTGCGATTGTGTGCTAAAAATTCAAATAATGAAGAGCTCAAATATATCGCTGAATAACCACGCCCACAATTGGAAAAATCTTTCATAGCCAAAACCCTCCTCATCCTACACAGCCATAATTTTTTGTAATTCTAAGCCAAAAAAAAAGTCACATTTAGCTCGTCCATCGATATGTTAAAAATGAGTGCAGTGGGATAACAGGCACAGGTGTAAGTTTTCTTGTAGTTATTGAATTAATTAAATTAAGCTACCACGCCCATATTTTTTATAAAGATGTAGAGAGTATATAAGATTTGACTTAAGCCAAACCTGTTACATTGGATTCATTTCTCAATATTTTCACAATTTTTATCTAACTACACCTTCTAGTAAATAAAACTTTCTGTTTAATTAACAATAACATTAAAACGTTGATAAGGTCATTTAAAGTTACTAAAAACAAGACCGAGACGAAGGGTCACACGAGGCATACATGAAACCACCTGCAGTGAGAACTGTAACTTGTCTACGTGTTTCAAAATGGATTAACGCACCGACGAAACGGAAAACAAACAAAAGATAATAAATAAATGGTAAATAATAAACGTAAGCATACGTACCTAGACATAGGTGCACATAAATAATATGAATAAAAAAGATGAATTTTTACCTGCAGCACCTTACTATTATATACGGAAGAAATTCTATACATACATATACATACAAAGGCAAGCGCAGCGGTTATAAAGAATGAAAAAGGAAAACATGTGGCACCAGTATCGTGAAAGCATTTTAAACAGCTCTGAAATGCATAAGAAAACACAACAGCAACAACATCTTAAACAATACAATGCAACTCATGGACATATTTTGTTGTTGTTTTCTTTTATGTAACAACAATATGAACAACAGGTCTACGGAATGCTACAGAATACTTTTATACCCTCCTTTATAAGATGGGAAGTACTTTAGGTTTGTCATTCTATTTGCAACACTCAGAGAAAGATATTAGTGATTTTTTGATTGCATATGTATATTATTTACATATATTAGGGTATACTTGCAATACTTTCTACATAGTTCGTCCTGAAAATAAGTTTTATAGCGTGTCCTATGTATTGCTTAAGTCAAGTGTATTTCTTTACTTTTCACATGTTTGTCTTGTTTTAAGCTGCTTGAGTCTTTATCGCAACCTAAAGAAACTGAAATGAACTGGAATGAACTGAAAAGTGTCTTAAGAAAATTACTATTCGATTTCTTCTGATGCCTTTTTTTCTTTCTATCGTTGCCATAATACTATAACAAATAATCAGAATGAGTTTTTTCTCCATGATCAAAACTCTTCAGTAATGGCCAGTAATGGTTTAACTTGTTTCGTTGTCCATCATGTGCATGCATATAGCATATCGTGTGATATATAAAAGTTTCATTTAGACATGATTTTCATCGTGAACAAACACATTTTGAAATGTACGATGATGATAAGTAGGAAATGTGAAAAAAGTGAAGTGAAAATAAGAGAAAATTAAAAGAAAATTCAATAAAAAAAGAGACAAAGCAAAGAACAACATAAAACGTACATGAGTGTGGAGCGTACCCTGCTGCTAGAAAATTCCTGAGAATATTAATGTTCTGCTGGGCTATTTAGCAAAAGAAATTTATTGTCATCTATACAGAAAACAATTTGGTGCTGATATGTTTATAACGTACATTACAGGAGGAGGGTGTATTAAGTTAATGTGGATGTATGTAACATTTAAACTGAGTGACTTGGCTGGATTGACTTGGATTTTAAAGCTAATCAAAGAAACTCCGTCCCTCCCTCTGGATGAACAACCAAAAATCCTATATCTTATGTGGATAAGACTTAAAAAAGTCTAAAAATTAAAATGTTTTAATTTTGGATGATAGTGAACAAAGTTTAGAACCAAACTCACTATAAAGATTTTTCACATGGTGACTTATGCGACAAAAACTCGTCTTAACTCATTGATACAACTAAACAATATACACTTTGGGAGTAAGTTTTGTAGGGTATTAGATGATTATGCTTGACCGATTACAACATTTTCACTTGTTTTTAGATGAAAAGATCTTGTATTTATTCACATGATAACACACGTACAAAATGAACTTGCTTCTATTGTTAAGTTTACAACCATACAACATGATGCGTCTACGTTTATACAACGTTGGAAATTCTTTGCATTTCCTGTTAGCAGTTCTTTTTAAATCCCTCCTTCTTTAAAAATCAATCTAGATTTTATTAAAATAAATGGTAAACGTGTTAGATGCTGTGAACTATGGATTATAAATAAATGGCCATAAAAAAAAAAAAAAAAAAATCACAAAAAAAAAATATTATATAAGAAAAAAAGTTAATAAGTTTGTATTATTAATATACAAATTTTTCTACATTTTGTTAATTTTTGAATTTAAATTTAAAGTTTTTTTTTTGAAATGTTTAAAGTTTAAAATATTTTAGAAGAAACTTTTTCCTTCACTTTACTACTTCATATGGTACCAATTACAAAATAGTCAGTAATTGTAAATGAAAAATGTGCCTAAATTCTTTTCTAATTCTCATACATTTCATACTTAATATTCACTTAATGATAAAGCATTGTTTCCGGAAGCATAAGTACAGTGTCGAAAAAACAACGCGTCCTTTGGTAAACAAATCGAAATCATGCAATCATCACTGTTGTGATATCTTTTATGAGAAATTTAAAGACAGCTCATATAGGTGACCTGGTTAACTGATCAATACAAGAAACTAGCTGCAATTTCAATTTTGAACTCTTCCAAGTGTTCAAGTCTTGTCAGTCATTTCGCCATTGCACTCGGTTGCGAAACCACGTGATAGTTTTGTAAATTTTTAAGTTGGATATGGTTTCCTAAACAAATTATCTGTAATTGATATTTATTGGATTTTGAAATATATTCTTTTTTTTTTTTTTGACTTCATTCATTGATGACGTGATCTCGTAGCGCCTTATTTTTATTTCATAAGCAGTTAATTAAGATTTTGTGTAGATTTGTGAGCAAAATGCAATAATTAAAAAACAAAACAACAAAAAAAAAATTATTTTGTATTAAAGCCAAAGTCACGTTTCTTTTGATTTCCAATTTTCATAAAAACAACAAATGTATTCTTTTTGTTTTTGCTGTTTTGATAATCTCATCTATGTACAGGGGTGAAGGAGTATGTGTTGCCTATGAATCCATATAAACCGTTAATATAAAAATACAAAAATATAGGCTAAACATGACCTGCTTTGAGTAGTAGACGGTAGACACACATGCATGCATGCATGCACATACACTTGCACACATAATTACACATATGGAAAATTTCGATTATTTGTTTGTGAATTGTTTTGATTTCTGCAACAACACTGACAACCACCACCTGCTGGCTGTAATTGTTGTTATTGCTGTTATTGTTACCAATTTGCCAAGTATGGTGTTTTACCGTTTTGGTATTTTCCTTCGTATGCAGTAAAGGCGGACTTCCTAAACGAAAATTTCTGCTTTTTTTTTCCACTGTTCAGTTGTCTGTTTTTCTTTCTTTTTCATTTTATGAATGAAATCGCGCTCTGTTCTGTCCCCTTTTTACCAAGTTTTATTGTATACGTTGAGTGAACGCTTGATGTTGGTCTTTCGTTATGTTATGTATCAATTGTATTTTGTGGTGGTGGTTGGTGGTGGTGATTGTGGTTGTATCACTATTCCGTTGAATGTTTAGATGTTAACAAGTTTTGTGCTATTTTTACAAGTTTAACACAAATATAACACTCAACACATACACATGCTTAAACAATCTATATTTGTAGCTATTATTGTTTGTTTGTTTGTTTGTTGTTGTTGTTGTTGTTGTTATTATTATTATTATACTGTTACTATTATTTATACTCTGTAACGTTTCTTGGCGGCCCGTAATAGATTTTTGAGGTTTTACTTGATTTTTTTCAGTTATTTGATAAAGATTTATGGTTTAGTATTTCGTTAATTATGTGTTATGAACACATTGAGTGATTAATCATGATAATTACCCACACAACAGACTGTGCTTGTGAATACACACGAGGTTCCTTTAAGCGTTAAAATGTTAACTTTTCATGTGAAACGCAGAAATTCTGTATGAATGTTTGAAACATGAAACGATACCGATTCGTATGATAAGTATTAAACGAGTGTTTAGTAGAAAAGGAATGTTTAAAAATGTGTGTTAATTTATTGAAAAACACACGTGAGGTGAACGACTTTACACGTTTTTAAACATTTCGTGTCGATAACATTATCAATAAATTCACTGATCATGTGTGTCATGATATGGAGAATCACAAAATTTTTATTTCAAATTACAATATAATTGAATTAAGATTGTTGATGGCTAGAAATTTTTATTTGCATAAATAAATTTGAAACGATTATCACATAATTTAGGGAGCATCCAACTTATAAAAGAGCATTGACCTTATACTCATTTGTTCTCTTTCTATAAACTTCTTTTTATCTTCATTAAAGTCTTTCCACCCAGCAACGCTTTCGCCTAATATTTACTTATACAATGCCACAAAAGTTTGGTGGTGCTGATATTGTTATTATTGTTATTTATACTTAATTGGCGGCGCATTTTAAACGAAGAACACCAATTATTATCAGTTCAATAAGTTTAGATAATTGATGTAAAGTTAATGTGAGTTGAAGTTTGAAACATTGTTTGTTCACATGAACACTGGGTGTATATGGAGAGGTTCTCACGTTATCGTTTCCAATTTTTAAATGAATCAATAATCAAAGAAAATAGGTCACATATTAAAGAAGGCAATAACAAAAACAAGTAAGAAAACGAAAATAAACTCTTTTTGGTTGTTGCAAACGGAATGACAAACTTAGTATACCTCCCATCTTATCTAGAAGGTATAATCAAGTTAGTAACACTTCTGCAATTATTGTTTAAAATTTAGTGGAACCCAGACTTACAAATCTTAAATACCTGCCACCTCTGTATAAAAACAATGGGCGTGGCATGTACCTGAATACGCCGTTTTTACTATATATAATAAGGATCAACTAACACGCCAGATTCTGCGCCAAAAAATTTTTTGTGGCCACGTCCATTATTTCCAAATCGATGCATACCCTGTGGATAATGTAGATTAAATTTCAATATTTTTATGACTGTGAGATATTTTTGTCGATTATAGGCATGGCACGCGACAGACTTTGCCCAATTTTAAGTTCAGTTCAATATACTCATTAAACACCAGAATGAATTTTCTAATAATTTTCATAAAAATTGTTATAATTTAGTACTAAAATTAACTGAATTTTTGTACTATAGAGATCTAAAGACCTAACCTTCAACACTTGATATAAAATGTTTGAAATAATTGAAATTCGATTATAAGATCACACAAAAAATGTCTGCCTTTCAACTATTTAGAAATTTTTAATGACCTCTGTAAAATTCGGAAAAATTTCACAAAAAAAAAAAAACCTAAAAAATTTCCACGAGAAACAATCACTTAATGAATGTAAACTATTTTATATAGCAAGTACACACACTCATTATAAAGACACCTTATCAGCCACATTTTACAAGTATTGTGTTTGTGATGAATGTGAAATTTGCTATTTTTTCATATACAGTTGAACCAGACAACAATTGGAAAACAAAAAACAAAACCTTTTTAATTGACTTTGTGTGCAAGTGTGACTATGGGACTGTAATAGAAATAATGATAGATTTATATGCTTAAATGAAATAGAAAAAAACAATTTTATGCGTGTACTTGGTCAAGTGCTTTGTATTGTTGCTATTTATAAATGTAATTACCTACTGCCAGTAGGTATGAGGTAATAGCGTGGGTGTTTAAAACGTCTCCCATATGGTGGCGTCTAACACTGTGACGCCGTGTAAGCAGTTGATAAGTTATTGTGTATGTCAAGGCATAGATTTGTCAGATATATAAATAGATTTATTGTTGGTTATATGACATCTCTACAACACACATACATCGCTACATTTCTCATATTATCTTTTGGCATACACTTATATGTTATATGAAATAAAAATTCATCTACTTTTCTGAACAAATATTGAACTTAGGCTCGATCTCGATCGATTTCTCTTAAGTAAAAGCGTGAGCAACTTTTTTACTAATTTAGAAGTAAACTTATAGTCCTAGACAATGAAATATTTTCAATGGTTTTACAATTCCTCAGAAAAGTTCTAGATAAGTCTCTCTTTAGCATTTGAGGAGTTGTACGCAAATCTACAAATTTAACATAGACTGTAAAACAATTGGTGTTAGTTATAAAAAAACTCATAAACTGACTTTTAAAAATCTCTAAACATTTGCTTTTTGTCATTTTCAAGTGTTTCTATAACTATTTAGAAATAAAATTATCAATCTTCTACGATTAACGTTTAAATTAAGTTTTTATTTGTTTTTTATTTTTCACTTACTACTCATCCAACATCAAACAAGACAAACAAAGTGTGCTCTAATTCCTTAATCTAAAACGTTTTATTTATTCTATTAATTTTTATTTTCCAGTTTCTATTTCTTAGAAATTTATCTTAACGCTTCAAAGTGAAAAAATTATAGGCGATTCTATCCAACCATTTAATACCCTGTACTACTAACATCATTACTTTATTATTGTTTAGTTGCATCAGTAAACGCGGGTCATTGTTACATAAAGGCTACTTCATTATGGAAGTGGTTCAATCAGGCCCATTTAATTGTTCATTAAACTAACATTTAATACATATTTCATATATGGAGGGGGGGTCCTGGACCCAACTTTTGTTAAATTTTATTAAAAAATAGCAAAAATGGCGGCCTTTAGGTTGAATACAAGAAGTACATGGACAGACGGATGTGGTTAAATTGATTTTAAACAGATTTTAATTCCAGCTCAAAAGCTTAGGAGCTACAAACATCTGCATAAATCCTACCTATACTCGTATACTTATCTAAAACTTTGTGCAGTGTAGAGTTTAATAATCCATCAAGTTTTTTTTAGGCCAATAAACGAATGATTGGATGAGACCGTAAAAAACAATAACAATTCATTCTAATAAAAAACTAATGAAATAATAAAGAAAAAAAAACGGTAATTGGGATTAATAACAAGGGTCTCATTTAAAAATCATTCAGGCGCTCACCTACTCACACCGTACAACACAACATTTTATGGACGTTTTAAGAAAACGTACAAAAAAGAAGAAAAAATGAAATCTTACTTAAGAAAAAAAGTGAATTGAGTACTAACACGAAAACCATAAAAACAAGCAAACACTCCAGACACACACTTTTCACCGTTGTGTGCTTTTTTTTTTTTTTGTTTGTTTGTTGTTCTCGTTTTTTTTTTTTCTCTCCTTTAACGACATGAATTATTGGCTTATTCCAAAAAAAATACAAAAACTGATGATGATCAACTTCCTGTTGGAAGGGTCGTCTTCGGTTGAAGAGCATAATTTTATAATTTGTTTAAGCAAGGACGATAATAGATTAGCGCTAAATTAGAGACAAGCTGTGCTTTAACATAATGACTCTAACACGCATCACATGTCGGAATAATTTGGTACTGTGAAGATGCAGGAAAATATTCTATGATAATAATTCTAAGACTCTTTTTTAGGATTCTTCTTTCAAGTTGGTTTTTAATATAATGCGGGCTTATAAAACGGAGAGAGGTGGATTGTTTATTCATTTTATATAATAATTATTGTGTTAAGCCCACATCACAACGTTTTAAGATTGTGAATAAATACAAATAGCAAAATGTTATAAAAAAAATATCGAAAAGTAAAAACCTACATTTAATTAGGCCAACCTTAACATTATGTGCCTTTCTCTGGGTAAATTTTTGCGCAAACTGTAGAACAAGATATTTTGATGACACTTGAACCAAAAACGCATCATAACCTAAAAGCTAATTCTAATGAAAATGGATCAAATTCCTCCCCACTTAACTTGACGAACATTCAAAATTCTTAATATTTATACTTGTGTCTGCGAATGTCCGTAACGCCTAAACGGTAAATGCCATGCCCACCTTTAACTATACCGTAATTCAGAATAAGAATCGATTTGATCATGTCAACTAAATTATTTGTAGCATAAATTATGGAGGCAAGTGGTGTAAGGTATACATTGGACAAGCAGCTTCAACTTTGTATAACATTTTCAATTGTTTTTAATAAAACTTGGTGAAGTATAGTTCAATTTAAACAGATTTTGTATAATTATACATATTTCTACTTGATTGACTTGAATTATTTCATAAAATTTGTAATTAGGTGTACTAGAATCTTGAACATTTTCCGAGTCGTTTCGGAAATTTATACGCTGCTAAATTGGACTCAAAAAAAGTATCTGAACTGCTGTATCATTGAAATGATGTAGATCAGCGCTATTATTAATTTCGGAGTAAAAATTGGAGTCAGTTGGTAGTATATGAACTATTTTTAAGGTAGACTAGGAATAACAGTGATCATGTAATTTACACCTCTTCTGTCCACTATTTAACATCATTTCAATCATTTCCTTAAGTAACCACCTTCAGTGATCGATTGTTTTTACAGCTCATATAAATTTTCTTTCTGCCTTGAAACGACTTTTTCCTTTATATATACAATACAATATAAAAACCCGTACCCATGCATACTTTCAATATATGCAAACTCACTCTTAAGTTAAGTGTAATAATTTAACTGGAAAATATATATAGGCCTCTTTCCCACATCTGATATGATCACAATAAATTCAAACGGTAATGCATGACATTTATATAGCTGTTGTTGTTGTTGTTGTTGTTGTTACTATTGTGGCTGTTCACCCATTATACACACATTCAGCGCATTATACAACTTCAACACACCGGAAATTGACAAATCAGCGCAAATGTACAATAACGCCGGTATACATACAAAATAGACTTTTAAGCAATTGCAAGATGATATTTACATACACCAGGTACACCCCATCACATACACATACTCGTACATATATGTACAAGTAGTGCATACTCAATAATGAATTTGTGTACAAAAATTAAACTCATCTAAAATTATATGCCAGGTTTTTTTCTTTCTTTTTTCATTTATGTTTTGTCGTATGCCAACGCGCGCAGAAGTCTCAACAAGTAAAGAATAAAGAAGTGAATGTCAGAAATGAGGAGGCGAAGATAGCGAAAGTAAAATAAACTTTATGGTGGCTCAGAGCAAATCCTAAAGACCCTTTAACTTTAAAATTAAACAAAGGGCGTGGCAGGTTTATCATTAATCAAATATTAAATTACTTTTTTGTAAACTGAAGGCGTTTTTGTTATTAATCTCCGCCCATTTTAGCACATCCTTGTATGGAAATAAAACTGCTAAATAAATTTGTCGATTTCGTGTGTGAAATTTAACCGCGTTTGTCCATTTTAAAGAGATTATATAATATCTCGAAATTCGTCCCAAGTTATGGCCAGACAGATGGTCTCATAAATGGACCTCACCATTTAAGATTTAAAATTCGACGTTGATGAAGAATATAATTTAGTTAGCGAGGACTAAGTAGCCTTCATCTGAGTGTAGCTAATGTATGACATGCTTCGTGTACCACCACCCTTATGTAGAGGCTATGAGTAGACCCCAAATTGTAAATCTTGTTTTGAGTTTTCAAGAAAAACGTAGTAACAGCAGCAACAAAATGTGTCTCTTACAATTTTTGCATAACATTTCCTGTTTATGTATGTGCATGTGTTCCGTACATCATATGTGCGTTCTTGTATTAAAAAAAAAAACAGTTTTTAGTTGGGAGAGGGGGGCCTTCGCTGTGCAAATATCATACGTACGTGAAATGAATATGTATCAACAATGTAAATATTTCTGTGTATCTCCAAACGACACAAGATAAATTGATATGTTATGATTTGTATTTATACACAACAACAACAACAACAATAATAATAATAATATTTGAGTTATATATGACTTTGTCAACTTGTTGGCAACGCCCTAAAGGAAGTATCAGTCGATCATGTCTTTCTGCATAGAAATCATTGAGACATTGTGTGCAAACTCAATAGAAGTGCGTACTGGTTGATTTTGAAAATAGTCACAATTTATTTCCAAAAACCGATTTTTTTCTTATTTTTCATAAAGTCTATGATAAAGAATGTTGAAAATTTTTGTACTTCATTAAAACACATAAGTGATGGGTATTCAATATTCGGCCTTAATCAAATTCATTTTCTTTCCATGTTTTGTGTATTATTTGTATATGGAGAGTCGTACAAAATTAGATAAAGCAGCAAGCAAGAAAGAGATAATGTTACCCAAAGGGAGTCAGGCAAATATTTAATAATACACATTCAATTATGAGGCAATACAAGGCAGGCCTCTGTTAACATATGTTATGTACCTAGGTATTATATATACGCATATATATATTGTGAGTGGCAGAGAAAATTGGCAAACAATGCTTAATATAAACCCAAATCTGTTGACAGTGTCAGTAAATTGAAATCTTTGATATTTAAAAATCATTTTCTTAAAAAATTCGTTAAAACAAGACACGCTCTAAAAAGTTGTCTGATCCGGTACAAATTTGCAACAATTACATATTCTTAGACAGACATAGAGAAAATCGATTCAGATTTTGATCGGTATAATTGAAGGTGGGTGTGGCATTTTAAGTTACAAACATCCACACAAACTAAATATACTCTTGATCACAAGTGGTGTAGAGTATGAAAAGTCTTTTGCAAACGATTGTAATCGGCCGGTATTTCATATAAACCATTTATTAAAATATTTCAACATAACTTTGGTACTAAAATCAAGTAACTGGTAAAACTTCCTATTATACCGAAGAGCGTGACGCTTTATACTTGATAGCGTCACATAAACGATGGTCGCCACTCTTGTAATTCATGATACTTTCTGTGAGAAGAATCTTCTTTTATTACGAATTAAGAAGATTGCTTTTTTGTTGTTGTTGTTGTTTTTGTTGATATTAAGAAATTCGGATTTTATATTCAAATGATTGGCGTACATTTTTAGAAAGTGTTAACGTGAAAAAGGAAGGGCCTGAAAATGTTGTTGTTGTGTATTTGTAGGACAATTTTTTTTTTCGTTCAAGATGTGTGGGGCGGCTTACCTTTAAAAACAAAAGCAAAATAAATGAAAAATTAAAGCTAACCCACGCTTTTACATAAAAACGGGAACAAAAAAAAAAAAAACAAAAACAAAACAAACAAAAAAACAATTAACAAAATAAATGAAAAGACAACAAAACTTTGTGTTAGTTAGAGTGTCCGCTCTTGTAATTTATGATGGCG
Organism: Crataerina pallida; assembly: GCA_949710015.1. Lineage (NCBI taxonomy): Eukaryota > Metazoa > Arthropoda > Insecta > Diptera > Hippoboscidae > Crataerina > Crataerina pallida. Next base: position 3,310,536 of record OX453291.1, on the reverse strand, counting down.
AAAAAATCTGAGTTTGACACTATCTTAAGTGTGGTGCCTCTACATCTTGAGTACATTAACAAAAAAATACAACAACAACAACAACAACAACAAATAAAACAAAACAAAACTCCTTAATGCGTTTTTAAAGCCTCGACAGAACCTACGTGTAGACACATGCATGTTTGGACAAAAAAACGTCGACTTTGTAAAGTAATAAGAGGTTGAAAAACAACGAAAAGGAATGTGTCTGCATTGGTTGCCAAGGCAGCACCCATGGGAATCTTTTTTCAAACCGCAACATATAGATGACAGTGCGCATATAATTGAAGGTGAAAAAAACAAAATTTGGCTCAGGCCATATGCTAAATATACTACACGTCTGCACACAAAAACAGTGGACGTTGCAAACCTCTGTGGTTTACTTACACATCAACAATTTTTATGACTGATAGATAAATTTTGGTCGATTGTGGGCAAGGCCCTTAAGTTGTTCCTCCCAAGCATTTATAAAATCCAGCTCAACTTCAAATCTCAATATTTGCGATCGTGAAGCATTTCAGCAATAGACAGACACACGGGCGGACATGGCTAGACCTATTCAGATTTTATTGCTGATCAAGAATGCATACACTCTGTAGGGTCTCTTGGTAAACACATGCTCTCTGCTTAAGTGGAGTGTATAGCAAGGATGGTACACTGCATCATTGCCCCCAAACATTTATGTAACTGGGTGTGAATCAAGCAATTTCATATGTAAGAAATTACAAAAAGTCAAAACAAAATTTAGAGCAAAATGGAAACGACGAAAAAAAGGCAAAAATTAAAGACCGACCGTGCAAATCGAGTAGAAATTAAAATAATAGAAATTATTGCTTAGTGTAGAGGTAACAATCATAAAAATGTCTGCACAGAGATATTGCTTACAATGCAAAAAACATTCCGTGTTGTGTGTGTGCCATCAAAAGGAAGAAGATGCTAAGCCCATGAACAAATATTAAACGTAAACCCAACGACAACAACCGTAATAACATTTGTGGTCATTGCCAAGAAAAAATTATAAACCATTTATACAAACACTCGCTTTTGTTGTTATATTCTACATTATAGGACAAAGGATGCGAAAAATTTGAGAAGAAAAAGGTTTCATTTTATTACCCTCCACATAAGATGGGGGGTAAACTGCGTTTTTCATTCCACTTGCAACACTTAGAAGGGGGCCTCAGAGATCCTAAAAAGTATAAGCATTAAAAATTGACTCGATCTAGACATATACGTCCCTTTGTCCGTGTTGTTAGCATTTTCATTGCTTTATCCGATGGGTAAAATCGGTTAAGAGCCACGCCCACAATCAACAAAAAAATTTCCCTATGAATTTGAAATTCGGTAAGCATATCTGTAGTTATCCCATTTATCGATGTGCCAAAAATGGGCATAGTCGAATAACTGACAAGGCTACAATTTATACCCAGCATACAACCTGACTTGTAAGCTGATACGTACGTACATATACTATTATTAAGCGTAATCCTATACCTGCCACCATTGTAGATGTGAAGGATATTTAAGGTATGGCCTAAGTCAAATTTTGTTTTCTTACTTGTTTCAAATTAACACTACGGTATAAAAGGTGGTCATGGCTCAGCTAATCAGTTATTATTCATTTTTAGTACTCCCAAGACAATACTTAGTACTTGTTTACAATTTTCGCATCTCATTATACTTCGTGAAAATGTAATTAACGAATTTTAGTATTTTTAAGACTAAATTAAGTAATATTTTTGCTTAGCAATTCAATTTTATTAGAAATTATATTAAAATATCTCAGAAAGAGTGTAAAATTTATTGAATGATTATATGAATGGATGGATCGCTGGATATATTGTAAGGTCGGACAAGATTACCAAAGGGTGAGTGTACGTTTAACTTTAACATACAGAGACGTATCGAATGTGGAATAACCTGAAGCGCTATTTTTAAATCATCTCCTTGCACACATAAGGTTTCTATTTATGAGTGAGTAACACCCACTCACCATAATTTCTAAACTTTATGTAAACTGGATACAATTTGAACTTCATGACGATTTGAGAATTCTACACAAAACCGGTTTAATATGTTTAATAAAATGTATGCTATGCTGCCTGCCCATACTTTGCAGAAATTGATCACAAATTATACAAAATTTTAAGTCTTTTCGTAAATCTATCAAACTAATCCATTTCGTTCATATACTTTTTTTTCCCCCTTAGCTGATGACATTCTATTTTAAAAACGATGAATTATACTTTTTTGTGATGTTTGTTGGAATTAAAATTGTTTAAATTTGCTTAACGAATAAATCATGCCATTTCCAATTTCTTTTTTATGTCAAGTTTTCCGCTCTCTGTCTAATTTCCATAAAAATCATTTGATTTCGTATGCATAGACTACTTACGTACACATACCCGTTTCCATCCACCTAAGTGCAGTTTCTCTCTATTCGCAAATATTTTATTTTAAATTATGCGTCTTTGACTTTGATGTTGATGCTGCCGTGTGGCTGTGGCTGCTGTTTTTCACTCTATTTGCAAATTTTAATTCACCCAAAGCTTGTAAAAGACTTCTATACGGTTTGCGATTGTTTTGCCAAAAAAGGTCCTTTTGCATAAGTGTTTGTTGTTGTTTGTTGTAGTTGTTGTTGCCGCCTTTGTATTCAACAGACAGACATCATGATTACTAGTTTTGCGATTATAAATAACTTAACTGCGATAATGCCCGCCTGGCCCGCTTTTTATTTGCCACAGATTTCAGTTTGGTTTCAGTTTGGTTAGCAATGAATGCTGAATGCAGCATGCTTAGCAGCTTCAGATTTCAAACGTTTTAAACGTATTTGTTTTAATTTTTTGTATTGCAGCGACATCACTTTTTTGTTTGTTTTTTGTCGGGATAATTGCATGAAACCTTTTCATCTTTTCGAAAGTAGTTAACAGTTCATTGATTGTGATTGTTTTCCATTTTTTAAATGAATTTATTATTCCATGCCATTCTGCCTGTCTGTCTGTCTTTGAGTCTGTAACACCTAAATATTTAAACGGGATATTCACACATCAATGCAATCAATGAAAGACTTTTTAGTTAGATTGGGTTGTCTTTTCGAACTTTTTTGGATTCTGAAGACAACATAGATTACACTAGACTATATCTACTTAGATTTGAATGCTGATGTATGCAGACTAATAAATAGCTATTTTACATCGTTCTCACTCATCCTCTAAGTAAACCACAAAAAACCACCAGGATTTATGAATAGCTGTGAGTGTGAGTGTGTCCATTTATTTTACATTAAGCCGGAAATAATGAATAGCTTTTATGGCCAGATTTGTTGGTATTCGGTTGGTAAAAACTTAATTTCATTTACACTTTTTCATTGGAGTTCAGGCACATAGTTGAGTGCAGTTCACACAACTTGCATCAAATGTTTGTAAAAAATTCTGCGAAAATCATTTAATATTAACTCCGAGATGTGTGTTTATTAAGCTGCTCTGCTCAGTTCAGCTCAGCTCAGCTATTACATATGTTTTGCATTGCACCACCAACAACAACAACAATAATAATAATTTACAAGGAATTAAAATCAATTTAACACAAGGGACCTAACGAAGCACACGCTTTATGTATAAAATATAATAAAAATAACAACAACTAGCTTTGAAGGGCTATATTAGGTGTATGCCAAATCTAGGATACCAACTTGCAAAATAGACGATCGCTATAATATTTCTACAAATCCGTTTAAAATCCATTCAAATAGCATCCAGTGCATTGAAACTAGAAAATTTCAACTCAACACCTAAACAATTTGCGACCGTCAGCATACTAAAAACACGGACGGCTCTCTGACGCTTCAAAGTGTTGCAAATAAAACGATAAACTTAGTATTTTATATCAATAGTATGAACAGATCTCCAGATGCTTTAACAAAGAGTGAAGTAGTGTGGAAAGAGGGAGAAGGAAAATAATGAAAATACTTACAATTAAAAAATTTAAAGTGTTTGACAAGTGTTTACACAGATCAGTAGCAGTACTGCTACACAATGCAAACTACATACATGAGTGTAAGATTTTTGAAGGGTAGGAGGAACAGGAATCACAGTACATACATGTGCATACAATAAAACCGACTCTGTGGTACGCGATGATGGCAAGCTAAAGCTATCAAGCTATAAATTATACGATCAGTATTATGAAGATGTTTAAATAACGTTTCTTTGCATGCATGCATGCATGCATGAGTGCGTGTGTTTGTGAGGTATTGTGGGTGTATGAATATTATCTGCTTGAGTATGTGTCATTATGTGGTTTGTGTCAGTCGCTGTTGATTTTGTTGTTCTTATGGTTTTTAATTGTTTAATTTATATGCTTTTTAATGCATTTTGATTAATTCAAGACACAGACACATGACACAAAACAACTTGAAAAATTTCGTTACGAAAATATTCGCAGAATTCTTAAAAAAAAACAACTAAAAATGCTTAGACAAAGTCTTGCATATAATGTGGGCGTAGCCTCCTCTTTTAACGACAAAAAAAGTACGTGTTTTATTTTACCTCAACGGTCCAACCAAATATAGTTGTTTTTCTTTTGCAGATCACAAGCGTGTCTTAACAGCCCACATTCATTTATACCACATCATTGTGTGGCCTCATTATAAAAATGTAATTATATGAAACTTCATCCCATAGCAACAAACTAGAATTGTTTGTACAACATTTCAGTTTAATATCTAAATTTTTGAAGCCATTAACAGACTGACGTGGCTTGGGATTGATTCAGATTTATACAAAGATTAAGAATATACCGCGGTGACGTATCTGACGCTTTCTTTGGATATTGCAAATATGTCATAACAAACTCAGTATTCTATTCGAATTTTATGTAAAGGTTATAAAAATGTATATAAATTTATGTTAAAGTAAAGCGGATGTAAAGTGGGCTGAAATTTTTGCAGAAAATTATTTCCAAAAAATATTGCAAATCGCATTTTTTGGTATTAAAATATTGTTGTTATTGTTGTTGTTATTGTCTTTAGCCCACAACATTAGTGAAATAGCCAAACAAATAACATTCCAATGAACGACTGCAACCGACCTGAAAGTGCCGTTTTTCTCCTTTTCAATATTTTTCATTCATTTTATTCAGTTTTGTTAGAGAAGATTTATGGGGAAATGACAAATTTCTCTTGCAATTATTACATTTTATTATATTACATGGAATTAAACGAACAAGTCGGTTACAAATCGTTTTAAATAATTTGTTGACTTTATACTTAAAACTACATCACTTGTACTTGTATTAATAGTCTGAAAAGTTTATAACAAATATGTTAGACATGTGTGTGGGGGTATCCGTCTAAGCTTTTAGCACTTTTTCATACTCTTACAGACATGGGAGGAGATTTACATGAATTTTGACACCTGAACTATGATAAAATGGAAAAAAAAATATTACAAAACGGAGACAAACGGAAATTATAGTAATAGTAAATTTTCGGGTTTTTGTTGTTAGTTTTTCTTTATAAAATATTTTCAAAACCTTATGCACAAGCTAATGGCAAAACATGTATTTGTCGCATAAATTATTTGTGTAAATGGAAAATGAGCAATTTTGTGTTGTAGCTGCTGCAGCGACACTGTGAAACACTTTTAGCTAAAAGCACATGTTTATGTAACGCATCCGATATTTTCTTTGGGCCGCTTCATACACAGAGAAGACCCAAAAACAAAAAAGTTAAAAATAATATTTTTTTATTTTTTTCGTATTTACTGCAAGAAAACAAAAAATTAAAAAAAAAAAATTTGGGTTGAGATGAGTAAATGAATGGACAACCGGGTGGTTAAATATAAAGCATCATGTGTAATAAAAAAATATGCCATTGTCGGCTAAACAGTTGGTGGTTATTTTTCCGGTTGTTGTTGTTATTATTTTTGCCTAAATGTTACATGCCAAAATTGTACATGTCTGTCTGTCCTTAATGAGTGTTTATGTTGAAAATTTCATTTTTGTTTATTGCGACAATTATTCATAATCTTCTTCTTCTTCTTTATTTCCATAAACTCATTAAATTTGACATAGTTTTCACATTTTAAAATTTGTAGCATCCGTAGACGATCTTTTTTTAAAAAAATTTACAGAAATCTGAATTTTTTTTTTTCATTAAAGAAAAAAACAAACGGTTCTCCGTTTTCATTTCATTTTCATTTCAATTCACTTCACTTATTAAGACATACATACATGTCGAAGTTTTCATTGCATCGTAATTTGATAAATTTTACGTTTATTTTTTTTTTTTTTAATTCTGTTTTGTAATTTAATATTTTTTATTAGTCACAACCATTGAAGAAAATGTAAGTCTATTAACTTTGCCATATAGTTTGTGACAAATGGTTAAAATAAAAAAAAATATTTTTAAAAAAATAGAAGATCTTTCAAATTTGATCTAAACTGCGACTAACGACTTGGTGGCTTTAAAAGATAACCTAGTGCCACACCCACCGTTTTTGTATATAGGAAATGTAGCCAAAATCAAATGTAGCCTTTTTTCTTGTTTTTATTTCATTTATGTCGGTATTTTTTGTTTTTCTTCTTCTTCTTCAACAACAATCATGTATTGACTTCAGTTTTTATTAAATTGGTTTCCTATATAATTTGTTTTGTTGTTGTTATGTTTGAAATAAACTAAATTTGGCTTAGGCCAACTCTTAAATACTCTACGCATCTATATACAAACAGTGGGCGTGGCAGTTACATGATTAATAATAATGTACGTAAAACATATCAGCTTTCAAGTCGAGTTTTACGCTTAATAAGGTTTTTTGTAAATTGTGGGCGTATCCGTAATCCAACCACGTCCATTTTTGGCTCATCGATGAATAGGTTAATTGTAAATAGCTTAATTTTTGTGGCAAATAACTCAATTTTTCTTCATTGTGGGCGTGGCTCTTGACCAATTCTGTGATTAACAAATTTTCAACTCAATATCTCAAAATTTAGGACCATGCCAACAACAAGCAGACATCTATAAGGACTTTTCTAGATCTACTCAGTTTTTGGTGGTGATCAAAAATATTCATATTCTATATAGTCTCTTTCACTTCCGACTGCATGTTGCAAATGATTGACAAACTTAGTATACCCACCATGTAGAGGGTAAAAACCGTTCCGTCATACACGTTTCATATGAAGCTGAACTGAAGGCGGCCATATATTCATAACATATAATATATCACATAAAAGTATACACGTGGGTGTAAATGTATATGAGTAGCCTTTTTTTATTAAAGTAAATTAGAAACCTTAAATGTCAAGCAAATTTAACAACGATTTTCCACAACGATAAACATCTTTAGTTTACTAAAAAAAAAACCATCATAAAAAAGAAGTTGGAAGAAATGGAAAAGAAACTTCAATATTTTAAAAATTTGACCAAAAAAAAGAAAAAAAAAGTGTGAATAAGCAACACAGCAGTGCTATCGCATTGAAGCTGAAAATAAGGAAATGAATTCACGCTACTTGTATCGGTTTGATTAACTAATAGCCATAACATTAGACCCCCCTTCCCTTCATAAATATTCATCAAAAAAGTTACAATTATTTTATGCACTAAGTACAACTATCGGTCGGTTTGATGCCTCTCTATATATTCTAATGTTTACTTAATGTTTGACTCCCAATTGAACGATCTAAACCTTACCGCAAAGAGGGCAAAAATCCACACAATCACTTTCAAAGAAGATGTAAAAAAAAGTGAATACGTAACTTCTGAATTCCACCTCCAGCTTCCGTTCCAATTTGTCGTGTATATGCAAAAAAAAAATTTTGGTCTAATGCACTTGCCAGCTTAAGCAGTAGTGCACACGGTCTATGGCAGTTTATTCATAAAGCATGAAAACGTTTTTGCAAATTGCATTAAATTTTGTTTCCTCCCTTTGTTTTATATTATATACTATTATTATTACTATATTAATGTTGTTGTTGTTGTTGTTGTTGTTGTTGTTGTTAATTTTTTGGTAAACTGATACTTGAGACTGCAACTCAAGCATTTATGTAGAAGTAAAGCACGTACTTAAAGTAAATTCAATGCATTGAACATGAAACGTTTCAACTCAACCGAATCTTCACTAACGAACAAAACCTGAACAGCAGACGGACGCATAGAAGAGAAGAAATAGAATTGAACCGTATAGCAAAAAACTGTTGTAAATGAATGCAAAATTTGTGCTCCTACACCCAGCTGTGCAGAAATTGTATTTTATCATTTTTATACGTTCCACATAATGACGAGGCATACTAAGTTTGTCAAATTCTTAGTCTATGTCGTTAAAAATGGATAAATCGATTGACAATTAGGCACACAAGTTACACAAAACTTTCTTTGATGCAATAAAAAGGTAAAAATGTAAAGGGTAGGTTGCAGTTGAAGTGAGTCAAATATAACCCACTTACTTGTTTGTTATTGTTGTTGTTGTTAATATAATTGTGAAACCAATGTATTTGTAATTTAATAAAAAGAATGCGCTTAGTGTTAAATCTATGACAAATTAGACTCTGCGATACCCATTGTTTTGTATGTAGATGTGTAGGGTACTTAAGGTATTTTTTAAGCCAAATTTACTTTACTTATATGTTTTAAAAACACAAAGAGTGAAAGAGATCCTTGAAAACCAAAGGTAGCTGTTTCTACTTCAAAGTTATGTGTAGTGTGACATCGAAATAAATACTATGCGCGCCCGTGTTCATTCATCCATTCATCTATTTAAAATATTGCTTTTTGCTAAATGCTTTAAATAAAACTTATGCATAAACAAATTAATTTCATATGTCAAAAATGTTGTCGCCACAAAAAACGTATACACCTCCCAACAGCCGTCTAATCTGTTTCGAAACCGTCAACCAAGTCGACAATTACGACACATTCCACTCATTACTAAAAATAGTTTCTCTTTAATTTTGTTGTTATTGGTACAAGTGGAGAAGTGCGTTACACATTATCATATAATGCATGCGTAAATTTGTGGGTAGGTTGGCGAATAGTATTTTGAAATGTTACACAACAAGTGTGTACGCGTTCCAGAGAACGGATAAACTATGCGTTGGAATTCGTGTCAACAAACTTTTTATTTAAATGTGAAAAAAATATTTGTGTTTTTCTTATGATTGATGTGTGTTTATATACAGTTACGTGTACATAGTGAAATTGCGACCACAAGAAATACAAGGAAGGACAGACGTACATGATTAAATGGATCAAATTTTGATTCTGAACTGTATAGCTGGAAGGCTAAATGCCGTTTGGAAGTTACAAACTTCCGCATGCGATTATATCGTTCTTTTCAAAAACAAAATAGAAACCTACCGAATCGGACCATTTTTAGAACCCATCTCTGTATAGCGACCCATTATAAAGGAAGTCTTTATTAGCAAAAATGAAAGTTGGTTAAGGTGGACTTGTACCTCTATCTTCGCCACGCCACTTTATTCCAACATCATCAGCAACCAGTGCAAGCGAAAGCTTGAGCATCCGACCACACTTATGCCTATTCTAATACAATTCATATGAGAATTGTAACAAGCATAATGTAGCCAAACACAAAAGCAAAAGCGTGCCTACAAGCATGATCTTTCTGAATCAGACGATGTTTTTGCATTGCTTATGGCATTCTGTTTAGAATAATCACATAACCGTTTTTTGTTAGAAAGGATTTCGCCCATCGAACCTGCTGTGCATGGTTTTTGTGAATCAGATGTTTTGCATCACCATTGATCAACCTTGAGTTGATCGATATTGGTCTTTTGCTCATCTTACAACAGTATCGTTAAACTTTATTCATTTCGACACATTTCCGCGTTTCTTTTTCTTCACTCTTAAGAAAAAAATCATCTCGATTTGTTGTTGTTGTTGTAACATACATAAGTTTTACTAAAAATAAAACTTATTCTAGATGTTGGATAGTTTTCATACACTAAATATTGATAGTCCAATAATGCTGCAGCAAACAGTCGTGTGGGTGGAATGGTTATGAAATTCATCCATCGATTATTTATTGACTCATCAACTTCATTATTATCTTGCTTCATAATTAATTGTTTTGTTTTGTTTCATTGTGAATATTTTTTATTTTTTTATTTTTTTTTTTGCATAGTCATAATAATAACAATTTAGATTATCTTTCAGTTCAATAAAAAAATAAATAAATTTCAAGAAATAAATTTACGGAAAATTATTAAAAAGAGCGAAAGCTAGAGAGAGAAAAGGTACACGTTAGAAATCTACAATCGATGCCATTAAATCACAAAACGAGGCGTTTTTAATGATCTCTCCTTGGTGGCGGGAATTTGTGTTTGAGTGTTTGTGTGTGCAATCGAATGCTAATAACTGGTGTGTGGCATAAAAAATTGATACATTTACTTGGTACTGGATCGACTAACATGTAAAAATATGTATGACGTATCTCACAAATTATATTTTATTAACAATATAAATAAAAAGCGATGAGATAAACTTTTCTTCAACACATTCATTATTTATTCAAGTTATTCTTGAACAAATGCCAACTGGACCAAAAGAGCATATTTTCGTTGGCAAGTGTAAAAGTGGCAAAAATTGAAATGCATTTACATTCAACGCTAGAAAAAGAAGAAAAAGAACCTTTCTTACTTTTCGACGATGAAAATATACACTAAAATAAGAAAAATGAATTTGACTTAGACCAAATCTTAAATATGCTCCACATTTATTGTATGGGCAGAGTAGGTATATGAGTACGGATTTATACATAAATTATGTATCAGCTTACAAGTCCAGTTTAACGTATAGTACGGGTTTTTGTAAATTGGTAAATCGGTCCCTGCACCTACCCATAATTTTACAAAATTTATTGTTTGTAGAGATTGTCCTAAAACTATTATCTGATACTGTTAGTGATAATAATAATGAAGTCAAAATTTTGCGAGAATATTAAGCACGCCTAATCCTAGATTTGGCATAACTCTAATACAGCTTTTTTTTTATGTATTTATTCACTCAGTTAATGTATTTTTGTTAAGAGCGATGCTATTTCCTTTAGTGCTCTCATTAATGTGTGCAGTGTGTCGTTCTGTTACAAATTAAATTCCAATTAAAGCTGAGCAAACGACAATGTGTTTTTCGTTTTTAATTTTTAAACACTCGTAGTCTTGCATGTACTGTTACGTGTTATTATTTCAAAGGTACGTGAACCCAACAAATCATAATAACTGATTATGCGGCTACTGTTACAAAAAAAAAACACTTTCTGATGATGATGATGGCTAACCTGGCGTCAAACTTCTTAACAACGGGGAAATATATTTAAAAGCAACGTTACTAACAATACGAAAAAAAACAAAAAATTTTTAAAACAGTTAACAATGCAGACACATTAAATACCCTTGTTAGGTAACCGTATGTCCTGATGAAAGCATAAAAAGACGGAAAATCATGTAATTTGAATTTTTAAAAGGCAAGAGAATATTCTACAAAAACATCATTAGTTGTGAGAATTTTCATTAATATTTAAAAATATTATATTTTTATACTACAAATTTATGCATTAGATTTAAATTTGTTGAATTTTTTGCAAAATTAAGTAAAAAGTAGTACTAAAATGCTGCCAAGTTTTGGTAGGTATTTCTTTTTTTTATTATTATGTAAGACAAAGCTTTAGTTGTTGCGATAATAACCATAAAAATTCATTCGGCAGCTAAAGCATGAAAACAAACAACGATAACAACAATAAAAACACAGAAAACAAAACAAAACCAAAAACAACATTAACAACCACACGCGGCAGACGTGCTCAAGATCATTGCCATTTATAGAAATCTTCATATATGTTAAGTTGTTGTTGTTGTTATTATTATTATTATTATTATTTTTATGTTAGTATGTAACCTGATGATGGTCTCCAGTAACACAAAATGTATTATTAAAATGTGTGAGTGTGTGTATGCGATCTTGAACAAACTTGTTTGGAATGATGCACAGATATGAAGACGATGATAAAGATGATGATGATGATGATGCGCTTACTGCAACATTTATCCCCGTATACAGTATATATTATATTGTAGTTTGCATTATCTATCTCTTTTTATATTTTTTTTATTTTGTTCTTCCTACATTTCTTATTCATGTTGTTCTTCTTCTGGCGTTACCCAAATTAAAGAACAAGTGTCTTGGCTTGCCAGAGTTAAAGTCCAAAAACCATGCTGTACCGGTTTAAAATGAGAGAGAGAGAGAGAGGGAATGGGGTTTTTTCATAAAAAGTGTACGCACTGTACAGCTAGGCTGCTAGTTTAAGTGGAATTGTTGCAAATGGTTGCAACGGTTAACGATTTTGTAAATAGAAGTGTTGGCAAGTTAAATGTATTAGCTCATACCTACCCAGACACTATGTAGGTGTTGTATTGCTTAGTATGCGTGTTGCATTAGCAGTGCGCCTGATAACTACGAATACACTATATTTGATTTTATATACCTAGCTAAGTAATTACATTAGCCAACACATAAACCTACCTCTGGCTACTGCATATATATGTGTGTGTGTGCATCTGCATGTATAATTCTAACCGCATAACATAAAAGTTGAGCCAAACCATTAGTGTTACACACTGTGGCAAAAGAGCGAGTGAATGAGTTAACGTACACTACTCACATGAGGTGAACATAAATTTTTCGATTTTGTCTGGCGGCATATTTTATGCAAGCAGTGCACCACCGCCACCACCGTCACTGTTGTCTCGTTTGTGCTCCAACACAATATAACATAAAACCAATGACTCATGCTTGTGCATTCATTTTTTTAAAATATATAAATATGTGTGTGTGTGTGTTTGAGTGCTTTCCTACCTGCCCTCATGCTACTTGTTTTGAATTTTTTCTTTTTTTTTTTCGTCATTCGGTATTTTTGGTTTTAATCACAACAAGAAGCAATTAAGTTCAAAAAATTCTTGGAACGAAAACGTTTTTTTCGTAAAACTCGAACGAAAAATTTCAATTTATATGAAATTCATCTTGAACTTGAATTTTTCGTTGATATCTTTATTTCGAGAACACAATGACAGTAAACAGACAGCCTGCACACAGACAGATATCGCATAAGGACAAAGAGACCACCAACTATAGCCAGCCAGCCAGCCAGCCAGCCAGCCGTGCGGCGGGGCTAAGCGTGCTTAAGTAAGCGTTTTACCTTGGGAGCGATTTTTTTCTTTGTAGATAAAATAATAAAAATAAATAAATAAAAATCTTATTTTGCTTCTATCCGCCCTCCCACTTAACAACTACAGCAACAATTCCAGCACACGCACGCATATTCACACATGTTAACTGAAGAAAACCATCCAGCATTAAGTAAAAAATATTTAAAGGTACTTAAAATCGTCTGCCCGTCTAAGCGTGTCTGTTTGCCTGACTGTGCGGCTGGCTGGCTGGCTGGCTGGCTGACTGGTTGGCTGCCTGCCACAACACTCACACATACGGATCACAAAAAAAAGTAAGTCGCTCGACACGATAACAACGAAACAAAAACAACACTAACAATAAGAATAATAATGAAAACAACAACAACAACAAAAACAAATTCCTCAACCTTAACAATAAACAATTTAAAGCATACCCCGAGATAAAGAGTACAAAATACGTTCAGCGTTTCAGTAAACTTCTTGAAGATCTCAACACAATGTTCAATATTTATATATAACAAGAATACCCTTTACATCTGTATAGGAATTGTGGGCGTGGCGGATAGATAATCAGCCAACATTATATAAATACTACGTTTCAACTTTAGGCAAACTAAAAATATCAAACACAGACGGACTTGGCTAGATTGATTTAGATTTTAATGCTGATCGAAATTATATGTTTGTTGTGAATCCTTTAAAACCTTCTTCTGGGTTAATAAGCTTTATAAATTTCCATCCACATAATTGCTATAAACACTAAACTAATCCAAGCATACCTAACATTAGTCATAGTGTGCGTCAATCTGAAAAAGTTTTACTTAATAAAATGCTTCGAACTCTTTGTTTAACCATAACTGATGTATAAATTCTTATTGCATAGTAAATATTATTGTTGTACGAGTGTTTATGATATGTGCTATTTATACACGCTTACATTTGTACAAACAAGTAAGAGAAGTAAACTAAATTTGACTTAGGCCAAAACTTAAACACTCGTGAAGAGTGTTCTTCCAACAAAAAGTGGGAGTGCCAGGTACATGATTACACCCTCTAACGTTTAAAGTTGACGTATAACGTGTCAGTTTAAAGTCGAGTTTTACTGTTAACGTGGTGATTTGTAAATTGTAGGCGTGTCTGTTAACGACATAAAATTCAATACACGTCATTTGATGGTATATGGTTATATGAAGAAGTTTACTAAAAATGGTCCGATTGTCCATTTTTTCAATGGGGTTTTTCGTTGTAGATACTTTTCCAAAAAAATGAAAGCGGGATGTTAATGCTTCTTTTGAGTGAAAGACTGCAGAAAACCGGCCAAATACATTTTAATTTTGTTTACTTTCAATACCCTCCTTAACAAATAATTTTACCAAGATTGGTGTTGTTACCATAATTTGTGCATCCGGGAGAATGTTTACCCCAAACAGATAGACATAATTACATGGTTATAATGCTACGACACAGTAAGCTTACCACCAATCTCATCGTGGTGATTATAAAATTTTCTTGCCACGGCAAAGATTAACAAATTTCAAGAGCGCGCTAATTGAATATAAAAATGTTTGGCATAAATTTGTGAAATTCTTAGATACAAACATTCTCGGCTCAAGCATACATACGTGAGCGTGCATATAAACATAAACTTTTTATAGCTGCAGCTTTACGTATGTTTCATAATAAGAAAATAGAGACATAAATTTTTTTTTCGTTTTTACCTTTACGCAGTATTTTATTGCAATGCATTGTAAATTTTTATTACATTCATATTACATTACACACAGCAGGTGTCTCCACCTTTAGATACTTTGACTTTCGAGCCTGTTTCTGGTGTTTTTATATTGAGCTTGTAGAAAAGTATTTCCACGGAGCCTCTAAAAATAGTACAAACTGACCGAAACTGAAATAATTCGAGAAATTGTTCGAAAAGTCAAAATATCGAAAATCGGTTTTTTCTATAAAAGAAAATCCTTATCTATCGAAACGCTTATCATGCCCAAAACAACCAGTGTGGCAAGTTAATCATATTAATAGAATCCAAAGGTGCATCAAAAAAATGAAAATTAACATTATTTGGAAAAGAATTTCTTGCACATTCGAGAGCGTTTGTTTTTTAAACCCGTTGCAGTTTATTTTGATGCCAAAATTTCACAAAAACTTTATATCTGTAAGTTGAATATAAATTCCTAAACGATAGACAGACAATTTGACAAATGGTATAAGGAATGCTGCGCGTTTACTTTTATATTTAATATTAAAATTTACTTCTTTAGAATAATTTTTACGAATTTTTCCCACATGTGTACTTCATTCCATAAACAAAAACCTTAGAGAAGAGTTATGCATACTGAGTACCGCGGGAGTACTTTTCGTTTGCCATGAAAAGGGTGCAGTTTCCTGGAATCTTTAGCTTTTTCCTTCTAAGGATTTAGAACTTGACTAAAAACCAACACCAAACACTTGCGCATACCCTGCCCTTAATAATTTTAAAACAACTCAACTCTTGATCACTTGGTAGAAAGACTTAAAATACACTTTCGAAATATGATGTGAACGTGTTTAAATTGTACGCACAAGATATTGATTGTTCTCAAAGCATATGTAATAAAATTTAATGTTAAGTTGAAGTGAAATGAAAAGATGGGAACCGAATAATTGTTCATGTTGTTGTTGTTTAACGCTCAGAGTTCGTGTTATCTTATCTGATCTCATTAAACGGTGCCTACAAGCTACAACCACAGCCATGACCATGGCCACAGCAACAAAACATTTAAAAATACAAATAAGACAAGGATCGGTTGTGTGAGTGTGTGTGAGGAGAGCTTAAATACTGAAATCAATTGCAAACAGCAAAGACGTGTACAGCGGTGCACAAAATTAAATTTGCAGAAATTGTTTACGTTGCTGTTGCCAACATCTGTCAAAGGAGTTCGATTTATACAGCATCGCACAAATCGTCAGTTGTTGATATAAAGATTAATTTGGGTGCGGAGAAGGTACACTTACTTGTAAACGTTTCTCGAATGAGGAAAATTTCAGAAAAACTTGCAAAAAAAAAAAGAGTGAGAAGACCTAACAAAAAATTATGTTAAAACCCAAAAATCTTGGACACCGTCACCTCAATATCTCAATAACGCTATTGATCATCCTTTATAAGATCTCTTAAGCATCCACTGCTGAGTTGCAAGCACCATGACAAACTCAATGGACGTTTCAGCAGTACGGATATAATAAGTATGGAAGAAAAAGAAAGCATCACAATACAGCGGTCATACAGAACGGAAGAGAGCGAAGAGACAAGAGAGGTGGAAACCATAAGCCGCAAACGCAACAAACGAAGGTATCACGTCTTTGTTATGCATTTTTATAAAATTACGGCGTTTGGCGTTTATTTTCTACTTTGTGGTTGTTGTTGTTGTTGTTGTTAATTCATTGTGCAAGAAAAAAAGGAAATCACTTAAAACGAAACGGACGCATGGACCAGAGTACCGTAGGCGACTCAATACAAAAGTTGCAGTTGAAAGCGAGGAGACGGGCACTGCGAGTTATTGTAAAATTGTTCTTATTGTACTCTCATTGTTATTGTTGTTGTTGTTGTTGAAAGACAAAAATGCAATGTACAAGCCCAAGCCCAAGCAACCAAGTCAACATTGGCTGTTAGGTGGTCAAATATGCTGGGAGAGTTTCTATTGTTTTTGTTGTTGTTATTATTGTCCTTTATAAAAATAAAAAAAATCTGTTACTTTAATGGTTCGTGAGCTTACTCGCTCGCTTTCTTTTCTTTTCTTAACTTTGAGTATGTTTTGGGTTTTGTTTAATTTTTGTTTTTGTTTTTGTTTTTTGGGTTGGTTGTAAGTCACTGTAACTTGTTGCTATCGTCATTATCGTATTACCATTTGTTGCAATTGTTAATGTTGCTATTATCATTGTTGTTGTTATTGTTGAGCATTCTGTAACAATTTCAAAATTTACTGAGTTTTTCGGACTTGACTTGAATTGAATTCAGTTTAGATGGAATGGAATGGCAAGGCATGGGACGAGATGCAAACCGATGGAAGTCAATGTAAAATGTGTGGAATGCCGTTTGACCAGCTCTACCCAAAGCACACACATGCACATGCATTTATTTTGGCAGCAACAAGAAAATCACTTTTTTTTTAAATCTCTTTTTTCTATCTTGCAAAGTATAGCTAAAGAAGTTGTTGTTGTGCTCCCAGTTAGAAATGTGGTGCATTTTGTTTTAAGAGTTGAACAAAGTTCTTTGACCCAAATAAAAGGAAATTGCTCGTAAATTTAAAAATTTAATACACTTGTTAGAGTTTGAAAACTTTCTGGATAAATATATAGATGAATAGTAAAATGATTTGTATAATATCGAACATTGATCAACTTGAAATTGTTACGTGAGGAGACCAACTAAGTTCTAAAGTAATGAAATGGTCTTTAATATTATTTCAATAAGCCGAGTGGTTGAAGATTGTTGCGTAGACAACTTAAGGCCATCGCGGCATTATATTTAGCTTTTTTTTAACAGCCATCAAAAATTTGTGACTTCTGTAAACATGAGAAATTTGAATGATTGCAGTTGCGTCCATTTCAATACCGCACTAGTTTCCACTATGAAGAAGCCTGCCCTTTTTCATATAATTACAAAAATTCAGCTAAAAAAAGAATTAAGTAATAACTGTAATGAATTTTAACGACAGCAACAATAACTACATTGCCATCTTCCTATAACAAGCCTACCAGCCCTCTCCCCATAAAAAATTTCAATAACACTAATTTCACAACTATGCCAACTAAAGGTTTGTTTGCTGTGAAGTGGAGAGATGGCTGCATTCGCATTTATGCGAATAAATGAATAGACGCCAAATTTCAGGAAAATAAATGGAGTTTGTAAGCAGTGCCATAATCGAGTTTCAAAACCCGAACCCTGTGAGAATATGAAATCACACACACATACACACACTGCATGGTACATACATACTTGCATTCACATAGTGAGTGTTAAACATCACCTTGTATTGTGTAGTATATTACTCTCTTTGTTGTATTTGTTTATGAAAGCTTCACCGATTGCAAATGAGGCGTATGCTCGTACACTATACTAGTATTTATATACGAATGCATATTCATTTGTATAGATATTTATGACTTCTTTCATACAAGCCAGTGGTACGTCTGTGACGTTAATCACTGCAGTAAAAGGAAAACAACGACAACAACAAAACAAAAGATCCTTTCGCGTGCTTAATGCACTACGTTGTTATTATTGCTTATGTCAATGCTGCCACACTCTTGTCTCTTGTATGTAGCAAATGTCTACATTGTAAATTTTGTTTTCAACAATTTTCTTATAAGGAAACGCGATACCTGGTGAGTGCGTTGTGATTGTTGTTGGCGTTGCTGTTGCTGTTACTGTTGCTATGATGTTTGAGACGACATAATGTAGGCCGATAACGTTTTACAACAATCGTTGTACGGCAGAGTTTTTATATTTTATTTTATTTTATTTTGGGACTGATATATGGAAAGCGTGTAAATATCTGAACATATTGGACTGACTGACATATGAACCAATTAAAATGTAGCAAGCAAGAAAACATAATAATGATAGTATAAATATTAATAAAAAAATATGCAATATGTGCGCACAAAAAAATAATAAAAAACAACAACAACTCACAGCAGTTTGTTTCTGTGCGATATTTAAAACCAGAAAGCATAAAAAAAAAAAATTATACAAATATTGATAAAAAAAATGTATAAAATATAACAAGAGAAATATGTTTAATTGCTTATAAAAAGTAAGAGTTTAAATAATTTTCAAGGTGCTTACGACTACAAAAACTACAAGCATCCGTTTCAGTTTCGGCTCAATAGCTCAAAATTGACGCCCGTGATATTGCTAACAACAGACGGACACACGGACACACGGACATATACGTTTAGATCGACTCAGTTTTTTATGCTGATCACGAATATATATAAACATTGTAGAGTCTTTGACGCCTCCTTCTGGGTGTTGCAAACGGAATAACAAACTTAGTATACCTCCCAACTTGTGTGAATCGTGTGCGAACCCTCTTTCGGGTCTTACTCTTTATTCCTACGTGAAACATATAAAAATATTTTACATCTACACACATAAGCGGCACGCCAAGGCACACAAGCGCAATATTTTTTTGTAATTTTTACATCGTTTTCTTTGTTTTTCCCATCAAGAATTCACACAAGTCGGATATTTTTCAAATATTTATAAACACACACACGTATCCGTAATACATACGGAGGCATTCTTTTGAAGCATCTGTAACTTTTATACCAACCACCTGATCGGTTGGGATTCTTGTAGACGGGTTGTGTAGTTCATTAAATAACTAACTAACCTCAACATATGTGCGAAGACTGCACAAGCACTTAGACGTATCAATATGTATTTATTATCAACATTTGTTCATCACATGTATTCTTAATGTTTTTTTTTCTTTCTGTTATTAACAACTCGTCAAGGTAGAATTATTACGTTTGTGTAGCTAGTTGTAGACGAAAGTAATAGACTGCGAATCGATGGTTGTGTTGATTGGAAAACAATAAAAGGGAAATATTTGATTTTTTGGTGAGGTAGAGCAAACAAGCACACATAACACTGAATGTCTGCGTGTCTGTTTGTCTCTCCGGGCGAGTATTTAAGATGTGAACAATTACATTTTGTATGCAATTGTAAAACAAATATTATACAACATTGCCAAAGCACTGGAGAGCCCTTCGAGCAGTATGTGTTTGTGAATTTTCAATTATGAATTTGTCGCAAGGATTTAAATAACCTTAGATTTTATATTAACTTACACCTTAGGTGTCGATGACAATACAATGCAGAATACTTCTGTTCTCTGAAAGCCCTTCTGTGTCAAATTTCATCAAGTTTGTATAACGAAGCAAACAGTTGCATTCATTTCCGCAGCAACAAAAACAATTAACATTTTAAAATAATAAACAAAACTCATTAGCTGATGAAGTGCTGCTGTGTACAACAGGCCAACAATTCATACCACATGAATATGGTGCACAACTTATAACCATCATCAGCTTCAGTTAATATTAGCATCATTGTTCTGTAGCTTTCATAGAGTGTTTCAACCGCAGTATAAGTACTAGTTGCAGTATACAGAGCATCGGCGAAGCAGTAGAAATGCTATAATCTAAACAATAACACGAGTGTGGCCAGAAGATTGTTATGAAAGGCTGGATAACTGATTGACTGACTAAGCTGGTTGGTTTGCCAAGACTTTGGTCTAGCTGAGCTGATCTTAACTACACTGCCTTTAGCTGGTTGGTTGCTTGGTTGGTTGACTGAGTCAAGTCACTGCCACTTGTTATTATTGAATTCTTTTACTCTGGTTTTTGTTGCTGTTGCTTTGCTTTTATGTTCTGTTGCAATCCAGTTTAAAATATGTTTAATTTTCATTCTTCCAGCGCGTGTTTTTAAATATTCCCCAGTATCGAAGAAACATATTATGAACTTCACTCTCTCTCTCTCTCTCTCTCCCTGTCTCCTTGACCAATTTCCCTTGCCACTGCTTTGCAACGTTTTTTTAGTGCGATTGAGATTTATTATACCACCTCTAATTCCTTAACATACAACACGTGTGTGTGTATTTATGCAACATTCCTTTTTCTAACCTGTTGATGATGCCTCTTCTTCTTTTTTTTTCTTCTACTCTGGTGTCTGCCAACATTTTTAAAAACGCGTTAAAAACAGTGATTATGTTTCCTTGATGTGTGTTGTTGTTGTTGCTTATAGTAGCAACTGCAGGCGAGTGGCATTTAATTTACATTTTTGTTGTTATTGTTATTCTATAACTTATATTCAGTGCTGTCAAAAGCATACCATAAAAATGTGTTCTTTGCTCATCTTCTTAATTTTTTTCAAACCATTTTCTCCCAGACTCCGGCTGGCGATTTACTTTTCAGTTGGTTTGCAGCTAAATCGCTCTAAACGTTCTGTAGCCTGTCAATTAATATGAATGCGTTTTTTCGTTATTTTGTGAGAAAAGCAATTAAAATGTTCTACTGCTGCCATCTTGCTTATAAGCGTGCCGACGATAGTCTGCGAAACTTCTCTTTCGCTACCAAACTATTCCGAAGCTATACAAGTTAATTGAATTTTTTAAATCAGTATACTCGTATATGTAGATTTTTTTGTCCTGCTTTGTTTTTAATTGCATTATATTGTATAATAAATGCTTGTGGCGTTTTGGTTTTAATGAGAGTCCAATCAATGGAAACAAGACGTCGCTCTATATAAATTCTTTGAATTAAAATTTAACAAAGATTTCAAACTAAAGTTCATAAAACAAAATATTTGTTTAACAATAAAGACATTGG
Source organism: Crataerina pallida (assembly GCA_949710015.1). Lineage (NCBI taxonomy): Eukaryota > Metazoa > Arthropoda > Insecta > Diptera > Hippoboscidae > Crataerina > Crataerina pallida. The sequence continues at coordinate 3,288,930 of OX453291.1, read as the reverse complement.
TAGGAGTGCTGAGGGACGATGGGGCGTAAGACTCCACATCCCTCACATCCCACCGGAACGTAGATGTGTGAAAAATACTAGAAATTTTCCCAAAATTTGTAGATGCGGTGGCGTTAATACGTAAGGACCGTAGATGTTAAACTTATGTTTCTACATTCTCATAATTAGTTGATTTTTAAAAAAATCCAAAAAATATCTCATTAGTCTTAATAAGCACTTATGATTACAAAAAAAAGGAAGCTAAAAATAAGGATATGTAAAATTTTATATAATATATAATAAAAATATATTTCCGTATAACAAACACACTTACCGGCCATTTTTAAACACTTGCATACAAGGCCACCACCTCCGCCGCCGTAACCAACAGCAGCAACACCCCACTACACATTAACAATAAGAAATTTCATATAAGAGTTTTCTTATTCTTTTTAAGTGATCTTGAAAAAATCCTGCCGCCCTTTCTTAAAACCCATCTCAAAAGTCTCCGTCATAATATTAAATGTACGTCCGTAATTTCATTAAATTTTTATATTTTCCACTAACACTTTATGTAAAAACACATGACGAACACATATTTAATATATATGAAAGTATTTTTTATTATATTTTTAATTTAAAGTTTTTTTTCTTAGAGACTAGCACTTTTTCCACGCCATTGTTAAAATCCGCCAAAACTAATAAAAATTGCAAAATTTTTTCTTATTTCAATATGGCGCATTACAGTAGTAAAAAATTGTACCTTATTACATATATATTTTGCAAATATCATAGTAGTGATCACAACGTGAACATAGCAATATATTATAGAAAGAATGTATAAAAATTTAAAGGGAGACAAAGTTAAGTTAAAAGTTAACAGTGAGAGTAACATTACTCAAATTACATTAATGTTACTCTCACTTTTAACTTTTTATACATTCTTTCTATAATATATTGCTATGTTCACGTTGTGATCACTACTATGATATTTGCAAAATATATATGTAATAAAGTAAATAAAAATTGTGAAATTCTCATTAGTTTTGGCGGACTTTAACAATGACGTGGAAAAAGTTCTAGTCTCTAAGAAAAAAAAACTTTAAATTAAAGATATAATAAAAAATACTTTAATATATATTAAATATGTATTCTTTAAGAGTTTTTATATAAAGTTTTAGTGGAAAGAAAATATAAAAATTTTATGAAATTATGAATATATGATATTTCTTATTACTAATGTGTAATGATGGTGTTACTTACGGCGCTGGCGGGGTGGCCTTGTATGCAATTGCTTTAAAATGGCCGGTAAGTGTGTGTGTGTGTGTGTGTATTAAACGGAAATATATTTTTTCTTATATAAAATTTTACATTTCTTTATTTTCAGCTTCCTTTTTTTTATAATCACGTGTTTATTAAGTGTACTGAGAAATTTTGTGGATTTTTTTTTGAAAAATTCAACTAATTATGTGAATGTAGAAACATAACTAAGTGGTTGCAAAAAATTGATTTTGAAAACCTGGTTTAATATTCCATGTAGGGGATGTCGCAGACTTTTTTAAGATAAAGCAATTAATTAGAACGTTGTAATATTTTACAAAATCGGAGCAGTGGTGGCTTTGTACGCAAGTGTTTAAAAATGGCCGGTAAGTGTCTGTGTTATACGAAAATATATTTTCTTTTAAAAAATTTTACATAACCTTATTTTTAGCTTCATTTTTTTTTTTGTAATCATAAGTGTTTATTAAGATTAATGAGACATTTTTTGGATGTTTTGGATCATAAATAATTGTGTGAATGTAGAAACATAAACGTAGGGCTTGCAAAAAATTTATCTTGACCACCTGGTTTAATACTCTATGTAAAGGGTGTCGCAGGTTTTTTTACGATAAGGCAATTAAGCAATGTGGTGTTGCCCTCCCTCCATCTTTCTTTTTGAAAGTTTTTGTGTGAGATTATCCACCGTGTGGTCTTTCGCTTGATATACCCCCCACCTTAGTGATGAAGGTATACTAAGTTTGAGAAGAATGCTGATACGTAATACGTACGCTATTAGGGGGTGCAATATATATATTTGCCACGCCCACCCTTATGGACGTAGAGGGTATTTAGGATTTGGCCTAAGCCAAATTAATTTTCTTCCTTGTTTTGTTGAAATTGGTTCGTTAAAAAATTGAAGATTTTTTTCTTTTCCTTAGAAAAGCGAACGTTCTGCACACACACACATACAAGAGTTTCTGACAATTTAACTCGCCCTTAGTTATTATTACACTTTATGCGTATAATTTTTCTGTTCTCTTCATAACTTGCGGGTATATTTTGCAATCTGTTATGGTGTATTTTTTCGTTTGTTTCCTCTCTCCCTCGGTTTCATGTGCAGATTTGGAAGTTATTAGTTTTCTGCATTTAAGATTTATTTGTATTTATGTGTGGTATGCGTGCATAGGATATTGTGTGGCAAGAGGAAGGGGAATAGAGACAGACAGAGTGAAATCTTGAAGCAAACAACATTTCAATGTTTTTCAACTGAAAATCGCAATATAATGGCACTCCATTAATGTTATGTTATGCATATATAACAACGATAAAAAAAAACTATAGATTGCCGCCGTCACCAATGGGCACAGAACTCGGAAATTGGAATTCAATGTCTGGGATTCATACTGTTCTTTTTTCTAGTTGGCAGTGAAACTTATGAAATATTCAACAGTTCAGTTAAACTGTGCGCGAACAGATGCTTAAATAGGCACATGGACCAACGTGCGTATATGAATTGAGTATCGCAACCCATCGCCCATCACCAGTGAGCATCATTGCCCTCATCATCATTTTCAATTTTTGATCATGAGTTTTGAAAGTCAAAAACAAACGCATCCTCATTGATTGTCACCACCGTCCTTAGCTTAAGCTGGCGTTTTGCTTTTTTTTTTTTTGTCTTTTGCTTAAAACAGTAATAACAACAATGCGAAAATAACTCGCTGAACTGAGTTATCTTAATTATGATAATGGTTGATCGTCATTATCAGTGTATTGGGCTGGTTGAGGTTAATCATCATTGAAAACGAATTGATCTTGATGGCAATCAAGAGTCATTGAAATTGGAATGTTTTCTGGTTTTGTTGTTAGTGTTGTTTTTGTTTTTACTTGTAGTGGTGTTGAATACAAGCTAGTTATTATTCCCAGTTGCTGTTGCAGCTGTTGGTGTTGTTGTTATTATTGTTGCATCGATGACAATTCAAATATGTGTGTGTGTGTGTGTGTGTGTGTGTGTTTTGTTTGAACTCCTCAATTTTTAATCAAGCACATAAATAACTTGTATGTGAGCGAATAAGTGAGTACGACGTGTAGCCGTCCATTGCAGCTCCAGTTTAAATGGAATTTCTTTCAAGTTTGATTGCAGGCCGCATATGTTTTGTAAGCTCAGGGGCAGCAAGATAGGCCATGATTGCTCCTCCTTACCCTTGTTCTCTTACTTACTTATGTGTTATCAATATCGATACCAGAATGTGTGTGCACACACAGACACACTTATGAGAAATTTACGTTTATTTACCGTTTATTTCATACCTGTTGCGTCGTTTTATGTTGTGTAAAAAAATGCATGCTTCACGTCTTGTTCTTCTTCTCCTTCTTCTTTCCCCTTTCAGCAATTTTCTTAAAGCCTTTGCTCAAGAACTAAACATTCACTTGAATTTAAAACGCATTGAGCTTGCGTGGTGCTACGGTGTGATTAATTTTGGTTTGTTTTAGTTTCGTTTTGTTTGTTAAAGTATTTGTACACTCTGATAGCCTTAAGAGACACTAAAAATTAAATCAAAAATCAGTTTTAAAATAAATTGCAGAGAAGAGAAATTTTCAAGTTTAACTAAAGTTTGGGTGCTTATTAAAAAAATTACATTAATAACGATAATACTGAAAATATTTAAGTACTTAGTACCACAGATAAGTACCAAAGATAACTTTAGTACTAAAATACTTTAAAAATCAACCGGAACTATGTAGAACTAAGCAGTAAACCAAGTTTCAATACCATAGAACACTAGGCGATAAAGTAATTTTGAACTTAAAGATATTTTTATACCCTCTACATAAAATGGGGGGTATACTAAGTTTGTTTTTCCGTTTGCAACACTCAAAAGAAAGCGTCAGAGACCCTAGACATGTGTGTCCGTGTGTCTGTCTATTCTCGCCAACTGATATTTACATTTTTTAAGGGAGTCACCATATACCTGACACATGTTGTTGTAGATATGGAGGATATTTAAGATATGACCTAGGGGCCTCAAAAAAGCAACAACAAAAATATATGATACAAAATATTTCCTTTAGCTGATGGACCCCAACAATTATTTCTCTAAATGTTCTCTATCATCATCATGTGATTAATTTTAAAGCCTTTGCTACACTTTTGTGAAAACAACTCGTGTACAATATGAAAAAAAATGTTTGCTTCTTTCACAAGGTACCTAAGGCGTCTAACAGTCAAAGAGGCTTGAAGCTGGCCATAGGGACCGTTTAGATAATTTTAAGTTTCGTAATAAATTATGTTCTACACTAAGAACACATACTGTGCCCGGGCATGTTGCAATTGCCATAGACGTTAAGTGATCTATATAAATTTTGTTGTGCAGAGCACTTTACAACAACATGAAGAAACAATACCTAGAATTACAAAGACAACGTACCCGTGTATATACTCGTATGTGTTTATCGGTTCTCTATAAATTGTTTACAAGGCACGTTGTTACTATTCTATATTCAGCTTTCGCCTGCAGTACATAAAGCCTGACTTGTGTGGAACCATAGCTGTTGACTATGGAAACCTTGAAAACTATTAACGTTTAAAAGCTCAGCCTAACTTAAGTTATTGTTGGTAATAAAGAATTTAATATTTATTGATTTTATGTCCCTCATACCCCCCTCCGCCCTTCTCACGTGCACAAAACACATCATCAATGTCCTCAGTGTAGAGCGTGTTGGTCCGTGTGTTCATCTGGGTTTTGTTTTTATTTTTCTACATTACTGTGCCTTCAATATATTATGCGTTCTCCCAGTTTAAAACGAAGAAAAAGGTATGCTGTTGTACAGCCCACTGTACTGCATTCCAATTAATATACAATACTCTTGTCAACCAATAGATTGAACGTTCACTTGGGCGATTTATTTATTTAATGACAATTATTGCCGCCCAGTTTTTTTCTTTGATTTACGTACAACACTGTAAACTTTGTCAAAGGTATTTATAAAAATTCAATAATAGCTCATGGATCAGTTTAGCTGGAATAAAGTGGAAGGATATCTACAGCAATGTTATAGAATTTTATATATATTCCGAATGGGCGCCAAATACTTTGCGGCTTCTTCCAACATACATAACCTCAGTTTCTGTTTGCAATAAAAACCGCTTTGCTCTGCAAGTTTAGATCAATTTTTGTGAAATAAATTTGTGTCGCTCCATTGATAGTCATCTCAAAATTTATGCGAATGTTTGAATTTATTGATTATTGCGGTTCTAGCTTTGAAGGTGCTCGAAAATAGTTTAAGCAAATATTTTGGTGCAAGATTACTGACCAAGTAGCTGACCTGAAGCGCTCTTTTGATTTCTGGGTTAGCAGTTTTCTTTACTGCCTCCTTTCTCAGATTCTCTCGTTCGCATTTGAACCCTTCAATCAATTCCTTCTATAATTGGTTTATATTTTCTGAAACCAAACAGCTACATTTCCTTCCACTGCCGCAAGGAGTCCATTTCATGTAATTTTATCCACGATTGTACCTCTAGTATCTAGCAAAAATATTGTACGATAAGTTTGCGGGGACACCGAGTCTTGTTTGCCTTTGGTAAGAGCAAGGTCTGTCGCTTCCAACACTTTGGAAAAATACCTTTTTCCTTTAGATGTGGTCTACCTCATATCGTAACCTTCAAGGCTGTCTTTCGTATGCCAACTAGCCCTGGAATTTTTTCCTATTACTCATAAACTATACAGAATAGATTCGTGCTTGTTATTTAGTGGATCAGTGGAGGGTATTCAAGGCTCGTTCTAAATAATGATTTTTTTTTAATTTCACTATTGTTGTTGTTGTAAATATCATGATTATTTTACTTTTTTAATATTGTATTTAAAGTGTGCAGATTCCTTTTAAAATGGAATTGTAGGTTATGTCATTCAACACTTGGCCAGAGATCACCTTAACATGACATGAATTAAAATAGATTATTAAAATAATTATCCTATTTTTTCTCTCTTTGTCTCTTTCTAGCTTCCATTACGCTCTTTTTTGACTGATTGTTGAATGTTAATGGGGACGGACGGACAGAAATTCCCTCTTCCACGCACAGCATAAAAAAGCGTCTGTGAATCACTTGCAAAAAGCGCCGCCATGTTTTCCATTGAAATTTATTACAACACCTGCTCATCATCATCAGCATCAACATCATCAGCAACAACATTGAAGTCATTAATGGCAACAACATTAACATTAACAACCATGATAACGAGAATGAGCAAATCAACACCAGCAATCACAGTGAAAACAACAAGACAGATCTCATCTGTAATGACATCAGTGTTAACATCCATAACAGTTTCGTTTTTGGTATTTCTCATCATACCAAGTAATCGGTCGTACGGTGTTACAGCTATAACACAATCATCGTTTGCGTCATCGAGCAGTTTGGGTGTACATATAATACGTTCACCGGAATCGGCGGTAGCGCCCAAGGGTGACGAAGTTATATTCGAATGTGAATTGAATTTATCGCCAGAGCTATTAAAATGGCGTTTTCGTCATGCCAGCAAACGTACAATTGATGGCAGTAATTTTGACTTTTTACCAATAACGGTACATATACTGAACTGAAATTGCAAAGAATAAGGTTTATAGTCTATATATAAATTTTGAGGCGTTCAAAGAAAAAACTTTTAATTCGTATTTAAATTATTACAAACTATGCGCATCTAACCCGTTAAGGTTAAGCAAGTGTACATGGATGCCCTCTGCTAATTTTTCATAATAATCAATAGTGGGAAATGTGGAGCCCTCCCCATATATTTTATAACAAAATTTATACCCGATCGGACGATTTTTAGAACTTCTTTACAAATAATGATATTTCACTTTTATGTGACATTAACAAAATGGCGGGCCTTCACAGCCTTTTCACTAGTTTTAACTTGTTGCTATAAGAGTTTAGCTCTACATGGACTCTGGACACTTAATCTTTATTTAAAATATTGTACACAGATTGGACAGTCAAACCTTCGTGTCTTAATCGCTCTTCCATCTCAGAGCTTGGTATACTACTTGTAACGATCCTAATCGTAGCGATAAGAGCTTTTTCAATAATATGTTGTTTGCGTCTGGATAAAATATATACGAGTATAGTAGCACCTTTGCGAAATTTGTTTTCCACCATTGCTTATGGCGGATGTATGGTGATGGTGGTTTTTGTGTACGTGCAACATTTTGAGGCTCATCCCCTTTCTTCTCGTCGCCTACTTTAAAGCTATTATTTATTATTTTGGGTACTGGTCAATTTAGGGCCTATTTTTCTCTTAATAATCTCTAAGTAACGGTCCATAATTTATTTGTAGTAGCAGCGCCACTTCACCGCTGTTTCTCTTTATTTTACTTCAAGTTCATTCCCAGATTACTTTTTATGTTCTGTTTTTTTTTTAATCTCTCTTTATAGGAAGGCTTTAACGTGACCAATGAGGAGCGCACATCTAAATTGCATGTGGTCGTTCAGCCTGAAACACTGGGCGACTATCAGTGTGTGGCCTGGTTTGGTTCAGCCGCTATAGCTTCCACTATCGCCACCCTGACTCTCGTTTCCATTAGCATAGACAATTCAAATGGTTATTCCCGGAGTGCTATACGCTGGAATGTGGCCCCGAAGAATTGTGTTTTGATACGTTGCGGTACAGTGACATCATATCCATCACCTATCTGGAGTTTTTATCGTAATGGAGAGAAAATACCTCAAACTGATATAATATCGACAGCCAATGGAGCGTTGGTGTTAAATACGGTGAGCGCTAAAGATTCGGGTAATTATAGCTGCTCCGCCATGAATCCAATAACGGCTGAAGAAGTACAGATGCCACAACGCATCGATTTGAGGGTTGAATACAGCGATCGTACACCGCCGTATTTTCTACAACAGCCCAGCACACAGGTAACAGCCCGTCCCGGTGAGACAGTGGCTTTAGAATGTCCAGGAGTGGGATCGCCGCCGCCCATTGCTGTTTGGAGTTCGCCCAATGTTATGAATATCAACAATAATCGCACTCGCATGCTGCCCTATGGCTTACAGATAACCGATGTAATATTAGAGGATCAGGGCTCCTATGTATGCCGGTTAGACAATGGCATAGCACCGGCCTTGGTGCATATTATAAAACTGACTGTTTACGAAAAACCAACAATACTTCGTGGGCCGGCTCGTACCTCCGCTAATGAAAGTGACACTTTGGAGTTGGAATGCTCTGTGAAGGGCAATCCTTATCCGGATATATATTGGCTGATCAATGGTGTGGACACATCTCGTGATGCCGATTTGTTGCACGATGGCCGCCGTTTGGTTATACAGCATGTACAGAAACGCCACGCAGGCATTGTTCAGTGTTTTGCCAAAAATGTGGTGGGTGAGGTGAGTGCAAATAATATAAAAATGTTCATTAAATCATTCTTATAATTTAATTAATATTTAAAACGCGGAATGAAATTCTGTAAAAGATTAATTTTATGTTTGGTACGTACCATTACCCTTAATGGTCTTAAGGAAACAGAAAAGTTGCACTAATTAGGGGGGAAATCAAACACAGGTTTATCATTTAACATTATTCAGTGATTAGAAAAATTTTTACTTGAATCGATTTGTAATTCATTTCAATTCTATTTCCATTTTTGCATACCACTCTTAAGACCCTTTTATATGATACCCCCCATATGCTAGATTATGAAGGCTAGAAATATATAACGGCCGACGGGACGGCCGCTATATTGTATTAAGAATGATGCCGTTCAACTCCTAACATTCTAAGCGTCAATTACTTTATTTGACACCCTATTAAGGTAAGTGTAAAGTTCAGACTTGCTAAAAGTGGGCAAAATATCAATAAAGAAAATGATAATTCTTGGACTGCTAATGGCCGCGATATTTGATTTTGGACAACTATTTGTTACCTTTTCGATTCTAGTCGCTGAGAGCTTTCATTTCATACCCCCGTATTGTGGGCGTTAATCTCTTTCATTTGGCATCTATATCACATAGATTGCAAACAAATTGTTATTTCACCAGCTTGTCGCTATTTTGGATATAATGTAAGATTACAAACGTTTGAATAAATCCAATATACCCCCTATCATTTACATAAACATTAATAAATATAAACATCCGTTTGTGAACGTACCAGGAAGATACGTTAAATATTTTTATTAAAAAATAGGAGAAAAGTGTATTTTTCAACTGCCTGAACATACCGTAATTTATATAGAAAATATTTTATTTCTTTCCATTTTACCAGATTAGTGAAGCAAATCGTTTGACCGTAAACCCTAAACAAATACATGGTAACTCTAATGCTGGCATGAACGGTAGCACTCAACGTTCGAATCATGAGCATAGCGGTGGCAAAAATAAGGGCAAGAAGAAGCATAGAACCGGTAAGTTTCCACAATTCAGAATCAATTTTTAATCAAATCATATATTTTTCTAAATAAATTACCAGTTATTATACACATAGAGTAAAAGTGGGAGCCAATCGGTTTTTGACTTATCTTCCTATTATTCGTTCATATACAAATAGTTTATTTGTGTATTGAACTATAATAGTATAATACTTAGGGGGTAAGGGATAGTGATGACAATCTTGATATGTAAAAACAGATGCACACGCAGTCCTTAACTAGGTAATGATGGCATCGTTTTCTTTAATCGTATCTCCTCCTCCTGTATGATGCGTATTTTCACTTTAAACTCCTCCACCTGCAGCCTGTGCACCTCTCTCAAGTGCTTTAATTGATGTTCCGCGTAAGCCAATTCCATTTTTTTCCTTTCCAATGTCACTTGTTGTTCCTTGACGCGCAGTTCAGCTTCTTTTAATCGGAAGTAGTTCATTTTCTCCATGAAGAGGCTCGGCTCTTGCGGTTGCTGTTGGAGTGCAGTGGTCACATTATTATTATTACTAAGCGGACTGCTGTTAACCAGGGTAGCTGTGGTGGTAATTGTGGCTACAGTGGGTATTGCTGTTGCATTGGACACCGTCATATTATTACTAGGAACGGTTGCAGCTGCGGCGGAGGCGGCGGCGACAGCCGGCAATGCGCCGAATGTTGTGCAGGTAAAGGTCGGTGTGGCGGTAGCAAATTGAGAGGTTCCAATAATGGGAGTACTTTGCAATTGCATTTTGACTTGTTGGGCCGCTGCCATTGCTGAAGCTGCAGCCGCTTGTCGCTGTTGTTGCTGCTGATCCTGCTGTATAACCGCTAATTGGGCCTGTTGAGCCACTAACTGCTGTTGCTGCTGTTGGGCCAATTGTTGCTGTTGCAACTGCTGTTGAGCCTGATATTGTGCCAAAGTTATTTGTTGCGGTTTTATTTCACTGATTATCTGTTGATTGTAACCGTTTGTAGTGATGGTGGCCATTGTTGGTTGAGCTTGAGGGTGCGGCGGTATGGTTATGCGTGTAGGGGCCGGTGGGGGTAACGTTATTTGGGATCCTAAAGAATTAAAAAAAATATTTACAGTCAATATATTGATTGATTGATATTTCGAGACTTATCACCTGTAGCGTCGCCTGCATGCTTTATCTGCAATATAATCTCCTCACGCGGCCTGTTGGTTTTAAATTGTAATAAATCGGTGAGTGTTATTTTATTTGTGGGTATCTGGTCAACGTGTATGGTACTGGTCGGTACCACTTGTTGTAGTTGTGTTTGTTGCTGTTGTTGTTGTGCCTGCTCTTGTTGCTGGTGCTGCTGTTGTGCCTCCAATGGATCGTCATCTAAATCCTCCGTGACCGTACTACCATCCATTTCAATCTCTTCGTACGATTCACTCTGATCATTGTGATCGTTGGTGTCACTGCTGCCCATTTGAAATTCTGGCTCCGTTTTAATAGCATGACTTATTAGTTGTTGTTGTTGCTGCTGCTGCTGTGCCTGTTGTTGTTGTTGTACAACGGTTTGAGGAATTCTACTTCGATTAGCGGCGTTGTGCTGCTTTTGGTTACCAAACGGATATTGTTTGCGTAGCCTGAAATTCAACAATCACCGTTAATTTATGTAACTTTTTAGCGCAATAATTATATGAACCCCAAAATTTGTTCGTGAGGACCGAAATTTTTTCCTAACAAATTTATTTAATTGCTGCGCGTTTCCATACAATTTGGGCAAAATTAATCAAGAGCTACGCCCACAAATGAAAAAATTTCTCACTAGCTATAATTTGAAAGTGGACGTGGGCTTACGCATGCCAAAAAAATTATCGGGGCCGAATAGTAAAAGAGTTTTATGCTGAGTACGGTTTTTTATAACTCGCGTGCGTGTTTGTTATAATATACATATGTACAAAATTTCAATTTAATAGCTTAATTTTTGTGGCAGATAGAAAGATTTTTGGGGCATGTATTGCATGGCTTCTATTTAGTATAAAACATTATTGTACCAGTATTTTTCAGTTGACACTAAACCGTTTATATGGTAGGAAGAAGACTTGTATCACTTTCAATGTAACGGCTCATATAGAGAACCGTGTTCAATTTATTTAGCGTTAGAAATACTTTGCACTACAAACAGTTGGACACAAACGAAGAAAAAGGTTGAAAAATCTGTTAGTTTGCTCGTTTTATGAGGAAAAGTTAGAAACTATAACTATACTTTGTTTTATTATTATTTTTTCGTCAATTTTCACTCCTGGCAACCCCCGCTTTCTTGCTCATTACATTACTGTTTTTTGTTTATTTTATGCACATGACTGAATTTCTCAAACAACTATACAATGGTCTCTTTCTGACCAACGACAAATGAATGAACGTCTCAAAACTGTACTCATTTCGAATTCTGGTTTTGTTTTAGTTCATTATACATAAAGATGAGAAGTTTCTTTTTTCGTTTTGTTTGTAATTTGTAAATATATATTGTTTAAAATTTAAAAAAAAGTATTTCTTCAAAGATCAATGATTTAATTATTTAAAATAAAAAATGACTTTTCCGTAACTATTCATCAGTATGTATCAGTTAACAGTTTAGTTATTGATTAAAACAATTTTTACTTATAGCAATTTGTGGTTGGTTTGCCTATCCCTACACTTTCCCGTTGGGGTTGGCGTTGTTGTATTGTAAATGTAACAGGTGCATTTTATGTGTACAAGTCGTGGCTGTATATGCGGGGGACTTTCGACTTATTACACATACCTTGAATTTAGCCAAAACTTTTGTATTTGTTTGCAACTTCTTATGGCATTTACGTTGGGATGGGAATTAAAATCGTTCACTATTTGCTCCCAGGCATCTCTTACGGAATATTTGTTGCGGCTTTTCTTACGAAACTTAATATCGATGACTTCCTCGTGCTCTTGGAATAGACTGTACAAGATTTGTTTCTCCTCCTGCGTGAAACGCGGTGTTTGTGATCCTTTAGTTTTAATGATTTCCCCATCAATTGCGTTTTGCTGATTACTGGCCACCGAGCTGCCATCATCCAAAACACTGCCATTACCATTGCCATCAGTAGACATATTATCTCTAACTAATCCAAATTAAATTAATCGTTTGTTTTGTTTTGCTCTTGTGATTTGTTGAACTGTTTTTTTTTTTACAACAAAAATATTGTTTACTGGTTAAAATCAATTTATTTCACTCTAAAATTTTATCTCACTCCGTACGTATTTTTCATTGCCGGATTCTACCCCACTCTCTTTTCTTTTTTCGTCTCGTGTCCTAGGTAGTATTTCCACTTAATTATGGGATTAATTTAAAGTTTTCTTTTCGCTTAGAATTGAATAATTTTCATTAATCTACACAGCTTTTTACATAATGTTAATTGTTGTTGCTTTTTTAATTTTTTTTTTATTAAGTGCCTTTCTAGTATTTATTTTTCTTTTGGCTTTTTTTGGGGTTCTCATTTATACGCGCCAAATACGATATTTTATATAGTAAAATGTTTCAACTCCACTCAGTTGGCCTTTTCATGAGCAACTGAAGTAATTTTTTAAAATCTATTATACTCACAAACGAGTCAGCCATTTTTGTTAGCCTCTCAACACGGGGCATATACTGCAGCAGTATTGCCATATGTATTTTTGAAAAGTATTACCGTTTAAGCATATTTTGTGTCGGAATACTTAAGACAAATTTCTAAATGGTTCTCATTTTTAATCTTATTATATTTAAAATATTTATTATATACACTCAAAATTCACTAGTTTCAATTATTATTAAAATTATTTCTAAATAGCAAATACAAAAATATTGAAGCTAACTACAAAGACTCAGAAATGTATTCACATGAAAAGTTGGTACAAAGTTATTAAAAACATGAGGGGTGTTAAGGTTAGTGATTTTGTTGATAAATAGGCGTGATAATACCCAAGGATATATCAAAAGAAATTGTATATACGGCTTAAGATGTTTCAATGAAATAAAATTCTTTTATTCTTCAACACATGGGGGGTAAAAAATTTCAAAGATTTCTGAGAAAATTAATTTTAATTGTGAATAATTTATTATAATTAAATAACGGGTGAAACAGTTTATAATTAAAACTTGTTTGGCTCGTAGTACAAATATCCTTAATTAGGGAAATTTCATAGCAGAGGCAGTTACAATTTGCTATTGGCAGTGCTGCTGGATATATTTTCCTCTGAGAAGTGCAATTAATATGAAAACAATGAAATAGTTAAAAAAGTATTGAGTTTATTAAAATTTAAACGTGTATTATGGGCGAATAATTTTGCTCTCGTAAAACAAGCAATTTTTTGATTGAATTAATCTAAATAAATACAAATACCACTTGGGATAAATTTTATTCCAATTTGTGCTCAACTTTGCCGGTAGCATCCGTCATTCAGTATTTGGCTACATTCGTTACATCATCCAGGAAAAGTTTAAAAAGTGATCAAAAATAATACTCTAAAGGATGATTTCAGTTATACCATCTAAACAACTCGGCTCAATCTTCGTCGTCTATTATATCATCCTCAACATTAACTACGACATCTGGATAGAATTTCTTCAGCACCTTTTGCACTTCTGGCAGCAAATCATCAAAATTGGGAAATTTATCGCGACGCGGTGGCCCTTTATCCAAACCTGACCATAAATTGTAACGGGAAGTTTTGGCATTTTGCGAGAATTCTATTTCGAATGCACCATCGCGTGGCTGCTGTTTACCGAATTGATTGCGTATTAAAACAAATTGCCGGTCGGGGATCTTTTCTTGTAAATACCATAGAAATTCATCGGCTTTAATTTGATAGATGGGACATTCGTGGGTATGTTCGATGTAGATAATGGCACGATTTTTATCAAATAAACCGTCGGCCGTATAGTCGATCTCTTTATTTTTTTTCTTCTTTTTTGCATTTTGTTTTTTCATTGTGTATGAAATTTGACAATTTTGAAAATTCTCCTACTAGTAATAAGTTATGTGAGATTTAGAAAAAGTCATAAATTTTTTTGTATTTTATATTTTCAGCTACCATGGTACCCCCCTCTCGGCCAAATGTTACCAGATTGTCTGATGATTCGGTAATGTTGCGCTGGTATGTGTCTAAAAATGATGGCCTGCCCATACAATTCTTCAAGGTTCAGTACCGTATGCTGGGCGGTAGCTCCCACAAAATACCCCGCGAAAATTGGCAAACCACCAACGATGACATACCATTTGGCAAGCGCAATCGTAATGCGGAAATGTTGAAAAATTTCACCTCTTCAGTGACGGGCTTAAAACCGGATCGTTTTTATAAGTTTCGCATAATAGCGGTTTATTCTAACAATGACAATCGGGAGGGTAATACGTCAGCGAAATTCTTTTTGCGTAAAGGTAATGCTTTAGAATTGGCCAAATCCAATCTACCCACACCCACATTGAATCGAGTAGAATCCCTCTCGCCATCCGCGGTTATGTTACATTGGTCTTTACCTACTTACACGGCGTCTGCAGAAGACAAAGTGCATGGTTTCTATGCCTATTATCGGCCCACCACATCAGCGGAGGAATACCTCAAGGCCACTGTGGACGGTGTTGATGCACGTAAATTTAAAATTGATGCCTTGGAAGCGGGTACATCCTATGAATTTAAATTACAATCATTTAATGAATTGGCTGCTTCAGAATTTTCAGCCATTGTCAAAGGGATGACGAAAAGTACGTACTCTTCACTCCCTTACAAATTGTATTTTTTTATAAATTTTTTTAATAACATTTCAATAGAACTGCCCAACACCACTCCCACATTAAGTGAGGTTATAGTACCTTCCACCAAAACGTCTGAGGAATATACTTCTATATATCCGGTAATAGCTGGGGCTGTTGGAGGAGGAGTCTTACTACTAATAGCTTCTATAGCTGCCTGTTTATGTTTAAAAAAGCGAAAAAGTTCCACAGCGGAAGGTGAGCCTTTTACTTTAATAAAGAAAATAGCCTTATTTTAATAAAGAAAATAATTTTATTGAACTTGTTGTTTGTAGAGGAGAACAAACCTCAATTAGATCACATACAAGCGGATTTTGTTACCACTCCCCAAGTTTTGGGCATATCATCTCATCATCATCACCAACAAAAGAATGGCCACCGATTAAATGGTGTGTTACCCCGCATGAATATAACACCGAATCCATTAGCGCAGGAAGCCGATAAGGTATGTCAATATATGTGTGTACGTATAATCTCTACTACTGTTTCTACAACATGTTTTCTTTTCCCACGCTTGTAGTTGGGGTTGTATGTTGTTTACATCCTGTACCACTTGAATACTTTTTAAAATGTCATGCGTCTATGTATGATATGTTGTATGGTTAAGATGTAAATTTTGTTTACTTGAAATGGAAATGTTTGTCCGTGTGTTAATTGTGCTTTGAAAGTAACATTAAAATCACTTCAATGTCGTTTATCTAATAAAATCGCATTTATTGATTTAGCCAGATTATCTGATTATTGGATATAGAGTTCTCCTAAAGAAAATAATTTATCTTGTTAAATCTGTTGAAACTCGTTTGGGTAAGGCCGTGCATGCCTACTGAGAAAGTAAATTTATTTTGAGTCAATCTAGTTATGTCCGTGTATCACAATCATTCTCCTGGATGCAAAACATGACATATAGATTCCGAACTCAACAGAATCGGGCCTATCAACGCCCCTAGCAGACCACTTATGAATTGCTTTTTCTTATCTGTTTAATATGAGTAACAAAGTGAAAGTCCTTGTTGAGTAGAATGCCATAAACTAAGTAACATCTTACTGGGATCTTGAAAAGTTTTCGTGAAAATTAATGTTTAGACCACATCCTTAATATCTTCCCTATCTACGTGGGGTGGGCGTGGCACATATATATATTACGCCTTCTAATAGTGTATGCAATACGTAGCAGTTTGTAAATTGAGTTTTATGCTGCGAACGTGGACGTGTCCATTATAGCACTTCGGTGGATGAGATGCCACATGCCATGTGCTATAATTTTGAATTGAACATAACATGAAGGAAAAGGTTTTTTTTAATCACTCGAGGTTTTTTTTTCCATATTACTCAAATTCCAAGAGAAAGGTATTAGATATTTATGTAATAAATCATAATGACACAGCGGTGGTGGGGCGCAAGCCGAAACACATTTATGTACATTTTCCTTTTCTTTTGGGGGGACTCGTTACTTAGTTGAAAACTTGGTGCAATTTTTTAGCTTCTTAATAGCTTAATAATCCTGCTTTAATTCCCCTCTTTCTTCTTCTTATTGACCATTTATCAAAGGTCATGGGTTAAGGGTATATTTCTCAGGCTTGTCTGTAAGGGACACCTCTCCTTCCCTGACTCATACACCTTATGTTAGCTTAGATATTTTATATGTGGAAAGAATGAGAGAGAGAGACACTATCCAGCCTCATCTATTTTAGAATCGTAATGTTATGGAATTACGTTTTATGGCCAATAAAAGCAGTAGCAACAGTAACATCTCTAACAGTGACAGTAATAATTTAAGCAGTGGCCTTATAAGTAAAGTGTGCAATGGTGGTAATACAACCTTGAAAAATCTCAGTATTGCGTCATCGGCCGAGTCCATAGAAAATACACGGGGTCAGGGTGGTGAAATGCCAAATGTACCTCCGGCACAACGTGTATCTTCGTCTTCGTGCGAGACCTTGCAGGCTGGTGAGGGTTGTATTTTGCAATCAACGGATCCGTCACCGTTGTCTAAACCATTGCCACCGTTGCCGGGGAAAAGTAATAATAATAATAATATAATGTTACAACAACAACGACAACATACAACCCCACAAGCTATTAAAACATTATTATCAACATCATCATCATCATCAGCTACTGCATCTTTATCATCATCATCACCAACACAATCACAATCATCAACCGTCTCAGCAATGACAACAACATCCCCAACTAATTTGGTAAATAATTATTTTCATACTTCACAGGGTCAAGGGTTAGGTGGTGGCGGCATTGGTACAATGCATCATGCTCAACCGTACTATCAATCACCCGGAACGCCATCAGCTCTAATGCAAAAGAAAAATGATTATCAGCAGCAGCCACCGCCAGTGCCACCTCATCAAAACAACAATCATCATCAGCAGCAGCATCATCATCTTCCGCCGCACCCCTCACATCAGGCGCCATTGACACCAATGTTGGAACAGCAGAGACGAACTTTGGATAGAAATGCACGAAACTTGCCACCCTACACACCCAATGATAATACAGCCTTGGAAGGCATGCCAACACGTATACCATCTCTACGACGTACCAGACGAACATCGGGCGGCAATACTGGTGGTGGTGCAGCCGTCATTTCGAATAATGTTAATGGCAGTTTGGGCATACCCATCAGTGGCAGCCCGAGAGTGCAGCGCTCACCCATGCCAGGTAGGGCGGCATTAATAAAACAACGCTCTCGCTTGGGCAGCCACAATGACAACATATCATCGGGCAGTTTAAACAGTATTGAGGTGTGAGTAAAAAACGTTTAGAAATAATTTAGTGATAATATTAAGAAGAAGAAGAAGAATCATATTATTATCATTATTTGTAAAGACAATATAAATTAGATAATTTCTTTAAAAATATTGCAAAATATTGTAGGAGGCCAAATAGAAATTGCTATAAACAATGAGTTTATTAATTAGTATATATTTTGGTGGATTTAGAGCAGACGGTTGTAATTGCTAAATGCGTCGAGATGCAGAAATCAACTACTTTTGCGTCCAAGACTTTGATGATAACTTTTGTGGTGTTGGTGGAAATTATATGAAACATTTTTTATACCCTCCACATTAGTGATGAGGGTATACTAAGTTTGTTCTTCCGTTTACAACACCAGAAAAGAGGCGTCAGACAAGGCGTCCTACAAAGTATATATATTCTTGATCAGCATTAAAAACTGAGTCGATAAGTATGTCCGTGTGTCTGTCTGTTGTTGGCAATCTCACGGGCGTAAATTTCGGGATATTGATCTGAATTTTTGTACAGGCACTTTTAGTTTTTGCACACAGATTGCTATTTAAAATGGCCAAAATCGTAAGACATACACTATAACTATACTGTTTTTTAATTGATATGGACCGAGCTCGCACCTTATACGTATATGGGACATTAAAAAGGGGCTCTTTTGGTCGTTTGTCTATGGCTCAATGGTTACAATATTACGCAATTTGGTCTTAAGGGTGGCAATATATTGTTTAAATGAGAAAACTTTTGTCCAAAAATTATTCAAAACATTTGATTTTCACATAAAGCTCAAGTCAACATAAAGTTTTAAAGTTTTTCTACAAAAGCTATTTAAAGATATATTTGTCGAATTTAAGAATTTACACATAATTAATATATAGAATTAATATAATATTTAAAATAAATAATATTTAATTATTTAAATAATAATAATGTATATTTATATTATATATATACACCTAATTCTCTTTTTACACGATAGATACGTTCTCAAAAAATTCGTATAAGAAAGATATTGGCTAAATGGAAGAATAGTAATTGGTTCCGGACCTAAAAGAAAAAAATTGTAAATCGTGTTAAAACAAAACATTTCGTTTAAAAATGGATTTTTTTTCGTTTTAACTCGTGTTAGATCAAATTCGTGTATAAAAAATTCGTGCAAAAAGAGAATTCGGCGTACATATATATGGTATTTCCGTCCTGTGTATTATATTAGTTTAGTATTTTAAAAAAAATGAAAAATCTTATTTTTATATACTATATATAAATATAAAATTGTCCTCTTCTGTGCCTAACTTAACTGACTGACTAACTTGTTATTTATTTATCACATAAAACATTATATAATTTAATTATTTATATCCATATAATATATTCGTCTACGTGCTTTCTATCTATCACCAAAAAATATCTTCATATTTATTGTTTTCTTTTACCATTCACTTGATTTTTATATTTCGTGATGTTCATTAAGGTATTTTTATTCTTTTTTTTTTTTTTTTGTTACTATATCATAAGTCTCCAACCAAGTATATAATTAATTATGCTTCCTATGATTAAAATGCTGATTCTGTTTTGAAATTAATTTTCTATTACAATATTAAATAATTGGTAATTGTTAAGAAAGGGTTCGTTTGCTTATGAAAAATAAAAAGGGCAAATATCAAATTAAAAAGAAAACAAAGTGAGCGTTTTTACTGTAAACGTAGAAAACCTAAAAATGGTAAGAACTTGCACACTATTTGAACTATTCAGAGCACACTCTGATTAACTTCTTCAAAAAAACAAAAAAGTTGCTATATTTACAAAATCTGTACAAAGAAAAAGAAAGAGGATGTTTGCATGTAGAGAGTGGCCGTGAATGGTTTGAGTTCAAAATTGCAGAATATCTCTTAA
Organism: Crataerina pallida; assembly: GCA_949710015.1. NCBI lineage: Eukaryota > Metazoa > Arthropoda > Insecta > Diptera > Hippoboscidae > Crataerina > Crataerina pallida. The sequence goes on along the minus strand of OX453291.1, from coordinate 3,268,880 downwards.
ATATGTGTGAATTTGAAAAGTAAGGGACTGGAATCTCAAGGCATAGTTTGTATGTCCAAAAAATTTAAGAGCTTGTCATTCCGTCTCTATATTTAAAAGTCTCGGGCGTTGCTTAAGTATATATTAAGCAAAGTCCTGTACAAATGAAAATGTTGGATTTACATCTAATCCATCTAGAGTAGAGAAGAATTATATATTTTTCTTAAACATAGTTGGCGGTGACTTGCAAAAAATAATAAGACAAGTCGCGCATTTATTTTGACTAAGATATTTATTCAATATAATTTAACGAATTATGAAAATTTTATAAAAGAAACATTTGAACATTTTGAGATAAAAACTTCGAATAATAAAAATATTTTTTATACTTTTACAAAAAATTAAAAAAATAAAAAATTTGAAATACGACGCAACGTGTAAATCGTTGCGATAATTGCGAGGTTGAAGAGGAAGAGAAGATGCAGGAAGGCGCGCTATTTGCAAATCAAAGTCAAGTCCGACATTTTTTTATATAAAAATATTTTTCCATTTATTAAAAAAATTTTCATTGAAATTGTTGCGTCAAAATTCAATAAATCATGCAAATAAAGTAAAATACACAAAGGTTTAATTTTATTTAAAAAAAAAAAAAGAACAAAAACAAATTTATTTAGATATTAAGTACGAAAGTAAATCTTTACCCTTTATTAACGGGTAATAAAATAGTGTCTCTAAGTAAACAGGGAGAGCCATGTCCATAAATTGTACATCATCTTGTAGTTTCTTAAGCAGTTATGTAATTAATGCCTACACTACCTAATACCCAATGAACATTATTTAAGAAAAGTATGCCTTGAAAAATACAAAATTCAAGTTTTTTGTTGCCAGCAATATAACTGTGACAGTTTTTATTATGCGAGTTTATTTTACAGTTATAATACACACACATGTGGCTATGCATGCAAAGCAAAGCCTACTACAAAAAAAAAAAACACTGCACACACAAAAATCAATTCGTTTTTGTTGTTTTTTGTTTATACTCTTTTACTTGTGTTAATCAAAATGAAAAAATTAATGCTCACTTCAATGTTATCGTTCAAAGGGAGAAGTCGTGTTTGTTTTATATGATTATAAAAAGTAAACTACAATGCGAAATGAATGCAGATTTATGGTTACTTTGAAACGAATTGATATTCGTTTGAGAATAGCGGTCGTATCATAATAAAATCAACAAAATTGAACATGAGAAAATGTGTTTAAGAATCGTATGTGATTGCGAATATTGTCGGCAGATGGATTTTTCACTTTCTCAAAGCTCTTAAGCTATATTTTTTCTTAGTGTTTGGATTTCTACTTCTTTCATTAAGTAAAAAAATATAACGATTAGATCTTGGAAATAGACGAACGAGGCGTGCACTTCAGACATATTTTATTGTATTATTTCCGAAAACGCATTGCAAGCGCACAAGAAGTTATGTGCCGTATGCGGAAATAAAGTCTTGAATGAACGGCAGTGTCAAAATTAATTTTAAACTTTTCGTTCGAATTATTTAAATTGTTTTACGTGTAGCTTTATTTAATTAAAAATAAAAAAGGGCCAATTTATATTAATAGGGTTAGAGGCAATTGAGGAGTAGGCCATCCCTTCAAAAATCGTGTCGATTACATCGGAAGCAGCTAATGTGAATCCACGAGTAATTAATGGGTGGCGTACGATACGGTTTCATCCGGAAAAAATCAATCGCCGTTTATAAAACAAAAAATATTGCCAGTATTTATCCATTTGAGACAAAATAGGTATCCAGGTGCTGATAATCGGCTTCCTACAGAAGAAAAATGGAAAATATTCCAATTTTTCAATTCAATGTGTGGGCGCAAAAGCTGCCCTCAGTGAGGAGCACGCTGAAGAAGAACAAGGCAGCGAAAAAGATACCGCCTTGAAATTATATAAATAAAAGTCTTGTGACATTGGGTAAAGTTATTGCGTCGCTTTCCGATAGCAATAGTCGCACCCCAGTATTCTAACATGGCTTCTAAAGGAAAACCTTGGGGGCAATTCCAAAACAGTTATGCTGACAATCAAAATCAACGTTATGCTTATCAAGCTGGTAAATTACGAGTCTGCACAGGACAAAATCATACAAGAATTACGTTTTGAAGTGGAAAAATTAAAATTGTTACATGAGAAAAGTATAAATCAATCACTTGGAAAGGATAATAACAACGATATCCATATAATTGACAACCGCAGTGAAATAGAAAGTCTACGGGAGTAATTAGCGGAACGCGAATAGGAGCGCAAACATACTAAAAAAACGTGGATGGAACGTTTAAAAGAGGCTGAAAACTTAAGAGATCTTGAACTATCATAGTTGTCTCATTGATACTATGACTTGGCGGGGACTTCCCACCACCAACCAATTCCTTAATGCTTCGCAAGAGTATACTGAATGAACACTGAGACTCACTACAACATACGGTCACCAAATAGGAAATTTTCGTGTCTTTAATGCTATACGCTTCTCTTTCTCATCATACAAATGCCCATTAAAGGTCACAAATCTCAGCTTGTATATTATTTTCTTTAATATGTTGAAATAATTGATTACAAAATCGTGGTATTATGCGTTCTTTCGTAAATAATACAATAAAATATGAAGGAAGTGCACGACTCGTTCTTCCATTTTTAAATTGGGATAAAAAACGAAACTAAAGATCTAATCGTTAGCTTTGGTGCTTTGAGAAAGTAAAAAATCCATCTGCCGACAATATTCGCAATCACATACGATTCTTAAACACATTTTCTCATGTTCAATGTTGTTGATTTAATTATGATACGACCGCTATTCCCAAACGAATATGAATTCGTTTCAAAGTAACCATAAATCTGCATTCATTTCGCATTGTAGTTTGCTTTTATAATCATATAAAACAAACACGACTTAACCCTTTGAACGATAACATTGAAGTGAACATAAATTTTTTCATTTTGAGTAAGTTCGAATAAAATCAATTGATATGTTTTTGTAGTAGGCTTTGCTTTGCCTTGCATGCATAGCCACATGTGTGTGTATTGTAAAAAAAACCCTGTACAACAAACTCACATAATGAAAACTATCGCAGTTACATTGCTGGCAACAAAAAATTTAAATTTTATATTTTTCAAGGCATACTTTTCTTAAAAAGCTTTCATTCGGCATTAGGTATATTTATGAAGTTTTTTATAAAAAAATTTTAATAAATTATTAAATTAATGAAATTTAAACATATAGCGATCCTGCCAGGATTTATGGACATGGCTCTTCCTGTTTACTCAGAAAAATTTTGTTTTTGTTCTTTGTTTTTCTTTTTTTTATCAAAATTTATAATGTACGTGTTTTGTTGTTAATATCGTTGCTTAGTCCATAAATTTTAAATTACTTAATATTTTTTAACAGTTAATGTACAGTATTTATTATGTGTGTAAAGTAAATACAATAATAGATCGGTTTTAAGACATCTTCATACAAATTGTTGTAACATTGACAAAATCTATATTTCTTATCAAAGAAAATTGCAAAATAAAATGACAGGGACAGGGGTGCAAAAATGGAATGACGTTCGTATGTAGTAATAGTTACCAAGAACACCACTGACTAGTTTCAGTTCAAAGTTGCAGAAGATTGTTAATGGAATATTTAGTTGGTTTCTGTATTGCCTGAGACTGGCGTTCTAGTGTTTGTTAAATATCAATTTTATATATTTTGGACAATTTTTTTTTGTTATTGCGTTTAACTATATATTATAATCCAACAAAAATGCGGTACATAGTTCTATTATATGTATGTAAGTTGGTCACAAATAGATTCTTGTGTCATCCTAAGTAGTATTATGGAGGGTTTTTTTAAGATAATTAAGTTTATTTAAACTTAATTTTTAATTTTTTTTGTGATTTACCGAAAGCCCAAGAAATATTAAAGATATTGTTATAGCATATAGAGACGAAATGAAGGGCTTTTGAATAGCTTTGGGGGGACAGATTATCCTTATTCAAAATTTCTTCAACGTAAAGTATTTTGAAGACAATTCTTTTCACTTCCTGGAAAAGGTTTAAATTTCGTAAAAGAAATATTAAATCATCACAACTAGAATACAAGAGAGATAGAATAGCACAGTACACAGCAAGTTAATTTAAGTCAAGGACTAAACATAAATCTTTCTCTCCTTTCCTTGTATATATGAAGATGTATGTTAAATACCCCTAGGCCTATGGCAATTGGCCTAATCCTAATTATAAACACTCTAAACATTAATTCCGATTTGCTGTGGTTTTTGTTAACAGAAGTCATAGACTATAGTTGAACACGTAAACATAAATATATACAAATATATAAATGTACTTTTGTGTGTAGTTAAATTACAATTAATTATTTCAATTTCTTACGGCCTTAAACAGGGCAGAGGACACCATCTTAGATGTGTTTAAACCGTGGTATGGATTAAAAACCATAAGGTTGTGCCATCCACTTAGACAGATCTAATCATTTTTAATCCATGTTTCCTTGTAGTTCTTAACAACGTATATATAATAGAGCACAGATGCACACACATTGAATTGACATAAAATGTTAAAATATTGTTTAAGCAAGTGTGCTTATAAATGCTATAGCAATACATTGATGAGACATTGTTGATGAATTCTTATGTATGTTGAAACTTATAATTATGCTGAGTAGTAGTGTAGAAATGTTTATCAGCCATTTACGTTTAGCAGCCTTAAAAATGTTGTATAATATATATTTTATGTAAACTTCCTCTCCTCTCTCCTCTATCTTATCTTTGTGTTTCGTTAATTAATGTAGTTAAGGTGTCCGCATTAGTTGTCACATATGTATAAGGAATTGGATATACTTTGCAATCATCGGTGGACATCACACATTCGTTCTGCAATGACAGACACACAGAAAATGATGTTGAATGAATATAATACATACATATATTAAAGAAAGGCTTATTTTAGGGAAAGAAATATTAAGATTTCTATTTGATAATTTGTGTGCATATAGGTGAGATTGAGAATTTTAAGTAAGACACGTAACAAGAAACAAGCCAGCCGTTGCAGTCGTCGTCTCTAATTTTTAGATGCTGCCGCTACGTGTAGGCGTGTCATTTGGGCCGTTGCCAGGCCTTTAAGTATAACAATCAGTTCAAAATCATTATCATCAATTGAATCGATTTAATCATGTCCGTCTGTCTGTCCTTGTATATTCCTTGAAACGAGCAAACTAGAATTTAAAGACAACGATGACGACTGCTTACATAATAAGACGAAATTCCTAATACATATAAAATATATACAAATGTAAGTAAAACATAAAAGCAAATGTGCAAAATACAAAATATTTAAAAATTTGAAAACGTTTTTATCACAACAGAAAATTTTAAACATTTCAAAGATGCAAGTTTATGCAAAGAATTGGAGATAAGTGCCATAAATATGCAAAATGGGAGTAAATTGAAAAATGGAATGTTCAGAAGATATATTGAAATTTTTCAGAATGGACAGACAATAAACAAAAAAATACTCTACAGAGCGTTTTTGAAACGTTTGCTTGAGAAAATCTTTGCAGGATATAAAACAAACTACAGCTACTACGAGTAATATTTATGATGTTAGACATTCAGAGCATGGTGCTAGAAACTGAGAACTCAGACATATACTTTGCAATGCATTGTTTAACTAAAATGTCAAATCAGAGCGGAGTGCTTGTACTTAAATGCATTACAGCACAATAATGAAATGCGTTCTTAAAGCAAATCAAAAAGTCTGCCAAGTGTTAAGTTTGTTGTTATGTTATACAATGATACATTTGATTGAATTGCTTACACTATCCAATGAAATGTATTTCATATAATTACAGCACTGCAACGGTGCTTTGAAAAGTATATGCCTTGGCGTTTAGTAACGTGCGGACTGTTATTGGATTATGTTGTAAAAATAAATAATAAATTTTAGTAGAGAAATAAAAGGACATAAAGAGCTGTACGCTTTATGCTCGTACAGTGATAGATTTATATATTTTTAGGTATATATTGTAACTAACAAAGCATCATTCTCTATTGCTCTGACAACTCAAAAACAACTGACTCAGGTGGATCAGATGACGCTGGCGGTACCCTAAGTACCTTATGGCGGCGGAAACAAAGCATAAACATCCAATGACTACTGCTGCCAATGTCACTACCTCGTCGGCTACCATTGCGATTGCTACTATATTGATGGCGGTCATTTTGTGGCGTTATTGATATACTGCCATTATTATTATTGATACTTTGGATGCTGTCCTGACGTTGTCGTTGAAAACTTTTGCCCATACCATTGGCCAAGCGGCTGGTCAAATGAGTTTTGGCCTTTACATGATTGCCATGCTGTATAATGGTAGTAGTACTGGCCTTGCGGCCATTGGGAGAATCGTTTCTGGGAGTGAAATCAAACATTTTCGGAATTGATTTTATTTTAAAATGGACGATAAATCATACCTTTTATTATCTAAATGATTTGCTTGAGCTTCAGTGTCGGGAGCTGTATTATAAGCGGCCGAATACATTGACGCTCGCTTGGGTACCCAATCTGAATGTCCACGCACCGACATATAAACCGCCAAACTTTTTAATAAAACAGTTCTTACCTAATTAAAAAGAGATAAAAAAGTATGGATAGGGAAAATTTTACATTCTACCCATCTCTGTCACTCCCTTATGTCACTTACCTCTCCATTTAGGAAACAATAGATCAGTGCTATAAAGAAACCTTGAAATGAGGTTAAAAAGTGTGTCACATAGGACCATAATGCAAACTTCCAGGGTGTGTGTAAATCGGGCACAAGTTGTAATAAATTCGTTATACCCAATAGAGGTAGAAGGACTATGGCTGCCCTCACAGCTTTGCGTGTTTGTTCTATATCGCTAGCTTGACTTTCACGTAATTTTACCACCAGTACACGTATAATATTAATAAGAAAAGTGAAATTTAACTGGAATTATTAGAAACATATAAAATTATTTTTTGTTCTTATATTTTAAAAGATTTTTTTATATACCAATATCACCACCAGCCTTGGCCCCTCCAATATCCAATAGTATGGCGTTAAATTATAATTCCACCAACAATCATGTACGCTGTCATGATAAATGGCTGTACAAATGGCCCATACTGTAGTCATTACAATTGGCATACCCCAGCCGACCAGAGTGAAGGTTTTATGGGAGAGGCGTCCTTGGAACACTGTCCCCGTGACTATATTGTGTAGATACCAGCCTTCAATAAACATCCACATAAACATGGCGGTGCGTGCATACTCCAACAAAACATACGAAGCCTCACATAAAAAGGGCTAAAATAATATAAGGAGGTAAAGAACTTAATCCGTTTGCATGTTTCTCCCTTACATCGTTTAACTGAGCCTTATCTAAAGCTATAGACGTGTTAATTGGGTACATGTGTAGGTCAATTTTGTGGGTAATTTGTACTTTTTATACCTTACACCACATGTGGCAAAAGGTGTATTAAGTTTGTGCAGATGTTTGAAACTGCTAAACGGCAACACCCACCGTCAATTATACCGATCGATTCAGAAGGGGCGTGGCACCGCCCACTTAATTAATATAACCCATTATACAATGTGTTCTTTTTCTCAAAAATGGGTCATCGTGGATTTTTTAGGGGATTTAGAAAAAGGGGCGCAAAAATTTTCAGATCGATAGGAGCTACCGTTTAGAAGTTATAAGGCTTTGAAAATATCTTAATAAAACGTTATAACTCGAGAACGGTTTCAACGATTTAGCTCAATTTGGTGCCATATGAAAGGGGGTAAGTTCTAGTTTTGCCCGATACGCTCTAGCCCACTGTCGATACGCTCATTAACGGTATATTTTAAAAAGTGAATAAATGAGAATTGACCAAACGCATATAATGATGCATGTAGTATATAGACAATGGACAAAAAATCGCAATTCTTAATAAATTTTGACAACATTCTTTTAAATTAGCTTAGTAATAACCCGGTGGGACCATTTATTGTCTGTACAGTACACATACCACGCCCACAAATTCCAAAATTTTTGATTTTACTTTTGAGATGATCTGTAACACATATAATAACAATCGTAAGAGAATGCGCTACAGTAAACATGCCACGCCCACGTATAATTACGAATATACGAGAAAGGTATTCCAAATATGCCGTTTGCCAACTTTACTGTTATTAATCTTTGCTGAAAGCTTAAAGATTTTGTTCAAGTTAATGCTTACGGTATTTTCAATTCCTATAACACTGGTTTGATTATATGCCTCCGGTTTGCCACGATGAACTGCTTGATCCAAATACAAACTTAAACGTACCATCACTTGTAAAACCATGGCAATAAATAGGTTTTTATGTATTTTAGTGCGATTGTTGCGCAAAGTACGAAAATTACAAAATATAATCAATGAGATGATGAGCGCTACCAATGATAGTATAAGACCGACAATTTCTAAGGTACGGGTACGGCGGGCGATTTCTAGAAATAGCTGGAAAAGAACATAAAACATTTTATTCAAACAAGGTACGCAGATATAAAAAGAGAAAAACTTTCAGTTTACCTCTAAATTTGGCAATTGTTGCATTAGTTCATTAACTTCAGGCTTGTAACAGGGCTGATAGTCAGTCCAGCCATTGGGATTGTAAGTGTCATTAGGTCGACTACCCCACTGACCATTCAGTTCACATCTACGATTGGCAAACTCTAAAGTATACGGGGAAAGAATTAAGAGAAAAAGAAGCACATATTGATCTCACAGCGGGGGCTTCTTTTTATACCCTCCACATTACAATGGATTAAGCTTAGCATTCCTTTTGCAACTCTTTCATAAAAACCAAAATCTGAGTTGATTTCTGTCTATGAGTCTGTTTCTGAAACACTCACCGTTATAAAATTTTACTAAATTTTAATTCCGGCACTTATTCTTTGTGCGAGCAATTGGGCGAAATTATTGGATAGCCACGCATACAATTAACAAAGCGCTTCAATATCGATAAAATTTATATTCACCACAACCATTGATTGAAGTATTTTTGTTAATAATAGGCGAGCCGATGGCTTCTACTGCTAACGCTCCTTCTTTGCTTTTTTTGTAATTGTACATAAACTTGTTTTCTGTATAATTTGAATAATTAATAAATAAATATTGAAAATGTGCGAAACTTAATAAGAAATACGGCCGCAATTTCTAAAAAACTCTGTTTAGTGCAAAATTGTGCTGACGGAGCTAAAATGAAACACCACCGTATAAAAAAATAGTAATGTAGTAAAATAGGGTGTAATTGCTTACATAACGTACCCACTGCTTGCGTACAAATGTTGCCTCAAGGCAAATTGTTTTTTCATCGTTTTTCTTTTCAATTAAGTTTACTTTTTCGTTTGACGTTTAATTGCCCAATGTGACACATTTAATAATTTATGTTTGCATAAGTGGTATTTACTCTATTTGGTTTGTATGAATAACATTTAATTATAAATGAATTGTTTAAGAAGTGAGGGCATGCTATTGTTAAGCCATAAATTTTAAGTGTATTTTTTTTTTTTAATTGAAACTCACTTCTTGTGTCAATACCATGCCAACCGGAGGGGCAGTGCATATGCGCCAAGACACCAGCTGGTGTTGGTGGCCAACATAGAAATTTATCCCAAGCCCAATTACAAAAGACTTCTGAAATAATATGAAATAATGTTTGTTTAGGTGGAACATCCGTTGATATCGAAGAAACCCTAAGGAATGGAATATTTTATATATTTAACAAAAAATGTCTCATTTTTTAAATCTACAGTGAAAAGTTGTTTCATTATAAAAAAATATTTTATTATACCCTATACCCTATGCGGTAAAAGTATAAATTGAAACATTCAAAATTTGAAACGATTTAGTCATGTCCGTCGGTTTGTCTGTCCGTCGATCTGTCCTTGTAAATTTCTGCGTAAGCTACAGGTTGTTTTTGTTGACATATTTCGCTGATATGTGGTACAAGGGCATGTATTGGCTCAAAGAGGAACCCTCTGGAAGCCTCTGACCCCCTGATTCTATTACAATGGAAGTCCTTATGCAGCCAAAAATCCCAATTCTTAATATATTTTAACAAAATATACAAAAAAATAGTTAATTGGTCTAATACTTGACTAATTTGGATCTGATCGCACCTTTTTTTAAGACTCCTTTCCATACAATGATATTTCACTCAGACTTCTGACACAACCCAACTAATTGTAGCATAATTTAAAGAGCCAAGTGATGTGTAGGTCGTGACCTTCCTATAATATTTAAAAGATTGGTTGGCATTAAATTGATTAGTAAAATGAATTATATTCCATTTAGATCGTTTGCTTCTCTATCCATGTATACACTCATTATCTAAAATTGATGAAAGTCTCTCACAGCCATAAAAATTAAGCTACAAAGTTTACATATTGTGATCTATGCTTTATATAGATCTATAGATAGATTCTCAAGCGTCTTCTCGTAGATAGAATTTAATTTAATTTCCTTAAGATTTATCATAAATTTAGTTGTTTTTTTCAACTTGTTTAATCTAAGTTGTAACTTGGTCATCATGCCATCAACATTAAGTGAATGTGTGTGAGTGTAAACTAATGGCGAAAAGTGAATTAATGAAATGTATGTTTGTGCACTACTTGAGTTTTTTCTTTGTTTCCCCTCTTTCCATATTCTAAAGTACTTACCTGTTTGAGGTTGCGTATAATTTGCGAACAAAGTTGAACAATTTTCGTAACTTCTGATTTCAATTTTATAACTCGGATAAATGATACTGGGTGCTGTTGTTGTTGCTGTTGTTTCTGTTGCTGTTGCGTTGGCTATTGTGGTTGCTGTGCTAGCAGCGGCGGATTCATTATACATGTTTAAACCTTTTGTTAACAGTGTAGCTGCAGTTGTGTTAGTAAAGTTGCTGGTACCAGCGAATATTTTTTGATGCGGTAGAGAATTAGTTAAAGTTGTTGTACTTATTGTTGCAGAATTGGGTGTGGTTGTGGTAGTGGTGGTGCTGCCTGCCCCATAACCGTGTTCATCACTAACATTTTGAAAGTACATATAAAGCACGCGGCTAACGTTGACGCGTATAGAAGAAATGACAGTTTTTTTGATATAAATCCTGTTCCTGCTGTTTACCTACAAATCCTTTCCGCAGCGTTTCTTCTAATTCCACGTTTGTTTGTTGGTTGTGAACGTAATTTTCACTTTTATTGATCGATAATGTTGCTGGCGCTGTACTGTAGTAATAATCGTTTCCGGCTTCATTTAAGCTTATGTTTCTTTTCTTCAAATATTTTCCAAAACACACGACGGCTGAACGTAAAACTCGTTTCAGGATATTAGCAACGATTCGATCATCATCAAGATTCATTATAAAATCCTTTTGTTGACTCTGTGTTGCAAATAAGGGTTTAGTGGCAGGTGTTAATAAATTATACGCTTTAAACCGTTCTGGTGTAGTTGTTATTATCACTGTTGTTGTAACTACAATACGTTACATTGTTCGTATTATTCGTTTGTTTGATTTTCTTTATGTTAAACTATGCACACGTTGTCAATTATTTGTTGGCATTTTCTTTATGTAGAATTCAAACGAGCGTTTTTATACCCACCATTTAAATGATATGGGGGTACATTGGTTTTGTTCAGTGCCAGAATGGGATGAACCACATCTCCAAAAATATATCTGTTCTTGATTAGCGTCAATAATCGAGTCGATTAAGCTGTTCTGTCCATACGTAAAAATTGAGATATCAAGCTAAAATATTCTACACCAGTGTTCTTGGCTTGGACGAAATGCTATCACGGACAGTCCAATTATTTAATTCTTTATTTATTTCTGTTACAGCCAAGAAAATTTTGATTTAAAAAAAAATGAAACAAATCCATTTTCAAGCATTCCTAAGGTATATGAATAAAAGACTTTTACCTAACAATTCAAGAATTATACTAAAAAGAAGATGGCGTCATATTAATAAATTGAAATAATTTCCAATAATTGTATAAAATGATGACGCGGATGTACTTTTGCTCTCAAGAAATATTTTAATAAATATTTTTTGGTGCAAAGACAAGGAAAATTAGCAAGTGTCGTACCTTTTTGAAAGCATGACTAAATGTACCATCTTTTAATTAAACGTACCTGGGCTAGTGTAGTACTTTTTTTTTAAGATGAGATGTCAAAGTTTGGTAAAAATCTTTCTTAAAACATTACTTCATGGAATTTTCTTTTGTTGTACTAAACTAACAACGCTTATGGCTTGATTTGTGACTGCGATTAGTAGCTTGATTTATTTATGAGTACAAATAAAACTGATAAGCTGATATTTACAGCTACTACATGGCTACAGAGGGAGACACAGTTTTTACTAACCCGAACGCGCTTTAAAAACTTCCAACTGGCCACCCGTCTGCTGTTTGTTTATGCAAAATTCATGAGCAAGCTACGGGCCATCCTCTATTATATAATTCGAAGGAGTTTGCTGCAAAGATATGTTTTGACCCGATTAAATATGATTTAAATTGGCCCATCCACAAATATTAAAACGTTATACTTTGGAATAAGATTTTATTTGACGAATATTCGCAATCCTCCTTGACCAAATCAGATCATTTTTAGAACCCATCCTTATATAAAGTCTTATTGTCCCCAACAATTCTTAATATTTTTGGACTAAATTTGGTAAAGAATAGGTATTTAGATTCATATTTGGCTGTGTCAAAGGTTGACTCAATTGGACCATTTTTAGAACCTCTTCCCATATAACTATATTTCAAGAAGTAAATTGTACGGCAGTGTCTTGAGTACTACTAAACTAATTGTAGTATAATTTAACGAGTTAAGGGTCAAGCCCGACTATTTAATATAAAATTTTTATTTGTTCCTTATGTATTAAATGGTCGGATTTAACACTCTCTAACCGTTTCTCTTGTTGTTCAAGAAAACAGAAATACCTTACAGTGGAGTAGGAGGGATGTACCACGTTTTTCATCCGTTTGCAAATTCACAGAGAAGGTATCATAGGCCCCTTAAAATATGGAAATTGTGTTCTGTTTTAAAATCTTAGGGTATGTAGCCATGTCATAATGTAAAAAAAATTAAACAGTGCGCAATTTTATTTGAAACAGGGAGTAGAACATTTTATGTGTGAACCATTACAACAGAAATGTATTTCATTCTAAGCATTTTTCTTCACATTCTTTCAGGCTTTCGAAACGATTAGCATTTCCACCACAACCGCCGTAAACAAATTCAATGCACTTCTGGCCATTATAAGTCCAGGATGGAATATAAGCTAAACACGCTCTGCCATCATCAGTACCGTCCCTGGAATGTGGTTCACCACACACTTCTACAAATATTTTAAAATTTTCTAAACATTTTTGAACTTAATACTGTAACACTGTACCATGTTTTAAACCAGAAACAGTGCAAGCAACGGCTATTATGAATATTACGAGGATTGCTAAAAATTTCATTTTTGTATTAAAAATTATTCGCTCTGTGCAGGTGTTACTAGTAAAATTCTTTTCTAAACTGAAAAATACATTTATTATAATGCTAAAAATAAGCATTTTTTTTATCAGTAATCAGTATTTTTACGAATTACAATACCTTGAACGTCAATCTATTTTTTACAAAATTTGATTGCTACACGGTGAGTATTTGTTACACGATTTTGACGAACTTCAATACCACACTACTTACGCGTAAAAACTATTAAAAATTCGTTTATTTATTTAATAAAATCTGCACTTTTTGCGAATGATATCCAGATAACGCAGAGGAGGAGCTGACAGAGTTGCTTAGATACAGAATATAAAAATACTTTGTTAAGGTTTTTTTTGGGCGTGTTTGGCACAGAGGGGTTGCCTTTAATTATTGAACAATTGAACAATTTTTGAAGATTATTTTAAAAGAAAAAACGAATACAGTCACTTTAACGATTTATTTTACTATTTTTTGAGTGTACATGCTCAATAACGAATTAAATCTTTATCAGCATCATCTCTAAACATCAGCATTGCACTCAAATAATTGTAAACTCTAAACCTATATTAATATAAGTTCTGTTCTTATCTACTAAACATAAGCATAGAGTAACAAATAAATATGGACATAAAAATTTGACACCATACATAATATGGGGAGGAGTATCGTCAGTTTCAACATTTGAGTTGATCTAGACATGTTCATTCGTGTGTCTGCTGTTGGAAATCTTTGAAACGTAAATTTTAAGATATCAAGCTGAAATTTTATACAAATATTTCTATTATCTGTATATAGATTCACTTTTAAATTGGGCAAAATTGGTCGCAATCGATAAAAATGTTTTTATCTGCCACAAAAATTCAACTATCAAGTCGAAATTTCGTATATATACATAAGTACAGTTATCCTATACAGCAATGTGCCAATTTTTGTAGCACATAAATAGATTTTTTCCAATTGCGGGCATGGTTCCTAAATGATTTAGACCAATTGAAAAACAAACCTGCGTACAGTGATTAGAAGTTTACGTAAAGAATTTCAGCTCATTATGTGACCGTTTAGATTGATTCAGATTTTGTTGCTGATCAATAATTTATATTCTTTTTGTCATCCATATTACGTCCTTTTACACGTTGCAAATGATATGATAGTAGTAGTATATCTTCCATGGTATGTACGAAAAGCGCTCTTGTTTCAATCAACCCCACGCACTTATCATGCTTTGTTTCCTTTAACACACAAATGTTCTGCAATAACCCAGATTTTTGCAACTCTTGAAACTATTTATAAAATGTAAAAAAAAAAAAGTAAAAGGAATAACATAACAGCTACAAATTATATATAGCAGAGATAGAAAAAAGTCCGCGCATAAAAAATAAATTTTTTTTTAACAACAGTAACAAGTGCTGATTTTTTAAACATAGACTCCCACTAAAGAAACCCCTTCTGTATAAACCAGTCATACAGGCATACCGTTAGAATGGTACTTAGAACGAAATCATCATTAACAACACATTTGTGCAAAGGGATTAGTGTGCCTCTCCCTCTACCTTACTCTCTCTTTTCTTTATCTCATCATAACATTCACTTTTGTTTTTACTTATTTGGTCTAATCTACAATAAATACAAGCGTGGGATGCTTTTATGCTTATTAAATATTTATAAAATTTTCAAAAGGAACACAATGTCAATCAGTTTATAGTATATGGTATATACACCTTATGTAAATGAAAAAGAGAAATTTGAATCTCGTCAAATTGGTGTGTTTCCAAGTTTCCAGTGTTAATATTTCACTTGAGCCAAATTAATTTTTTGCTTCTACGTTTATATAATTGTACGTTTAAAATTTCACTTCAAACATTTTATTAATTACATTTTGTCGCTATAGTGCACTGGAGTGCTAGTTAACACCCTAGTGTTTACTTCCTACCTTTCACTGCTATAAACTAACATTGTACGTACATCCGTTTTTAAATTAGTTCAATTTTCTGCTTCGTTGACGATGATAAGTAACCTCGGATTTGTGTGTGTGTGTGTATGCATATATGTATTAATCAAGCTAATTATGTCAAAAAGCTCTTATTTGTTTTTACATATCATTGCCGTTTATGACTTTAACAGCCTTAATAATAATAAATGATTTTTAAATACAATCACAAATGGATTGTATCATTAGTACGTATTTGTACGATATTAAGCTTTAATTGGTCACTTATTACATACGTGGAGTATCAGTTAAATGTCACTCATACTCAGTCACCCGTCATCATTAATTCATTTCAATTATTTCTGCATGAAATTCTTCCCATTTTATTAATATTGAAGTGATTTTTAATAAAATGCTCCTGTTCTATATACGATGAATATGAAACACTATCGCACATTTAGTTAAGCAATAATGTATATTAATGTGAAATTTTGTGAATGTTGATGTGAAGTGCTCAGAGCAAAATTTAGCAAATTCCCATTAAATTTATATTAAAGAAATTCTTCATACCTTAAGTACGCTCCACATCCATATATAAAATGTGGGCCTGGCATGGACCTAATTACTCTTTCTTATATAAATGTCAGAATTTACGCCAAATAAGGTTTCCTTACCTTTGTCCATAATGTTAAATAAGAACATATTGGATGTACAAAATTTTAACTTTGTAGCTCGGCTTGGCAGTTACTTAATAAAGCTCTTTAATTAAGTATTTCAATAGGACACGCATGACTAGATCGAATTAAATTTTAATACTGGTCCATAACAATTATATAAATGAACTTTGTAGCTCTCTTCCTGCCATTATGGGTTGTACAAATGGCATGATAAACTTACTTTCCTGTCCATCTTGTACATGCTGATTATATAAATATTCGTTCAGTTTACATTGAAATTAATGATTGATGTCATTTTCGATTAGTTGGGAATATAGTTCACAATTAATCACATTTCCTTTGTGATTTAAACATTTGTTACTGTACGTACTATACATTATTATGATATAAAATATAACATATATATATACCCACATATGTGCATACATTAAATTGTCATATATTTTCGTGATGGCATATACATTGGCATTTATAATGCAGGCCTCATATGCATTTTGTTGAATATTACATTTATTATAAATAACAGACTTTCGATATTTTCATTGCACGCTCCATCTCTTGTTGTACGTGGTATATATTACGTATTTGGTTTATGAGGAAAACAACTTTATTGTAGGGATAGTAGGGTATGATGGCACACTTTTTTTTTCCTCTCTAAAGAGGATACAAGACATTAATTCAATGGCCTTCTATGTATTAACTGTTTATGTGACATTCTGAGATATAGGCCTGCACCTGTCTCGATCCACAGTTGTCGCATCAAGATGGTGAATATACAAAAATTTGGTTTTGTTTTTTGTATAAAATTTTTAACGAAATGCCTTTGAAAACAAATGTTTCAAAAGCATTTTACTTGCTTCATTTCATTCCATTTATTATAAAATATTTTACGTAAGATTTTCTTCATTTTCTTTTTGTTTGTTTTCGTTTTGAAAGCAACAAGTTTTCAATGTCATATCACGCTGAGATTTCATTTAAATTGTGTGCAACTGACTTGCATTGTTTTGTTTTATGTTATTTAACTACATTATTGTTGTTATTGTATCTTTTATAAAGATATATCTTTTTACATAAATAATAAATAATGTAACAGAAACTTTTTAGCTGGGTTCAGTAGGTTTGAAACCACTTTTTATACCTTGCATCCGGTTTTTTGCCAAACTGTATATCAAGTTTGTGCAGATGTTTTAATATGCCGATAGATTCAGAATCATTTTCTGATTCAGAATCACTTTCTTAAACGATTTAAGCATATATGTCTGTTCGTCCATCCTGTCTTGTATAATTGAGCGCAAGGTTTTTGTTTTCACTTTTTAAGATATTTTCAATCACGAGTGTGCTCTATTAAAAATGATTTAAATTGAACCATTTTTAGGTTATATAATGAAAATTTTTTTAGTATTTCGACACAACTTTGCAAATAATAGTTAATTTGCTTTATATAAATGACTGAGAAGAATATGAAGAAATTAGAAAAACTTTTATATTATATTCGAGATCCTTAAAACAAAATTAAAAAATATAAAAAAGTGTTAACTTATGTACCATTTGTTAAAGAGGATAATTTAGGTCTTTTGCAGATGTACGTAAGTAACTAAAAAAATACTCAATACTTTTAATACTTTTTATTATACCAAACAATTCAGAATCTTAATCTGTCTGTCGGTCCATGTAAATTTGTGCACTTTCTAAGATAATTTAATGGTGCAAAGTAATGTCAAAACGTAACTAGATCTTCTCATAAAAAAAATGTAGTGCATTACAGATTTTACTTAAGCCAAATGTAGCCTTTTTTTCTGCTTTTCATAGACTTCTCGAATGGTCAATTATTCCGCGCGACTGTTATCTTAAATACCAATGAAGGTTGATTTTTTTTTTATTACACCAAAGGCTAACTAAGTTTTTCAATGTCATTACGAAACCTTTTCAGGCTGTGTTAAAAAAGAAAATAAGATAAATCTTTAGAAAAACTCTTCATTAAAGAAAATATTATAAAATATCGGCAGAGATTTTTCATTTTTCAAAGCATCAAAATATGTTTACAGTTGTTATAATATGTGTTATGTAAAAGTTTTAATTTTAATTAATGTTTATTTCGAATATTGTGGAATTTGTCATAATTTGTGGCTTTTGGATTTTATGTTCATTGTTGCTTTAATTCCACCTTAAGACTTATTGCATCAAAGCTTTTAAAATGGCATCAGGAGAGAAAGGCATTTACATATGCAAATTTAGTTCATATGTCAACAAATACATTTTTAATAATTGCTTTTAGGTTGGCACTTAATTTAATGATTCTAATCCATCAAAACTAAAATGAATGCAAAAGCTTCAAATTTCATTCAAGTTATAAAATGATTTAGCTCCTAAACATACACATAACACATAATGCTTGTGTATTACATTTTACAGTCATAACCAAGCGGAAGTTAAATAAGATTTTCGAAAACGCAATATCTCCTACATACCCGGGTGCACATGTAAAAGCGGCTGTAGAGCACATCAGCAGCAACTTTGTTTATATGTGTGCACTTGGGCACATGTTATAATTTTTAACATTATAATATTTTTGTTAATTTATAATTTGTGAAAACAAAATAAAATGAACGCATGCTCGTCTGCAGTCATTATCATAAGTTCACCATGGCGGATTAGTGATATATTACAAATGATTACATAGGATCAGCAACAATATGTCATTCGGAAGTTTCTCAAACGTGATTAATTATTTGCATTGAGAATTTTTGCCTAAAAAAATGTGTAGAAATCTTAAATATAAAATTTCAACTTCATAGGACAATTTTTTTGAATGGTAAATATATTCTTGTGTGTGATGGGCGCAGCATTTGGCTTATTTTGCGTGTTTCACTCACTTTTTAGTACACCAATATATAATAAACATAAGGCCAATATTTGGCCTATTTCTCGTAGGAATAACAAACTTAAAGTAATCCCTACAAAAGGGAGAATTTTTGAAAAATTTATCCTTTTCTGAATATCGTGTTAGTGTTTTTATCTGACGGCGATCTCGCAAGTTGAGATATTGAGTTGAAATTTGGTATAGAAAGCTTTTATATGAATGAACTTGAAATTGTGCTATTGATAATGGCCAGAATTGGCCCAAAGACTTTTCATCAATATGTTAATAAAACACAAATTAAAATGTACCTAAGACTACCTTTTTCATTACCATCAAGTTCATGACTAAAAAGTTGGTATATTGTTCTGTGCCGGTCACTGTATGATTTTCTTCACGTATTAACAAAAAATAAAATCCTAGAAACCCAATAAAATAGTAATTATAATAAAAAAAAAAATTTATAAAATTATAATAATAAAAATATATTCTAGAGATTTTGCTTAAAACATTTACAAAAATAATATTTGTTGGCAAAAATAATCAGTGTGGCAAGTATGTTGGCAATGTTTGCCCAAAACCAATATAACCCCATATCATTGTAATGATGATAATGAGTATACAAATAATTATTACAACCTCGAAAGATAAACACAAACTTTGCTTTGGGCTTTTTGGAAGTATGCACATTTAACCTTTCTCTCTCTCTCTTTCATTCTCTCCTGATGCTGTCGTAATATATTAATAAAACATTTAAAAACATCATCATCATCAAAGACAGGTAAGAAAAGTAAATTTGATTTAGGCCAAATCTTTAATACCCTATGAATTTGATTTTTTAATGGGGTATGTATTATGTATCGCTTTGAAAAATGATCTTTACATGGTTCTTTGTAAATAGTTGACGTGTTTATAATCAGGTCATGCTAATTTTTAGCGCATGATAGATATTGGTACAAAATTTCAAGTTCATAACTAAATTTTTTGGGCAAATAAATAAAGTTTTGCCGATTGTGGGCGTGGCTTTTCACAACTTTTTTCCATTTTTAATAGAGATCTGCATAACCAAAAGTGTCTGTACAAAATTTCATTTCAATATTTTTATTTACTAATTATGCCCGTGAGAATGTCAACAACATACAGCAGGCGGACACACGCACATACATGTCTAAATCGACTCAGTTTTTGATGCTGATAAAGAACATATGATGTAAAGTTTGCGGGATCTCTGCCGCCTCCCTCTGGATGATTCAAACAAATTGGCAAATTTAGTATGCCCCTCATCTTATGTAAAAGGTATAAAAATATGTAAACTATGAAAACATTTTCGAAACAAAATCGATTAAAGTTTTATATACAAAAATGTTTCAAAAATTAAATGAAGATTTAGTGAATTTTTATTCATTTAAGCCAAAAAAAAAGGCCAAAGGCCAAACAATCCAAACACACTTGAATAATTTAATAATTGATGTTCATTATTGATCTCCTTTAATGCGAAATGATAAAATAATAAAAATGAAAAGCTGACAAGTCAACAAAACAAAAGAAATTAACAGATAAATTGTGGTAGCAATGAAGGGTTGACATATTAAGCTAATAACTGAATTGCTAGTATGGGAGGTAAGTACGTGACAATCCCTTTAATAAACGATGATCCAAAAACTCATTCATCAGCATTCAGGGGAATGACCAACAATTAATCTTTATTGAAGCGTTTGAAAAAGTGTTGAAGCGTGTACAAAATATCTGTAACTTTACATGAATTATAAAACATAAAAGAAATTTTTATTACTTTTTGATGGTTTTAAAGATGGATGTGGATCAGGTGAGAAAAATACTTCAAAAGAATTTAAACCGAAAGTATGGTTCTTGAATTCGAGACTAATATTACATTATACAACAGGCTTTTTACGGGAATTTTTAAAATTCAACAACGGATTAACAACAAAAGAGCATCATTAGGCGCACGTCCTTGGACATGCAATTATTTATATTGCCATTTCCTAATTTGCCAATTACAAGCCACAATTTTGTTCTTTTACTGCCTTTTATACTCTTTCATATTGCATTTATGGGTGGGAATTTGCTACCAATGTAATTATTTAATTAAAAAGTTAAGTTGCCTCTTTGTAAATTTTTAATTTATATGTTTAGGTATTTTTTTACATCGTGCCCCATTTGCGGCAAAAGGTGTATTAAGTTCGTGCAGATGTTTGTAACTCCAAAACGGCACCTACCTTTAATTATACCATTCGATTCAGAATCAATACCTAAATCGTTTTTACCTTGTCCCTCTGTCCCTCCATGTAAATTTGTGCGCAAGCTACAGATCGCATATTTAAAGATATTTCGATAAAATTTAGCACAAGTACAAAGAAGAATCCCATTGAAAATGGACCGGACCGGACTACTTTTAGAAACTTTTCCCATATAACCACCTATGAAAATAATAATAAAGGTTTTTATAAAGCAAAAAAATTGCCATTCTTAATACTTTTTGACAAAATTGTACGTTGAAGATTAGTTATGGACGAAATTTAACTCGATCGGACTATTTTTAGAACCCCTTCCTATACAATGATATTTCATAGAGTAACCAATGGGAGCATAATTTGTAGAGCTTAGTGGTGTGGGGTATTAAATGGTCGGCCTTGACCGACTATAACATTTTTATTTCTGTTGAAATAGTTTAATTTGGTAATTTTACCGTCAAATTTTAATTATTCAATACAAAGTAAGTATAAAATACAAGAGTACCTCAAATGACAATGAAATCTCTGTGCGCTAGAGTTATAAATTTTTTCTTTCCTTTTTTTCATTTCACATTAAACATAAAACGAAATGAAGAGTGAAATGCCTTTATGACTCTGATTTTAAATGGTTGAATGCCTTTTGCAAATAGTCTCTAATTACAACAAATATGTTAAATCATATGAAATATATTATTATACTTTTGTTTATATTAATATATGAAATATATTTTTCCACTTGATGGTATTTTTGAGGCTTTCAATCTAAATTACATTCTGATTATTTAATATATATTATTACAACAGAGTGGGTTCATCAATTAAAAATTTTCCTATAGAAAAAAAAAAAACGATTCGATTGTGATAGTGGCAGCAACAGGCAGACACATGAACGGAAGTATCTAGGTGGACTCAGATTTTGAAGCTGATGAAGAATATATATACTTTGTAGTGTTTCTGAAGCCTCCCTCTGGGTTTTGTAAACGAAATAACAAACTTGGTAAACTCCTATTTTACGTAGGGAGTATACAATTATATACATTATCCTTCCTTTTCGAGCCCTAACAGATAAAAACATGAAACTCTTTAGAACTATTCTAAAATAGCAGACAATTGATTTTCATTGTGACTAATTATACAACTTTTTGTTACGCATACGCCCCGAAAGCAAATTGTGCTAAAATGAGATCATAATATTATTTTCCAAGTATAAAATTAACTAATAATGAATACAATGAACACAAAGGTATTTTCACTAAGTATTTATTGGGTTTCGATTAAAAAAAAAATATTTTTTTATTCATGTTTAAAGTTTTTATTATTTTTTATAATTTGCCTTTTAAAGCCACTTTTACATTCTCTTGCTTGCAACCATTTTGAAACTTTCTTTCATTTTATGAACAATACTCTCTTTTTACTACAAGTCAGTGTTGGATACTTTTCATTCAAGCATTTGTTAAATCTTTTGTTTCATTTCAAGCAAAATATTTTGCAAATAACGACAAAAACAGAAACCTATCTAAATCAACTTTGTGAAATATAATTGTATAGGAAGGGGTTCCAAAAACAGACCTATTGCGATTTTTGCCATTTTTAATAAAGTCCTCATGTTATTTTTCATCGAAATATTTTTAAAAATACGATCTGTCGCTTTACAAGGACAGATGGACATGGTTCACTGGTGAATATTGTCGCTTCGACTCAGATTTCCAAGTTCATCATACACATGTATACGTTTTCCGCAACGAGGTTTTCAAGGTTTTCCTTTTAAGCAAACAAAACAAACTTGGTGCATACCAAGATCTTTGTTTTACACATGTGGTGGTAATATGTATGCATTCTTTTCGAAATGTGATTGTGTTTGTAACGTTTAATATTTTTGCATAAATTTTGCTTCTGCTCTTATTTTACGGCAAGTATGTGCCTTCAGTGTTTTAATAATGCAATATTTTCAACATTCATATGGCCGTTGATGTTGCGAGAGGGGCAGAGGTTAACCTTATTGTCATCCACGAAGTGTTAAGCTCAGTCTCTGGTTGCTTATCCTTGAACAATGTTTTTTGAAGTACTTTCACTTTGTCCCAGCTTAAGTATATGAACGCATTTACACAATGTGTTTGCACATGCGTGTACTGATTCATTTATAAATAATGCGCTACTATATTCATATCGGGTGATCAAATCAATATATTCACATATCGAGAACCCTCTACTAGATGTCGTTTACAAGAACTTGAGCTTTTTTTTATAGCACTAGGATATTTGAAATATTTCCCTTAACGTTATTGCCTTTTAAGGCGTCTAAAATTCAAATTTTTAATCAATTGTTTATTCAGAATTAGAAGATGCCACTGAAAGGATATGAAAACGATTTTTCCCATGAATTAGGTAGTCATGTGGCTGTATCTAGTGTATCTAGTGACACAAACAATTCATTAAGAGAAAAGCTGTTTATACAATATAAGCTCTTATTTGGCCACCCTTTAAATACTGCATATACACACACAGTAGTGAGTATTTAAACACTACGGACTTATAAAATAGTGTCATATGCGACACATTTAACGGATTATACCAGACCTACCGCGAATTGGTGCATTAGGTTCTTATTACATTAGGAATATGCGGTAAAAAGGTTTCACGGATCGTATCCAAATCTTAAATACAATTGGTATCTTTTGTATAAAACACATAATTTTTTTTTGTTAAATTGCTACCCAATTGCATTACTTGGCACAAATTTATTTTATGCTATAATAACAGGAAGAAAGGAAACTAATTTATGTACAGACCCAAGATAATATTATTCTTCATTATTTTCCTTTGCCTTTATTAATTTCTTTTTCACTATCAAGGGACGTACATTTTATATGTAACAATTTTCTTTATATATATATACATAAATGGTATATTATTCAGTTCAACCGAAAAAATGATCGGAGAGACGGACACAAAACATGATGCATCTATGTGAGTGTCTAATGATTTTATTTCATTGTAATGTGAATATATTCACAATAATTTAATACTTCCGCATTAGACACTCAACTGTTATTACCTTCAGCTAATAATTGTGTCAATATAAACGACAATGTAGCAAATTTTATATAAATTTCCGTTTCTCTGGTAAACTCCTACTCATTACTCTTCCTAGAGGGGCCCGATGCCATTGTATTAAAATATAAGAAACAAAGTGAAGAAGAACTTTCAGCAAGTATTTCAAATGAGTTTAATATAGTCTCAATACCATTTGAATTGAACAATAAAGCATACGAATAAAGAAAAATATTTTTCAATTTTTCACTTGAATATGCCGCAAAAGTATTTGAATAAAATACTGAAACAAAAACTGAGAATCATTGAAACATTTTGTCATAAAAAGCAGGTAAAACAAATAGGAAAAGAAAACTAATTCGGTTTAGAACAAATATTGAATGCCCTATACATTTTTTGTATAATGGTAGACGTAGCATATATACAGCTGTCCCCTCTTTTAACGGCACTTAAACTATGTCTTTCTTGTTTATTACTTCAACGCTCGTATAAGTTTCTTTGTGGGCGCACCTTTTGTCCAACCTCCCTCATAATAGGTATATATGTGCGATTGTGGCTCTTAACTAAATATGACCAATTGTCAACAAAAAGGAATAACGCGGACGTACGCACGAACCTGATCAAGAATATATACTTTGTAGAGTCATTCTGGGTGTTGCATAGAGAACAACAAATTTAGTGGAAGGTATAACAGAAAAAGGCAATTATAATATGAAGAAGAAGAAAGCGAATTAGAACAAGACTCTAGCAACTTAATATCTCCTTAACCTATACAATACAATCAATTCAAATGTAGTAAAAAAAGTGTTGGAAATATAAGTCAAGGATCATAATTGTATACACAGCCCATGAGAGAGTTCGTAGGTGTTACCAATTATTAAATAAATTAAGATGATTATATAGGGAAGGGTTAGTCAAACTCACCTTAGTTAGGTTACTTAAACTCACCTTAAGTTCTCAAAAGTTGAAACGGACACTGACGGACATAATCAAATGAACAGTTTTAGTAGACTATCGTGCACATAACATGTGTGTAAAAATATATTGCATACAAATAACCAAAATTTTGCATTGGCCGCGCACACAATTGGGTGAACATTGATTTAGAAATTTTTTTTTGCAGGTTCACACCACATGAAAATTCCTGTTTACGTTAATTTTATACCCTACACTGTTGGCAAAGGGTATATTAAGTTTGAACGGGTGTTTGTACAACTTGCAAAAGGCTAAATATTATACCAATCGATTTAAACATGTCTGCCTATTCGCATATTTATTGAGCATAAGGTGTTGATCACTTGATTTTATTTAAATTTTTTGCACATCTACCCATATGAGGTATTTCTTTGAAATATGTATATATATAAAGAAAATTGAAAAATAAATGATCGATCTGAACCAATCACTTGTTTTCTTTAAAGCACTTCAATCTCTTTCATGTGTTTATGTAATTTTTATGTTAATTATAAATTGATGGTAATTTTCCCCCGTTTTGTTTATATGTACAATAAAATGGATATTCATTGGCTTCTTCTTCTTCTCACACACAATTCCTAAAAGAAATTATATTCAATTGTTTATAATAGATTTCCTTCCTTATGGCATCTTCAAGCGTCATTCATTTCGATCAACTTAATTAGTTTTACTACCAAAGATCATTAAAAATTTTATGAAGAATATTAAAAATAATTAAATAAATAATCTATTTAGCATAATCAAAATTATTTAGATTTTGTAATGTGTACAAAATTTTTTCATGGAAAATATTTTATATATAGAAGAAAATATTTTTTATTATAAGAATTTGTATCAATAAAAAATTGAAAAACAAAATGTATGCACATTTGAGACTAAAGTTAATAATCATCACATCATTTTTGGGTATAAATATTTGGAATCATTTTAGGGTTTAACCATTAATTTGGTAAGAAAATAAATCTTGCTTTGGATAATGAAAGCTGAATGGATAAAAGAGTGTTTGGCACAAGTTTACCAGAGTAGATAATTAACGTAAAGAAGGGCTATTTACTATTTAAGGTAACTTAAGGACTTTTGCTATTCTCGAAGAAAATATTCAACAACTTTAAAATTGAACTCTTTAGTGGTTTTCTCCATCTACTATATGTTTTTTACTGCAAAATGAGGTGGGTGTAGGCCTTTGCGCATTTGGCGCATTCTTATATTTGAATTAGGTCCACTTATTTATAACTAGTCTATCTATGAATGTGCTAAAAGTGGGCGTGATGGTATAATATGTACGCGCTTCCAAATTGTGAAAAAACCCATTACAAAATGAAGGAGTCATCAAAAGTGGTTACATCTTCATGCATAGATTCAAAACTTGATCAAAGCCAAATACCGATTTTTTTCTCTTTTAATATTTAACAAATTGGTCAACCACATACCTTTTAAATTTCTAAATGAAAGTTAATCAAATCAAACTCAACTTCGTACCAATGCAGGAATAGATCCAAATGGCCATTTGGATTAATTGGGTGTTTTTTGAATTCAATTCAGCATTAAATTTTAGTCAATTAAATTTACCCGAATTTAGCGTCTATTTAGGAGCATTTTTGTATCAAATACGGAGTGATTTTGGAGTTAATCACAATTAAGGAAAAAGAATTAATTTTTCAATATATTCCGAGTTAATAATGCCCAATGAGGGCTTTGACTAATTTCGGGCTAAACTTCAACAAATTTAACCGTTTATTATGACAAATATCGGTCGAGCTTAGCCATGGATAAACTGTATCATTTTATGTTTTACTCATTTTTATTTTATAAAAGAAATAAATCAAAGTATGTTTAAGTTTTTTTTTTTTTTTAATAATTTCTAATAACGATTTTCTTTAATATAATAATTTTGTTTTTAACTTTTTATAAAACTTTTCTACTTTCACTTGATATGCGCTCGAGGAGAGTTTTATATAAAATGGAATATAAAAAAATATGTTTCAGAATTTTGAATAAAGAATTGGCACACGCTTCCGCTCAACTCAGTCAATGCAACACAACGAACTATAACAGACTGAACACGAACAGCAGGACAACATAAACTAGTTACCTGTACGCTAGCATATGGGCCATGTTGCACATCCCCAGCATTGGCAGGCAGCCAATGCAATACAGTAGCAAACAGTACGAAGTGTCACAAACACACATATATATAAGTTGTGTCGTGGTAGTAGTTGTAGTTCGTTGCAAGCAGACAAATGAGATGGAAACCGAAAACGAATACTTGCACAAAACTTACATAAAGCTTCACACACACACACGCACTATATGTAGAATGTGTGTGATATTTTTCGTTTTTGTAGCCTTAGCACCATCAAGTGGTACCTGTTTACACATGTGTAACACATACATGGGTATTATAAGATAAACTAACTTCACCAAAAAAAAAAAAATAGTTTAAAAAAATTTGAAACTACAAAAATTTTTAATTTCAATATTTTCTATATCGTGCAAGGATTGCAAGATATAATAACAACGAAGTTCTTCGTGTTATTGTTACATTCAGATTTACTGTTCAGATTTCTCCAACGTTACATTTGTATTGTTTCAGTATATAAACAAACACTATCCTGCAAGGTGTATAGAGTGTCTAATTAACTTCATTGTTGAAAACAATCGCTTAATTGGGCCATTGAAGTAAAACTTTATACTGTCCTGCTACAATAATCAAATAATTTTTTAAGACGTCTTACAATATGAACCATCGATCAAAAGATTTTTAAAATTATTATACTCGTCATTAAGTGAAAAATTAACTTCAATGCACTGACCGTGGGCATGGCAGAAATCTGATTGCCTCTCTTGCTGCATTGATTATATATTAACTTATAAGTTGGATCCGACACTGTGCCCAATCGTTTTCTTATACAAATTATAAATAACATGAAATACTCGTATATTTGTTTAAGGGAAGAGTAAAATGTTGCAGGTCAATGTTGCATTCTAATATTTTTCGCTCTCTGCTAATTAGTGTCAATTAAAAAAAGAAACAAATAAAGTTATGCAAGCTTATAGGAGAAGACAAAAAACTAAGCATAAAGAATATATTTGGTTGAAGCGACATTCCATCGACCCACCATCCATGCAGCAAAGCTTTCCTAGTACTACTTTTATTACTTCAAAAGTGTGCAGTTTTCTCGGAATTTGTTCAATTTCAATACAAACCAGCGTAAGCCACAGTTTAGAATCGATTTTTGCGATCAGGAGACTATTACCACAGAACACATACAAGGGACGGACAGACAAACACTGCTAGATCAACGCAGTGTTCATAGTTTTGTCCTACGCCTACTTGGGGGCGTTGCAAACATTTGGACAAAGTGTTATGTACCGCCACATACAAGTGATGGTGAGCATAAAAATGAAAATGACGAAGAAAAAAATATCATTTGTTCTGCTGGCTCCTTTGCTTTAATGAAGCTACTGAAAGGAAACCGAAAGGAAAGGTGTTGCTCTATTTAACAAGTGCGTTTGTTATTGTTATTTTGATTATATGATTGTTGCTTTCCTTACACACCGCCTTTATTGCTATTTTTTAACAAGCCTTTGTTCCGTTCGTGTGTTGGTGTGTTTTTGGTTTAGTCAACAATTTCTTTTTTACATAAATCACGTGTATCGCATGCTTTCTTTGTTGACACTAGCACTACTGTTGTTGTTGTTGTTTAATTTTTTTTTTTTTAAAATATTTTATAGTGCGCGCGCATTTTGTTCTTTAGTGAAATTCTCATTCTCTCTTTGTTTGTTTTCAACAATGAGTTTGTTATGCTTTCTCTCTCCCTCTCTCTAAATTAAAGGATGTTGCACATTTTTACATTTTCGACTGCGTATGGCTGGGAGTGTTAGGAAACAAAATCAACAACAACAACAATAATAATAATAATAATTGAAGTTGATTGTATTGAAATGTGCCGGTAACGCAATTAAAACAATTTCTTATTAAATTGTGTCCGTTTCCGACGCTTAGCTTTCACAAACATTAACTTTAAAAAAAGGACCTTATTTAGAACCCCTCCCCATATATGGCAGTGTTTACAGATACAACCAAACTACGTAGTGTGGGGTATTAAATGGTCGGGTTTGATCGACTATAACATTTTTACTTGTTGTAACAAAGATTATTGTGTGTGGGCGGCTGAATTCATCTGTTCTCATTATCTCATAATTTAAGCAGAGATTGATGTCAACATGAAAAACGTGATAAAAAGCAATAACTTTGTGTGCATGTGTGTTTCTAAGCTAAGATGTCAACAGCAATACAATCACTTACACACACATATTCACTTTTTGTTTATGAAGTGAAAGAAAAACGTGCTGCGTACTTTTTGCGGTTGACTACTACCTTCACACCCTCTACCATCTAATGGGACGTGTGTATGTGATGTGCATGTAAACTTTATATACTTTTCTTATAATTTCGAACGTCACTGTTTCATCAGCATGACAATCAATTAAGATTCTTATTTGGGTGTTTCGGGCATAAATTGTTTAATTATAAATTTTAATTAAAACTTGTCATAGATTGTATAATAGGCTTAAACTATCGCTTTAGCTGCTGCGGTGGGTTGGTTGTTCAAGCTTTAACTTATATAATTTAATTGGATTCCATTGGTCACTTGATATGGCACGATTATGCTCTAATGGCATTATTGTGCTTTTTAAAAAGTGTTAACATTTCTGCATACTTTTCATATCAAAATATTTTTGTAGGCTGTTTCAATAAAACACGACGTCGAATGCGTTGTAATGTAGCGATAAATGAAAAAGCTGTTGAATTATTAAAATTCGTTTGAGATGAGAATTTCTTGTACGTTTTTAATTAATATAATAAGTAGATTATGGTGAAACATTCGTAACGATAGTGTAAACATTTTATGGAATTTTATAACAATTCAACAAGTTTAAAAAAGCACAAGCTTTTTAACTAAAATTAAAATTAAATTATACTTCACAACAGTTGCTCTCTTCTTATGGGTATGTTGGGCAAAACCTTTAATCAGTTCTCACATAAAGTACATTAATAATGAGCCACCTTCATACCTTAGGATGCACTTGGTTGCAGTACAGATTATTTAAAGCACGCACAAGTAACTGGCTTTGCTTACAGTTCAAAACTTTGAACAATGCCTGATGGGGTGTTGTCTTTCCTATTGGAGGCTCCAAAAGTATTCCGGGCAAAATATAGTAGTGCATCAGTTCCTCAAAGTGCACAATTTCATTAATGTGACGTTGATGTGCGATAGAATGGTCCCCTCTCCATCTTTTTGCAACAATTGTCATTTATTTAGAAGTGCGTGTAAAATAAGTTTTCCAATGCATACAGAATTATAAGAAATAACGTGAACAACCACCCACTTGTAAATTTATTCTTACTTTTATCCCATTGACAAAGTTTTTAAATTAACAGCTTGTACTTGGAATATTTAGAAGATAATGTATTGGGCTGTACGAAAAGTAATTTATGTTAAAGATTTTGACAACTTATGAAATCGTTGCCAGATTAAATTGGACAGAGCATGATTGTAACATTTTGCTTAAAAAGAAATTTAATACGCTCCTGTGACCTTTGCGACTTGTTAAGAAAATTCTACACTTTGAAGCAAACCATCATTGCAACCAAGAAAAGAAATGTGGGAATACAAAAAGTTAAACAGCCTTTAAATTCTCTTTTAAACCGATATTTTGCAAAACAACTTTTAAAGATAATGTACATTGCAGGGTACCCACATATGTTAACTATAGTATTTTAATCTACTGTTTTAAAGCCCCAATTGGAGGCACAAAGATGCATGTTATACAAAATTCGACTTGAGCTAAATATAATTTTTTTATTAGTTTTGAATGCAATATTAAATAAATGCTTAATTTTAGCAACGTGGCACAATCCACACTTTGCTTATACGAGTATAAATTTTCTTATAGTTTCCAGTCACTTAACGTGTATCACGTAACGTGCCAGCACTGAGTACGTGCGCGATTTAAATTCAACTACGTTTAAACGTACATTGCATAATCGCTAGAGAAAAGCATTTACACCTACATCACTACTTCACTTACCACTTACACTTACACAGCAATGTGCATACAAACAAAATAAATGACTGATTCCCGTTCCACTCTACATTTTACAAATGATGAGCTGTCTGAACACCTCCCTATTAGGTGCCATTACCTGCAGTTCATGATGAATGGAAACACCCATCATTGTTTAGTTAAACAGTTAACAAGTGAGGATTGTAAGGGAAGAAGAAGAAGACAAATGTTACATTTATTACTTATGACAACAACATTTTTATGCATTCTACACAACAACATATAGAGAAGTGCACTCCACCATACTTAACGTTTTATAAACATCCTTACACTGTATACTACTTATAATCATTGCAACCATTTGAAAAACCTCAAAGAATCTACAACTATGACTGCTCGGTTCGGAAGTTGAGAAGAAAATTTTTTATATTCTGTTTAAGGCGAAAATCTGAAAGGAAAACTTTCCTTCTTGTTACGATTTCGTCGCAGTATAGAAATCTGCAGGTTATGAAAGAAGTCGTACTCGAAAATGTTACGTTAACAATCAACGAGGTGTTGATTGAATAACAACAATATATCAAAGAGAATAATTTTTGGGGTTCTATAACATTCTAAAACAAGTAAAAAAGTTACATATATTAGGTGTCTGCCAAATCTAGGATGTCATCATTGCCCACTTGCATCATAGAGCACCACTACGATACTCATGCAATTACGTTAAAAATTTCTTCAATTTTATTTGAATAAACATGTTTGTTTTTGGGCGTGACAATATCTATATTTTTCCCAAGTAGAGAATTCTTATCCAATCACTCTGAAAAGTGATTTTTTATTTTATAAAATTTGCAATAAATATAACAATGTACGCCCTTATTATTACTTTGATTGGCGATATAAAAATGTGTTTTACAAGTGCATCATTTGCCCATAGTGACACTTGTAAGAGTTCAACAGGTTTTCCATTGCATTGTTACAGCTTCTTGTATTGTGTTGAACATTTCGATGAAATAAATAAATAGATTTTCTTATTAATACGTATTCATAGTTCTTGTATATGTGCTTAAGGAAGAAATAGTATATGTTTGCTATGGCTTCCAATACAATTGTTGAATAGTTTCTTGACACGTGCTTCAATTTGCACACATGACAACATGCGTTCATAGTCATGAACCGTTTACGTCAATTGTAGAAATCAATAGAATTTCGTTTTCCATATAAAAATGTTATACATGTAATACATACTTACACACGTACGCTATTGACATTTAATTATTTTTATATTTTTTAATGGTCAGCATCAATTTTGTGATGTTGACAACATGTCATGTTAAAGTTTAAGTTCGTAACAATTGTCACAATAAACTGAATCAGGCTATATAGCACAGCTTCGATTTAAAATTGGCAAAATCGGCGATCTAAGAATTATAAAAATTAAACTAATAAGGTAAATTTAAATATATTCACCCATAAAATGGTCCACAAGTTCATTCAAGTCAATGCTTTAATAGTTGTGAACAAAGGAAAAAAAGGGCTTCCACACTTTATATATAAATGTCTAGGGTATCCTACAAATGGCCTAAGCCACCTTAAATATATGCAAAGCCTTACTATGATGTGTGAAATGTTTGAAGAATGTGAAAGCAAGAGTATGATTAGAATTATTAATTCAATGATTCTTTTACACTTTATAAACTTTTCTATCATGGAGGGAGAATTTTTAAAAGAATGAAATGTCAGACAAAACGTTTACAAAGTAAACACTTTTTGATCGGCATCACATTCTGAGTCCGTTTTAGTCTTAGGGGATCTTTAACGGGCTATTCCAAAATGAATGTTTTATAAGATTTGTTCGTGACACATGGACATACGGACACGCATGTCTAAATCGACTCAGTTTTTGATGCTGATTAAGAATATATAAACTTTGTAGGGCCTCTGAAGCTTCTTTCTGGATATTACAAACAGAATGACAAACTTAGTACACCCGCCATCACCATTCTTGTATGAATTCTTCCCAGCATCATTTCGTTGGCTGCCGTATTTTAAAAAGGAGAGAAAAAAACTTGAGCTAATTTGGCGTTTCTCATATCTAGCTAACTACTTATTAAGTGGAGTAGAAATAATTATTGTTGGATTTGCATGTTATGCAAGGCAAGGCCATCTCTTTTGAGAAACTTTTATTAACTTTCTTAATTGATGTTGTTTCTATCTCTTTTTTTTATATACTTAACGTAACTTAAGCGTAGGTAAGTACGTGGTAAACTTGGAATATTCTTACAAGTTATCCAAAGAAAATTACGAAAATGTAAAATTTTTAACAAAGATTGAAGAATAGTTTACTCAAAATAAGTAAAACAATCTGTTAATTTAAATTTTCAAAAAGGAAAAATTGTCTTCTTTACATTTATAAATCAATGCGATCATGTGAGAATTCTGTCAGTTGTGGGCATGGTTGTTCGTTTTAAAATGCATGCAAAAATTGTACAAGTTTGTATAAAATTTTAGCTAAATATCTTAACACTCGAGAGAAAATGTAATGAAACGACGGACAGACGTCCGCAATAGGCTATATGCATAACATTTAGCTGTAATGTGTTTTTAATATCTTTCTTAAATGAGTGGTGGGCACGGTACCATACATTTGTAGAAGTCATCTGCCGGGTGAGGATCTTTCTTTGTTTAACCAAAAACATCAAGAGAAGAACAGATGATGGGCAGATTGATTCAGATTTAGTTTCTGATTGATTATATTTTTGGTGGCGTCTCTGAAATCTAAATGGTATGAAAAACGTGTGATGGGTATAGAAAAATATATAATTTTTCGCTTTTGTTTTCACTCAATTGATGCATATTCTAATTATTTTATTTTTTATTATTATTTCTAATTTTTTTACACTTATATATATTTTTTAATAAAAATAAACAAAATTGAAAAATTAATTTTTCGAATTATTTTTTGTTTTATTTCTAGAGCTGAATTCTTGTCAAAGTTTGTGGGATTACTTCTACTTATGTACGACAGGTTGCTCATATTTATTATTTCGTGTTGTCTTTTCTTCCCCGCTTTTAAATTTTATCCTTAACATTAAGACAATTTTTTTAGTTTTAGCGCACTTTTATGCTGGTGTGCTGATAATTTTGCTGACTGTTTCATAATTCTTCACTTTTTGGATTTCTTTGCATATTCATGTGTAACATTTGTTACTCACTTGAACTTCAAGGTCACCAATGAAATCTATGTGAAATAATTATGCGACATTTGACAACACAAAACCACACACAATTTGTCTGTGTTTTCAAGCAGAATCAACAATAAGAATATATGATGCTTTATACTCAAATCACACATATACATACATACTAATACATACTTGTAGAAAAATGTTTGGTATAATAAAAAAAATGACAAAGAAAAAGGATATGAACGGAAATGATTATTAAATGATGATATTAAATAATTGAGTGAGGGATCAAACTCTTGTTGGTTCGTAGGGAGCAAAATTCTTAAGTCTTCTATAGAGTAAAATATATCACTAACACCCCAGTGTTGTGGTATACTAAGTTTAGCTAAAGTATATTCGTGTGTAACAAAGATCAGAATTAAAATCTGAGCCGGTCGTATATCGCAAAAGAACCGTAGGAGTCGTTAAAAAAGGACACACTTGTTAACATGCCCACACGCTACGTATACAAGTGAAAGGTTAACATTTGCCCTCAGCAAAACATAACTTTCTTCCTTATTTATCTTATCATACACATGTTCATCAAATAGAAACTGAAACAAGTTACATTTGAGTACTAAGGTGCGGGGACGGCTGATATAAGAATGTATGCTCCTTCCATTCTTTTCCGTCTATTTATTTTATTATAATAAAAACTGCAAGTATATGGGTTAAATGTGAACGAGCTGTCTCGCTTTGTTTTACGTACGTATTTACATTGTAGTTGAAGACTTTGTACAAGTATTTGCTGCATTGCAGCAATCAGCAGAATATTTATACAGAATACCAGAAACAAACAAGTAAAGCAACTAAAATTGGCTCAAGTCAAATCTTAAACACCCTCCACATGTGCTTACAACAACAAGTGGGCATGACATGTACACCATTACGCTTTCTAATAGTGTGTGGGTTACGTACGTTGTGTGGTATTGAAATTCGTCAAAATCGCGTAACAAATGCTCACCGTGTAGCAATCAAATGATGTAAAAAATTGATTGAAGTTCAAGGTATTGCAATCCGTGAAAATACTGATTTAAAGATTTAATTGATAAAATGTTAATTTTCAGCATTATAACAAATGTATTTTTCAGTTTAGAAAAGAATTTTACTAGTAACACCTGCACGGAGCGGATAATTTTTAATACAAAAATGAAATTTTTAGCAATCCTCGTAATATTCATAATAGCCGTTGCTTGCACTGTTTCTGGTTTAAAACATGGTACAGTGTTACAGTATTAAGTTCAAAAATGTTTAGAAAGTTTTAAAATATTTGTAGAAGTGTGTGGTGAACCACATTCCAAGAACCTCGATGGTGGCAAAGCGTGTTTAGCTTATTTTCCATCCTGGACTTATAATGGACAGGCGTGCATTGAATTTGTTTACGGCGGTTGTGGTGGAAATGGAAATCGTTTCGAAAGCCTGGAAGAATGTAATAAAAAATGCGTAGAATGAAATACATTTCTGTTGTAATGTTTCACACATAAAATGTTCTACTCCCTGTTTCAAGTAAAATTACGCAGTCTTTAATTTTTTTTACATGGATGGTTCTGCTTGTTGGGTAGAGTGCAATGTAAAGTCTAATTTCAAAGTATAACGTTTTAATATTTGTAGATGGTCCAATTTAATCCACACACACACATGTCTAGATAGACTCAGTTTTGATGCTGACCAAGAATATATAAACTTTGTAGGGTCTTTGACGCCTCCTTTTGGTGTTGCAAACGGAATGACAAACTTAGTATACAACCAATTTATGAGGAGGGTATAAAGGAACAGGTTAGCTTGAGGGAACGAATGTCATTTCATGTGATATTCTATTGTTGCAAAACAATGAATAGAACTTCGTTGGAATTTTGTACTTCTCCAGAATTCTTAAACATTTCTTGAATACTGTTTTATCTCCCTTACATGGAAAAGATATAAAACATTTTCTAAACTGCGTAGACTATCAAGATTAAAATCTTTACTATTAACATACACCACAAAATATATAAGTTCACTGAAGCGCTTAAATTTAAAGTGGGCATTGTAATGGGAAGTCTCTTATAGTAGTAATGAGTAGTCGTGCCGATAATTATACCCTACACACCACTTGTGGCAAATGGTATATTAAGTTTTTGGGGATGTTTGTAACTCCTAAACAGGAAATGCTGCACGCACCTTAAATTATATCGATTGAATCATAATCAAAATATAAATCAATTAAACCATGTCCTTCTGTCTGTTCATGCATTACGAAACCAAACTTTTCCAAAATTTTACCTATAAAGTTGAAATGTAAGAGATGGACTCAATCTCTTCATCTCTAATATTCATTATTTTTTCCCCAATAGATGTCTAGAAAAGGAACGAATAAAATGAGAGCTTTTGAAAGTTAACCAACTGTATGGTTTGAAACTATAAAATATTCTGTAGAAATACAAACACATAAAACCTACAATCTGTTCCAACAGCTTCAATAAGCTTTTTTACTTCTTACTACTTAAGCGAAAAAGCTCTTCGATTATTTTATAAATTCGCTGTGAAATATGTATTTTACAGTTTACAGAAAAAAGATGTACGCTTAACATTGCCAAGTTCATATTAAATATCGTAAACATTGTGGGTTTTTTCGCCTTGATGCCTAAAACGGCATTTTGTCTTATGATAGAATAATTAAAGAATTTCTTAGAACAAATCTCCTATATAATGGGTTTTTCAATAGGGACATAACAATTTTATATTTTAATGCGTACGCATACTTGAAAGTTTTTTATTATCTGTCAATGGCAAAACGTTGGTCAAAGTTAACATTTTAATTATAAATGAACAACATTTGGAAATGGATCTGATAACGTCAAAGAATCGATCACAGTAAACGTGCTAGAAGTTTATATACGAACAAAATCGAAATATAAAATGTGTTCTGCATCTAGAATAAATTTCAGCCTAATATCTAAATTGTTCTGTGCTTTATTAAAATAGAAAATTATAAAAAATATGTTTTAAATTTCATCACAATCGGTATAAAAAAAGGGGGGTTTTGCATTTCGTTTAATAGTTATAAATATCCCTTCCTGGTGTGTAGGGTATAACGAATAAAACCATAAAATGTTATTAAAATAAATTATTTCAATTGTACATTAATTAAAAATATTTGAAAAATATTGTAAATGAAAAGGAGTCATAAAATTAATCATGAGTAAGAATTGATCATCAGACTTATTTATATAAATGATGTAAAGTATTGAAATATTTTTTTAAATAATAATACAATAGTACAATAAAAATGTTTCTTAATAATTGCGATGCCATGAACCATTTCCGAAATTGTCATACCCACATACGTACAATATATTACATAACAAAGAAAGACAACAATAAAAAGCGCATGTCTTAATATATAGAGTGTAGAAAATTGCATTAACATTCGACCAATCACAATTAAGTTGTTTGGAGACTATGTATAGCAAAGTAAGTAACTGTGCAAGCAATGGATTGGTTTGTGTTTAATAGTAGAGCCTAATAAGTTTGTGTATGTGTACGTGTGTACGCATTTGGTTAGGCATTTATATAACGGAAGTTGACATTAACACAGGTATATAATTACACTCTCAATTTTACAGATTTTGACACTTCATGTTCATGTGTATGGAGAGCTTATACATCTTTTATTATAGAAATGGGAAGCACTTAATCCATATAGAGAACGAATCTAATAAAGAGAACACACCAATGCAGTTAGATTAACTACCCTTATTGCCACAGAGGTGTGCAGGGTAATATATGCGGATCGTATGTTACCAAGTAAATTAATTAATTTTTCTTATTAAATATTTGCATAAAAATGAATAAATATTTTATTACTAATAATAAAGCAATCAAAACCATAATCGCAATTTGTTATGTATGGTGAGAGTATCTGTAAAAAGTCATCAAGGCGCCTGTTACGGTAAAGTGGCTCATTTTTTATTCATTCAATGAAAACGTAATGAAAATGAATCACTTAGAAATCAATATCTTCTTCTGTTCCTCCTTCATATGCCTTCCATATATAAAATCAATTTATTATTTATTTAATGTGATCATTTTATTAATTAAATTAGACAATAATCAGGAAAAAGAAAAATCTGAAATAAATTGTACTTTTATTAATAGAGAAAAATATTGGAAACAAGTAAAAAAATAAGTTAATTTAACTCACACCAAATCTTGAATGCCTTACACATCTACATACTATATACGAATTAATTGTCAATGTAATACGTATCAGCATCTGAGTCTAGTTTTACGTTGAATATTGTGTTTTGTAAATTGTGGGCGTGTCTGCTATCCAAACATTTTGCTTGTTCGTTAATTTTAGGGCTTCTGTTCAGATCAAAATTGTTAAATGGGAGTGTCGGACTTATTATCCAAGCCAACACCTGATATAAAAG
Source organism: Crataerina pallida (assembly GCA_949710015.1). Taxonomy (NCBI): domain Eukaryota; kingdom Metazoa; phylum Arthropoda; class Insecta; order Diptera; family Hippoboscidae; genus Crataerina; species Crataerina pallida. The sequence goes on along the minus strand of OX453291.1, from coordinate 3,229,898 downwards.
GTTTCTTGAACTCTTCTCTGTTCAATATAAAACTTCTTAGATTAGAGTGTTTCTTTAGGTTTTTGTGGCTTATAGTTTTTCTTTTTTATAAATTGTGACCGACAATAAGCTCACATGTAATTTATGTAATTTATTAGTGATGATGATAATTTTTTATATAATTTCAAGCACAAATCTAAAGTTTGGTCAGCTGCATGTTGTAGTTTATGTCGAATAAATTATTTATGTAAAGGGTACATATTATCCACATGAAAAATTGTGATCTAGAGATGTGTGGCACTTTCCTCTTCAGTTTTTTTTTTTGCGAAAATTATGTAGGTATTATCTTTCCCAAACACACACGCACACATACAGTACATTCATTAACAAATGCTAGATGCAAGTGAAAAAGTCAAGCAGTGCAGACGCTGTTCTAAAAGAAGTAATGGATACCGCGTTGTGTATGTACTTTCATTTTACCAAGCTTTATACAAAATACTGCTTAGCTACTAAATACATATAAATATGTAAAAGCGTCCACAAGTGGTTTATGTGTATTTGAATGATTTGCTTTTTTGCACTAAACATCAGGCTCAACATACTAAGTTGCGCACATGGCATGCCCACAGAATATCATCTTTCGGTTTTGACTTAAGATAATTTGTCAATCTGTCTGTCCGTACATTAACTACAGACATCTACATCCAAACAGAAGCTCCTGTTTGAATTGAAGAATCCTCTCTCATTGCTTTATTTTGTAGTAAGTCTTTAAATGAAGAAAACTCGCAACATCTTAATATGTGCTAATGTTGGACTATGTCCAACTAGTTTTTAGAATCTATAAAGGTGGTGCAGGATAATAGATAGTCGTGCTTGTCCTACTATTTTTACGTGTTCTTTCTTTAACTTTATTTGTTAACTCTCAACCACAGTTCAAGTGCATGGTAAACAGATTATATGAGACATAGAGAGACTTCTTTACCACAACAGTATTCATAACAACAATAATAACAACAAGAAATCTTTTATAAAACCTGAAATCTTTCTACAAATAATGCTTTCCTTACCTTTTATCTGCATTTGCGCTATATTTAGCAGCCTCCCATTTCTATGACACTCACACGGTGCATTCTTTTTATTTCTCTTACAAGTGATTTGTTTTTCATATTTGTGTATATTTTGATTCTTTGCAGGCTATAAGCTGAGTTCGGGTTAAGGTGTCATTGCCGTTGCTAGGTTAGTCAGTTACCGGTTTATTAATTAATTTTTCACATGTTTACCCATTAGTTGCGTTTATCAATTCAAACAGAAAAGTGGTCAAGTAGCTTTTTTCCAAGCCAACATAAATGATTCTCTTTTAACAAACATACACACGCACACACACAGTAATGCACTGTGTAAGCGTGAAGCACTGCGAGTGTGGGTCGTATTTTTTTCAGTTCAGATATTATAATACATCTTATGATTGTTATACCCACCATTGTATTGTAATTGTATGGGAGCACATTGGTTTTGTGCAAGGAGGCGTGACATACCCCTAAAGGGTTAAATATTTTTGCTCATCATTGAATTCCAACTCGATTAACAAAACTTGAGAAATTGAGTTGAAATGTACTGTTTAGAGTTAAAAAGGATTTAGAATAAATTTAAGTATGTTCAGGACAACTTTGTGCAAAACTTTTTTCTTAATCTTTAGAAAAGTGAGATACTGATCTGCGGGTGTCCTAGATTTGGCGTTCTCCTAACACAGCACTTTTACTTGATTTTACACTCTTGCGTTTTGTTTGTTTAACTGAGAATAATAAGAACATTAAACAAAAACAAAAATATTGTGAACAATAACAAAATACAAAAATAATGAAATTAACTTTTCTCATTGGATTTTTAATTTGTTGTTGTTATTGTTGTTTTAGTTATTGCCGGCATAATACAATAATAAAATGCACAAACACTTAGTTAAGGGCCGGTTTTTAGGTGAATATGATGCAATCAAATGAACAGGCATGAGTTGTAGTTGGATTGTTGAACAGAATGCAACGAACGGTGACTACGTATGTAATTGTGGTTGGAGCATATTATCGGCAATGAAAGGAGAGTTATTTGGCGGCTTTTCCATTTATAATATACACACATAGGGAATCGTTTTTGTTGGTGTTTAAGAAGAAACGGGTCATGCCGATAACGAACATAACTCTGCATGTAAAAATGAGTGAAATGATAGAATAAAGAATGTTTGAATTATTTTCAAAAGGAAGTTTTGTTAAAAGTGATTAATTATTAATTTGAATTTTTATGTGCAGTGTATTGTATTGTATATAACGGTTTTTTGAATTGGAATTGAAATGTTTTTCAAAAATAAGTAAAATAATAAAAAATGCAATTTTTCATTTTTTAACTAGATAATTAAATGGTATAATTACCAATTATGGGCATGGCAGGTGCCTAATTACCCTTTTTACAGGTTATACTGAATCGTACACAAAAAAAAGTTTTTTGTAAATTGTGTGTGTGTGTGTGTGTTATCTAACTAAGCACATTTTTAACTCGTCCATGTAATAGATGGATCAAATTTTAACTTTCTTTATATATGTATAACAGTCTCAGTATATTATAACAGTTTTGTGCAAATTGATTTATGGCATATGTGTACAACATTGATTATAAACTAATGTAGAATTCTCAGAAGTGCTAAATTTTCAATGTCTGTACGTCCGTTTGTTTTCAAATCCTATCATTCATAGCTTTGAATCTTTATAAATGTTACATAGAAGGGTCACATTATTATATTTTAGCTTTAAGATATATAAAAATATAAGCAATTAACAAAAATTGCAAAAAACATTAACAAATTTGCAAATTTACACTAAACGCGTACTTCGGGAACCATAATACTAAAGAGAGGCTCTAATTTAATGTATTTTTAAATGTATATAAAAAAAGTTGTAGTTTTGTAAACATGAACATAAAAAATAATAATATATACATTTCACTTATACATATGTAGAACAAGTGCATGCATATGTGGCTGTAAGTGTTATCGGTGTTCAGTTGATAAACTTTTAACATTTCCTTTCTAACAGTATACACGCTTCAACACTAAACGCTATACAACATTCAACATTAAATGCGAAATCGTACAGCTCAGCACTGAGTAAATAATATACGAGTATACGATGAATAGTGAGAGAGAGAGAAGCAAAGAGTATATGTTACAGTTATAAATACATCATAGACAAGGTAAAAAGTAATTATTTCCTTAACATCTTCATCCTGTCTTAACCGAGCTGGTTATTTATTATATTATTATAATGATAATAAAAAAAAAGTGTAATTTTATAAAACCTTTAAGAAAATGTGAGAAAGTGCAAGTGTTATTATGCCCTCCACATAATAATGGGGGTATGCTAAGTTTGTCATTTCATATGTAACTACCCGAAGATGCTTCTGAGGCCCCACAAATACTATATATTCCTCATCAGCATCAAAATCTAAGTCAATTTAACGCTGGCTGAGTACCTGTGTTAAAACTCCCACCATGGCAAGATATAGATAGGAAGCTGATATTTTCAAACAGACATTTTCAAAGGGAAAAATCAATTGTTAGAAACTCAAATTAACATAAATATATAGAAATATGCTTTTCTTCTATTTGCTAAAGATCGGGGCGGGGTTTAAGGGCGGTGTCTTTTAGTCAATAAACCGCGTTTGCTGTAGAATGTTATTTTTAAGGTTCTACACGGAAAGAGGATTTAATTATATCCTTTACAAGTCCATACCTGCACATATGTAGAGTATCTAAAATTTGGTTTAAACTATTTATTTATATTTTTTTTGTACTTATTATATATTTATTAAGCTGTGTTGCATTGTTTACATGCCTATTGCTGTTAAACATGTAACATTGACTCTTGTCAATACGCGCTTTTTAAAACTTAACAGGGTAAGAACGCTTGCGAATGGTTTGTTAGTCATTGCTACTCTTCCCAAACAATCACATAAAATATCATAAAAGAAATGATTGACTGAAATTTATGTTGTTTACGTGTTGCGGCTGCTATTAAACCAACAAAAAAAAAACCACAGAAATCAGTCGGCAGACGTACGTCGTCTGGTTATAATCACCGTTTACTCGGTTGACTTGACTTGCCTCAACTGATACAATGTATTATAGCTTATGACGAGGTTTTGTTTATGTATCGATATTCTCATATATGCTCCAACAATTTTTCTTTTCAGATTTCACTTTATACACAAATTCCGAGAGAAGTATTGTAATTTTTTTGTTCTTGTGTGCAATTCCCTTTTTTTGTGCGTTAGTGTAGTGTGTGGGCTTCTAAGCACTCCTCCTTCTGTCTGAGTTCGTAATATGCGCAAATGTATTTGTACGCACACTTGTACACTTATGCTTGTATATATGAACGCATGAGTATATGTAAAATTATCTCCGATTTGCACAAAAAGAAACAAAAACAAAAATTTTAAAAAATTAAACGCGTGTACGTTCTTTTCAGTAGACTCCTCAGCAACAAAAATCATTCAGTGGCGCGCCGTCGTACGGTACGGTTGCACGCGTTCATCATTTTTTTTTTTTTTCAGTTAAAAAAAATTAGCAAATATTTAAGCTTATTAAGTAGAAAAAAAGGATTTATGTAATATTTTGTTTTTTGTTTTTGCAAATAGGATATTGTTTTCGGAAAGGGATATTTATTATACATTAAATGATAGGTGAGTGAAAAATAATTGCAATTATTAATGTGTTTCAAGATATTGTTTAAAAATTATTTAAATATAACCAACAGTACCAATGCGATCAAAGGACTTTTTCGATGATAAATTAAAAAAAAAAATTAAAACTAAAAATAAACAGAGAATAAGAAGAATAAGTAGTTAGATAAATATTCCATTAAATAAAATTTAAAAAAAAATGATATGAAACAAAAAAATTAAAGAGTGCAAGTGAACAATTTATTATATTTTAATGTTAATAAAATTTATTTTTCATTTTAAACATATTTAAAATAAAATAAAATAAAACAAAACAAAAAAATAAAATGCTTAACTGCAATCTTTAGATAAAATTTTTGACTGGTAGTGATTCTTATAAATTGTGGGCGTGGCCTTAATAACATTTTTATGCTAAATATTGAACACTCCTCATGTATCCAGAACTACCACTTGTGTGTCACTTTTGAAATTTGTACCTTATTCTTCCAGATTCAGTTTGGCACAATTTTAATACCAGTTTGCATGGATAACAATTAAATGCCAATTTTGCCAAGTTTAAACACAGAATTCTAAATCGGTTTATAAGTCTTTGCTAATCAAAAATATGATTAATATACTATGTAGACAAATTATTCTCCTTTCTGGGTACGATAATACTAAAATTCTGCCAACTGAATAAACTTGAACTATAATCTAAAAACCGACATAATTATTTTATTTTTAACGAATATAAATATTTAGAAAAGCCAAAGAACTCATATTACCTCACAACACAGTGTTTCCCATACCTTTCATATCTGTGTACCCACTGCTAAAATATCTTGATTTCACGAAACATTATTGACAGTTAATGAATAGCGTAAGAGTTTTAGCGATAAACCTCATGTTTGATTCCAAAAAAGACACATAATAAGTGTAAAGGATCAAGGAGAATATTAGCCCTCAAGTTAATAAAGGCCGATGCATCACGCAACCCTAAACAACCGCCTCTCAAACCAAATGAGAAACACTGTCATAGCGCAGACAAGTAAAATAACATAGTTTCAAATTATTTGTGCAAACTTAACAAGAATCGTCAACAAATTAATAAAAAAAAAAAAAAATTAAAACCAAACCAATTGTAAAATGATTCATTATGTACAGACAGTGAAAAGAAGGGAAGAGTGCGAAATGTATTTTGTGCATTTTTATGTTCTTTTGTTTACAGGGAAACAATAATTTATGCCAAAAAAAAATTTTAAAAATCAACAGCTTGCTAATATTTAAAATAATTACAACAGCAGCAATAACGCTTCTAGTGATTTTTCTTTTTACATTAAATTTTATTTAATTTTTTTTTGTTTTGTGTTTTTTTCACATTATTTTATGTACAATAAATCATACAATAATAGAAAGCAAAAAGAATAATTAAAAAACAATATTTTGAAAATCTTTTAAACACCATGGCCTTGCATGGTGGTATAAAGCAAAAGTCTCAAAACAATCTTTTCAATATGTCACTAACATGGAAACTGATAACAATTCTGATTGTTGTGCAAACCTGTGGCGGACTACAACACACAATTTCCAAGGTGAGTAATGATGCTCCTATTTTAATATTTAATCGTAAAAATCCTACAATAATAAAAAGAAGTCAATTGGAGAGTAATTGTGGTTATCATTAGAAAAGGCTAAATATAGACCTTTTTTTCCTCCTTTCAATCCAGCATAATTTTCTTTCCCTTTTCGATTATTTCTTGCTTCGCTATGAAATGATAATTATTATATTTTTTAAAAGGTTATCATTTATATTGCGGAGAGATCAGGGTTGTCAGCTGTAATGCTAAATGTTCCGTTATGTTCTTTATTTGTTTGCCCTTTGTTTTATATTTAATACAATTTCCCATTTAGCTCATATTTATGAATAATATGAAAAGATTCAAGTGATGAAACAAAGTACTTTTTCTACCTTAATTAATACGGAATCTATTCTAGTAAGAATCTTCCACTTGTGTCAAATTTTAAATGCTCTTCCATTCATAGTTTCCGTAGAATTATAACAACTTGAACTTTTATTATCAAATTCTTTGTTCTTATATTTATTTGGAATGTCAGCTTTTAAATTGTGCAACAGTTTTTAAAAAGTTGAAGGATTTGTAGCCAAAAACCGTCCTAATCGATGCGATTATATGAAAGAAGGCGATATTTTCATTTCAGTTGTGCCAAGTTTAAGTCGAATCAGATGATTTTCATGTTTTTGCCATATTTTAGGAAAGGTAGGTCAAAAATTATTAAATTTCTTGAAAGTTTTTATAGAGAAATGTTGACGACATTTGATAGAATTCAAAGTTGCAAGTTAGATCGGATCAATCTACTGGGATTGCAACTGTGTAATGTAAAGTTCACACATTCTTGTTCTTAATTTAATAATATATTTGATGGCCATTGTATTTATTTAAATAACAAAGAGCATTAGTTTTTTTTTTTACTAGTTTCTTCACATTTTTTATTCTTCTTTTTTTAGATTTTCGCTTAAACGAAAATGATTTATGAAATTATTATCTGTGCTTATTAAAAATTGTTACAGTTATCAACAACAACAACAAATTAAATAAATAATTAAAGGCATACCCGCGCGGTTACAATCATAAAGAGCGACTAGTGCAAGCTTCTAAGACTCTGCTGCAAATTGTTTTATAAATATGTGAAAATTATATTGTATTTATTTAATTATTGTGCGTGCTGCTTACTATTGTTATCATTTATAATGACACTATTTTTTCTTTCTTTTATTACTCTTCATTTTCTTAATCTTGGTCTACGATTAGTTTTTTACTATTCTAAAAAAAAAGCAAAAAAGCAAAAAAGCAAAAAAGCAAAAAAACAAAAAAACAATAACAATTATCATGAATGAGTATTATAAAGTAAAACCAAATAATCTGTGATCAAATAATTTTATTAATCATTCGAACGTCTACGAGTGTGTGCATATTTATATAAGTACTACATAGATTATCAAATCGGAAGTTGAAGTTTAAGAAAAGAGGTCAAACATAGCTCGTCCGATATGTAAATTACTTTACATACGACAATTATTGCGTGTACTTGGCTAATTCTTATTAAGCAGGAATAAAATAAATAAGATTTTCGTTTGTATACCCTACACAAAGTTTTATAGAATCTTGAACAGAATCGAAATCCCACTCGAGCTAGCAGTTAGCCTTCAAAATCGAATCGGGCATGGTCGGTTAATAGACACTCTGAAAAAGTCAATCGTGATTTGTAGTAATCAACCTTTGAGGTGATATTCATGGCCGGCAGTAATGTGTCATGATCGCTCATTATGTACCTCAAGATTGCTTTTTGCTTTTGTTTTTAATAAAAAGATTTTCAAGTTTATTTTATAGTTTATTCACTTATTTTCATACCCACCATCATATGTGTATACATATGGGGGGGGGGGTACATATCTCTTTTTTTTACATTCCATTCATAAATTGTAATTTTAAACCTTTCGCATTAAGCTTACATTTAGCCAGCTAGCACAACTGGTGTTTTACTTAAAGAATCTGTTGACATCAGCTTTAAAAAATGTTTATTTTTTTCCAATTATTATTACACACTATTTAATTATTATTGGCGTATGTAACACATGAATGGATTCATCTTTATACATAAAAAGTTTGTAGCAATAATTTTAAAAATATATGTAACCTCACAATAAAACATTATTAGCGTAATTTTTAAATGTTCAAGAAGATGTCAGAGGAGCTGACAGTCTCAATTATGCATCCAATAAGTTTCAAATAAGCAACAACAAAAATTCTTTAAAACAATATCTTATAGAATCTTCTTACGCCTCTTCAAATTTGTATACCTTTCAGCTTAGTGGTGCGAGTATAATAAGTTTGTTGTTACGTTTGCAACACTTATAAAAAGATGCTAGAGATTCTACAAATTCATGATTAGCATCAAAATCTGAATCTATACGGACAAGACGTATGTTTTGGTCTTCTTAGGGACACAAATTTTGATATATTCAGATAAAGTTTTGACAAGACTTATGCGCGTACAAAATTGGTTCAGATCCGCGCTCACAATCGATAAAAATCTATCTATTAGTCAGAAAAATTGAACTACTACGAAATTCAATTTTGCTACACCTATTAATATTTAGGCTGCTCATCGATATGCCAACGATTGGATAACAGACGCGCTCACAATTTACAAAATAAAAAGTATTTAAAACAGAAACCGACTTGTACGTACATATGGATATATATGTGGAGGGTATTTAAAATTTGGTTTGAGACAAATTTTACTTTTTCGAATTGTTACTGCTTTTGTTTCAATTGAGTTCAAATTAAAACAAATATTTAAATAAATTACATACACCCCAGTGTTGACTCCGTGTGCTAATTTCATTAAAGAAAACAACAATAATAAAAAGAAGCAATCAACTAAGAATGTTTTACCATAATATGCAAATATATATATAAACGTATGAACATATATGTTTACATATGCACATGTATGTATATGTAGGTGTTTTAAGATAAACAATATTTTTCATGTTAATGCAACAGCATGACTACCTAATGCATTTAGGTGAATACGTTTATACACGTACAAAGTAGCTTGCCCTGACTTTACTCTCCAATAAAAAGCCGTAAAAATATATACGAGGTGTGTTCAAAAAGTAACGAGAATTTTTAAATTTCGCGGGTTTGGAGAGAGAGTTTTTTTTATTATGTTGGTACACATGCCCCTGAAGTACGATAAAATTTTCAGCAATATTCATTGTTTACTTTTTAAGTGGCAGCCGCTAACGTGAGACGTGTTTTTCGAGCTCGGCGATTTTCGTTAGTGAAAAAAAAATGGATCAAAGAACCTGCATTAAATTTTGCTTAAAAAATGAAATAAAGTGTAGTGAAGTTTGTAAAATGTTAACAAAGGCATATGGCGAGTCTGCTATGAGTAAAGCAAGGATTTACGACTGGTATAAGCGTTTCCAAGATGGCCGCGAAAACGTTGAAGATGACGAACGACCCGGACGCCCAAGCACTTCAACAACTGATGAAAACGTGAAAAAAGTGAAAGAAATGGTTATGAACGATCGCCGAATCACAATCAGAGAAGTCGCTGATGATGTTGGCATATCAGTTGGCTCATGCCATCAAATTTTTTCGGATGTTTTGGGTATGAAACGTGTGGCAGCAAAATTCGTTCCAAAATTGTTGAATTTCGAACAAAAACAGCGGAGAATGGAAGTTGCTCAGGAGTCGGTAAATGAAGTTAATAACGATGCAGAACTACTGACGAAACATGGGTTTATGGATATGATGTCGAAACTAAGGCTCAATCGTCCCAGTGGAGGCATTCTGGATCGCCAAGACCAAAAAAGGCTCGACAAGTGCGGTCAAATGTGAAGGTTATGCTCACTGTGTTCTTCGATTTTAATGGCATAGTGCATCATGAATTCTTGCCACAAGGTCAAACAATCAATAAGGAGTACTACCTACAAGTTCAACGCCGTTTGCGTGAAGCGTGAAGCAATCCGAAACAAACGCCCGGATTTGTGGCAAAACAATTCATGGCTTTTGCACCACGATAATGCACCTGCTCACACTTCATTGCTTGTTCGTGAATTTTTGGCCAAAAACAAAACTCCATATTCGCCAGATATGGCTCCGTGTGACTTTTTTCTATTTCCAAAAATAAAGAGAACATTAAAAGGCCGTCGTTTTACAAGCATAGATGACATTAAAAGCGAATCGCTGAAAGAGCTAAAAGCTATTACAAAGATCGAGTTTCAAAAGTGTTTCGAGGATTGGAAAAAGCGTTGGCACAAGTGTATTATATCCGAGGGGGATTACTTTGAAGGGGACAAAATAGATATTGATGAATAAATAAATATTTTTTTCATAAAACAAAAATTCTCGTTATTTTTTGAACACACCTCGTATATGTATATACATTATTTAAAAGTACTAAATGTTAGAAAATATGCAAAGTACACACAAAGCAGGCCCAAGTGGTGTACGTGTCGATGTGTCGTAAACGTACAGTACAGTTAAGTGGATTCTAAAGAAGTGTGTAAGAAATTGAAGCATGAACACTTCTTGTACGCTTTCAGTCAATTACGATAAATGCAAGACACACGTATACGCTAAATAAACAGTTTGACTTGGAAGAAAAAAAAAAAAGTGGGGCAAAAAAAAAATCAGAAATATTTCACTTTTTACCACAATGAGAATGTCAAAAATAAACAGACACCCAGACTTATAAACATACGCCAGACATGGCTAGATTGATACAGTTTTTGATGTTGGGTCACTGGAGCCTCCTTCTGTGTGTTGCAAACAGAACAATAAATTTAGTATATCCCTTATTGTATATTGAGTGGGTAATATGAAATGAAACATATTTGCTTACTGATGACGAAAAGGCATATTTTTGTACACATGACTCGTTTCATTTACGTGCGTATACTAATGAATATCCAAGCAAATGAGAGATTAACAATAAAGAGCCAGAAAATGTACTTTACATGAACATATGTATGACGAAAGTGAACATTAAATATATAAAATAAAGCTACAAGTGGTTCGAGGTGAGATCATAGTGATCGATTGAATGGTGAAAACCGCACCACTACAATTCAGCACCAATGCCATGTGTTCTGATGTGAAAGGTTTGCTAGATTACCAAAAAGTCTTAATAGTAAAATAGTATCAGGTTAGATTCGAATTCTTCTTCTTCTTCAGAATTTTATCATAATTTCATGATTGCTTGCCTTTTATACAATTCCTAACAACAAAATATAAATATGCTGAATAATCGGCTTTTTTGTACAAAAAAAAACATGTGAACGGTTTCGTTTTTATCATCAGCGATAAGACCTACATACGTATTAGATTACACTGGAAAGATATGCGATGTTTTCTTTAGGTTACTTTATGATAAAATAGACTGTAAGCTCACGTCAAGCAATCAAGTTATATGTTCCAATTTTGCAAATGAACTGAAGGTTTGGCCGGATTACGATGCCGCTCGTTAGACAGTAGTACGACATCTTTAGTTTATAGCTTAGTTTGGTGGGGACATTTACGCCTCCTAATAGTGTATTTGCTAGCAGCTACTACTACAAGTCAGGCATCAAAATATCCATGTAAAAAAACCACCTTCTATTATATTCTACCAATAAATTTTTTTACAAATTTTAGTTAAACTTAAAGACATTTACAAAAAAAAATCTATCAATTTTCTATCTATCAAGCACTTTGTTAGATTGTCGTAATAAACTGCAAGTGCTTACATAGCAGTTAAAAAGCCACCAATTAATTATTATATTTTCCAATTATTGACGGTGGATACCGCCTCTTGGCGATATTTTAAGTTTCTAAGTAATTACTTAAGCATTAATCAAATTATGTTTTTTTTTAGATAGTTTAACATTTAAAAAACAAATCAAGGTGGTCGATAATGTAACGTATTTAACCTGTGGGTCAGTGAAGAAGAGGAAGAAAAAGGCCAACTATGAAACAGGTGTAATGCCAAGATGAACGACTTATTAGTGTAAATTATACAGCAGTAAAAAGTCTGGTATTGGTTGTAACAAATGATTATTAGGTTGCTGATGCTACTGATATTTTCATTAATTGTATGTTTTTCAAATGAAGTAGATTTTGAATTTGAAATTTTTAAGAAATCGAAATGTTTGTTCATTAAAAATTTGTTTGTTGTCTCAACTTTAACATTTTGTATTCTGAGGATCAATTTTAATATCATAAGATGATTACCAGAAAATATATCGTATGTGTGCATGCTTATCCATGTATTTCATCAAAATGATGGATAGATGGATACCAGATATTGAAAGAAAAAAATGAAGAAAAACTTAAAGCGAAACAAATTTCAAAAATTGCTTCATTAAAAATCAACAAAAAACAAAAACTTTTTTTTGAAAATGTCTGCAGTGAAAAAAAAAGCATACGATTAAACGCGTAAGAAAACTAAATTGGGTTAAATCAAATCATAAATACCTATCATATCTACTTACTTAAATGGTGGGCGTGGCAAATATATGAATACGCCCTCTAATAGTGGCACAAGCTTTGAAGTCGAGTTGTACGCTGGGTGCGCTTTTTTGGAGCATATTACCCGACCACGTCTATTTTTGCAACAGCAATGGATGGGGTGTATATAAATATGTGTACATAATCGGCAAACTTAATGACTAACTTAATAAAGGCCCCCCATACATGAATGAAGTTATATGTTGTTGTGTTAATGTGTACTTTTTTACTTGTAAAATTGTTTTTGGACAACTCGTATGAAGAAATTAAAGAGTGAACGCCATATGGCGGCAATATGTTATTGTGGGTTCATGGCATGGCAAGATAATTAACTCACAATTCAAATGATCTCAAAATGCTTTTCCCCAAAAAGCAGAAGCGTCTGTTTGTATCTAATCAGATCTATGAAGATGGTTTTCCTGCTATACTCTCGTTGTCAAGTTATAATAATTTACACTTTCATTACAATGCATAAAGAAATCCTTAAAAGCAATAACCATTTACACTATTATAGAGGTAGTAGTTATGGACATGACACAATCACTATGAAGCAGATGGTGGAGAGAATTTAAGGTTTGGCCAAAGTCAAATTTAGTTTGTTTTTTTTACCAACATTGAATCAATTCGTTGTATAGATGCTTATAAATTATATTTGAAAAGCATCCAAATAATTTTGAAAAAATTATTGCAAAAATATTTTGAAATGCTTTGTTTAGCACCAACTTTTAAAACACTTTTATTCAACAACAAATAACTGAAAGTGTGTTTAATGGTGTGTACAGCAAAATCCTCCTTCACATAACTCATCTACTGTTGCGCTACTGACCCACAATTAAATGTGTGTCTGTGTTTGAATTGTTTATGCCTTAATGATTTATGAGAATGTTACAGTTTCTTTTCTTCGCCTTCAATCGTGCATTCAATTATGTTAACAACCAAGTGAGAATATGAGCAATTAAGTACGTTTGCCTATGTACATATGCTGCGTGTGTGATACATATGATTAAGTCATACAATAAAATTGAAATTTTCATTTGCATTACATTTCCAAAGAAAAAAAAAAATTTTAAATAATTTTACTAAATCATCAATAAAAATTTCAAAAAAAAAAAAAACATGAAAATTAAGACACCCACCCAACGAGCTTTCATATCATAAACAATTTACCACAGACATGCACATGTGTGTTATATTTGCTCACAATTCTTTTAATTTAAAACGACAAACTGTTCATTGATGTAAACCATCCTCTGACTAATGAGCTCGGGGAGGGCTTTGGAGTGAATTTTCGTAAAATAAAAAAACTTAAATCAGAAATAACAACGAAATAATTGTTTACTGCAAATGTACCATTTAATGACAACTTTTTATAGTTTTATACCGTGCATACAAAGTGATTTTTTTCAGGAAAATCTCGCCGGAATTCTTTATAAAAGAGAAATAATTTAAAAGAATATAAAAAAAATTAGTGCAATTTTTCTTAAATTATTTCGCAAATTGGCCAAAGCCCAATTTACATAGTACTTATGCACATATTGCATAATTTTTATATAGAATATGTAGAATTTCTCGACCGGCTGTTCTAATGCTCGTAAATATTTACATACTTTCTACTTTCGAATACAAACACATTTATTTGTTGTAATTAGCAATTAATTATTAATGTTATTTTATACCCTGCTGTACTTGTAGCATTTTAAGAATCCTTCTCCATGTAAGTTTTTATTACAAAGTTTGCTTAATTAGATTCGTAACTTCCTGGTGTCACGCCCATATAATATATATCCTTTGAAAGGTGAATTAATTTACAACATTTCACAAAAATTTTGAAGAAAATCAGCGGTTCAGCCGTTTTCAAGCTATGAGATTTTAAAAAATATGTAGAATCAAGTCGTTTTTCGTGTATTGGCCCAAAGAGAAACCCTATTGAAAATAAACCGGATCGAACCATTTGGAAGTCTTTATAAGTTTAAATACAAATTCGATGAAGAAAAGTTAATTAGCTTCATATTTGGTTGTGCTAAATTTGGACTCGATTGGACCATTTTTAGAACCCTTTCCCATATAATTATATTTCACGAAGTAACTTGCAATTTCCAAACTGTTCAATTGAGTACCTCCTCTCAATGTATCCCCTTTCAATGTGACGCCGTGATACGATTATCTGTAGCGGAAGTCCAACAAATGTTATGAGCGCTAGAAATTTTTCAAATTATTGTTAACATTGTAGGAAAGTGCAAAAAGTAAATAAATGTAATGTAAAGAAAACATTTTTCGATGAAATCAAGAATATAATTAAATTTCAAGATGATTTTTTTCTGTCTATTTGTGGCGATTGCGAAATTGTTGAGATGCGAAAGTGAATGAATGGTGTGATACATTTCGTTTCTTCTCTGTTCTGTTGCTGTTGTCCATTTATATTTCGTTTTATTGTTTATTTGTTTGTTTTTTTAACAACAAGTGTGTGTTACATGAGGTCTCACCATCAATGATTACTTATGAAGTGGGCTTCTGTAGA
Organism: Crataerina pallida; assembly: GCA_949710015.1. Classification (NCBI taxonomy): domain Eukaryota; kingdom Metazoa; phylum Arthropoda; class Insecta; order Diptera; family Hippoboscidae; genus Crataerina; species Crataerina pallida. The sequence goes on along the minus strand of OX453291.1, from coordinate 3,214,619 downwards.
ATTCATTATTGGCGGCACTTTCATTTCGAATCCCTCATAGATGCCATCGTTGTTTCATACAAATTAATGGAGTTTTTAATCGAAAATTAAAATTGAAATCTGTGTCAATTGTTTTTGTTATTGCCTGACTATCTAATTTAGTGCTGGAAGGCTTTCATTAGTAATTGTTTTAATAAAAGTTTTCACTACTTTTGCGTTCGTCATGGATCGGAGAAATGTTTCATCCTTTTCGCTTTATGGTCAGCCACACCATCTCCCACATATTATGATTAAGAAAAATGTTATTTTTATTAATATGACATAATTTTGGTTGAATTGAAATGGGTCGGGTTGCGTTGGGTGTAAAATATTAATTATGTTGTACAATATTTTAATTGAAATTCATGTAAGAGAATGATGCCAACACTTGTAAACACAAAACAATAAACTTAAATAATTCGTGCATTAATTACAGCGTGACAAACTTATTTTTATTTATTTTCAATTAAAATTTAACATTATTTCGTTTTTATCAGTATTTACTTAAGAGACACAGCAGCTTAGCGACTTGTATTTGTAATATTTACTGTAAGAAGCTGTTAAATATTGTTCAATAAGGAATTTAGACAAAAAATGTATATTTTACTAAAGACAGATCTTGGATACCCACCATTTTAGAGCATTAAAATAAGAGGAATTACTGGTAAAGAGACTTTTGTGTAAAATTTGAGTAAAAGTCCGATTCAGTCCGAAAGTTTCATTTGAATACCAATCTACTTTTAAGAACCCCTTACAACTGTCAAGTTTTGGTCTAAATTTGTTAATGCTATAAATGTTTCCAAGCCTTTTCAAAGAAAACAAAAACCATTAATTTTCCTTAAATGTCTTTCTTATAATGTGGATCTAATGATTGTTGACCCAATTTTGTTAAGAATTTCCATAATATAAGATCAACTAGGCATTCTTTTCGACATGTGTCATCATTAGCAATAAATAATGGATTCACGTTCAGCACTACACACTACAAAACACCAAGTTATTTATCTCTTACTCAGTAATAATTATGCTAATAGTCATCATATTAGCCGCTGCGACAGGGTTTGACATTTGAAAGCACAAGGGTATGCAATTGATTAGTTGCGCTTGCGCTCTCTTAACACCCTCATGACATGCTGGTACTAGCAAACCAATCTGTTCTGGTGTGGTATAGCGTGAGTCTGGTCATGAGTCTGGTTTCTATACCAAGTATAGAAAAGCGAACGCGATTAATTGTTTAAGTAGCAAAGCATATTTCAGCAATAATATTTGTTCGTTTTTATGAAATACAATGATATTCATGCGTGAGACCAACCCTTATGCTAATTTTTTCTTTATTTTGCTTTCATTAATTTTGTGCTTTGTATGTTGTATGTTGTATGTTAATGATCGCAATCTCAACTTTAGTCATGAGTGATGAATTTAAGTGTGTTTGTTAAAACAAAACGTGTCAATTCTGGTTCAATTCTATAACACAGAGGTGGGCAATTTTTATTTGATATTTTACATGTGACCAATTAAGGTTCGTTTTGTGTAGTGATGTAAAGAGTTTTTCTGGTTTAACTTTTTTCACTTGTGGTATTTTTTTTAGTATTCTTGTAAAAGCAAATAAAGGATTGGCTTTGTTTTGGTAATTATCTTAACCTCCAATCTCTCTATGATTACATGTTTGCTTGATGCTCTCTTATCAACACTATTAGGTAGCCTTCAGACATATTTCTTTGTAAATAACCAAATTTATCCATAAATAAATTATTCAAAGCATTACTTAGAGATTTGTTACGCTTCACCATAAACACACACAAAACAACCAAATAATACTGTTGATGATGATGATGATGATGATGATGATGACGATGATTATTATCTTTATTATTATTGTAATGCTAGCGTTTATACGTTTACATTGGCTTAAGGATTTTAGTTTAGCTCAGCTCTCTCTATTCTGCCTTAACGTGACTGCATACTAATGGCTGACTACAGTATGAAAATTTATTCATTTATTGTATTTTTTAGGTAATTTATAATATTTTGTATAAAATGGTGATCGTTTGATTATATGATAATCAATCACTTTGTCTTGTTTGTGCCTGCGTGTTTATGTGTTGCTTAAAGGTATAAACGGATAGCTAAAGCTCTCCCAATTACAAATCGATAAGCATATCGACAATTAGAAGAACAATACGTTCACTTGTAGGAACTATATCCACGTCCTGGCACCCATTGCTAATCTAAGGGGCAAATGCAAGCTACCTCCAACGAACGCCAACAACGCTTACGCAAGTTAGACGTTTAAATACGCCAAGTGCTTGGCATGTTTAACTCTCAGTTGATATAAATAACAAGCTCAAATTGTTCAGATGGGAGTATTTGTATTGTTAGTTAGATAGAAATTTGCGTTTAGAGTAAGTGACATAATTTTAGCTAAATATCTCCAAATTTATACGCGTGAGTATGCCAACAACAGACGGACACACGGACATACATGTCTAAATCGATTTAGTTTTTGATACCAATCAAAAATCTACACACTTCGTAGGGTCTGCTTTCTTCTGGGTGTTACAAACATAATGATAAACTTGGCATACCCCCCTCCTTATGTGGAGGGCATAAAAACTATATACATTTTTTTTACTTTTTCTAAATATACTGTTAAATAATATTTTATGCTTTTTTCATAGGTTTTTGTTATTGCTAAAACATCCTATGACATCATTGTCGTCACCTTAAATGTCAACAATATATTTAATGCGCTGCTTTTTTGCTTGTGCTTTGTATGTGAGCGATTATAAAATGATTGATTTTTGTTATTATTGTTGTTGTTGTTAATAAATTGTACCCTCGAGGGTTATTAAGTAGATGCATGTATGTTGAATGTTTTAATATACTAAACACACAACAAATTGAAAAAGTGAAACGATGTAATTGAGAGATGAAGAAAGTTTCTAAAATTTCATCTTTTTAAATAATTCCATGAAAAAATCTACCAATTTTAATAACTGTTAATACAATCTACAAAGAGAGAAAAGGGTACCTACTCATCCTAATATTTGCTATTATAAATTTTCAGTTTTTTTATTTTCCAAGATCTTTCAATTTTAAGCCTAAATTTTTTTCCTTTGGAATCATAAAAAATCAGCTTAAAATGGTTTTAAATGTTTTAAAAATGATACACTCCCTATTTCCAAGAGAGCATTCTGTTCCAACTGAGGAGAGCACCTTAAACAAAACGTAAAAACATTAAAACATTCAAAGTGAACAATTTTTGCTATTAATGTTAAAAGCAGGCCATTTATAGGGCAGGGCCAGCAAACATTATGTTTTATAACTGCCGCTAAAAATGTTTAAACTTCAAATTTGAAACACAAGTCACGTTCAGGGATACGTTTTTTTTTTTTTTTTCTTTAACACTTTCATAGACTCTTTAAGTATGATTGTTAAACAAGAAGCGTGTAAAACACTTCATTTAACAAAGGGTTGAATAAACGAAGATTATAGGACGAAAGATGGAATCAAAGCTAAATAAACACAATATATATACTCGTATATATATATAAAATAAAAGAAAAAATTTAAAATTTCAAATTAATATTAAACTTAATAGTAGAGTGAATATATGTACTTTGCAAACTTAGAGGCCAAGAGAGAGAGAGAAGTTTACTTCAAAACGAAACAAAACATAAACAAAATTATTACGAAATCTAACACTTTTCATTGTCAAGACTACCAACCAACCACCACCACCACTATACCACACAGAGCAACAAGACTGAATCAACTAAAATAACAATAATAACAACAACAACCATAACCGCAATTACCATAACAGTTATAGTAGCTCTTGTCTTTGTCTAACTAAAACTCAATTTTTTTTTTTGTGTTTACTAGCTACACATCCATCCATGTCCGTTTGTCTGTCTCAATAAAATAAAACTCTAAAGCGATAGTTTTAAAATTCCCATAAAGATTCTTTTCCTAAACACATGTGCAATGTAAACAGCTTACATAGCACATGCTTATTCTTCTTTCTCTTCTTCTTCTTCGTCTTCTTCTATTTTTAACTTATACTCGTATGCCGGTGTGTACGTACAAAAATTTCTGCTTATGAGTTAAGTAACAAGAAAACTGAATAACAGTGAAAACTGATAAATGCACATAAACAACAACAACAACAACAACAACAACAACATATTGTGTTGATGAGAATAAATTTTATTACCACACAAATCTACAGTTAGTGGTTTCGTTATTATTGTTGTTGTTGTTATCGTTAGTATTTGAAAAAAACAGGTAAAAAACTGTTAACTTTGGCCAATCTTAAGTATCCTACATCTACGTCTATATATAATTAGAGGGCGTGGCAAGTATTTGAATATGCCCTCTGGTGTATGAATTCCAAGAAGAAGTCCAACTTTGTGTAAAGTAGGAATTGTTATAAATTGTGTGCATGGCACTTGACCAATTTCCCCCAATTTCATTAAAAATCATCCCACATACAGAAAGTACAAATTTCAGCTCAATATTATAAAATTTGATAGATTATCAGTAATCCAATAACAACAGACACACAGCCACACAGACGCATATAACTCACATTGAGAAGCTCATCAACAACACAAGCACTTGTTAATTCTACTTTGGGTCCCTTGCGAACGGAACAATCAATTCAGTACATGCCACATTTTATGTGTTTTTCCTCTTTATCCGTTTCTTCATAAACATTTCAAGAATACTGGAACCCAGTACAGCAGTTCATGTGTAAAATAATAAAAATGTTTTGAAGGAATAAAGCTTAAGGTGGCTCAAATGAACTGAAGCTAAAGCTGTATGAAGGAAATAGTTTGTTGCTGTAAATGTGTTGGTCTGCAAAAAAGAATTCACTTAATTGAGATCAGATTTCTTTCAGTTAAATAAACAAATAAAGAGATTTTTTCTGTTAAGAGCAAAAGCAAAAGTTGGGAAATATTTGGAAAATCGTACATAAAGCCGTTTAATGATGAAAGTATAAAAAACAGTAACATTCGTAATTAATTACCGAAACCACATTAAAGAAGTGCTGCCCATTTCAACACAATTTTCTGTATTCAAACGAATATATGAACTGTTGGCTTCTAAAGGCAACAATACTTCCTCCATTCAACAGCGCAAGTTTAACTTGCTTTTAAGCTGCTATCGGGGGTAAGCAGTTTCTGTGCTAATATTTCGAACATTTTTTTAAACTCAAACATCAATCTTCGAATACAATTGACTCACTTGATCAGATTTTGTGATAAAATATAAAACATCTGTACAAGTATTCAATGCAAATATTTCATGAAATTATATTTTGAATCATTTGTGTTGTTGGTGTGTCACACCTTTAACACTTTATCAAATTGTGCCGTTTACTTTTTTTTCGTTTTATTTTTATTTCTCTAAGAAAAAAAAATGACTTCATGCGAGTATGACTGACGTCGATGATAAATATTATTAGTTATATTTATAGCATGCATTTTTTATTCTACAATACACGCATGAAGTGTAAAACAATTACGTTTATTTGCTGTTCTAAATTATTACACTCACTTAGGTTTTTTATGAGTCAACTTAAATGGTTACCTGTTCGAAGTAAGACAAAGTTCGTGCGATAATATTATTTTTAGTCAAAGTCTAGCAGCAAGGAAAGTACATATAAAACATATTCATTAAATTATTGATTAGGATCATATAATGTTACAGAGCCCAACATTTCATTTATCAACTTTTATTTGAGAGTATATTAAGATGAGTGCTACAAGTCATAGAACCATCATAAGGGCACTTCAAACAAGTGAAAATGTTGTAGTCGGTCGAACTGGACCATTTAATACCCTATATCACTCACTTCCACAAATTGTGCTGCAATTAGTTTATTTGTGTCAGTAAACGCGAAGCATTGCCCTACAAGTTACTTGATGAAATATCCTATATATGAATAGTTGTTTAAAAAATGGTCCGATCGGAGCCAAATATGAAGAAAATTAATCGTTCTTTATCAATTTTTGTCAGAAAAAATTAGAAATTAGAAAATAAGGAAGGACAGACGGACATAGTTAAACCGATCATTATTAGTAACAAATATTCACATAAACTTAATATACCTTTCTGACACAACTGCTGCAGGGTATATATATATGATACACTTTCATTCGTAAGGATCCAGACATATGTATAACAACACTTTAGTCATCACAAGAAGCATAAGACAGCACGTTACAATATTGGACGTAGGCATGCTTTTTACGAGTAATTTTAAACCTAAAGTATCCGCGAAGAACTGCAAGAACTGCAACCAAAAGAAAACACTAGTACACTTATAAGAGGAGGTCTAGAGTGGTATAGAGTAGCAAGCAGATAACAAAGATATTAAGTTATAAAAAGAACGCTTATGTTATGAGACAACATCAGACACAGTACCTACCATTTAGGAGATATTCTCCTAAGACGAAGTCAGTTCATGAAAACCCTACACAAACAAAACTTTTTTGGAAGTATCAGGGAGGAGTAGTAGTACCATCGGAGTTATATAATTTGGTCAATGGACACAAAAATTTAATTAATTAAATTTAATATTTTCGCGAATAATTATGGAGAAAAACATTTTAAAAATTTAATAACATTAAAAAAGATATTAGATTTTTAAAAAAGTAAAATTTAAATGATTTTATTGTAAAGTGTATTTTTTTTTAATTGATGACAAAATAAAATGAAAAGAATTTATAATAAAGTTATTTTCTAGTTACATACACCTTCCTAAACTTTATATACATTGAAAAAAGAAAAACAAAATACTTGAACAAGGCACGTGAATGTTGTAAAGTCAAGACGTGATGTGATGTGATGTCATGAGTAGACAAAAACGAAGAAGCTACACCAGTTAAAAGGTGTTCATTGTAAATAAAATCTCAACAGCGGAGCAACAAGAAAAGGAGGTTAAATGAGGCAATAGCATTAAAAATAATGCCTTCATCTAATAAAATAATAATAATAACAAGAACAAGATGCAGGAATTTAACGAAATGTGTGTGCAATTATTTTTATTAAATAGCACCGACAATAGTAACAGCAAGAACAACAACAACAATATTAGACAAGAATAAACTAGAATGTGATGTCATATCAACAGCAGCAACAACAACTAAATTGAGTAAAGCAATACCACTCATTCACGCGCCCTCTCTTCACATATTCTCGTGCACTCGTATGCGAATAAATAAAAAAATAATTATAATCATTTTAAATTAGCTTAAAAAATAAAAATTTAAATTTAAACAACAATGTATTAAAAATATTTGTTATTGCACATTCCATATATAAAATATTGCACAAAAGGAAATCAAGACCCGGGCATTGCATCTGGAAGTCATGTGTTGAACATTTCATAAATGTAAATTATTATGTTTATAATTTTAAATGCAAGTACAAAAAAATCTAAATTCTTTTTATGCGTGATTCATGAAAAACATTACTCTCAGAAGTATATTATAACAAACATTATTTGGTGAAGAGATGACCGTTTTACAACAGCCGCAAAAATACAATTGCAATGTAATTGTCTGGACGGACAGACATATTTCTTATATGAGACTCTTAAAACCTATAAACATTTATTAAAATGATTTAATATTTATGTAAAATATTAATAAACAACAACAATAAATATTTTAATAAAAAATACTTAGTAATGACGTAAAAAGGCTGTTAAAGGCTTAGGCAGCTTGTACCTTTTTTGTGACTGCGACAGACTTTTGACGATTTTGGGTGCGGCACTTAAACGATTTCTACGCAAAATATACTTTTTTGAAATAATAATTTTTTTTCTTTCTTTTTAAATTAATAGCAGGATCTAATTCGTTTATTCCTTAACGTTTAGTTTCTTTTACTATCAATGCAATCACATCTGTTGCACTCATTTCAATGCACAGTTAAGTACGCATGCACTTGACGTATGTGTGTGTGTTTGTGAAAGTAACACCTCACTTAAAAGGAAGATGTACAATATTGTATTAAATTTTCATGTGTCATGGTTACATCTTAATCAAGACTGACAGACTGATTTTGTTGTACAAAATTTTTGTTTTATTGCCCGGTTACAGGCATGAAAACACAAATCTTGACATGCATGATGACACGCTTGTAGTAAAAAAAACACGCACGCACACATGTACATCACACAGATTCTCACATCAAATGCTTAGCATTACAAGGACAATTTATTAAAACATAATTTCTTGTTGCGCGTGTTTCGTTTCTCGGTTTGTTTTTATACCCTCCACAGAGGTGGATGGTATACTACATTCCGTGATTGCGTTTGCAATTTTCAAAAGGGGGCGCTAAATTTTTCAAATTCTTGATTCGATCGTATGGCAATATTACCATCGGAAAAATTGAAATATTGAGTTAAAGGTTCTTGCAGACGTTTTAAGTAATGCACGCAGATTTCTACGCAAGTTGAGTAAAATCGGGTAAGTGCCACGTCCATTATAGGCAAAAAATATTTAACAGCTATTAAAAAAAAGCTAATCAGTGCACAAATGTATCGATGTGTAAAAAAATTGGACACGGTCGGTTAACACAGCCTCTATTCAGGGTAGCACATACGATCGCTGTGAAGTATGCAAGAGTATACATGAGTTGGCCTAATTCAGATAAAGTTTTTTTGCTCATTGTTTCCCCAGATGCCTACTAAATGCATGCACATATGTATTATAAATGTAGGTGTTTGTGTATGTGCTTATTATTATCTCTGTATCATTTGTGGAACAGAAATTGCCATAAATTAGTTTGCACTTGCTCTGCAGACCCAAATATTTTCTTAAATGTAATCAACAAGAAACAAAGAAATATAAAAAAAAAAATTTTTAATAATAAAAATAAAAACACAACGAAAGTAAAGCAGAGCAAAACAATAAACGAATGGTACATAAAAGAGGTTAAACAAGTGTTCTGCACTCTCTGATTTGATAGGAGAGCTTATCAAAGAGTCATCGGTTGTCTAACTTGCCCCATGCGTTACTTGTTTTTGTTTTTGTTTTTTTCTATTCATAATATTCTACAATTGTAGTTTTGGTTGTGTGTTTGCTTATTTGTTTATCTTTTCAACATATTACACCTACACTTGATCTAGTTGCGTTCATTCATTTACTTTGCGAACAAACAATAAACAGATCGTCTGCAATCGTACAAATAATTTACAGCAAAATAATTTATGCCGAATCACAGCTTGTGTCTTTATTATTGTTGTTGTTTTTCTCTTTTTTTCTTACAAACAACAACACATTACAGATTTTCTCATATTGTTTCAATACCAACACCCAATAACTTTGAAGATAAAACTACCGTAGTGAAGGGTGGGGGGTAGGGTATTAAATGTTTATTTGTTTCCCTCAACAATTAGTCAAGAAACAAAACAATTTAGTAGCAATATTTATGTATGATAAATAAAGAAACCACAAAAAGAGTATTAAAAATAATTAATAAAAATCTGGATATTTGTAAATCAACAAAAAAATTTAGGCCACTAAGCTAAAAAATAAATAAATAAACCATAAATTATGTTTATGTTGTGTGATTTATTAAAATTTCAATGAAAAAATGTATCCATTCATGCCTACCGAGAGCCCATTTCTAAAACTTAATTTAAATCATATTCTTACATATTTTTCTTACTCATTGCAAATAACCTTCAAATAAACAACAACAATCCATTTAAACGAAGTCATTTTCATAATATTTGAAACTAATAATTTACTTGTCATTTAACATCAAATTATACGATTAGTGTAATAATAATATTATGCAGGTAATTGACTGAAACAAATACAAACTTAAGTATAAAATGCCGACATCAACCCAACACCTACACACGACTTACAGCACTTGTATGGAGAGGGCTGCCGAGATAGACGAGATATTTATTCATCTCTATACACACATGCATGCGTTCGTGTAAACGTGATGCAACTGTATTTGAAGTCAACTTGAAAGATTTGTAACAATAAGCTCATTCATTCATTGAATTGAGAAACGTGCCCGCTCGCTTTAAGTGATTGAAATAATGAATTAATTACATTTCCTTTCGGTCATCTACACATTTTTTTACATGCCACACACGACTTCATTCTAAATTCATATGGATTTGAAAAATCAATTGTAGTTAAACTTATTCATTAGTTGATCATATCGTGTCATTTAAGAATAAATAAATAAATAATGAACAAACGTGAGATTGGCTATCAAGATTTATACAAATGTACATTCTCCATGTTACATATAAAGATATTTGGTAACTAGGAAATGACTGTAAGATATGATTCGGAGGAGACACGGTTACAAGTGATGCATATTGCCCTTGAGGTGGACGAAAGAATACTCACTTTGTTAAAGCATTGGTTGACCACGCCTTTGTTTTAGTAATAAGTATTAATCATTTTATTACATTTTACATATCTACGACTTACTATTGTACGCACCGGGGTAATTTTGTAAGTAAGTCCGTAAGTCCGTCAATTGAAAAAGGGGTCTAGGAGCCAAAATATACCTCCAATCGGTGCAAAACTTGGTACACATTGACTTAAGGTGAAAAGGTATCAAGTTTTATCTCGGTTGAGTCAAACACACGCAAATTTGCCACAAAATTTTTATTCATTCTTATTTCAATAGAAAAAGAAAAAATAAAAGTAGAAGAAGCATAACATCTATCATCTTGACAGTAAAACACTACAATCGGGAAGCAAAGATTATTGATTAGCTTAGCGCCAGTGTATAGATTCGCATAGGAGTGCCCAGTAATGTTTGCAAACACCTACAAAGTTTACGAGACGTGATTTATTTTAGCTGAAAGTACAAAGCAAACCCGATAATCTTTGACATAATTCTCGAAAATTACACACAAAACTAACACAAACGTAAGACAAGTCACAAGTAATTCATAGACATGATGTTGGAATTTTTACGACACCAATAAAAGTAAATTGATGAATATATTATAATTATGTACGTATATTGTGTCTGTCCCTCTGTCTTGGTTTCTTTTTTGTTTTTGTTGTTGTTGTTGTTGTCTGTAATGAAAATCTTTAATTTCCGCTGTCGCATTGATGAACAAATAACGAAAACAACAATAAATACAATAACAACAACATAACGAGCACAGCTTTTAAAAAACATTAGGTCACTAGTACAATTTTTTTTTTTTTTTATTTCACTACGAAATCATGTATAATGTGATACCACAACATATCGCCTCATAAGAGTATACGTACTGATTACGTAAGTATTAATTTATTATCTACTTATATATATATATATATATATATAACGAAAAATACAACAACAACTGCTCCAATAGAACAAATCTGAACAATTATGATTTCTTTTCTAGACACAGGAAATGGGAGCTAGGGGAAGATTTTTACAAAATGTGTTCACAGAGTTGGGCCACAATTTGCTTTTAGAACAGCTGAAATTCTTCTCGGAATAGATTCGTAGAGTATTTGAATAGTTCTTCTGTCACTTTTGCTGAAATTTTATGTTGTCTGGCCACAATTCCTTTTAGTCGTCACCGGTCTCTATCAGTTAACTTTGACTTTCGCCCACTATTCCTCTGCACCGATAATGTTTTGTCAAGTTTTTTCGCTCGTGAAATGTTAAAAAATACAAATGTTACAGAAATTAAATATGGGACGATGTTTTGCATCAAAAAATCATGAAAAAAATCTGTTCCCTAGCCACTCAGCTTACAACCATCAGTTCAGTTAATAAGCTAAAGAGTAGCAATTTGTCTAGAGGCACCTGGGACATATAAGTTGAAGAGTAAAACGCTGAAATTTATTTTTAAATTAAACTTTTACTGAAATTAAATGTTGCGATGTTATTAAAAATCGAAAAGAAAAAACTCTCATTGTTAATTTTTTTTTATTTCTTAAAAAGTAACCCAAAGTATTCGTTGCAGTAATGGCATTATAAATTGCATTTTGATTTTTCAAAATGTAAGTGCTGGTCGTCGCGGTGGTATGCAGACAACATTATAATAAAGCGTACAACGTGACATTAATGTGAAATTTGTCTTATCAACAGAGACAGGTGTAAACTAAAAAAGCAAAAAACAAAAACTGGAAAAATTGGCGCGAAAATATGCATGAAGCGTCGCAACTTTTTATCATTATACTTATGGAAAATATTGAAGAGTCAAAAAATCATTTCATTCCTTTAACCCAATTTTTACACTCTCAATACCTACCAAACATTGCACTAAAACTCCAATTAGCTTTAAGATTTGTACCAATTATGGGCGTAGCTCTCCATCTATTTCGCCGTTTTAAATAAAAACCAACTCATGAATCTTATCAAAGAACAACAAATGATCAGATCCCCGGACGGATATGGCTGAATCTATTCAGATTGTGTTTGCTAATGAAGAATTTATTTATATTTTGTAGAGCATTCGTCGTGTTATTTTAGGTGTAGCAAACGGAATAACGAAGGAGGAGAGTATAAAAATCATTTTTGTCTTGACTGTTTTTCATTATCTTCCATAAATTACAATTTTCTTCTACAACCGAAAACTTACAAGAAGAACAAAACAAAGAGAGAAAAAATTAAAAAACAACGAAAAGGTCCAACAATAAAAACTTCCTATTACACCATAAAGATGTTCAACAATAATGATGATAATAACATGAAATCTTTTACAAGTTTTTTTTTAAATATGTCGAACAACACCACTCACAGGCAACTAACAACTCTGACAACAGACATCATCATTTAACGCTATTAAAATTGAGATTTTGATACCAGATTTACTCGGCATTATAACTTTGTCATAAAAGAAGCTTCTTCCTGCTCTTGTCGCCATAAAGACTGAAGCTCCACCGAAAGAGTAGACAGAGAAAATTGCGGTTAAATGTTGTGTTAAAGCGTTAACAAGTAAACAAAGTAAATGTGGCTTAAGCCAAATCTTAAGTACCTTCTAAATTTATATAAAAACAGTGGGCGTGGCAGATATATGTTTATACCTTCTAAAAGTGTACGTTATACGTATAAACTTGCAAGTTGAGTTTTATGCTGAGTTACGTTGGTTTTTTGTAAATTATGGGCGTGTGTGGCATATTGATAGTTGGAAGAATTATAAATATATATAGCAAATTTCAACTTTATAGCTCAACTTTTGGGGCAGATAAATAGATTTTTTTCGATTGTGGGCGTGGCTTTTACTTGATTTTACTCAAATTTAATAGCGGTTTAAACTATTACAAAATATGTACAAAATTTGAGCTTAATATCTCAAAATTGACGACCGTGAGAATGCCAAAAAAAAGAGACACCCGGACACTCTCAGTTTTTGAAAAATTTATATACTTTGTAAGGTCTCTGATGCCTTTTTCTGAGTATTGCAAATGGTATGACAAACTTAGTATATATTTATAAAGGGTATAAAAAAAAGAACGCTGTGTGTGCACAGCACGTGTATATACGTGTTGCTGTCAATGGTTATTCAAGGCACACATGCAAGCCCACCATCAACTCAATCATGTAACTGTTATCTCTCTATTTTGTGTTTTTATTTTCTCTTCTCTTCATCAAAAAAAAAAAAAAAAGAACTATGTTGTGTGCAGTAGCGTACATTAACACAGTTACTGCAGTTACTACTGTGCTAAGTGTAAACGATGTAATGATCGTTTGTGTGTTTTATGAGAAATTGCTAAAACGTGCTTTGCATTCGTTACAGGCGACGAAAAAGGGGAACTTCTGTGGAAAACTGTGATTTCTTTTTCATGTTGTTGTTTTTGCTTTGCTTTATTGCATTCTTGCTTTCATCATCAACACTGTCTAGAAGTTTGTGTGTCATGGAAATCCCCTTTACACTTTGTGACTTCGTAATTTTTACTCAAGTTTGTAAAGATAGACCTACACACTAACGCATAGCAGAGGTCGCTAGGGTAGAGAGGGGGCCAACCATTTTCCTTTTGTTTCATTTTGACCCCACTAGAAACGAAAATACTTAACTAATCATTTCGCCAATTGTTGTAAATATATGTGATGTGTATGTTTGCATTTAGGTGCATGTGAAAGGTCACAATGCCACAATTTGTAAATACTTTGTTGAACATAAACAACCGGCAAAAATAACTTTTGACAGATATCATACCAAGCTCTCAACATCGACATGATAGCCATCTGTTTAGGCTGCACGTAAATCTTTGTTCATATTATAAGCGTTATAATAACGTTACAATGAAAACAATAACAACAACAATTTCCTTGCAATAATGAACCATAAGACTATCGAAATACCATTTCACAACAATTAGTAACAAAGCTACAAAAAGTTAAAATCAAAACAACACATATAAGTCAAAATCTAAGTTTCCACTGTCATTTCTTATTCCATTTTTTATGTATAAAACCATCAACATCAAGTCAATTATATGTACACTCCCGACTAAAAGGTTAGTCAGAGTCTTTAGACTAATGACGAGATCACGACAATCATTCACAAAACAAATACTATTAATCCCAAACCCAAACATAATAAACAAAACAAGTTCATTTAGAGTGCACGAAAAGTAAAAATGTATATAAACCGGTACCAACCTATCACTGAAACTTGGAAACAATGAAAGTATTCAAACCGAATAGGAAAAGTTTATAACAAGTAAAAATAACACAAATAATTTAGGTGTCAGTGTCGGCCTTAAACATACCATAAGCTACAGGTGGTTAACCATAAACACATAAACACATTTATACAAACGCTTGCAAGAGATGAGAGAAAACAATACATGGTTTTATAGATGTGGGAGAAGAGAAGACGTTCTTGACTAGCATAAAAATATGAATTGATCAAGACATGTCCGTCCGTGTGCACACCTGTGTTCAGGGGTACATGAGGAGTTCTTCTGAATATTTCAAATGAAACAATTAACTTAGAATACCTCCAATCTTATGTGTAGGGTATAAAAATGGTATTTAATTAACATTTTTGCCTAAATATAATTTTTGGCCACTTTGACGTATGAGTGTTTTTGAATTACAAAATAATATATTTTTTGGCAATCAATTGCACTCTAATGGGCTTTAATGTTATTTTAGATAAATGAACAAAAATAAATTATAATTGCTGTTGATAAGAGAAAGAATGGCGGTGTTTTGGCGGCATGCGAAATTTTTGGTTTAGAAACATTGAAAAGATGAAGGTTGCCGTACAAAGGCAAAAAGTTTTGAAAAACTAAAGAAAAGTTTATCTGACATGTGCTGCGTGGCAACACACAAACAAAAGTATAAATATTTTTATAAGTGTAAATATTGAAATGTTGTCATTGTCTTTTTGTAGCGAATGCTTTCGTTTTTCTCGCTTAAAAATTCCGTTACCCTTTCTAATACCTCAAGAAATGGTTCAATTTTTAAAATGGAAGTACACTAAGTCAAGAGGAGTCGTCAAAGTTCCAAAAAGTAATCCCTCCATGTCTTTACCAATCAACCAACATTTTTTCTTTCTTTGAATGAATAATTAGTGCATTCATTAGTGTGCCAAAAATACGCGGCCCAAGACATGCTCATCATTTATAAATAACGTTTCTTAGTACCGAATATGAGCGTTAAGGTGAATAATTTTTAATAATAGAGGAAGCTTTTAAACACACGGTACACTCAAATAATATATATAATAATATAATAATTAGGCCTTTGCTGACCTTCTTGTTCATGCAAAGTGATTAATTCCCACTTAACTAAATAAAAAAATGTAGACATTTAATGTCATCTAAACAACTCGTACTTGTGTTTCAATATTTAACCTAATTAACTCTGCATTGAACGGAATAGTAATAAGTAATGATTCTTGTTTCTTTGCGTCATTTATAATTCTAATAAAAAAATATTGATCGATAAGCCTCAGCAGCCGCTAACTGGCGGTATTCGTTTGGCACTTTTGAGACCATTACAAAGCAATGACTGATAAGTGTTATACATTGAACGTAATGTAAAATACTCAATGAAGCTATGTTGTTGTTTTTGTAGTCGCTTGTGGATTTCATTGTGTACTATTAATAATAAATTGTTTCACCTCATTGCAATTGTATGAATAGAATAACTGTTATTGCATTTCACTAGTAATTGAGTTGAGCTGAGAGTCTTTCTTCTTTTTATGGGTTATTTACTCTCTTTATATGATTCAAACGTACAATCATTGCATTTGAAATTGAATTTTAAAATCTGCACACAATGCTAACACATTGTTTACGAATTTTTGTCACCAATTACTAAAGAAAAAGGAAAAGTCAAAAGAAAGGCGTCGTTGAAATGAGAAAGTATGAGAAATTTTTACATGAAAGTAAAATTTAAAAATTTATAAAAAAGTAATATATGTAGTAATGCATTTGGAGAGTATAACGTATGAGAAGCGATGGATTAACAGGAATATCTCAAAAAATGCGACCTGTAGCTGAAGCACAAATTTACCTGGACAGACAAATGGACATGGTTAAATCGATTAAAATTTTGATTCTGAATCAATTAGCATAATTGAAGGTGGGTGTGGCATTTGCCCTTTGTGGTGTACGGTATTATACTCCCTATATTAAGTGAGGGGGAAATAGAAAAAGCTCAGCCTTCTTGGTTAAAATAATCCCTTATCATACCAAACATACATCTGTAGAATACATAAAGTTCTGATTAACAGTGTTTCGCGTATGAGTTCTTAGCTTTAGCTAAGACCACAACCGTGGTGAATTTTTTCTCTATCGTAAAAGTCACGTAGCTGAAAGCTTTCTTTGTAATCATGTTAAGTAAATAAGGGGAAAATGAAACTAATACTAAATTAATAATGAAAATATTTGACTTGACTCGATGTTTATATAAACAATAAAACGATTTAACATTTGCTCATTTTAGGAAATAAGCAGTGACCTGATATTTGATGACACCCCCGAAAGTGTTGCCACCAATGTCAATGCGGTCAATGTTAAGCCACGTAACAGTCGTGATCTTAATGAACAGGATCTAATAGAGGACGAACTGCAACCGGTCGATGCTGCCAACAATGACGAAGATACTGAAGGCAGTTGGTTAATACAAAGTGTTAAACGTGTCCGCCGTGAACTGGGCCGTATCTTTGGCAAAGAAAAAAAGGCCGCTGATGCTAATGCACGTTCAAAAAAGTCGCACAAAAGACGTAGTCAAGCAAAGGATGCGGAAAGTAAAAAAGCAGAACATAGAGAACAAACTCAGCCCAAGAAGAGAAAGCACCTTAAAAGAGCCAACGGTGCTGGCGCTGGTGATTTGAAAGTGAAAAAAAGTAAAGCTGTGCTTCATGCTGCCAGCAAACATCAAAAACGTCAGTCTCAGGATGAAGAGTTTGAGGGTTCTGGCGAAGATGGTGAGGACTACGACACGGACCAATGTAAGTCATATTCTAGATTGTTAAACACTTTAGAAGAAAAGCATAAAAATGTATATTCAGGGCAAACTCTGTTCACCATTAATGAACCGTGGCGAGATGAATACCGTGAGGGTTCTAACAACGAGGAATTAAGGCAACTACGCTCACAGGTGGAAACAGCATTTACTGAAGTTCTCTCCAACGAATACGGAGACGACTTTGATAATACCAAAGTGACATTTATAAGAGTCAAGTAAGTTTGCTGCAATTGAGACATATTTCCTTAATGAAATGTACGATTTGTTTTCCTTTTTTTAGACCTACATCCGATACTTATAAAATACATTGTATTGTCCAACTTGAATTACCGGAAAAGATGAGTGATTTTGGTGACAAAATGCGCGACATGATCAATCGCTATAAGCGCTTAGGAGAAAACCTAATAGCAGATGTCGATGACGACTTTTACTTCCGACGCGTCAGACGTAAGTTTTGTAAAAAAAACTCTGTAGTGGAACACTTTCTTTAAATTAAACTGTATTTTGGAAAATTTCTTTTTTTATCTACCAAGAGCTTCTTAGTAAATTGTGTGGCTAACAAAAACTAGTAAATTTTAGAATTTCTAAATTTCAAATTCTTTCATTTTGCTTTCAATACTTTTCCGCAGTAAAATTTTTAGCTTGTTTTTATGCGAAAAGTCACAATTTGGGCTCTTTGCTCAAATCTACAATACATTTACTGTCCTAAAGCCATCTTCATTAATACATACAAACTCATTGCTTTGCATTAGATCTCAATGATCATCAATACGTTGATCATGTTACACCTGGTGAGTCTGATCATTATGGTGAAAATGGTGATAGTGAATCATATCATTTCGATTACGATTGCGATAAAAATCCGAATGGTATATTTGTGTGTCGCAATGGTCAAAAAATTTCGTGTTTGGATCGTTGCAATAATCGAATCGATTGTGACGATGAAAGTGATGAGGAGAGAGAGTTATGTTATCATATAAACGAAGAGGAGAGCGAAGAAGAGGAAGAGCGTACAGAAGAGATTGAAATACACGGTCAGGAAGATTACGATAAGAAACGGGTTTGGTATGAAAATCAAGAGTCACCCCGACAATATCCGAGCTATCACTCTGAAAATGATACACGTACGGAAGATGATAGATATCCCGATGAGGAAAGGCATTCAGATCACGAAGAACGCTATCCTGAAGAAGATAGACATTCGGATTATGAAAGACAACATCCCGATAGATATCCGAGTCCTGAGAGATACCCAGACCATGATTCGCGTTATCCTGATAGATATCCGGATAATGAAAGACATCAGCCTGAAGATGATAGACATCCAGGAGATGATGTTGACAGGGATTCGGATCGGCGAGCACAGGATCAATATCCACATCATGAAAGAGGTCACTCCGAGAGTGATACACATCCACCATATGAAGATCGTCATCGAGAAGATGATAGACATGGCGAGGGACATTACCCGGAAGGCGATCGTTACCCAGATCCAGAAACTAGACACCCAGAAGACAATAGTCGTCATGAATATGAAACTCGCCAACCCGAGGATAATCAATATCCTGACCATGGATCGCGTCATACCGATGAAAATAGAGATTATCGTTATCCTTATGGTTCACATACGAGAAGCGAAGAAGAACATCAACACGCCAACGATTATGATTGTTTAGCAAATCCCAATGGAGAATTCTTATGTCAAGATGGCACCGTATTACCCTGTTATTTACGTTGCGATGGTCATGCCGATTGTCGAGATTATTCAGATGAAATACCCGAAGAATGTCATCGTTCAGGTATAAAAAGGTGTCTTAAATAACAACTAAATGAAACATAACCAACCATTCGTAATACAAAAACGATTCCTTTTCAAGTTTTCTTGTCTAACGTGCATTACACCGTTGCTCATCAAAACATATCAATTTATAAATTTGTTCGTATTGTACTAATTGTTCACTTTCTGTAGATTATTTGAGCTACTAATTATACATTTCTCCCATTTGAATACTAACCCTAAAGAAAAAACTTTATGTGTTGTTCTGAAATATTTTAAAGACACAAGAAAGACTCAAGGAAAGAACAAGAGGGGTTAACAAGAAACTATATCAAAGAGGAACAAAATATTTGTACATTACAAATTTTTTATGGAAAAATTGATAAGAATTCAAGGACAAAACTGTTGTAGGAAAGAAGGCTCTAGAAACTAACTAAGGGAATCGAAAGTCTTAACGACTGAACGTCTCAACTGTAAAGGACTATATTATTACAATAAATTTGAAAATCGTGGGATCCCGCGTAAGAATGAATAAAACTCTCGAGTAAGATCGGGGGCTTTCTCTTAAGCACCAATTTAAAGAAAAAAAAAACCATAACACTTGCCCTCTACCTCACTCTAACACTAATCTTACGCAATAACAGTTACACAAAGTTTGCACATCATATATATGTATAAATGTAACATCACTAACATTGAAAATCAAAGGTTTCCAGGTCTCTAGACTAAGATCTTTTATTTTCCATCATGGTTTTTGTCTAGTTGGGTTGTATTAATTATTCGCATTAATAAAAATTTGTGAAAGTGTTTGGCTGCTTCAAAAAGAATCAGGTTTTTGTGTGGTGTTGTTATTTTTCACTCTCCCCTCCATAAGGCCCTTAACTTACACAGAAACAAATTTCATTTATATTTAAATTAATTTAAAAAACTTCCCTTAACAGAATCGCACAGCGAGGAAATAACGGGGCATGGTGGTGAGCCAAAAGAAGATGATATATCTCACGTTATAGATTTGAACTCGATAGAGGGTTCTGGTTCAGATGCTGGTCCACGCTACGAATCCATCACGGAAACAAGTCGTATTTATACACAGGAGCCAGGCTGTCGCGGTGATGCCACATACACTTGTCGTCACAGCGGTTGGAGGATATGTGATGAGCATGTTTGTGATGGTTACGAACAATGTCCGGATGGAGAGGATGAAGAAAATTGTGGTTCCACAGAAGACAGTGACTCTTACGATAAGGGTATAAGAAAATTTTCTCAATGTCTCAGTATTTGTATGTTTTCCTGTGGCGTACAAAGTGTGTCTTTGCTTTTCCCCCTTCCTTGCGCTTTCATCATTCCGCTACATTTGTACGTTGTGTCCTTTATTTGTGGCTCGCTTTTTTATTCATGGCTTCATATTGTGCTGTTACGCTCCATTATCCATTTTTATAAATCAGTGTTATACGAAGTAGAGCGAGTGTTGATGTTAGAAGAAGAAATATATGAAAGGACATGAAAGGATTATAAAATGTACTAGAAGCAAAAATCATTGTCACAAGTTTTGTAGGAAAAGGGAACCTATTTCAAGTTTTTAAATTTAAATTATTATACATTTATATTTTATTATCAATTTATTAAGTTGTAATTCTAAACAGCTCGATCGAGAATCAAAATCTGAATCGATTTAACCATGTCCGTCTGTCCACGTCAATTTTTTGCGCAAGAGGTTGAACTTTTTGAAATATTTTAATAAAATTTGGGTCAAAAACAGAAATTGACTCGAAGCGGAACTTTATTAAGAATGGACCAGATTTAGAACCCTACCGTATATAAGTTTTAAAAGTCCTTATATGGAAAAAAAATCGCAAATCTTCATATATTGTGACAACATATAGTGAAGAATAGTTAATTAACTTTATATTTGGCTGAACCAAATTTGTATCCGATCGGACTATTTTTAGAACCCCTTTCCCATATAATTATATTTCACGAAGTAACTTACGCGGCAGTCTTTACAGATACAACTAAAGTAATTGTAACATAATTTAAGGAGCTAAGTAGGGTATAGTATTAAATGCTCGAGCTTAAGCGAGTATAATATTTTTAAAGAATCATTTTCAGAATCGCTGCAATAATGTCAGTCTGTCTTTCAATTGGAGCTTTATTGTTGTGACCAATAGATAGATTTTCTTTAACCGATTTTGCCCGATTTAAAGAACGAAATCATTTTTTTTACTGTATTTTTAAGTGTAGGATGAAACTTACACCAAGTGTTTGTACTTTTATCATATTATAAAATTAATGCAATATATAAAAATTTTGGTACTAAACATTGTATTTTGTTAAAAGTTTAGTACTGAAATTTGTATAAAATGTTCACTAAAATTTTCTATTTCACATTTAAGATATAATTAACAAACGCACTTGAGTACTAAAATAATAAAAAAGTTTTTTTTTATTGAAAAGCAAATAGCACTTAGTTTAAAGTTGAGATGCAAGTATATAAAATTAGAGATTACTAGAAAATGAACTCTCTCACTCGATCAAATACTGTAACAGCACTCTAAACCCTTAACAAACATTTCAACTGAATTTCTCTCATCATACAAATTATGATGTTAACCATTTAACCCCTTGTGGATCATTTTCGCTTTACATTGCATTATTAAAAGATGTTTCTATTGTTTTTTACGATCACTGAACCCAGTTTGCTCCGATTCGGAATTTAAATGCGATGACCGTTGTTTACCCAGAGAGTATCAATGCAATGGCGTTTCTGAATGTTTAGATCGCAAAGATGAAGAAAACTGCCCTCCTCTACCACCATCAGAAGCAGGTGAGCTTTTTATATCGTTATAATTTTTTTAAAAATATTTTATAATTTATATGATTTCGATTCAAGTTTTGTCTAAGTTGCAAAATACAAACTGGTGCAAGTTTTTAATCTAATGTCTTCTTAACTTTAAATGCAAGTTGCACTTATTTTGAAATGTAGGTGAAATAAATAAACCAAAACAAAAGAAACAAGTAATAAAAGGGCCGATCTAGAATACTACCATTACGTCTAGAATGCGTCGAAAGTCCTTAATAATACGAAAATCTATTTTTATATACCTTATGGTCTGTTTGTAATTAAAGAAAAACCCCATTAATTGTATTGCCTTACACTGCACCTTATGGGCATTATGGGCGAACCCTTGACCGATTTAACCCATTTTTAATTATGAAAACTATTTGTACTGAATTTTCGACTACTACCAGAATCTTAAAATTTACAACAGTAAACGTTCCAACACCCTACACGGTCACACAAATGAACTGGTTTAAATCATCAAAGATTGTTATTTTAATCAAGAATATTTATATTTTGCAAACGGCATAAGACACTCAGTATACCCCCTCTTAGGTGATGCGTATAAAAATATAATTGTTATAATTCATATTTGACCTATTTTGGGTCTTGATTATGGAAAATTTTCAAATAAGTTATTAGTAAGAGCAAAACCCGCTTTTAATTAAATTTTGTTTTCCCTACAATACATTTACACACACACATATGTTAGATTTGCTTATGCACTCACTCCTCCACCCCTTTCGGTTAAAACTAAAAGTGTCAAAACTTTCTAACGAACTGAAAAAAAGATTATTTATCTATTCTGTACAATGTGTCTACTCCCACTTCAAATGGTAAACAAACATATTAAAATTCTGTGAAATTACAAAAACATTGAATAAATGATAACTGTTGTTTTTTTTCCATCTTTCTATTCATTACGGGACTTAAGCAAAATATTCAAATAACAACAATAACAAATTTATGATTTAGTTGTTTTAGTATTTAACTTTTAATACTTAAATTTATCATTTTAAATGTCTGCTGGAAGTTCTTCATTCAATTTTTAAGGCAAATTTTACAAAAATATTGTTAAAATTGTCTAAAAATTGATCAAAAACATTGAAAAATAAATTAATCGTTTTACATTCAATTGACTGAAATTGGCGTCTGGTTCATGTTAATTGTTTTGATATAATATTGTTTTTTTTTTTTTTTTTTTTGCAATCATTAGAAATGTTGACTATGTAATGAATGCAAAAATACATTTCAAGTGCTTTCTTTATTCCCCTTGAACTGAAACTCAGACACTTCACAGTTCCTTGTACACGTTCAGTCAGTCATTCAGTGGTACAGTACTTGGTTTTTGGAAGAACAAATATATTGTATGAACATAAGTAACTTTAAGAGAGTATTAAAAATGAATGAAACACCTAATCATCCTCAAAAAAAAAATTTTTTTTTTAAATTTATTAATCCACAGTGAGCTAGTAGTGCTTTAAAAATCTTCCAAAATATATTTTTTGTTCTATTTCATCAATATATACAAAAGGACGAAGAGACGGACGTCAATTTATTCCAACGCAAGTAAAATGTTTTTCAAAGAATGTCCCGTCTTGTAATTTTTCCAAACAAGAACAATATACTCGTAACACGTGCTTCCAACTTGCTTGAGAGACAACATGAATCAGTGCAACAGCACTTTTTCGCATACATGGTATGTTGCTGTAAACGGCTTGGCAACATGTAGGCAACCAGTTGATATCTTGTAGCGCATTTGCTGTACATAATATATGTATGATTGTTTTATGTTGTTTGTTGTTTATAAAGCAACAACAAAGTATCATCGTGTGGTTCTTTATTAATCGCTTTTATTCGTGGTTAGTTGTAATTGCCGTTGTTGGTATAAAAGTCGTGGTTGCCGTTACAATTGTTGTTGCTGTTGTTATTGGTTTCCTCCTTGCACGTTTGTTTTTGTCAACCTTTTTTTTTTTTTTTCATTGAAAGCCCAGAATTTAAACTCAGTTTAAAAGCGTAAAAAGAGAATTAGCCTCTCAGTTACTCTCTGGGTGTACATGATGTGACACTGTGTGTGTATTATTGTACTTTTGTCAAGTTTTTAGTTTAGATTTTCTGGATCAACCGCCAACGTTGACGCCAAACGTCAACATATCCAACCACCACACTAGCACGCTTTTCTTAATAACATTGTTACAGCTCGCCTGTGCATGTATTTTATGTGAAAATTTTTCATTTATTGTATAAAAATTTTTCGTAACGTAAAAACGAATATTTTCTGTTCAGTTGAATTTCAGACGTTTAAGCGAGCAAAAGCTTTCCAGCCATTCAATGCGGGTGGTGAAAAACTTGAACATAAACAGTTATACATACGCTCAGACATAACATTTTCTATCACTTGGATTAGAAGTACAGAAAAAATCAAAATATAGTTTGAATTCAAATCTCCCAACGAATGCAAAGTGATCGATATTTTCATTTTTAACGGGTAAATAATAAAAAAGAAAATATTTAAAATCCTTTTAAGAAAGAAATGTGGAAAGAATGAGAATTTTTTTTAATTGTCAAAAATTATTAACTAGTGATCTTAAAAATGAAATAATATATTAAAATTAATTATAAAAAACAATAATATTTTTATCCTTGTAATATATGTAAAATTCTTAAATTTCTTTTCTAATTATTTTATAAATTAAATAAAAATTGTAAAAAATTAAAAATAAAAACTTTTATAATTCAGACTTCAATCAATTAATTAACAATAAAAAAATTTAAAAAATATATCACAATAAAGAAAAATTAGCTACAAAATTAAATAAAACAAGTAAAAAAAAGGAATTTTGGTTGAGATCGGAATTGGAACAGCCGCCGCTCCTGCATAAAATCCTGTTCAGGTGTATATATGTTAATATTTAACTTTCTATCAGCTATATTTAATGGAAGAAACCATTCAGGGAATAACTTTTCCGCACTGAAAACACATATGGACGGACGGACGGACGTGATTACATTTTCAATGCTAATTGCAGAATATATATATTTTGCTACGACGCTAACTTTGGGGCGTACGGAAGGTGTTTCATATATACTGAATCAGCATCGAATACAGTGTAGATCGAGATATGTTTTTACGTCCGTCAGTGTGTACGTATGGCTGTGGAAATTATTTTACTGGTCGGTATATATCAATTCTCTACATGGGTGGTATTAACATCGGTCTAAATCCAAAAAAAAAAGAAATTTTAATCAATTAATCATAAAGTGTAGAAAATATATTGACGGCGGATTCTATAAATTGTTTTTTTTTACTTGTAATATTTCTCCTGCTAAAATAATTTGAATTGAATTGAATTGAAAACTAAAATTGTCTTAAAATAAATCTTAAATAGTTTCCAAATTAACAGCAAACTGTGACCAAGGTATCTGTACCTTATTATGTTTTTCGGGAGTGAAAGTAATATGGAACATTCAAGACAGAGTCTGTGCATAAACTAGTGTTTTTGAAAAGAAAAGGGGCGTGTCTGTTATCCGATTCCACTCAGATTTGCGTATTAAATTTTAATAAGTTTTGCTACTGATACTTATATTTTCTTTGAAGAGGGACTTTCTCCTAATTTTAATACGAACAAGGCGGTATTACTAATTAGGTCTGTACTAAATTTCACTAGGTATCTCAATTTTTGCGATCGTGCGCATTTCAACATCAACGAACAGACACATGCACGCACGGACGTACGGACGCACGGAGGTCGCCTTCTTTTGTATTTTGCAAAAGATATGCCAACCTTAATGTTGTACTGTCTCGAATTTTTAAGAAGTATAATAATTGAAGCATTTATTGTTAAGAAATTGGCACTTTATTCCGAATACATTTTTGCCCTTTCATGTTTTTTTTATTTTTTTTTTAAATGATTTTTAAAATGTTGTAATTTTAAATTTATAAACTGTGCATTGAATGGGGGGAAAAAAAATTTGAATTCCATCGTTTTCATAAAGTAGGAAACATTCAAAATCAACTTCAGAAACCTTACGCGTTAACCGCAAAAGAGTCATAAACTGATTACAATAAGTGTAAAAAGCGTAAAAATCTGTGTAAGCGTATGTGTGTGTAAAGGTAACTCCACTCACATGCCGTGCTAAGTAAAGAAAGTACTCTTGTGCCGTCGTCTTGTGTGTTTGTACTGTACATACACACACCTATACCGCTGCATTTAACATAAATCTTCTTCAACATTATGGAAGAAATAAATAAATTTCAAGCAAGCATGAAATACAAACCTAAGCACATAATGACTAACGATTGATAGTTGAACGACTGTTAACATAACAATACAACAATACAAAACAAAGGCAAAGGCAACAGCAACAACTCAACATTCACTCAGTTATCGCAAACACACTTATTTTGTTTTTATCATAATTTTCGAATTTGTCAAAAACCAAAAAACAACACACTTGACAATATTGCCAGCATATCATGGAATTTCTGCTGTGCTGCAGAATTCATATTGATCGTGAAATTGTTGAAGATTCTTTTCTAAGTATTTATAATATATGTGCACGTGCATGTGTGTGTATGCGACTCACAAATATTTCTTTAAGTGTGTCAATTTTTTCCCGGAATTCTTTGTTAATAGGAGTACCCTGAAGTTACAATCTGTACGTCCGTCCCTCTGCTTATATACCCATCCCTCCATTTATCATTCAATACATTGCACACATTTCGATTTAATGCTTAATATGCTAAATTATTCACAGCAATAACACAAAACAGATATTTGTGTAATTTACTCCCCCAGCCTGTACATAAGTAAGATTTCTATAATATTTCTTCTCATTAGATGAAGGGTATACTAAGTTTGTCATTCTATTTTCAACCTCCATTAAAGACATTCTCGATCTACGCTTTTGAATTTTTAATTTTCAATCATTTTTGATAACTTTTGAACGATTTTGAGCGATACTTTATTATACAACAAGTGAAAATGTTAAAGTCGTTCAAACCCGACCATTTAATGTCCTGCACCAATTATTGTAGTTCCACAAATTATGCTTCAATTGGTTCAGTTTCGTCAGTAAACGAGAGGCATTGCCAAATAAGTCAATGAGTAAGGGAGGGGTTCTAAAAATAGTTCGACTTGGTCCTTTTTCAATGGGGTTTCCTTCTCAGCCATGTTTTTAGAATAAATTTTATCAAAATATTTCAAATAATGGGACCAGTAGCACACACAGCACAGTAGCACAAGTTTACATAGAGAGTCAGATGGAAATAGATAAATCGACGACAGATTTTGATTCTGAATCGACCGGTATAATTAAAGATGGTTGTGGCATTTGCCGTTTAATAGTTACAAACATTCGCACAAACTTAATCTACTTTTTGGAAGGTATAAATAAAATATTTGTAAACATTATTTAGTACATAATTTGAACATATGATTTTGTCCAATATTTTTTTGCTGTTGTTATTATTATTGTTGTTGTCTTTTATACGTCACGACCAAAAACCGTTTTCATTCATTCTCTCAAAAGATTCGTAAAATGTGGGTGTTGTTGCATTGCTAAAGGCTTAAATCTAACTGGCATACCGCATAGGTAACTAAAGTCGCTAACGGACTGACTGACTAAATCATAGCATAGATGATTAGTTGTGTGCATGACTGCCGGTTTATAAGTCAAATAAGCATTGCTGCAGATATTTGGTAGCCAGACACCCAAACAAATAAAAATTAAACTCTCATAACAAAAATAACAACAAAAATTTATTAGAACTATACATATACATCTATAGGTAGACGGTATACAGTTATTGTGCGCGATTTTTGTTTCATAGTATTTTTTATGCCAAGCGAGCCAGCTTTTTTTTTTTTTTTTTGCGCAAATTAAATTGTTTATGGTTGTTAAGAAATTTATTCCATTTAATATTTTCCAAGATTTTTTATACATACACATAAATGTATTATTATTTTTTTGTATTATTAAACAAGCAATTTGTCGAGAATGGGAGTGAGAAAAAGAAAGAGACTGCTCTGAACAATTTTGCCTTGCAATGAACTTGAACTTTGTTCAAATAAATTGAAAAATAAACATGCGGTAAAATTTAACACACCAAAAACAAAAAAAGCAACAAGCACAAAATGAACATGTTTTATAGAATAATTCAATACTTATGGTAGAAGCTAGTGCGCGAGAGTGTTGATGATTTATTTTATTTTTAGAGAGAAATGTATAAAAAGCAAGAAAAACGGTAAATTTAGCTCAGACCAAATCTTGAATGAGTACTATCGAAACACCAAAGCTCTTTAGGGAGTCCATCTGTGGTGTACATTCTTTTCGTAGTTTTCCATAAAGGGATGCACTGAACGATTTTGCTTAATTTCAAAACCAATCAATACTAATGAATCCTGTCAATTATTGTGCCATGTTTCCAATTGGTACACAAACAAACGCACACTGGCAGAGACGGACGTACAGACATGGTTAAATTTCAGGTTTCAATGCCGATTCGTTTCAGAAACAACGCTCGACAACTTATTTTGGACGATTGATGGATACAATAAAAAAAAATTAAAGTAAATCAAATCAAATATAAAAAAAGTCAAAAGGAGACTATATTAGGCGGGCACCAAATCTAGGACACCCCTCATTATTAACTCTTCTAAATAGTTAAGATATAATATCTGAATTTTTTTAAAGTAAATTTTATAATTATATGTATATACATATTTAAGTAATAAGCAATCGATTTAAAAAATATTGTGTGATCCATTTGTAGAGTGAGGGATATGAAAATGATATAATGTTGGTTCCATTCCTGTCGAAGTTTCAATCAATTAGTGATGTTTTGTCAAGTAGATTTTTATTATTGTTATGTTTTTATTTTAATAAGATGTTGTAGGCCAGTCACGGGACCGATTTTGCCCTTTTTCAATAGGATACTTTTAACAATGAAAAAAATATGGATAAAACTCAAATAAATATTGAATTAAAAACTAATACTGAAAAGCAATGTGATGTCCATGCCTATAATTATTATTCAGAATTATAATTTGGATCATACAAAAGAACTAACAATGAATGCTTAGATATAAAGTGTTTAAACGGAGTGTAAATAAGTGAATAACACCCTAAGCGAGAGTGCAAGAACACGACATTTTTTTTTTGTACATAATTATAAATACAACAATTGTAAAAAAATATATGTCACATCTCATTTACTTTTCAAGTAAATGTTTCATGGTAAATGGTAAATATGAAAACATTACATAGAAAAGCAGCAGAACGCCAGGCAAAAAATGCCATTAGGAAAGCACTGCTTATGAATTCAATAGTCTTTTCATTTACAATATATTAACAGACTTTAAATGAGTAACAAACCGTACCGAAAGAGCACATCGCACTTACAATAATGCGTACTATTAAGCCACACTACCTAGTAGTAGTAGTACAGTGACGATGAGTTTTAACTCATTTCAAAAAATTTCTTGTTAATGTGCTTTCGACAGCTTTATAATCGTCAACGTCAATGTAATCAATTGAGGGTGTGCCAAGCAATATAACACAATTAATTTAACCCTAGTTTAACCCAAAGTAAAACTTTAATCATTACTAACGGTACATTACATAACGGTATTTTAACGTGACTAAATATAAAGAAAGGAGAAAAAACAAGACATATAAACCTAATGAGAATTTTATGGTTCATAACGTCAATGATTTTATATATAATAAGTAACATGAAAAAGCTACATTTGGCTTAAGACGAATATTAAATACCCTCCACGTTTAAATATAAACCTATCAGATGCATGACAATTTTTGAAACTGATAAATAGGTGTTTGTCATTCGTAGGCTTGGCTATCAATCGATTTTGTCCTTTGTACAATCTGAAGGTAGTAGTAAATATATAATACCCAGGAACTTTACTTTCTTGTTTCATACAACCACATTTTTTACACAACATTGTTATTTTACTACTACTGCCTTAAGCAGCCAGCTTGACTTAATAATTTTCAATTGCTCCCCTCTTTTATCTATTTAATATTATTTTTTAAAATTATACAACACATTCACGAGCAATATCCTGCTGAGCGTCCACCAAAAATGTCCTCGATTTTTATTACTCCTTGCAAAGTCGTGCTGCTTGCGAAGAAAAAAGGAAAAATTTTTACAACGGAAATGATACAAAGTATTTCCTTGTTCAACAACAAAAACGTTCGTGTTTTTCTTTTTTGGTTTGTGTGTTTATTTCTTTGATTCATAACTGATTTGTAACAGAGAGATGACCATCTAGAAATTTTCTTTTTGTGCATTTGTTTGTATTTTGGAAAGTCATCTAAAGGAAATTGTTGTGTTTAGCTTGATCTTGAAAAAGTTCTGAAAGGAAACCATTGGTATAACATTAAATGTGTATAATGATGATGATAATGGTGGTTAGAAATAAGTGCGAAACGTCCTTACAACTCGTATAGATAACATGGACACACATAATATTGTAGTAGATTAAAGGATAAAAAGTTTTACATAAAAAAAAAAAAAAAAAAGTGACAAATATAATTTTTACAAATAAATCAATAAAACCATATATGTATAATTAATAAAAAATGCAATTATCTGAATCAAAACAAATAAAAAATTTAACAAAAATTACCACAAACTTATTTTTCATAATTTCAAATGAATACATAAAATATTATGAAAATAGATAAAAAAAGTCTTAATAAGTAAATAATTTCAGCTTATCACTCGTTGCTAGCGAAAAAACATTGAAAAGAATATACAATAAATTTCTTATAAAGTTATAAAAAATCTTTTAAAAAGCAGCTGCACTAGCTGTTTGGCATTATGGGGTGTTTACACCCCGTACTATTATTACTGCTACTGGCAGTAATATTAAACAACAAGATAATTGAGAGCCGGGGTTATTATGGTTATGGTAAGTGTCATGGTTAATGTAATTCTCGTGAAGATTTGTCTTATTTAGATAACTGTTATACAATTCTGTAAATTGAAATTGTAGAAATTGATATATTTTATGAAGATTAATTTATATTTTTAGTTTGAAGTAAAAAAATAAATTGTAGTATAACTGTTATAAACACTATTATAAAAAAAATTTTAAATTAAATATTGTGCCAAAATTGTGGTCGTAAAAATTTTACACTTATAAAATTGTTATATAGAGCTTCACAAGAGTTATACAATTGTTATAATATACAAGTAAAAAATGTAAAAGTTTTAAATCATTTTTCCCAATAATGTAATTATTCAGGATTATTATTAAATACGAACAATAATATAATTGGTACTTACCTTGAATGGATGTATAAAGTTTTGGTCCATGATTTCGCGTGATAATCACTGAAATGAAAAGATTTTCCTTTATTAATTTTATTTTAATATATACTATGTACCAAACAAAATACAATAATTTATATAATATATATGATACTTGTTGTACTTGGCATTCTATTGATACAAAAGTCATTTAGATGATAGCATGCTACATAATTGTTATAAGCTAAAGTGTGTAATGCTATAAATTTCCATCAGGCTCTATTAGTTATCTGGTGATATTGCAACAATACATTAAATGTTGATTTAGGTGGGTTTTGTAGCAGGTTTTCTTATTTGTGTTTTTGCTTAAAGTGTAAAAATGTCGAGACAACCAATATAAACATAAATTAATTGTGCAAATAGTCTGTCTTGCTATATCAACTGATTATATGCTTTAGATACTGTTCTCCTAATGTACAGATATTTCCCTTGATATGGATGATTGTATAAAACATTATTCAAGGTCTCTTCCTTGCTTCAATTCAATTGCTTGTTTTATCAATATCGTTTGATTTGATTGTTTTCATATGTTTGCATATGATCTCATCCCTTGAACTTAAGTAATATTCTACAATTAATTGAATTGGGTCATACGAGTGGCATTGAGAGATCATTCTATTAAGCAACCGTTCAGTAGGATTGAGGGGTTACGGAACAAATATAGCCTGTAACATTCCACATGATGCAATTAAAACTTTATTTTGGGTTTTTTTTTTCCTCCTTTGATTCATAACCCATTCGATTGAAAATTGCCCCAATCACTGGCTGTATCACAAATGTGTGCGTAGGCGTCATTACAACTAGTTTGCATATGTTTGCAATATTTTTTGTATTTTTATTTTTTGTACTCCGACTTGTTTACTTCTGGAAAATAGCGCTTGAGAAAAGGTGGATATAAGTTTACGTTATAATATATGTCTAAATGAATTGCATCATTTGTTGTTGTTGTTATTTGTTAAATCACAAAATTGTCTCTCTCTATTTTAATTCTTATCTAAGTAAAATCTTCATTCCCCGTTACTTCTTTGCGCTCTCTTTTGAGGTCACATTGTTTTTAATCCATTTTTACAATTTTTTTAACGGTTAATACACATAATACATAATGTGTGAGTATAGGAGATGTTTGCGTGCTATATGTTAAGTACTAAAATAATATTTACTCGATTTTTCTCTAAAACAGCTGCTCAAGTGTCGCAGTGTAAGTCTCACAATATGATTTATAAATATTTTGATAAATTAGAAACTGAAACTCTTTTGTAATGCATATGAGGTATTGATGATGTTGTTGTTGTATCGAATTTAATATGAAATCCTTTTTTAAATTTAATAAGATTTCTTTGCTACATTTTTTCAAGCGTTTTTCCCATCTGATGTGGAGGCTATATAAAGGTTTCCTTGTAATACTTAATCAACTATTTATTTCATACAATTTATAATTATTTACATATGTACAAAAAGCTGCAAAGAATTTCTTACACTCCCCACACACATATACAAACATTTTCGATATTTTTAATTAATATCTAATAAGAAATTTTCTTGTTTAATTTTTTTTTGTATCATGAGCGGATACACCCATATTTAAGATAAAAAAAAAACTTTTGCTTTTAAGAGTAAAGTGAGCATAAAGTGCACTATAAAAGCGCAACATTAGCGTAATTATTTACGTGTACAATATCCTTGACTTCATTAAATTCCGCATCATGTAATATAATACGCGAGACACATTTCACGTATAAACTCATTAAGATCATATGCAAAATTTTACTTATATACATAATATATAAAAGAAGCAACAAAATATAGTAACAAAAATTACTGACCACTTGAACAGTTTAAGCTTTACTCATTTGTTTAGTATTTGCTTATAAAATTATTTTGAAGTATTTGAAGAGAACAAACTAAAGTGAAAATGTAACAAAAAGTTAAATTTAGTTAAGCCGAAATATTGGAGCACTCCTCCTTAATAGGTAAACTGTAGTTGCATTTGACCTCAATACTACATTAGGCTTTTCTTATAAATTCAGGGCGTGCCTGTAATATGTTTTGACTAGTATGCGTATAGCAAATTTCTTTTTTGTAGCTTAGATCAAATGTGGGCGTGGCTTTAATTTTTATTTTTTTTATTTATAAACTCAAGCATTTCAACAACAGATCAACTTGAAATTTTGATCCTTTTCATAAATGCATGAGATCCCTCATTATTTTTTCCAGATGTTTTAAATGGAGTAACACACTTAGTGTGCATTCCATGTAAACTCTTTCTCTATCATGTGGAGGATATATATATATATATATTTACGAAAAATAAAACCAAATATAGTTAAGAAGAAGATCAAGTTTAGCTACACTCTCAACGGAAAATGTAAGCAAAGTCAAGTTGACATTATTTGTGAAACAACTAACAGAATTAATAGTGAAGGGCGGAGTGCTTCTTATGCCCTCTCCACATAAGATGGAAAGTATACTAAATTTGTCATTCCGTTTGCAACAACACATCAAAAATCCTCTAAAGTATATATATCCTCCTTAGTCGATCTAAACATATGTATGTGTCCATATGTATGTTATTATTTATATTTTTAAATATAACCGTTTTCATTAGAATTAATCTAGAAATAGATATTTCACAATGAACTCTACACTTTATGAGAGTATCTAAGATTTGACCTAAACCAAATGTAAACGTTTTACTTGTGTAGTTTTATTGTTAATCTTTTCAGACAAAACTTAGATTTTTATTAATTGCACTCGTATTTTTGCTGAAGCGCTTATGCCATGAATTAAAATTCACTTTTTGTTTTGACTTTATTGTTTTAGTATTTTAGTACTTATATTTCCTTTTGTGCGTGTGTTTGTTTTATTATTTACTTAGTTGTCATTGTTACAGAAAGAAAAACAAGTCTAATTAAAAAATGTTCATGCTTAATACACACACATACACACATATACACATAAACACGTAAACTGATGGTCAGTCTAAATAAAAAGATACTTTCAAGTATGATGTTTATCACATCACAAAATATGCAAATGCTCTCTATCGTAATAGAAATAAAGTTAATTTCTTTAACAGAGGGGGCCACATGATCTTCCATTCATTGTTGTTGTTGGAAATTTATCTCACACATCAAGTCATGCTTGCCTGCTCAATGAATTTCCTGCTGAGATGAGTTACGAGAAGAAAACTCATATTCAAACTCAACAGGCCCTGAAGGCATTCGTTTCTTTTTTGTTTTTTTCTGTGTGTTTTGTTTCCATGAATCTCTGCTTAAACAGCTACTTACACTCTCTCACATTCATACAATTATAATACACCTACATGCACACACATATGCTTCTCAGTGTATACAGAAGAAATTGTGACAAACAGTGACGCAAGTAACAATTATTATAATAACAACTGCAATACAAACAATTTATCAATACAGTGATTCGAGGGTGTGAAAGAGATGGTGAGTGATTGAGTTTGGTATTGTTTAACTTTGCATTCATTTTTCATTCTGTCGTTTACTCCAATTACTCCATCTTTTGTCTCACCAGCACACATTTAGTAGCTAATGTTTGTTGTTGTTGTAAAGCCTTTATTGTTTCAAGGAAGATCATTAGGTATTAGTTTTATGGTATGATTAGGTATCAAGTGGCGTGAGTTTGTCTTTCTTTCTAACAATTAAAACAAATGTCTCTTTAATTGTTAGCAAATTGTTTTCATTTTGTTATAATTTTTTCTACACATGCGCCCTCTAAATGCCTTTGGTTTTGTTTTTTAAGCATTCATATGATAATTATATTATTTCCATTAACATTTAACGGATATTTTATCACAATAACACTTTACCGTTAACATAAATGTAGTGATGCATATAATGATCTTTCAGATGTGAAGGATTTTTCCATGAATAACTTCAATAAAATGTATTTGGAGGTACTGACAGACACTATGCATTTAACTCGAAAGAACTCGAAGTATTGACAAATGAAAATGTAATAATATTTGTACCCACCACACAAGAGTGGGTATACTAAATTTTTCAAACTGTTCGCAACAACTAGGAGGAGGAAGCGTCAGAACCATCCGGCGATCGAAACATGTCCGTCCGTATGTCTCTGAAACATTCATGGTTAAAAAAATTTAGATATTCAGTACAAATATTTCCAGTATCTGTACGTAAGCTCCTAAAATCAACAAATTGTCACGCCCACAATTTGTCACAAAAATTGATTTGCCAGTTGATGTGCAAAACTATATAACCACACCCTCTCTTTTAAAATAGAAGTGAAGTGTCAAACACTTTTTTTTTACTTTTTTCTAATAATTTCTTATACACCAAAAACAATATATTCTACATAACACATTTTCTTGATTCACACTAATTGAAATATTTCTTAATGATTTTTCGTTTTAGGTAAGTTTATGAAGTGTGAAGACTTTAGTTATGCAATGCAATCGGTTTTGTGAGTATGATAAACATTTTACAATATTTTCAAACGAGACAGTTGCGATGCATATGTAGTGAGTACATTAAAATGATATGATGACGTTTAATTTTGCTGATCAAAGTGCCTTTAGTCAAGTTTACATTAACATTAATGGTGCATAGATCATCAACTCTCATTGAAGATGAGGGGAAAAAATTAATACATTTTTCATATAAACAAACATTATGTAGTGATATACACCCTGAGTAGAGAAAAACCAAAGTAGAGGCATAGTGAAATAAATAAATGTAGAAAATCAACTGTAAGAGTACATTACGAAGCCACTCTTCAAACTCTTCTGTTATCACCCTTTACTACAAGTTTGCCATAAATTATTTTTATTTTATCCCAAATGCGCTCTAAAAGTCATTTTAACCAAAGTTTTCGTCTCTTCCCTCACATATATATGTTTGCAGACTAAAGTTTATCAAATACTTTTGCTCACACACAGGTTTGTCTATTGAAGAGTGTTTTGTTTTTTTGTTGGTTTTTATTACACGTACAGTTTTTTTAGCACCTTAGGAAAATGAGCAATCTTCGTGTTGTTATTGGTGTTGCTATGTGTTTCCATTCTATTCGTTTGTTGCTACTGTTCTATTTGACACACAACTAAGGCAAGTAACCCGCACACAAGCATCAGTGTCAAAATCTATTAAGCATGAGATGAGAGCAACAAACAAAAGAAAACAAAAAAATGTAAAGAATTTATATTAAGCTGAAGTCAAATATCAAGCCCCATTAGGTGTGTAGGGTTATAAAATAAGGCTTCGATGATAATCAAATGTAATTTTGTGTAACCTTGTCACACATTTATGTTAAACGATTGGACCTGATTTAAAAATCGACCAAATTCTGGGTCCAAAAAGTAAAAAATTCGTTAAGGAAAGCAACGCACAACTTAAAAAGCAAATAGCAGTTTATAAAGATATTAAAAAAACACCAAAACTTCCAAAACGTTGTTTCCAAATATTACCAACGTTTAGATGAAACTAATTGTAGCGCCGTTCATATGACATTGGATATAAAAGAATGTAAACATGTGTAGAATCAAAGCCTAAAAAAGCTTAAAATACTGCAAGTGAGATAAACTCGCAAATGAGTACCTACATAACTACAGAGTAGTCGTAGAAATTGAACACTAGCCCACAAAAAAGCTGCAGTGAACAAGAATTGCTTTTGAAGAAATCTAATATTAAAGAGGATCGCAATGAACTCATTTTACATTTAATCACTTTGCAACACTCAAATATGAAGACTTCGGACATCTTATAAAGTATAAAAATTCTTGATTAGCATCAAAACTGAGTCGATTTAGACATGAGTCCGTATGTCCGCATGTCTGTTGCTGGCATTCTCACGTTTTAAAATAGGCAAAATTGGTCAAGAGCCACACCCACAATTGACAAAAATATTGAAGAAACGTCATAATCATATACTTGCCACGCCCACTCTTTGTGTGTAAATGTGTAGGATATTTAAGATTTGATCTAAGCGCCAAATTTAATTTTCTTAGTTGTTGTTAGTAATTTTTCATTTATGAAATAAACTTTTTCCCTATTTTCGGAAATCATTGAAATGAATGAAACTGTTTACAAAAAATCTATATTACAAATATGTAAACAATAGGAAAAGAAATATTTATTCTTTTGTTGACTTTATGCATAAATTTTTCCAAGTAAAGTTTCTCATTTATTTACTAATTGTGTGACTCCCTCCCCCGGTAGCTGTTAATGAAAATTATGTGTTTATTATATTACCACGAATCTAATATTGACGTTTTCAAGAAAAAAAGAAAAAACATTAACCATTAACGTGAGGTACTTAAATTATATCGCAATAATATGCTAATAACAATTTGATACGATACGATACGATACGATACGATACGAAAAAAAACTATAATACTTTAAACATTTTTCTTCACGATAATATAATAATAAGGCATTCAAAATTATAGTAATTGACAATAGAACAAGTACACAAATATGAAGCTATTTGGTGTGTGAAGTAAAGCGCGCACGAGTTTTGTTAAAAGTAAAGTCTTGTCGACTCAGGCAACTAACGTGATTAAGTTTTAATGATAAAATTTATTAAATGCTGACTTTTTTTTATTTTATATTTTCATGACATGTGATGAAAAAGTTTAACAGAGAAACTTATGTAAAAATGTTACAATATTGAACGCCGTGCACCAGCTGCACCTTAAACTGACTTTGTTTCATTGTCTTGACTTAATTGAAATAATAGGTGACATAAGCAGCTATCTGTTTATCAATAATATCAACTATTTTTGTTGGGTGTAACTATAGTATCACTCTCCAACCAATATTCTCAATTATGACACTATTTACAAATCATTGCTCCAACAACTACACAATCGCTTAGAAACAAACAAAATGACCCACTAACAGCTTCAAACTGTTGAAAGATCAATTGTATTTACGCACAACATGATCACAATAAGCGGCAAAATGAAAACAAAACAAAAAAAAACGCAAAAATTTCAAATCTCGATAAAAAAAAATCATAAGCATGCATAAACTGACGCATGCAAGCATACACAATTAACAAAACTAACTGCATTTAATAACCACAAACCAGCAAAAACATTTAAAATCATTTAGCTTCTGCGATGAAAATGAATTCCATTCACTCGTGGATGGGAAAGGCTACCAGGCCAGCATGTATATGTGCTGGTGGTGGTGGTGGCACGAATCATAAGCAAGTGCCACTGTACAGCTTTGTACAAACAATTTGTATGCAAGAATGAATATTGATCAGGGACACACACTCTAACTCGCACACAACATGCTTTACGCATTATTACTTGATTACAGTGGGTATGCACGCAATGTTCAGCCACAGATAGCGAAAATTGTTTTTATCGCTTTGACTTTATAAATGTTATTAATTAGGTATTGAAAGTGAAATTTCCGTTAAAGTTCCGCCAAGGAGTGCACATTTCTTTATATTTAGAAGATAATTGTTGTAAATTGGAATTCTGCATTCCAAGTATAAGAGGGAGAAACAGAGATCAATGAAACAAGTAAAGTAAACTGAATTTGGCTTAGAGGCTAAATCTTAAACCACATTTGCAATGATGGGCGGGGCAAGTATATGACAACACCCGTATGTCGTTGCGAGTCAGCTTGCAAGAGCAAATTTCAACTTTATAGGACAATTTTTGCCACTTGATAGATAGATTTTCACAGACTGTGGAAGTGTCACTTGAAAAAAATATATAAAAACGTAATGAAAGTTAACAATTCACGATGTTTGAATCACTGTCAGCGTACTTTTGTCTGTCTGTCTATCTTTGTTTCGGTTTGTGCGTTTTTTTGCCTGTAGCCTCTTGTTAAAAATAGGAACATAGGTTGTACAAAAATTCAAATTAATATCCTCAAATTTACAACGGAATTTTTGGACGGACATGATTAAATTTACTCAGATTTAAAAGCTGATCAAAAACCCATTTATACTTTGTAGAGTTTCTGGCGCCTCCTTGTAGGTGATTCATACATATAAAAATATAGAATATAATGAAATTTTTATATTACCGTGACCACTGTAAGCTGAGTACACTTTTTTTTTCACTAATAATTCGTTTTTCTTATTTATTGTATTAAAAATAATAAAAAAGACAGATTTTAAGAAATATATTAAAAATTTGGAACTGAAAATTTTTATTTTTTAAAAAATATTCATTACCGCACAGACACCAAATACCAATCATACCAATATATACACGATGGCAATGGCATCATAATAAATAACCAGTGAAACCTAAAGTTCATGCAATATTGTGATGGACAGTTGTAATATGCTGAGATATCAATGATAAGATCAACATTGTGACTGAGGGAGTCCAGCCTTTTAATTACAAATTGTACGGGAAATGCAAATATAATGCAAATATAAACTGAAATTGAAAGTGATTGTGATGTGAATTAAATTTTTTTTATAAAATTTATACATTTTAAACGGGGGCCTTATAAATATTTTCTGGAACACATAAAACAGTAAAACTGAACGAAATTCCATGCATCTAAACATATTAAATTTTATGTACAACTGCATACATTGCTGGGATTAAATCATTCCTTAATCAAATTATCTCATTGCATACGACACTTGACAAGCACGCTATCAGACACTTGGTTAATGGTAAAAACTTATAACCATTGTTATAGTCTTTACACAACGTTTTAACCATTTAAGAAATGAACGGATTTGAAACGTAAATCTAGGCAGCCAGGCAGCAGTTAATGATCTTAAAGAGCTTAAATAACTCCGTTGGGACGGTAGATAAACAAGTTGATTAAGTGACAGTAAAAACTGATCAAATTATAGAAATTAGCGGCACAACAGAGGCGAACAAGCATCAAATTAACGCTGACAGAAAAATTGACTTCAATATATCACAAAAGGTGAAGGGAACATTTTTTTAAAAATAAAAAAATCAATTAAGAAAATGTTGAAGTTTAGCAAGTTTAACTGACGTACATATGTAATCTACTTATACTACATCGCGTAACTCTTATTAATTTTTTTCATTTATTATGCAAAAGAACAACTTTTAACATAACTTCCGAATAACTTATTAAATTTCTTTAATTCATGTACCGTTAAAATGTACTTGTAACGGACTCAATTTGGTTTTCAAAAACTATGAGTTCCAAGTTTCAACTCCATATCTCAATGCTTGCTTCTGTAGGAGAACTGGAGTTAAACTAAAAAATTTATGGCTATATCGATTCAAAATTAGACGCTGAGCAAGAATGTGGCTCGCCTTCTTCCGGTTGCACACAACCAATACACCCCCTTCATTATTATAAGGTATAAAAATAAGAAAACTACCCAACAAGGTCTTTTTTCCATTTACTCTAAATCATTGTTAAAGCATTTGTAAGAAAAGTTTATAGAGAATGTACACAAAAGTTATAGAACTAAAAAAAAAAAAAGAGGATGTGTTTACTTTTTAAGTAAAAAAAAATAACAATATAATAAAATAAAATGAAAATCTTATTAAAAATCATAAAGGAAGCAAAAAGAAGGAAAAAATAAGCAAAACATAGGAAAATTGTGTTTGTCATTCCATATGCATTTCATGTCGACTGTTAGTACCACTGGCAACATGTTGCTAGTGATTAAGTCACGTATTTAATCAACCTGCACACAAAACTAAATCCTGTCAACAGATAAAAGAAACACAAAAAATCATCAAGTCTACACATTACCATCAACTACACAAACACATCTACGCCAACCATAACTGACACCTTGCTTATATAGTAATAATAACAATAATGGGAAAAAAAAAGCATCTGCTTCGTTGTGCATATACTTCATGCCTGCGATAATGTGTCAATTCTCCATACAACACGAATATACATCAATTCCTCTTAAACGAAAATATAAGAAAGATATCAGAAATTTAACTTTTTAGCAGAATTTTCCCAACTCACCATCATAATGAAGATGGGTATACACATAATGCTTTGTGGATCTTGCTTGAAATTCTGAGTCGATTTAGTCCTTGTGTCTGTCCGCAAATAAGTCTACGAGTCCGTGAGACCGTGTTAACATTGGGGCCTAAACAAAATGCTTTTATCTAAATCGATCATCTTCGTTCAGAGAAAGCAAACCTCTAAAAAAAGTTCAAAAATTTAAGAATTCAATTCCGCAAATTCATTCGGATTAGCCTTTAATCTGTACATTTACAACACATCTCCTTTTTCTTTAAATTCAAACTGAGTCTGCTTTATTAATACATAATTGAAGGAAATTAAAATGAAATAAATAAATAAATAAAAAATCTCTCTTTAGCCACATTCAGCGTTTTATTCCAAGTAAAAAAATATAATGAATCGTTTTACTTCATTTTTGATTTATATTGTAATTATATTGAAAAATAGTTGGCAAGTCATTCACCCACATGGTCACATTTTCAAACAATTGTCTGCCCGGAGCTCATATTCTTATACAAATAAACAAATGACATCATCGACTATGACTTTGATTCGGATTTCAATGATTATTATTGATAGAGCAATTGCTTGTTGTTGCTTTAATAGAGACCTCCTAAATAATTGAAATGTATTTATTTACAATCCACGCCAGGTATACATAACGAGTGCAGTTTCACTATGTGTTCGCCCCATAGCGTTTATGTTTAGTAATCAAATGAATCAAATTCTGTTCTGTTGAAAGATAAATTCCACGATGAATAAATTGTTACATAAAAAAATAGGTAAACAAATAAATTACAACAACAATTAAGTGAAAGAAAGAAAAAAACAATCAATGGCGCTGTTAATGTCAATGTCAACAGTATTGTGTACAAATGAAATTAGAAACAAACAAAAAAAAAATTCTGTCAAGCACTTGACTTTTCTAGCCCAACTTTGGCCCACAACCATTACCGCATAAAATGACACAGTCACGTTTTTTAGTAAATAAATTACAGGCACATGCACTCCACACAACCACCGGTTGTCAGCTGTGAGCTGAACAAGCTGGAAATGATTTATATTTAATTGATGACACATCACAAAGCGGGGAGGTAGTGAAATATGAGCAGCACCCCAAACATTCCAATGCACTCATCAGAAATATTTGCATAATTTTATGAGTAACAGCGAACGCAATGATTAAGCAAAAACAATAGCAACTCTAAACGCCATCGTGTTGTTGAAGGGTGCTAAGAGTCTTGCAAGAGGAGTCATCAATTCGCTTACTCGTGAATGGTATAGTACAAGTATTATTGGCCTTAAATAGTGCTGTTCTACTTTGTAATGAAGCTAACTCCGGTTCAAGCCACATTTGGAATAGAAATGATTCAAATTTTGATGACATTCCAATGTGAAGAATACAAAAAATACTCTGCCTGATGCATAGAAAGAACTGTTTCGCTTATTGAACCAGAGCTGTTTCGAGTGGAAGAGCTTGACAACAATTTAAACATTGCCATACACGTGCTTCATACACTCAGTTCTGACAAATTCAAGTTAAACGCACGCTCCCTGATAACAATTCTTAAAATTAATTTTTAAAAACTTTCAATCTTCTTAATAATAAATGCCCAGAATTTTAACAGTTTAACAAACAGGAACAAGAATATAATAGTGGGAGGCAGAAACGATGGAAAGAGAAGGCAGGCAAGAAGAAAAAAAAGGGACACCATCAAATTATAAATCTTCAGCTTTAACGGAAATCATACATACAACGGGTGAACGTATTAACAGTCTAGTGCTTAACAAATGTAAGCAATATATACACACGCACATAGAAATGCAATAAACAAAAAAAAAACATCGAGAGAGAGTTATGTAAGTGAGTCGTAGTAAGCACGGAATCACTGACACAAGACACACGACATGGTACCAGACACCAAATGACACTCTAAAGTTTTCCCTTCGCATAGAAGTTTATACAACTTTACAACAACAACAACAATAATAATAATAACAAATCAAAACAAACAACAACATTCCCAGTCGAAATTCTGTGAAAGCACCGAACAGAACAGTGAGAAGCCAGA
This sequence comes from Crataerina pallida, assembly GCA_949710015.1. Classification (NCBI taxonomy): domain Eukaryota; kingdom Metazoa; phylum Arthropoda; class Insecta; order Diptera; family Hippoboscidae; genus Crataerina; species Crataerina pallida. The sequence continues at coordinate 3,171,199 of OX453291.1, read as the reverse complement.
AAGAGAAAAGAACGTTGAAAATGAAGGAAAAATATAAATAGCTCCGAAAACAAACTCATTAACTGGCCAACATGCACAAAGAAAGGAGCAATAGAAAGAGGGAGATGGCTAGTGTAAGAGCCAAATATAATCAACATAATAAACGCATAGTGACACACACGTAAAAACCGGAAGATCCACTACACAATAGAATGATTAGCATATACAAGTGAAAACGACATAAACTAGAGTAAAAATGTTGGTTTTTTGTTTTTTTTTTTTTTTTGAAGAACAATAGTTTAATGTGACCACCGAGGAAATCAACAGAAACAACTTTAAAAAATAATTTTTTTTTTCTTCGCTAAAGCTGCAGTTTTCATTTTCTAGCATATAAATAAATAACATGAAAAGCATACTCAACACACTCACACACACATACTAGCAAAGTTCTCGAAAAAGACAAGACAAGCACTCGAGTAAGCCACCACTTTGTTACACTTTCTCAAGCTGTTGCTTACCTTTGCTCTTGTATCCTTCTTATCAAATCAACCAAAGTTTATGTAGTTTAAGAGCAAGTGTGTACGCGTTTATATGAGTGTTTGTGGTGTTTGTGTTCTCTACTTTGTGATTGATGTTTTATTTGTTGTCACTTTTGTGTTGGGTTAAGCAAACATTTACCAAAAACATTATCAACAAATACCACTTTAACTTCAAAGAGAGAAAGTGAAGCAGAGAAGAATAAATATGGTATAAGAGCAGAAAATAAGGAAACATTCCATATATGCGATTCGGGTTACATTTTAAATATCCTTCGCATTCGTGTATAAACTGAGGCCGTGATCCTTATAGTGACTGTTATACTTTTTTTTGTAAATTGTAGACGTGTATGTCATATAACCCAGCCCTTTTTTGCCACATGAATGAATGAATGAATTATTCATTTCACTTTATCAATATGAGATTTTTCTGAATTGTGGGCGTCTTTTCAATGTTAATCGATAAAAAATTTATATTGTTTTTTTCTGTAAAATTTCAAACGGACTTACAAAGTTAGTATGCCGCCAACTATAAATGTGTACATAAAAGTGTAAATATTTGAAAGAAAGGTTTAATCGATGTCAAATCGAATTACATATTCGATAATATCAAATCGACACTTATGGTTGGCAAATAGAAAATGTTTATATAGTATGAAATGTGTTCTTTGGACAAAGAAAAAACATAAATAAATACACCTGGGTGGTTGTGATATTGTATACAACAGAGAAAAATGTAGAAATGAAGTTATTTATTACAATTTGTTGCTACAACCAACACCTACAATTGTGGCAAACGGTGTCTTCTTCTTCCCTATTATAACTCTTTTATCAAAACCCAAAAAAAAAAAAAAAAACTGCTCAATAAATAAGATTTTGAAAAACCATATTAAGAACTGATTACATAGCGCGCTCTCTTCCCCCACATATCAACACTCAAAAATAAGAAGAAGAAAAACATACCTATACATAATATTCCTGTATTACATATGCAGAGATTTATTGCTTATCCACACCAGTCTTTGCATATGTATCGATACGTACTCAACGATATTGTGGATAAAATAAAAACCAATACATTTATAAGAGCAAAGAGAATTACACATGTTACTATACCTATCCATATATAAGAAAATAGAAATAATAAAAACCAGCGCACCAACAACAACAATAGCAAACAATAACACTTTTACCAGATTTAATGACCATGTGGTACATAGCGTATACATACGTTGCGTATGCATAGTTATGCGGCAACATCAAGTAACAGGCTTTCAGGAAATAAAACACAGCACAGCACAATACAAATACAATCCAACACAACACAACAGAGCAATTTATACATAAAGCTTTTTTGCAGGTATACGTTATTTGCTATTTTATTACACTATATACGAGTATACACATCTATACACATATATCATAAATGTTGAACGAAATAACTGTGAGGGAGCACCACACATAATACAAATGCAAAGGCAATCAGACGCATATAGTTACGCATCAACACTATATCATGTATAAGTATAGCATAAGAGTGGCTGCTTTAATACCTTATAACGGTTAGGGAATGAACATTCAATCGTTTGTACGAATTCTGTATTATTGAATGCAAAGGTCAATTATAGGAAATATTTTGTGTCCTGGCTGATGTCACATCAACAACAATGGTACATTTTTTGGTGTATGTCAGTCCGTTCGCTTTTGTATTCATTGAAAGACGGCGAAGTGATACTAAAAATATACATAATAGTTTTTTTGTTGCCTACTTTTAAATGCTCTGCTTTCTTGGCTTAGTAATCGGTAACGTGAGTATTCGTCTTTAACTGACAATATGAACCTTACTTTAAATACTCAATTGTACCATATTCAATTAGATATGAAACAGAAGTAGCAAAAACCAAAAGAACAATCTATATACCTACTATTACTCTCTCTCTTAAGCAAAATATGTTGCGGTTTTTATTGTAACTACCCTCCAAAAAAACAAAAACAAAAAACTAAACTGAACTGAATTGTAATTTAACCGTTGTTTGCCTTATAACAAATATGCTTAAAAAACGACAACAACAACAACTATTCCAATATCTCCTGTTACTTATTTGCATTTAGTTAACACCAAAATGCAAACAAACAAATAAACAAATGAACGAACGAACCATCGAACATCTAACCAAAATATTCATACGTACAGTTACTGGTAAGCGCACACATAAAATGAATTCAATTTCCCATTCGAATGTCCGTGGTATAAGGCAGACATTAAAACAACAAAAACAACAACAATAAATATACCTATTATATACGATAGAGTTTATATGTAAGCGAGTATACCGACAAATTGAACTAAAAACTTCCTCTTGCATGAAGGAAATGTATTTATGTGTTCATAGAATGCTGGTCGCCTATTCACAAGTCCTTCAAAGAGAGCTGAAACTTCCGGTTTAAAACCATTGCCATCTCTCAAGAAGCATTAAAAAGAGATCTCTAAATGCAATAACAAATACAACAACACAAACACATAAAATATGTAGATATGTTGCATACCATAGCCTGAGCATCAGTCTCCTGCTGTGTAAGAACATTATAAAGCAAGTTAAGAAGTTTTTCTCTTGAAATAAGATAAAGTTGAAGAGGTCAGATGTTGAAGGGTGTTGTTGTTGAATGTTAAAGGTGGCACAAATCGTAAGCACCGAAAACTTTGACACACTTGAAATTGGTCCAAGTAACAGGTCATCAGCATCCGTGAAAAGGATCCACCAACAGGAAAGCGTGCTTTGTTGAATTGTTATGTGTATTAAGGAAAATTTGATTTTTGCTTTTAATAACCATACACATTCGCAAAATGCAATAAATAGCGGTTAAATGGTATGAAAATATAAAAAAAAAACATTCACTACATACCACAGGTTATACGAGTAATTGATATGAAAAAAGGAAAATCATGTTATTTCGTTCCTCTTTATCTCTTAGCCTCTCCGTCTAAGGCTCTATTCACTCTATTTAAGCAATTAATGTTAATGTTTACAACTAAATATTAAAAGAAGATTCTTTTTTCATTGTTCATTCTACACGACACGCAATCGTCAGCTTTTGCATGCAATTTCTTTGTAGTCAGTAAAGGAAAAATATAAAAATAAAAAAAACAATTCGGAAAAATGTTGCAAAAGTTTAAAAATAGTTGTTGCTTTTTTAAGACTATTTATGTGGTTGGATAATAAAAAAAAAAAAAAAACAAAAACAAAACAATTACAAATGTTATATGAAGTTATTTATGAATTTTATTGTATCATATATATGGTACACAGCTTACCTACAAAAGCTTTCATATCACGAATTGTAACTTTTGTGACACTGCTAGACTTAATTTGTTCTGATTGGTCTTTGCCCAAGTATGGGCAACTATTATTTTAATTGTTGCTTTCATTGGGTTTAATAAATTTTACTATTATTGCATAGACGGGACTTGGTCTGACTCTAGCAGAACTATTCATGCACTCTACGAATCTATTCCGCGAAGAATTGTGAACATGTTAGGTGTTCATATTATTTCGTCCAGTCTCTCTAGAAGCATGTTCAGTGACACAACTGAGTCTAGCCAAAATTGTCTATGCCTCCGTTTATTATTAAATACTTAAGGTCGCAAATTTTGATAAAAGAGTGAAATTTTAATGAGACATTTGTGGTTTTTTATATAATTTAAGCAAAAATCGTGTACGTATGTATTACGGACGAATATTATTATCAAAGCAATTTAGATTATTACGGAATAGATGTTTTCGTTTTATTTTTCATTATGAATAAATTTTTACCCCAAAAAATATGCAAAACATTTCTTTAAGCATCGAACTTAAGCCATGCTATTATACTGTAACCTCCCTTGGGTACGGTACGCCAAACAGCACCTTCTGCATTACCTAATTTAATGGTTTTTGCAACATTTTCGTTGTAGTTACTTCTTAAATAATCAGATTATCGTTAACGAAAAGAAAATTGTATATATAGTGTATTTTTCCTCTTTTATTTGCCATACTTAACGAAGAGCATAAAATGCTTTTAGATATTTATATAAGAGATGATACACCAACAATGAAAAATCTGTTGTTATTTTAGCACAAACAAATTTGATGTTAAAAGCTTAGAGCCGGTAAGAAGAAGACAAGAAGAAATTATATATTTGTGGGAAATAATACAAGAAAATATTTAAGGACCAAATTTGTTTTTAATATGTATTAAACTAATGTCTGTTTCATTTCCTTTTTCTACTCACTAATTTGTATAATTGTTTAAATTCGTATCCTGTTTAAATATTTCTTCTAATCAATGAATTATCAGCCATGAGTAAAACGTCACAGTTGTTAGGCAATGAAAATTGTTTAATACAGCCTTAAGGTAGGCAACAAAAACTTAGATGTATATACACAAGTAAGAGAAACATGTCAAGTTGCGCTTGACAATGTTTAGATGACACCCAACAGTTTAATAAGTTTTTTTTTTTTCTATTTTTACTCTATGACCTAAAAGTGTATGAAAATAATCAAGGAACTTAGCACAAAACTTATGAATATGAATGAATTTATTATAAACATAGAAAATAAATAGGTGACAATGACGAAACTGAAAGCTTCAAATGACTGAGTGGTATAAGATGAATTTATTATGACATAGAGACATGGTGGCGTGTAAATGTGCAATTCGTAAATGAGTCATTATAGAACATCAAGCTCAAGCACACACAAATGCTGGAATATGCATATTGTTACAGATAGAGAGAGAGAGGATGAAGCAAAGAAATTCAAAGTAGTGAGGGTGGCAATGTTTACATATTAATAATTTAACCCATATGAACCCATAACGAATAAGTTGCAGTAATACTGCTGATGACGATAATATTATTATTCCTAAACGTGAATAGCGTTTGATATTAAATTTTTACAAAATTAATATTCATTAAGGAGTGGAAAAAAGAAAAATTTCAATTCTTATAAAAATAAATATTTAACAGACTTTTTTATTTTATATCAATATTAACAAACTCACATATTATGGAAAGAAAATTGCATGCTTATGTCGTATTATCATGTTTTATTACATGATTACATATCACCCAGGTTTGCAGTCTTACCGCGAAATCATTGTCATTGGTTTCCGGTTGTGTTGAACCTTAGCTAAACTGTTGCTTAACCAAACCAACGATCGTTAGAAGCAGCCTTGATTATGTTCTTATGTTCATTCAAAAAAAGTTGAAAAACTAAATCTGTCTTACGATAAATCTTAAATTCTTTCTACACCTATTTACATCAACTTTCTTTGCACCGACTGATCAAACATTACATTTATATATAATTTAAATATGATACTGGTTTCAGAACACATCAAAGCAATTATAGAACCTCTACGCCTAACGTATATGTATATTATGGTCAATTCCTTTCAATTAATATAATATGGTATATAATAAAAATATTGAGCTGAGTAGTGTCCGTCATGTTTTCTACTCGTTGAGCCTTTTCATTTCTCTCACAGAAACTATTCTAATACTTAAGCAATTAATAAATTGATCTAAATCGATCGCTTCTCTTAAAGCAGCTGTTCCAAATTCTTACTTATTTTCATTTAAACTACAACACAATTCCTACCCTTTACTTCATGTTAGAGAACAGAAACAAATAAATATAAAATATTTGGCAATTTAACCGTTTCCTTTGATAAAACAAAAATGAAGTCATTATCCTGTTAACGAGCCTATTATCGTTATAACACAATATAAATGACAAACATTTAAACACAAAATTATAACTTGTACATTTACAAGAGTTTAAACTTTTACCGATTTAAGTTTCGTTAAAATATTGTACAAAATGCAAATATTTTCCATACAATCGCATTGCAGGTACCTTTTCGAAAGAGGTTTCTTATAGAAAACCTGATAAAATGAAGTCATTGCATTGCATTGTTTACTCCTAGAATTCTTACATAACAATGAAAGAAAAAAAAAACACAAATTGTCAAGAAAACTTAAACTTTGGAATTCTGGTAAGCAATCAAAACAACGATTAAATTTGCATGACAATATTTGCGAGTTGTTGTTTTCTTAATAGGGGATTAAATAAAACTATAGCATACTTTATGGCATATACTTTACAAAAAAAATGAAGTCTATTTTTACGCATAAGATTGGGTATGGCGGGCTCATTCTAAATGTGTTATTCCATTTGCTACACCCAAAAAGAGAAACACTACAAAATGTCCGTACGTCCATCTGTTGTTGGCACTCTCATGATTTTGAGATATTGAGCAGAAATTTTATACAAACACTTCTACTTTCTGTACGCAGATCGCTGTTTAAGTTGGGAAAAGTAGATCAGGAGCCACGCCTTCAATCCATTTATCCACCACAAAAATTTACACACATTTTTAATTGTGCCATCCTTTGATGCGCCAAAAATAAACGTGGTCGGAAAACAAATACGGCCACCTAGCCTTGAAAATTAATACGCATTGCTTACAATATTAGTTTGTCCACTGTTTGTAAGTGGATAGGCAGGGTATTTCAAATTTGGCCTAAGCCAAGCTGAGTTTTCTTACTCTTGTTAGTTTTAAAACATACATAAATAAATAATATTTTTTACTTCTTTAAATAATCAACAGAATGCAGTGCTTCCGAATTCAAGTGCCGTTCAGGTCTTTGCATAGATGGCAGCCGACGTTGTGATCACAATATCGATTGTCCGGACGGTGATGATGAAGATGAAAGATGCCGTAAGTATTATTATATTGATTTTCATTTCATTAGGAGACAAGTAAAAAATACTTTAAAATTATTTCTATACGTTGTTTTCTCTCTTTATCTTAACATTTCGTTAACATGCTTTCCTATGTAAAATATTGAAAAACAAAAAAAAACCCAATGTAATCAACTCTGGATTAACTGTACTTGTAAAAACCATTGCATGCTACTACTAACTAACTTTGATTTAAATCAATTATTTGATTGTGTTGTGATTGTGTTGAATTTTAAAACTGACTAAAAACTAATCATGCTCAACAAGCAGCTGCTGAATGCAGTAGCATAGAGTATCAGTGTAGAGATGGTGTAAATTGTATCAGTGAGTCAAAAGTCTGTGATGGTTATACGGATTGTTTTGATGGCGATGATGAGGAACATTGCGACAGCAGTAAGTATAACAACAAAAGCAACGAAATCTGTGTTAAAGTCCATGTCTTGTACATATGTATAAATAATTATCAGCTCATTTCCTTTTGTGTGTCTCTCATCTCTTTTCTCTTTGCAACTGTAATTGTATATACTGTTCGCTATAGTTGTGCCCAAATTGAAATATTTTTGCCCCAAAGGAAAGTTTACTTGCCGCGATTTATCGTGCATATCTATTATACATCGTTGTGACGGTCACGTTGATTGTCCTGGTGATCGTTCCGATGAAGAAGGCTGTCGTACGTTTTTTTCTTTTTTGTATTTTCTTCGTATATTTTCTCTCTTTCAAAAAAACCTAAACCTTCCTTTACATAATTTTTCTTAAATTTAAAACGGAAAAAACATTATATGGATAGATTGCTTACACAGTAAATGGCAGTGTGATGATGGTACTTGTATTAGTAAAAATTTGAGGTGTAATGGCAATTTGGATTGTCCCGATGATACATCTGATGAGCGCAATTGTGGCGGTAAGAATTTGGACCTTAATTAATTTACTCCCTTTAGAAACAAGAAATATGTTTTCTTGAAATAATTTTTTATTAAAAGTAAACAATTTGAAATGAAACAAGTGACAAGTAAATATAAAATATATAAAAAGGTCATCATTGCATTAGCAATATAAGAAATCATATATTTAATTAGAATCCTTAAAAAAACGAAACATTTTCCTGTTAAAATAAAAGCAAATTAGCTGACGTGACTAAAGTTGGGCCATTCCTACAACTAAATTGTTTGTTAAGATACCGACATATAAATCCATTGCCTTGTATTGCATCTGATAACACCTTGTGCAATCAAACACGCGCTGTTAATCAATACAACACAAGTACCGATCATTTAATTATTATGCACAACCAAATGGTAGACTAAGAGAGAATTTCTTAACATATATTCAATACCATTTTAATATTCTAGGCTTGTCTAGATTAAAGAGGAAATTATACATTTTTATCACAGTGTATGTCTAGAGTTCACGTAGACATGGAAAATTCCCATTCATTCTTTATTCATTCTACTGTAAGCAAAAATATTGTTTCGTTTTGCTATTTTGCTTACTTTTTCATTAATTCTGCTTGCTTGTTATTTGCATGCTTCTTTTAATTAATTGTGCCTCCTAATTTCTGTAGGCGGTGATTATTATGATGGTGAAAATTGTAAATTTAATGAGTTTCGTTGCGATAATGGTCAATGTATTCCATATCGCGAGGTATGCAATACCGTTTACGATTGTTCTGATTATTCAGATGAAAAAGATTGTGGTAAGTTGTTTTTGGTTTTTGCCTTTTGTGTTGGTGTAAATGGGCTTTGGTTGTGGAAACAGTTTAAAACTTGGTGTATTTGGGTCAAGAACTTAAAAATTGTTTTTAGTTTGAATATACAAATTTTGTGGAGTAATTGTATGTTTTAAATTTCGTAATTAATGTGATTAACTATTAAAATTGAAAATCTTAAAAAAATTATTGAAATCTTTACATAACTCAGAACGTTACAGTTGATATTTGCAGAAGGACTTTATTTTTAAACATGTCCGTATGTCCACATTAAAATCCCCACAATCTTCTTTTCTTCACAATTCATATAATTCGAACGAAAAGGAGAAGGCTTGATCATTACTCTAAAGCAACCGATCACGTATCAATGTTTCTCTCAACATTTCAAAAACTTCCCAATGTATTGGTTCCGTTTTTGAATTATACTGAAAATGAGAAATACATTCAACATGGGGGTCCCTTTGGTCAATGACCATTTTTTTATATTCTCTATGATGTAAAATGAAAAGGGTTGACGCGAAAAAATATAAATTTTCAGACTACCGTTTTTCCGTTATCTATTCATTATGATATAACAGGACTTACCGAATGAGCTGAGCGATGAAATGACTAACATGGATGAATGCCATGAAGGCTGTCCTTTGTCATTTTAAATTATCATCTGCTTCTCAAAGTAAAATTAGTGCTTTTTTTAAATATTTGCTTACAAGTTATTGTTGTATTATTTGTATTGTAGTCTTTTTTTTATAGTCAGCTTTATGCCTTCAAAATTTCTTTAATTATCTCTAAACTTCTCTTTGTTGGTGTTGGTTTAATACTGATATGAAATCTTTGCATTAGTGTGGAATAAAAATATGTGCTGTTTTAACTTGTGTAGAATTAAAAGCTTGGGCCAGTTAATGTTTGCTTTTGCACATTGATTTATTGTAATTATAATTTGTTTTTTACTTTTTTTCTTCTCTTTAATATGAAATTTAAAAAAAATTTATATGAAAACCAATTTTTCTGGGGTGTTGGTTAAAAAATATGTCAAATTCAATCCTGGGATATGGACAACTACCATCGCAACCAATTGGCTAATATTACTATATTTAAATTTAACTAAAAACAATTCCTTGTGCTTGCAAAAACAAAACAAAAAAACCAAAAATAATAATAATTATTCTTACTAAACCAACATTGAATGCATGCCAACCCTCATCCTTTACCATATCATCAAATGATCTTAATAATAATAATATTAATGAAATGGCTGAAGATCGATATTCACAACAATACACAGTACCATCACATTACTATTATCCTACTCACACTCAGGCACCACCACCATCTAGCAAAGGTCTGCACGAATTGGATAAGCACGATTATTACTATTACCATTCACCCAATCAAAATACGGTTGAAAGCATATATGAACCGGTCGACGAACATTATCAGTGTGCAGCGAATAAGTTTCGTTGCGCCAATTATGTGTGTATACCTCTGCATTTACGTTGCGATAATTACTATCACTGTAATGATCTTAGTGATGAAATTGACTGTGATGAATATGATAAAAAACCGGGCGAACAGCAGCGTCCCCACAATATAATGAGAACCACTACTGCGGCTTTTCAGCATTACCCTCCGTATAATTATTGGAATAGATATACAACAACTACTTCTAGGCCGTGGTGGACTACCACAACAACAACAACTTCCAATCCGCGAAGGACAACTACATTACAATCCCCTACTAGTAGGTTCACACAAGACCAAATATCTCTCAACGCTCAAGCGGCATTGTTTCAATAAATCACTTAGAGTTTTTTTTTTTTATTCCATCACTCTTAGATCCCACTCGTTCCTAGTGGTGGTTTTCTTTAAGTTCTTTGATCTTTATGTAATTCGCTACTCATCTTTTAACACGCGTATGAAACGATTTTTATTTTTAAAAAAAGTTTTAAAAACAAATCAATTTAATTACGAATGCCTGCATGTTTCCCTACTTCCTTCTTCATTTTTTCAGTGAGTCCTGAACCGTAGCTAATGTGTATATAAAAATAATAGATAATATAAACGGTGTAGGGACCTTAATTTTTTCCGCCATTTTCCTAAATATCAAAAGATTAGCTTTTCATTCCAGGATTTCAAAAAAAAAAAAAAATCAAAAACACGGAAATGGTTCTTGCTCATTATATATTTTTCTTCTTCTTTTTTTATTTCATGCAAATATTCCTTTTATCCATACAACAACAACAATAACATTATTGACTTCTCTTTTCAACCATACAAACTGCGATCATATGTGAATACAAAATGTCCTCACAAACACCAACAATCATACTCCTCAAAATAAATGAACATTTTTTTCATACACATTTAAAAACAAACAAAAAAATCGCACACGCATATAAAACTAGCCAAGAAATCTTGTCTGAGCATGGAATTTATGTGTGAGAATGGCGATTGTATACCGTTCGAAAGTGTATGTGATGATGTTCGTGATTGTGAGCGTTACGATGACGAAAGTTACGGTTTATGTAAATGTAGTAGTGATAAGGTAAGTGTATAGAAAGACTGCATGTGCATACAAAGTTTTAATTACTCAAAAAACATACGCAACAACAGTTCAAATGTGTTCGAGGAGGTGGCTGTTTAGATAAAGTGCAAGTGTGTGATGGCATATCCCAGTGTAGAGACGGCAGCGATGAAGCTAATTGCCGTAAGTATTATTTTAATACGCATGAAGTTGTCTCATATTTCGTTTCCCTCTCTCTCTGACTCTCTATTAACTATGTTAAGCCGTATATTCATTAAACACGTTTAATGCATGTGTTTGTTTTTTTAGTTGTGTGTATGTTTATATTTATATATATAAAATGGGTAACACATGCATATATATACATATAGAATTTAAAATAAAATATGAAAGAAAACTTTCTAAAATGGAAATAAACCATAAAAGTGAAGAAGCTATATTTGTGAACTGAGTATACTCCCCTTTAAATGCCTAAATGGGTTTTTTTAAAGCCATTTGCAAAAATTCTCTCTCTTGGGAGAAATTTTTTATATCTCCCCTCATTATTTTCTAACGAGGGACTCAAATTAACAATATTGGTTGATATAAGTATAATAATAAGAACAAACACTAATATTTTATTTATATTTGCACAATGTTATATATACAATATATACCCTAAAAAAGGACGGAGGGACATGGTTATAAAACAGCTAGCGGAAGTAATAATGTATTGATGGTTGATAAGTTTGAATAAAAAAATACTTGTTTTGTTTTTTTTTTTTTTTGTAGATTTCTCTATAATTTTGTTATATCTCATATACAGGGAATGGACAAAATATTATCAACATTTGCCATAAGGGATTTAGCAATAGCAGCCTTTCTATGAATAATAGCTTTGTAGAGCTCCCAAAACAGTATTACTCAAGTGTTTTGAATTAATGTTCATATTACTTTGTTCATCCCCTGTATCTGAAAATTTTAAGGTGGATGCCATAAAAACTCGGCTTTAATAAAGCTTTAGCCTATTTTTTCTAATTTTCATTAATGTTTCAATTGTTTGTTGTTTTTTGTTGCTTACCTATAAATTCTAATGCAAATCTCTATTTTTTATTTCTCTTCTCTTACCATGGAATATGTAAACTGCTCTGTCTCTCTTTATAAATATCTATAAATGCTTTTACAACATCGTCATTCCTATCATCAAACACCATCATGATCATCATCATCATGTTCTTGCATAAACGAAAAACACACATCTCTCTTACTCTGTCTGTCATATACTATAAATACACTGAACCAAAAAAACCGTGTGCAGATTTCAATATTAATTTCAATGAAAGCCATAATTTGTGGGAAACCGTTGTATGCTCAAGTTATCAATTTCAATGCGCTGATGGCATCTGTATAGTGGACTATAAACTATGTAACGGTATAGCCGATTGCCTAGATGGTTCGGATGAGATAAATTGTCCCATCAATTATGATGACACAAATTATGGTAAACTGACAACAACAAATATATGTATATATAGGAATTCGGAACAAAACTAAAATAAAATATTGTAAAAAAAAGTTGAATCAATTTTCGTAAAAATATCGTTTTATTTACGTAATTTGAAAAAATTGAAATATTTTAATTAATAATTTTTTAACAATATTTTTCATTCCTGTACAATAAAACAACAAAACACATTACACAATATATGTACATATATTTGTAATTGAATACAAATTGTGCTGAAAACAGACTTTGAACCCGATCAGGATTCCACGCCCATCAATGAATGTAATATTTATGAATTTGAATGCGATTATTCAAAATGCATATCAATCGATAAGAAATGCGATGGTTTTCCCGATTGTGATGATGAGGCCGATGAACTGAATTGTCCGAATTATTCAGGTAACAAGACCCCCTTTTAATCTACTCCATAAAACTCCCTGACGACCGGTTATGGTGAACACCCCGACTTTAACACAAATTGTTATCCTTTCTACCAACTTTACAAATATTTATTCTATTTTGAGTACGATGTTGTTTGTCTTAGTATGTTTTTCACAAATTTTCCCTCCTTCTTAGACCATTGCCAAGAGCACGAAATTGAATGTGATGAAACTTATTGCATACCACATCAACAGCAATGCGATGGCATACAAAATTGTAACGATGGGCACGATGAACAAAACTGTACATTTTGTAATGACAATGCTTATCTGTAAGACGCGCTTCTTCCAAACATTTTTCAAATTTTCTATAAACTATGTATTCGGAAATTTGCTTAAAGGTTTTTTACAACAGTTAAATAATAATCTCAAATTAATATTCATTGGCCATGCTACTCAACAAGACGCATTATTTAAATCCTTGAACTTAAATTCATCAAATTTTTTAAAAAATGCGTATGCGTATAATTTTTATAGGCGGACATGGTTAAACATATTCAGATTTTCATATATTTAAAGGAGGCTGTGGCATTGGTCTCTTAGGTGTTACAGATACTATAAATATCTGGACTAAATTTCAGCCAAATATCTCATAATTTATGAACGCTCTTATTCCAACAACAGGCAGATAACGAGACTCTAGATTTTGATGCTAATTTTTTATATCAGATATAAAGATTTTTGTCGATTGTAAGCGTTTCCGTTATCCGATCGAGTCCATTTTTAAAACAACGTTGGATTGACTACTTGATAATATGCATACCAAAATTTTAACTTAATAGCACAATGTTTGTGGAAGATAGATATATTATTTAAATTGTGGGCGTGGCTCTTGACCGATTTTGTCTATTTTAAAAACCAAATGTTCCAAATTTCAACTCAATATCTTAAACTTTACGACCGTGAAAGTGCCAACAACAGACGGAGTCATGGACATATATGTCTAGATGGACTCGGTTTTTGATGTTATTCAAGAATACATTTATATATATAGGAAAATGTTTAATGCCTCCTTCTCGACGTTGCAAAGTGTTAACCCCCCCATCTTATGTGGAGAGTATAAAAATGGACGGGATGGGACAACAGGTCATGCTCACATTTTACAAAAAAAACTTCATTCGATGAAGATTGCAATTCGATTACGTATATATGTTGAAAGTTTCCAAGATTTGGCCTAAACCAAATGTACGGTTTCTACTTTTGTACAAATTATTTTTTCATTTATTCCACAAAAAAAAACCTTAGAAAGCAAATTTCTTAATGAGACATTGAATATGAGATTTTTTTAAGTATAATTTTTTTTATGCAATCAATAAATTGAATCACCAATCAACCAACATCACCATTGTCATCATAATGCATCAATAACATGAATAACAACCACAACAAAAACAATTACATCATTCCATGTATCTCCATGAACACACCCATTAAAAATCTCATACTGTAATAATTATTTGAACGCTCCTAATTATCGCAACAAAATCACCAAAAAAACCTTGATGACGACAATAACAACAACATGGCATTCGTTATAATTTTGTTGTAATTTTTTAAACGTTTATTTAATTAAACTTTTAACTACGTGGGGAAAATATAATTATGAAAAAATAAAAACAACTCCAGTTGTAATACCGGAGAATGTATTTTAAGTAGTCTTCAGTGTAATGGTCATCCTGATTGTAAGGATGGTAGTGACGAACGGAATTGTGGTAAGTTGTTTGTATTTTGTTTGCTTGTTGGATTGAAGTTCCATATAAATAGAAAGTAAATAATTATTGCCTTGAAACGTAACTAAATAGTAGTTGTATATGCTTCTCATTTTTCTTAATATCATGTGTCCCCCCCCTACTAACACTCCCCATTATCATTATTTGACATTGATCATTTATTGTTTTTTCTATACAATAACAAAAATCACACGTCACATATAATCCAAGATGATTGTCCTAAGTTTACATTCAATTGTAACGGTACTTGTGTTGATTGGAAAATACGTTGTAATGGAAAAATTGATTGTTACGATGGAGCGGATGAGGACAGCTGTCATGGTGACGTATATATAATAAATATTTAAACTCTTAAACTAACAAAAGTCCTTTCTTCACCGACATAACGCAATTCTTAATTCTTCCAAAAATATACATTACTACTAAGGTTATGTTTAAATATGACGTAAAGAACAGAAACGCTTATACTGATTGTCATCTCAAACACTCACTCAATCAATCATTAAATTCTGACATTTGAATAAATTTTAGTATCAGAGCATCAATGTGTGGCATTTCTAAACAAATCTGAAGATTAAAATACCTAAAAGAAGCTCAATTCTTTTAATTGATTGATTTCTTTTCGGATATATTAAAAACAGGAGCAAAATATGGAAAATTTCCCGAATCCTACGAAATATATCTAAATATGTCTTTTTTCACAGACCCCTATTTTTCCTTACTAAAAATCTTTGCTACTATTTCGATATCACATCATGACATTTTGTCAAATATACATTAAAATATTATCTATTTATTCCTTCATATGTTTACATTAAAATTCATAATGATCAATCATGCAATAATTCTTCTCACAAAACATAGACACTACTGAACCTGAATTAAATTTATCAAATAATAGCTGTCACTCAGATCAATGGCAATGCGATAATTTTATGTGTATTAACAAAGGTTATTTGTGTGATGGTCGTCAAGATTGTAAAGATGGTTCAGATGAGTCCATCAAACAATGCGAAAAAGCGGGTAAAGTTTCCATATTATCAATCAATCAATCAATCAATTTATTATTATATATGAAAAGGTTTAGGGCCTCAGCCTCAGTTAATATGTGTATTGCTACATTTTGTAAATTTAAGATACAATAATTATGTAAATATTTTTTTAATTTAATTTAATTGATGATGCATTTATGCAAACATAACTAATGGTAATTAATTTTTCATAAAATCATATATTTCTTCTATTTCCTCTATTTCTATCTTTTGCACACGTTTGCCCTTTAACCCTAATATTACTGCTTCAAATGCGATATTGCTTGCTATGCTGTTTGTGCGCTGCTTGTGACTACATATTATGCATCCATTCATTCACCCGGAAATTGCCATCATATTTACTATCTCTCTATCAGTTACCACTGTTCTAACGCCGGAAGATTGTCGCCATGATCAATTCTTTTGCGATGATGATTGCCATTCGAAATCGATACGTTGTAATGGTCACTACGATTGTATTGATCGGAGCGATGAACAAAATTGTCCCTCCGCTTATCCATTTCCCACAAGACCTACACCCGTTTATCCTTGTCCGCAATATACATGCTTGAATGGCAAATGCTACAGTGATTCGGAACGCTGCGATGGAACCGCTCACTGTGATGATGGTTCAGACGAGGCCAATTGTAAGTAATACCGTTACCATAACATTTACAACAATTTTGAAATATTATGGCACTTTATATAGAAAATACGATATATTCTAAAATTCATGTAATATCATCTAATAGAAAAAAGAGCACCAAACATTTTTGCTAATTACAAAGTCAAATCATTTGTTTTTTACAATAATTTTCAATCCGTACGCACTAGCGGGCGTTTATTTAAGTGGTTTACACAAGGGAGAATCCTAACCTACACCATAAAACGAAAATAAAGAACAAATTTAAAATGAACAAGTCAAATTTTGAACGCCCCCCAAAAACCACCTAATAAGTATATTTGTCAATATATCTTTCATTCGGAAAAATATCTTTCTTTCATAACATAAAATTGATTTTGCTTTAGTGTAATTATTGTGTACTTAGAATACGAGTACATTCAATTATATCAATCACAAACACTGTCGTATAACTAACTAACTCACGCCAATTTATCTTCTACTATCACTAATATTCTATGATTTTCTTTTACGGCTTTTTATTAACAAAAATATTAAAAAAAAAAAAATTACAAAAGGCACCACTTGTAAGGATAATGAATTTTTCTGTTACGATCATCAATTTTGTATCAATGAAACTCAACGCTGTGATGGCTACTATGATTGTAAAGATTTTTCGGATGAACAAAATTGCATTGGTTAATAAATTGAAACTTTTTCTACCATATTTAATTAATATACATAAAATGTTATAGTTTTGCATGAGTAGCAAAGTTATTCTTCCTAGAATGTAATCCTGGCACGATTCAAACAACTTTTGTTGCCCCATAATTTCTTCTTTCTTCCTCTTTAGTCAACGTTTGGATAGTTTTCCTATGTATTATTGAATTTTTAGGGTTTTAGATTATTGAAAGAGAAATCATTTTTAATTTCATTTCCCTTAGGTTGTGCTTCAGATCAATTTCGTTGCCGCAATGGACATTGTGTACCTAGTCATGCTCAATGTAACGGTTATCGTGATTGCCCCGATAATTCCGATGAAGATGCCTGCTACGATCCGGCAGCGAATCGCAATTGTTTATCGTCTCAGTTCCAATGTGGTAATGGCCAGTGCATTAGCATTATGGCGCGTTGTAATGGGTATACGGACTGTATGGATAGCTCTGATGAAGCCAATTGCAGTGAGTATAAGTTTCATAAATAATTTTTATGATATCTTCAACATCAGTTTCATTCATATATTATGTTGCTATATATTTTTATTTTCATTTTCATTTCATCATCATGTTCTATTTATTTTCTATGTGTTAATGAAAACACATAAAATAACATTCAAAAGAATCACTAACTGACTATGAAGACACTAAGAGAGGAGTGTCTTCACAGAGTTCCTTAAACATATGTGGTCCCCATATGTATCGTTGTGATAATGGCTTTTGCCTATCATTAGCTAAACGTTGTAATGGCATTTTCGATTGTCCCCACGATATAAGTGACGAATTGGATTGTGGTGACCTATTGAATAATGAAATTGATAGTAAGTTCTCTATGTAATAGTCCCCAGAGAGAAACTCCCAGAGCACTTCATGTTCATACACACCCTGATTTCTTTATTATTATAATTTATCAAAATGAATTTTATGTTTGACCAATTCAAGCTCTTCAAATTATAATTAAATTTTATTTTAATTTTTAGCTCATACTGAAAGTCCAACAACTGCCCACCAATTAACGTTGAGAACTTACCCGAATAATCAGATAATCAAAGAAAGTAAGTAATCTTATGATTCTATTAAACAAATATAAGCTTCTGGTAATAACGAAAACATTTAGAAAATCATTATTTATACAAATTTAAGGGGATTGCCTTGTTGTCAGAAGCTTATATTCTTAACCACTTATTTTCCCCTTAATAATTAAATGTTGATAACAAAAATTCCTTGTTAAATGTAATCTAAAACACCATTTTATTTTTCTCATTAAAAAAATATCTTAAAATAATTTATTAAATATAAAAAACAAATTGAAAACAGGATATATAAAGGAGGGTAAGTAATATTAAAGTATCTAAAAACTATTTAAGCAATATGCTAATGAAGTGCACTCGACTTATTACTTACTGTATATGGC
Organism: Crataerina pallida; assembly: GCA_949710015.1. Lineage (NCBI taxonomy): Eukaryota > Metazoa > Arthropoda > Insecta > Diptera > Hippoboscidae > Crataerina > Crataerina pallida. The sequence goes on along the minus strand of OX453291.1, from coordinate 3,152,234 downwards.
ATTTTAAAATAATTGAACTTTTGATATTTTAATGAAAATTACATAATAATAATCATTACCCACAAATTCCGTGGAGATAATGTGATAGAGAACTATAAAAATGTAAAATTAATAATAATCAATATAATCAAAAAATATATGAAAATTGCAGAAGCATATACGCAATTAAATTTTAAGTTCCACCTATCCACCCATTTTAAATAAATTATTGTAAAAATCCATCACATTGTAAAACCTGCTCGAAGAATGTTAAGTAATATTGCAAAATATTTTATATTACATGTTTTTTTAACACAAAAAAAATTCCATTCTTTTGTAATAAATCAAGGTCGCGAAGCTGTGTTTCGTTGTCGTGATGAAGGTTTATTGCGTGCTCGTGTCAGATGGACACGGCCAAATGGCCGTCCTCTACCAGCTGGATCACGAGATGTTAATGGCCGCTTAGAAATACCAAATATACGCGTGGAAGATTCGGGTACTTATATATGCGAAGCAGTAGGGTATCCACGCCATGTGCCGGGTCAGCAAATTTCTGTTCAATTGACCGTGGAAAGATGTAAGTTTTATATTTAGAATTCTATCGAAAAATCTTGCAATAATCTGTAATTATAATATATACTACACTGCAAGCAGCTTGGGGTAATGATAAATATCATATACCCTCAAATAAAATTAAATATGGTACCGTGCCTCATATAGATTTGGAATTCTTTGGGCTAGGTAGGCTATAATTCTCATTTACTTGGAAGACCCAATTTTATAATTTTTTTTTGTATTTGAACTAAATGCTATCATATGGAATGTTTTGAACTTGTTGTAAAAACCAAAACCGGGGTAAAAATATCAATTAAGAACTTTGTTTTGTGCATTTTAAATTTTAAATTAATTATTATTTATTTCTTCCACACAGATAATCCTCGTGACGACCGTGTACCGGCAGCTTGTTCATCAATTCAAGCTACATGCATGAACGGTGAATGTATTGATAAATCTCAAATTTGCGACGGCATACCACACTGTTCAGATGGCTCGGATGAGCACAGCTGTTCGCATGGCCGCAAGTGTCATCCCAATCAATTTATGTGCCGTAATTCAAAGTGTGTGGATCGTGTATGGCGTTGCGATGGCGAGAATGACTGTGGCGATAATTCGGATGAGGAAAGCTGTGACCCAGAACCAAGCGGTGCTCCCTGCCGTTATGATGAATTCCAATGTAATAGTGGCCACTGTATACCCAAATCTTTCCAGTGTGACGACACAAATGATTGTCGTGATGGTTCAGATGAAACCGGTTGCAGTAAGTACACAACCAATAACTTTTTATATATAAGTGAAATATTTATTCATTATTGTTAATGTTAGTGGCTCCTCATAAGATAACCGATCCACCACCCACTCAAAATTTAAGACCTGGTGAACCTTTGAATATAACGTGCAAAGGTGCTGGTAAACCATTACCAATCATAGTGTGGCGTTTAAATTGGGGTCATGTTCCCGAGAAGTGTTCCTCCACAAGTTATGGTGGCACTGGCACTTTGTATTGCCCGAATATGCAAGTCGAGGATAGCGGTGCTTATTCATGCGAGATGATTAATACGAAAGGCAGCAAATTTACGACGGACACTTTGGTTACTGTGGAATCACCTATACGTCCCGGTGTGTGCCCAGCCGGTTTCTTCAATATGTTGGCTCGTTCCGCCGAGGAGTGTATTAATTGCTTCTGCTTTGGCATTACCAAGTCCTGTAGTAGTGCCAACCTATTCACCTCTGCTATACAAGCACCTATTACTTCTCATCATGTAGTCAATGTGGAGTTGAGTCCACAAAATAATATTGTCATCAATGATGCTCCTTCTTCAGGTGTTCTACAATTACGACATGGTATTCAATTCCGGGCTTCTGATGTTCAATATGGTGGTGGTCACAGTTCTCCTTACTTGGCTTTACCTCCCGACTATATGGGCAATCAATTGAAATCTTACGGTGGCTTTATTAAATACGATGTCAAATTTGTGGGTAATGGCCGCCCAACACAAAATCCTGATGTTATCATTACTGGTAATGGGTTTACGCTTACGCATCGTGGTCGTGCACCCCAAGCCAATATGGACAACAACATGGAAATCCAATTTACTCCGCGCAATTGGCAGAGACCAGATGGACGATTAGCAACGCGGGAAGAGATAATGATGGTTTTAGCCAATGTGGATCATATCCTTCTACGATTAAGTTATATTGAAGCTACAGAACGTGAAGTGGAATTAACTAATATATTAATGAATTCGGCTGGAAGTCATGATCATGGTTTGGGACAAGCGTCTCTGGTAGAACATTGCAACTGTCCACCTGGTTATGCGGGAGATTCTTGTGAATCATGTGCTTCTGGCTTTACACGACAAACAAGTGGTCATTGGTTAGGTCGTTGTGTACCATTTACACCTGAACCCTGTCCAACGGGTAGTTACGGTGATCCAATGCGCGGAATACCTTGCCGTGAGTGTCCATGCCCACAAACTGGAGTAAACAACTTCGGAAAAAGTTGCTCGTTGGGCCCGGACAATGAAGTTACATGCACTTGTAATGAAGGTTATACCGGTCGCCGGTGTGAAATATGTGCCCCAGGCTTTCAAGGAAGTCCTTTAATTCCCGGTGGTCATTGTTATCCCATACCAGAAAGTACTTGTAATGCCGAGGGAACTTATTACCCACATCCAAACGGTACATGCGAATGTAAACAATTAGTGACAGGACCCCGTTGCGATACCTGTGCCCCAGATTCATTCCATCTAAATGCTTTCACCTACACAGGATGTATCGAATGTTTCTGCAGTGGTTTGCCTACAACATGTAGCAGCAGTTCTTGGTATCGTGATAAAGTTTCCGCTAATTTTGGTCAATCCAGAGCACAACATGGTTTCAAACTCATACGAGATTATGACACAAATCATCCATCCAATGTAAACTTTGTTACAAGAGATCGTTCATTGTCTTTCAGTAATACACCCACAGCCGAACCTCTCTATTGGAGTTTGCCTCCTCAATTTTTGGGCAATAAAATTACTGCTTATGGTGGAAAATTGGACTATACTCTAAGCTACAGTCCCATGCCGGGCGGTTTTATGTCTAAGAGCACCGCTCCCGATGTGGTTATTAAAAGTGTAAGTGTTTTTTGGTTTAAAATAAATCTTTAGAAGATTGAATTATTTTTTGTATGATTAGGGAGAAGACTTGACGATGATACACTATCGCAAAACAGGTGTAACCCCGAGCTCATCAAGTTCCTATTCAATACCGATAGTAGAGAGTGCCTGGCAACGTTCCGATGGTCAAGTGGTTAATCGTCAACATTTGTTAATGGCTTTATCGCAAATTGATGCCATTTACATCAAAGCTACTTATACCACTAGTACTAAAGAGGGCGAGTTAAGTCATGTTTCCTTAGATGTAGCAACTCCAACTAATTTGGGTACAGCCCGAGCAGAGGAAGTGGAAGAGTGTCATTGCCCGGAAGGCTATGTCGGTTTATCTTGCGAACGTTGTGCTCCTGGTTATAAACGCAATCCCGAAGCCGGTTTATATTTGGGTCTTTGTGAACCCTGCGATTGTAATGGCCACTCTCACGAGTGTGACGCTGAAACTGGAGTTTGCCAGAATTGCGCCCACAATACAGAAGGTGATTCATGTGATCGTTGTGCTGCTGGTTATAGTGGTGTGGGTACAGGTGGTACACCATACGATTGCACTCCAGATGGTGATATATATCCGCCACCCAGTTCTTCTAATCAAACGTCATGTTCCTATTGTAACTCTGTGGGCACTGCTTCCTGTGAAAGTGGTTACTGCTATTGCAAACCTAATGTAGAAGGTCGACGTTGCGATCAATGTCGTCCCGGTACTTTCGGTCTTTCCGAAAGTAATCCAGAAGGTTGTAAAGAATGTTATTGCTCTCACAAAAGCACTACTTGTACGTCAGCGCCTTTGTATCGCCAGCTAATACCTGTAGACTTTTTCGAAAATCCCCCGTTGCTAACAGATGACGAAGGGCTCATAGCTGATACCGAGAATTTAAACCATGACCACGGCGCTAACGAATTTATTTATAGTCATACCTCCTATACTCCGAAATATTGGAGTTTACGGGGTTCAGTGTTGGGAAATCAATTGTATTCGTATGGCGGTGTTCTATCCTATGTACTCAATGTTGAATCTTATGGTGACTATATACCAGGCAATGATGTTGTGTTAATAGGTAATGGTATGAAATTATTATGGTCCCGCCCCGCCTCTGAGCAAGATAGTTCAGAGTACAGTATACGCTTACACGAAGATGAAAATTGGCATACCGTTCAACGTGGTGTTATGCAGAAAGCTTCACGTACGGACTTTATGAATGTTTTATCAAATCTGGATCATATTTTGATCAGAGCTACTCCTAAAATACCAACCACCCGCACCGCTATACGTGACGTAATCTTGGAAAAGACGGTAGAACATTCCATGCCCGATTCAGTCCAAGCTATTGATATAGAGATATGCTCATGTCCTGCCGGCTATACCGGTAGCTCTTGTGAAAGCTGCGCTTCTATGTACTACCGTGACCGTAATGGTGATTGTTTGGCCTGTCCCTGTCAAGAGGATGGAGCAGTTTCGTGCAATTTAGATGATCGAGGATATGTGAAATGTCAATGTAAATCTCCTTACAGTGGTGATCGATGTCAATATACAGGTATGTTTTTTAGAATAAATAATAGAAACTATGTAAGGATCAGCATGACTCTCGGCATGAACCTAAATTTTACCAAAAAAAAAAAAAAAAAACAGAATTCGCCAGCCAAATAGCTAGGGGGTGAATACAATCAATGAATTGAAAAAAGTTTAGCGACGTTTTAGGAATAAATGTTCAAGGTCAAGCTTCGCCATTACTTACTTTTTCACATCATTAAAGTTTCTTTGATAACAAATTCATTTTTTATTTTTTCAATTTCTTTATATTCACCATCCCCCCACTGAAACTATATATACTACTGCCCACTCTACCACAATCACCACTCACATATCAATCACATATCAATTTCAATAACACTTCATGCTATCAAACAAACAAATCAATCAAACAATTAATTCATGTGTATAGTGGAGCCAGTCATAAAGTCACCACCTGATATAATATGCGATTTAAGGCGCGGCTTTTGTTGTAATGGTTTCCAATTCAATATTGAAGCGAACCAAACCATCGCCGATAATGAGACTTTGCAAATATACCGTGGCGTTCAGTATATAGGAAATATTACCAAACTACAGTATGGCTGTAACAACAGAGGTTCGACATACTTTTTTGTTTGTTTTGATCTTCTATAAAAGGCTTTCTTAGTTAGTTGGTACACATCGTATATAAAAAAAACAAAAACAAAAAAACAACTTTGAAGTTTGTAGACAACATAACCTCAAAAAATGCAAGCGCCTTAATGTAATAGGGACTCAATTTCTCACACATAGCAGACGTAGTGCGAAATGCTCTCTTACATGTTCATATATAATGTTGAAATGTTTGAAGTTTTTACCGCCTCTTGTTAGTTAGTTGTAGTAAATATTTCTTTAACAGAAATCAAATATTTTCAAATTTTAGTATTAATATAAATCTTTGGAATCTTATACACCTATATATATTTAATATTGTTCCGTTATAAATAATATGAGAATACCCTATAGATATATTGACTCCAAAAAATTGTGACAACTTTTGTATAAAAATTTCAATTGTTACAAACTTTGTCTTATGTGATATTGTATGTAATGCTGAATGTGAAATATATCACGCAAGATATAGTGTATGATATCACATATGATATCGTAACGATTCTACATATCGCAAATGTTTTAAACTAGTAGAATTATGCATCAAGTAGTTGTAAACCCAAAATAATTATTACTAACGTTAATTTTTACTTTGGGTATATATGATGGCTACCACAATAAGTGATTCACACACAGTTTAGCCCGAATCAGCATGGTCTTAAAATTGTCTGATTCTGCTTAGATAAATTGGACGGACACAGTTGTACTGCTGTACTGTGAAAGAATCAGTTTAATTACATTTTTTGTACTATTTTCTTGTAGATCATAATCACCATTGTGCAAGTAGTTACAAATAATACTAATTAATTCCATACATCCCACTGGCCCTCTCCTACTTCCCCATTTAATACATATTCATTGTCACTAACATTGGAAATTAGAAATGGGTGTGATTAGATACATATGTTATATGACTGGCGTAGTGTTATGTACGTAGGTGTAATGCTCTCGGAATACTTTAAAAATACTTTACATCGCAATATTTTCAACAGATGGCTATACTGCTGAACCTCCAACGCCGCCTACCACTCTACCATCTGAGTATTATGAGTATAAAACAAAGATTTCAGTATCAATAGCTCCACCAGAAATTACCATTTTACCGATAGGAGGTTCCTTAACGTTGACCTGTACCGGTCGTTTAGTATGGAATGGCGTAAGATACTCGCAATGTTGAAATAAAACCGTGATTAAATTTTACACTTTTTTTATATAGAGTCCTGTGATTGTGTCCTGGTATAAATTGAATGGACAAATGCCTTATAATTGGGAACAGGATAATGGAGTGTTAAGCATGTATGACCTGCAAATTCATGATTCTGGTGTGTATATATGTCAAGCCCGTAATAATGAGACTCAGCGTACTTATGAGGATCAAATATCAATAACTGTGTCAGGTATGCCATGTTGCTCTCTATCACTTTTAATTATTGAACATTGAAATTTTTTTTACAAACTATTTTTCTTTGCTTCCTTATTGAAGGATATGCCAAAGAAATGTCGGCTAGATATGGTATGAATTATAAATACTCTTTACAGCTAGCACTTCTCTCAGTAAATCGTTTACAAATTTACATTTATAAAAGAATATTTTTTCTGATTTTAGAAAGCGCACGACGTTCTCCAGCCAAAATTGAAAATCTGCCACCGCAAGTGACTTTCGATGAATACCAACCCAATGAAGTCAATTGCGAAGTAAGTGGCAATCCAACGCCGACTGTTATTTGGACCCGTGTTGATGGTCAAATGTCTCGTGAAACACAAACGGACGGTTCACGTTTAATATTTGAATCACCGCGAAAATCAGACGAAGGCAGCTACCGTTGTCAAGCCAATAATGGTGTAGGCTACGAAGAAAGGTACACCACATTATATGTGCGACCATCTAGACCTTCACCTATCACCCCACCGCGAGAAGTGATATATATTGAACCACCATCCTATTCGGGTGAACCGGGTAGTTACGTACGCTTAACATGTCAACCCACCACCTCCATAGTGCTAACCTATGAATGGACTAAAGACGGCTATCCCATATATCGATCCAACAATTTAATTATTAATGGAAATAATTTGGAAATACGTGAGTCAACCATACACGATTCAGGAGTATATACTTGCATTGCCATCGATTATCGGGGACGCCGCAATTACACTTCGGATGCCCGGGTCATTATAGAAAAAGTGCGCCCCCCTTACCATGGGGGAGGAGATGAAATTACTCCATCTGAATTTCCACCCGGCACGTAAGTGAAAAGTCTTATTTTCTAATTATTACATAACTTTTCTGTCACGAATGTCACGTATTTCAGTATACCACCCAGTATTAAACGTTTGCCTGAAGAAAATCTGGTTATTCAAGGCCATGACTTCACTATAACTTGTGAAGCAGGAGGAACTCCTTACCCTACCATTAAATGGACTAAAATCCATGAAAGCTTGGGTGACAATGTACATCAGACAGGCAACGTTTTACGCATCATGAATGCTCGCCCAGATAATCGCGGTGTATATTTGTGTATAGCTGAAAATTCTGCCGGTCATGATCAAGCCAGCACGGTTGTGGATATTGAACGTAAGTGATTTTAGTTCATAGTGCACTAAACACTTTACAGCCTCTATCAGTCTAAATGAATTCTTCTTTTTCATTGTGCTTTCTATTGGGGATTTATTCTATAACAATTATTGTTATTTTTTTGCATAATATTATTATTTGATTAATTTTAATTCTAATAACAAAAGTTTCCAAAAAAGGAGTGGGTAATAAGAACGTTCCCAACCATTTACTAGTTATAATACTAATTTGCACAACCACCATCATTTCATTGATTGCAGCCCGTGAACATCCAACGATTCTTGTAGAACCGAAAATACCCCAAGTTGTAACCGCTGGTGGTCAGGCTATGCTGTATTGCACTGCCAATGGTATACCTGAGCCGAGAGTGCAATGGCGTCGCACTGATGGTACGCCGTTGTCGCCCCGACATCAAATCCAAAACGAACCCGGTTATATAATGTAGGATCTGCTGCGAACATAAATATTGATTTGATTCAATCAATTTTATTTTTGGTTATTTTTTAGTATTAATGATATAACTTTGGCTGATGCGGGTGATTATGAATGCATCGCAGAAAACGAAGTGGGCAAGGTAACCGGAGCAACAAATATTCGAGTGATAGTGCCACCCATTATCGAATTAGAGCCTCATGACGAAGTGCTAAGCGTGTTTGAGGGAGATGAAGTTAAAGTGTTATGTTCAGCCAGTGGTTTCCCCAATCCTCAAGTGCAATGGTTTGAATTGGATGTAACACCCCGAGTGGCAACGCCTATATCAGAACATCCGAATCAAGCTTATTTAGAATTCTACCGAGTATCAACTCAACAGGGTAAAACGTACAAGTGTTTGGCATCAAATGAGGCAGGCGAAGATGAGCGTTATGTGGTAGTAGATGTGAAGCCACGGCGTGGTGATAATCCCAGTAAGATAATATTTGAAGGATAACTTAATTATTCTACTTAATCAATTGAATTTATTTTGTTTTATGCTTAAATACAGTTGACAGCGATGTAATTTATCCTGGTCGACCAACGTATCCATATGAACAACCACAACCACATCAACCTCAACCCTATCCACCTCATTCCACTCAAATACATCCATATGAACAACCACAACCACATCAATCTCAACCTTATCCACCTCATTCCCCTCAAACATATCAACCGCAACCTTATTTACCTTCACACACACCTTCTGAGAATGTCTACCCCACCAAAACTGGTGAAGATGTACAATTAACATGCAATCTAAGTAAGTATTCAAACAAGACCAATTCTGCTCCTCATTTCAGATTTATTGAAATCGTGATTCGTGCTCACGGTATAAAAGTTAATGCAAATACTGTAGAATTCCGATTTTCTATATCGCCATTCAAACAGCTTCTTATGGACCACCGCTGGAAACAAGTTGGGAACGTTTGGATGGTCGTCCCCTACCCGCCAATTCCTATAATGATCACAACACCTTGATTATAACACACGTGACAGAACAAAATGCTGGAAAGTATCGTTGCAACGGTTATGACAATGGCGGTACTGTTATTACTTTCCATATAGCTGATTTGGTTTTGGTACCTTTGCCACATATCGTATTACATCCGAGTATGCCCATTTATGTGGCGGCCAATGATAATGTGGATATTTATTGTGAAGTAGATGGTGAACAACCCATAAATGTTTCCTGGCATGCAGAAAACAATCGTCCTTTACCACCATCTGTGCGAACAGATGGTCAGTATTTGCGCTTCCTTGGAATAACACCAGCTGATGCTGGTTTGTATTATTGCTCAGCATCAAATCGTTATGGTAACACTACCGAAAAGGCTCAAGTGGTTGTAAATCGTGACCGTAGTTATGAGCCGAGACCTTATAGTAAACGTTATGAAATAAACGAAGGTGATACAGTGCGTATTACGTGTGAAGCGCAACCCACCTATTCGCCCCTCCGTGGGACCATTAAGGTAAGTTTATTTATATATATCATACCAAGACCACCCAGTCAACCCTTGTTGGCTAATATTACCTGATTTATTATAAATATTATAAGCATTTATTGTTTTCATGTTTCTTTGTTTCTCTTAGTACAACTGGCGCCGTGAGGATAATGCACCCTTACCGGCAGGTGCCCAAATCCAATATCATGAACTATTCTTGCACAATGTACGGCCAGAGGATCAAGGTCGCTACATTTGCGAGTCGTACACAACGGCTGGTGATACTTCGCCACCATCATACGCCGATTTGATTATAATGCGTGAGTATGAACAAGACCCCTATTATTACAACAGATATTAGGGTTTTAACCAACAATTGGATACAATTTTTTTTTAAGAAAATAGAAAAAGAATATTTTAAAAAAATTAAAACAATATTAATTTTATGAATAGCGCAAATTAAGCATGTTTTCAAAAAAAAAAAAAAAAAATCGAAATTGATTCCAAAGAATTGGTGGTTGGATTGGAATGAACAATAATGAATTTTCATCTAATGACCATAGATTTTTTTAAACATTACTGATTTTACTTATTTTCGTTTTCAAAAATAATTTGTTGTTGTGTGTTAGGTGAAGTAATACAAATATTAACAAAATTATAATAAATTTTTATTTTATTTTATAGCACATTTAATCAATTTTTGTTTTTTAAAATACTGTAAAGAAGTTTAACCTGCCATAACAAAATAGAGTTATTAACGAAAGTAAAGTTGTCAAATTTTTTGTACATAAAGAAATCGTAGATGTGAACAATTTGTTTTAAACTCAATGGTGGCGGGTTTCTCTTTCCCAAAAAATATTTAACTCTGTAAAAAACCGTTATAATATATAATTGCATGAATGTTTTAATCACCCCTAAACAAATAATTATTATTAAGTAATTTTTTGCCCCAAAAACACACAAGATTGAATTAAATTTTTAAGCAAATTCATATTTTAATAGACCAATTACAACATTTATAACATTTTGCTGCCATAGACATAACATAATATTTTTTTTAAGCATAAAATTGATTTTTCAATAAAATATGATTTAAAAAAATATATTAACCCAAGCGAGAGAAAAAATACTCAATATAAAAATGAATTTTTTTATTTCATTTATTTAGATATTTTAGGTTTTTTGTGTAGATTTTTATTTTATTTCTTAATGTTCCCCTCCATTACGGTGTGTGGTTATGCGATTTACAAGGTTCGGAGGGCATCCATTTCATATTTTTGGTTGCGAATTATGTATATTGATAACGCTTTGGTTCTAAAAATTAACGTGTATTTGTTTCATAAAGTTTGATTTATACTCTGTACTCTCAGTTCCTCACTAGTCCCGAATTCTATGCTTTCTTTTCCCCATTTCCGAATTCAATACAAGCATTCATTCATTCTTTTTCACACAATCAAAAATATACAAACTATGGGCAAATATTCTTGTTGCATTTAATATATAAGATCAGATGGAATATATGGATATTTATTGTCTATTTCAAAGTTTTTGTAAACGAACCACTTGAACCATAGACAAACATTCGATTCGTTCTCCAACGTATGTAAGACTTATTAGTATCAATTCAGAACCTATTTTCTTAACCCATTATTCTTCTAAAAAGCATGTTATCTATTGCTTAGAGATGACTGTATGTGCATATCATTTTGGTGAAAGATTTATGAAGAGCATTTCATCATAACACATCCTATGCGTTGACCATTAAAACCTTGAAAACTGTTACAGCTTTTTTAAATACGAGTATACCGGTGTTAATACAATGCTCTAGTCCCTGAAAAGTATATTAGACTAATTTAATCATTATGAAAAAATACTCTAAATCTTTAACACTACGAAATAAAAAAATTTAAGAAAACGTTGTATTCAAGCCGGTAAAGTTGTTCAAAGTTTTACGTAAATAATTTTTCGTTATAGAAAATTATTGTTTTTTTGTGTATCTAAAAAAAAATTATTTATGTATATGTAGTTCGATTTAATCACGTAAATAATGATAATAACATGAAAGAAAGTCTTTAAGTTCATTTCGATTTGTTTCAAAAGAAAAAAAACCTCAAGTTTGTATAAAAATTCATCTCAATATCCCAAAATTTACAACCGTGAAAATGCTGATCAAGAATATATATATATATAAGGTCTCTAACGCTTCCTTCGTCTTATTATACCCAAGGGGAGCGGACATCAAAATATTTAAAAAAATCCTATCTGCTTGTTAATTACAAGAAAGACACGGACAGATGTACGGACGTAGTTAAATCGATTTAGACTTTTCGACCGATCGGTATAATTAAAAATGAGTGCGATCACTATTTTGTGATGTAGGGCATGAAAAATCTTTCGCAAACGTATTGTTTGCTAGTCAGTGATAAGAAGAGAACACTTCACATTTACTTTTATTTGAAAATAATTCTGAAATGAACTTGAGAACTTTCTGCCCAATGAAACCTAGAATTCCAGCACTTGTAAATAAATGAAAATGTTATTGTTTCTTAAATCATACTCTATGTAATGACTATTGTTTCCATGATTTCATGTGTAAATAAAATCTTCACAATAAGTTAAAATCAGTTTTTTTGAAAAAAGAAAGAACAAGAGTGACAGACATACAAGAGATAAACGGCTCTTATATGTAAATATACATAAATAAATGAAGTGGACCTATATTATTATATTATATTTTCTTGCTTTTCTTTATTTTATTTTTTCTTTCTCTTTCTTTCCCCTTTTCCAATTACATAATATCAAATATATTATTAATTTTTTTGGTAAACTATATAAAAAAAAAAACTTATAATCAATTACTTTGTCGTCCATTCTCACTAACGACGTTATGATGGGACGATGGCGACGAATGTTTGAATGATTGAGGATCGTGTTGTATATTTTATATATTTTTCAACTTTTGTGCTTTTTTGCTTTTTTATGAAACAAAATGAATAAAAAAATTGCAAACATTTTGAAACAGGAGGTTACAGCAAAAATGAGATTCCTTGCATGGTTTTCTATATATGTACAGGTGTGTTTAAAAAATGATATTTTTTCGTTTATATTCTAAGTATTTTTAAAAATGAACAAAATTTTCTTCAATTTCTTATTTATATACAATATACTACTTATTATTTTTTTGTAGTCATTTATACGCGTAGAGGTATTTAAGAGTTTAAAATTTTAGTTACGTTCCCCTAATAAGCAAAATATTTTTATTTTTATATCTTCCACCCTATTGATGAGACCCTAGAAAGGATATCATATATTTTTGATTGGCATCAAAATCTTAGTTGATCCAGACATGACATGTCCGTACGTCTGCGTGTCCGTCTCGTATTGGTACTCTCACGGACATACGTTTTGAGATATTAATTCATTCAGCAGATCGCAAATTATTCTATGAATTATACTACGAAGTCAAAGTCAATGCACATATTAATTGTTTTATACAAAGCCCTTCCATCTAGGGACCCAAAATAGGCGCGTTCGCATATTAGACACGCCGACAATTTACAAAAAACTTGTACATGCTAATTCATAGTATATGCATATAAGGGCACACTATGAATAAGAAGGGGTGGAGGGTATTTATTATTTGGACCAAGCCAAATTTAGTTATTTACTTGTTTAAATATGTGTTTTATCTGTGTTTACTTGTGTATTTGTCCCATTTTTTGTTCAAAATTTTGACATAATTTTTTTGTTTTTGGGATTCATTTTATTCGCTCAGTACCATAATTTCTACAAAAAAAAGGAAGGAAAAAGTTGGTAAAGTTCGGGGCAAATCCTGGGCTACACGGCGGCCATTTATAACCCGAAATCCAAAAAAAAAGACAACTTTTTTTCAAACACTTTTTGATAAGATCGCTCAATACCATAATTTTTACAAACAATCTAAAAACTTAAAATAACTTTACAAGTGTTTTTTGAAGAGATCTGCTCCAATTAAAATTTCACTATTCATTTATGTGGTTTCCCAAGAGAGAAGTTTTTAATAAGAGACTTAATATGTTACGTGCAGGTTTTTAAAATGTTTAAATTTCATCGACCACAGCAAGGTACAATCCTTGATAATCCTTAAATCCTTGCTATAGTTCTCGGAGTGAGAATTTTCAAAGTTTGTTTTTTCCAAAAAACGGCTTAAGACTGATCGCCACTAAATTTTTCCTTTCCGTACAAAATTACAAAATTAGCCGTTTGGCTCAATACTTAATATTATTGTCAAGCTTTACAATATCACACTGTACTTACAAAAGTTGGTAATTAACGCCCCCTTAATATAAATAGTAACTCACCACCTCCAAAATTTAAATTGAGATGAATTCGCAACACTATTAAACACCACGATTCAACCTTGATAAAGTAATTTACTTATAATTTGTTAAAATAAGTTATTAACTGTTAACTGACCCTTCTCACAACCATTAGTTAATGCAACTATGTAAATTGTTATGGTAGGTTTAGAAGTTAGTTATATTAGTATACTCAACATCTTGGGAACGTACGTTCCTGGACGTATGCCTATGCGGGATAGTTATTCAATAGAAAATGATCCAAAAACATAACATTGTTGGTCTTATTATAATTATGTATCAAATGGGTGGTTTCAGTACTAGTTCTAAGATGCTTACGGGCACTCGGAATTTTTCTTCTGAACATCACATTTAACATTTAAGGTCCAAGGTCTTGGGTAATCTCAAAATCGGTTTCTTGCCGAAGAACATCTCCCTGTACTATCAAATGTTTTATGCATAAAAAAACATTTAAAAAAAGTATTATTATTAAAGCTTTTACTTCTATTTAAATCTACGTATGTATGCTTTTATTTATTTGCTCTAATAAAATTTCTTCTTTTCAATTGTTTTTTTACACAAACCTACTATGAATCAATCAATATCAATATTTTTTCCAAAAAAAAAAAACAAAAAAAATATTATGAAACAACACATTAAAAAAGACCTCAAGGCTACGAAAAACCTAAAAACCACACCAGCCATTAGAAAACAACCAGCCCCTGCTCTAGGCACTAGTCGTTCGTACGCCTGTCTCCCCACCGATTTCAAATGTGTCTCGCATCCAAACACTTGCATAGCTCAATCTTTAGTATGTGATGGTATACATGACTGTACCGATCATTCCGATGAGTTCGATTGTGCCCGTTACGCTAACAGCACCAACAATAATGGAAGTAATAATAATAACAATAATTTTAAACGCTGGAAGAAGCATTTGAATGGGCGCCCATCGAAGAGGAGACATCAAAAGCCTTACAATGCCCAAAACCACAAATTATACCGCAAGAAAAAGTTGGCCGCCTCTAAGTCTTTGAAAAAGGCTGCTTTACCATTAAAGAAACTCGGTTCGTTTTAAGTTTTTCTCCTTCTTTTTGCCACACTTAGTTTTTTTCATTTATTTTTTATTCTTTGGCGTTATTTATTTATATATTTTCACCTTTTTATGACAAAATTTAATTTATAAATTATAAAAAAAAAAAAAAAAATAACGAAAACATGGTTCACCCCTCACTTAGTTTATATGTGTATTGAAAACAAAATTTAGCCTTTAAAATATTTTTATTTAAGCATAAAACATATGTTTGTTCATTCACAATTCTATTTGGAAAATGTATGTATTAAGCCGGTATAGGTATTTTAATTATTTATTTTTTTAAGCTGTAGCGTCGTAAAATTAGGATGATTTTGATTAGAAAGTCATTTGGCTCCACACATCACATGGCACACTTTGCATGCCAAAATGGTTCAAAAGAATCGCCAATCACTTCAACAGCACCCCTCTTCACCATGATGTTCATTATATATCACCAAATATTGTTTATGTATAACCGAGAGGAGCTTTTTCTTAAGCAATTTTAGTAAAAAAAAAAAAAAAACATTCGTACTGATTACGTGGCAATGAATTGGCGGAAAAGTGTGGTTAGGGTGAAAAAATTATGCTAAATTTACGAAAAAACACATTCATAGTCACTTGTTCATTACATTTGTGGGATAAGACTTTCAAACGCAGAATTTTTGAAGAATTTTTGAGAATTTTTCATACATCACCTTTTATGATATTTTTCGTTTGTTTCTAAAAGTCTGTTTCAGTAATTTTTTAAAAAATTAACCTGTCTGTCGAATAATCCATTTGTCTGATTTTACCACTGGCATAAAATACTGTTCATTGCTGCGTTTAAATTTAATTTAAATTTTAACTTTAAGAACCCTCAGTGCTATGTGTTATACATTAATTCAATTGCAAATTGTAAGTAAATTAATAAGATATTCACAAATAAATTCAAACAATACCAACTTTCTATTTAGGTGACTAACTAACGTATGTTTTCCTTATTATTATAATCTACTAAAATCACTTTAATGTACATAACGACATATGTGTATACATACTTTAACATCATATTTTATATAAGCATGTATTAACTTGCATAATACTCAATGAAAATGTTTTTGTAAATAATATGAATTTCAATGATATTAATAAAAAAAGTGTTGGGATATTCTGTGATGCGGTAATTGGTTGTGTCAAACAATCTATGAAGTAGCGTTTGTCTGTTTGTTGGTATAGAAAATCGGTTATTTAATAATTGTTGTTATTTTATGTAATATTTGTTAAACTATAAATTTAATCATATATAGGAAATTAGCTAACTCTTCAATTTTATGTGTATTTTTCTTTTTTCTCTTCGTAAATGTCAAAAAAAAAACAAACAAACAAATAAAATATCGTCAAAACTTGTGCACCACACGAATCAATATTCACCACCACATCACTACCACACAAAAATATTCACCACAAATACAACAAAACAATAACTGTCTCTTTCAAACATCGCTTATGTTTAACTATGATATGTTGCTGATGAAAATAACTCATAATCTCAACAAACAAAAAAACAAAAAACAATTGGAAAAAATTAAATCGTAAAATGAAATTTTTTATATAATCATCATTCGCTTAACTGTTGCGTTCATATATTTATGTGTCTGTGTGTGTGCGTGTATGTGTGTGGTTGGGTATTATGTGTGCGTACCAAACTGCTCATGATGGACCCTCTGGTGGTTGCTGATTGCATCCACATATACCACCGATGACACCTTTGTCTCATTTGTTATATAAAAAAA
The DNA here is from genome assembly GCA_949710015.1 of Crataerina pallida. Taxonomy (NCBI): domain Eukaryota; kingdom Metazoa; phylum Arthropoda; class Insecta; order Diptera; family Hippoboscidae; genus Crataerina; species Crataerina pallida. The sequence goes on along the minus strand of OX453291.1, from coordinate 3,135,201 downwards.
TAAAGCGGGCGGAAGACCCATAGTGCCTTTACCCCATTATCCGCCAGCTATGCAACACTCCAGTCCCACTCCACTGCCACGTGATTTAAGTTTAAAATTAGATCAACAACGTTCAAATTTACGCGTTGGTGAATCCACAGAAGTGGAATGTTATTCATCAGATGACACTTATAGTGACGTGGTGTGGGAGAGGGCGGATGGTGAACTTTTGCCACCTCATATACAAGTAAGTTATGTTCCCCTTCCTTAACACAAAATATTCATTCATTCATTCATTATTATTTAGCAAATCGGTAATCGTTTAGTTCTGACACATGTTACACCTGCCGATGCTGGAACTTATGCTTGCAAATGTAAAACTGATGAAGGTGATCTTTATACGACAAGTTATGAATTGGAAATCGAAGATGGTGTTCATGAATGGAAGCATCCGAAAATCGAATATACCCTGGTAGGGTCAACTGTAGTATTACACTGTGAAGATGACATGCGAAGGGATTCGAACAATTATAGGTGGGCTCGTCAATATGGACAAATGCAGTTGGGTACCGATATTTTAAATGTAAGTACATGGTTGAATCGAAACCACTGAAACCGAGTTGGTCGTAGTACACCAAAGTAGTTTTTTCTAATGAAATCTGAATTTGCCCTTTGCGGTAGACTAGTAACCTAGCGACAGTTCAATTAGCAAAAGAACTTCAAGATTAAACAAAGCAAAACAAAACATTATGACAATTCATTGAAAAAAGGGGTTTTTAAGACTTAAGGCTAAAGATTTATACAAATAACTGTAATGATATCTCCAATGGAAAGCTGGTTAATGTTGTATCTTAGGAGAGGCTATTAATGTAATTGTAGTACATCCATCAATATTTTATACTTGTATTATTATTTTACGCATATTTTTGCCATCCCCTTTTTCAGCATGAATTGGTATTACGTGAAGTCCAAGCCAACGATGCTGGTACTTACATATGTACCACAACCAATGCCCAAGGTGAATCGGTCGATTTTCCAACCATTGTAGTTGTAAACGGAGCTATACCGCGATTCCAGCAAAGTTCTATTAGTTATATGTCATTCCCTACACTGCGTGATTCCTTCATTCGACTTAACTTCGATATAACATTCCGTCCGGAGCAAGGCAATGGTTTACTCCTTTATAATGGTCAGAAACGTGGCAATGGTGATTATATATCATTATCATTAAAAGATCGTTATGTCGAGTTTCGTTTCGACTTTGATGGTAAACCGATGGTTATACAATCCGAACAACGTATTAGTTTGAATGAGTGGCATACAATACGTGTCAATCGTTTCCGACGCGATGGTTATATGCGTGTTGATGATCAACATCCCGTTGGTTTCCCAACTTTGCCTCCTTCCTCATCTCTGGATCTAATAGAAGACTTATACATTGGTGGGGTGCCTAGTTGGGATATGTTACCTGAAGGAGCCATAGAACGGCAAGAGGGCTTTGTCGGTTGCATAAGTCGTCTCACTTTGCAAGGATCCATTATCGAATTAATGAAAGAGGCGAAAATCAAAGAAGGTATTACAGCTTGCGAGCCCTGTACTGATGATCCTTGCGTTAACGATGGTATTTGCGTCGAAAGTCAAACTGAAATGGGCTACACGTGCATATGTCAACAAGGTTGGACGGGGCACAACTGCGCGGTGGAAGGAAGCCAGTGTACACCTGGTATTTGTGGTACAGGTCGTTGTGAGAACACCGATACTGGTTTAGAATGTTTATGCCCTCTAAATAAAACCGGCGACCGTTGCCAGTACATTGAACATTTAAATGAGAATAGTTTGGCTTTCAAGAGGAACAGCTTTGCTGCTTATGGGTAAGTCTTAAACTATTACAACAGTCTAGGGATAAAAAGTTTATATAATTCATCTTCTAGAACGCCACGCGCTTCTAAACTGAATGTAAAATTCAAAATTCGACCCAATACTTTGGATGATGCTCTTCTATTATATACTGCCGAATCAAAGCTGCCTAGTGGAGACTTTGTAGCTGTCATTTTGCACAACAAACATGTGGAACTGATTATTAATACCGGTGCAAGATTGAAACCAGTTATAGTGCGCTCAACTAACCCACTGCCTATTAACGAATGGACTGATATCGAAATTGCTCGTCGTTTTGGTGAAGGTATACTACGAGTAGGAAATGAGCCAGAACAAAAGGCCAAAGCGAGCGGTGCTGCTCGTACTCTTTATATACGAACTCCACTCTATGTGGGCGGTTATGATAAAGAAAAAATCATACTGAATCATAATGTGAATATTTCACAGGGATTTAACGGCTGTGTATCAAATGTAAATGAATTCTTATTTTAAACAAGATATTGATGTTGTATTAAATTTGATCGTATTGCTTCTAGCTCTACGAAGCTCAGCGCCGTTTAAATATGATAGCCGACATACAAGATGCTGCTAACATTCAAAATTGTGGAGAAATCAATGAAATCGAACAACACGAAAGTTTCCATACGGAAACAAGTCATCATGTGCCCGAGAAAGAAAACAATAATCATATCTTAAGTTCACACGATCCTTGTACCACTGAACCATGCGAAAATGGCGGCAGTTGTAGAGTAGAAAACGATACAGCTATTTGCGATTGCACCATTGGTTTTGGCGGAATGCATTGTGAAATTCGTAAGTCAGATATTTTCACATACTTGCAGGGTTGCATGAACTTGTTGTTCTATATACGCCTTTGTTAGATACGTATCTGAAATTTGATGCAAATTTCCACGGTAACGGTTATCTGGAATTGGATCGCAGTGAATTCAACGAAGAAATTAATCAAAAGTACTCATTTGCCGCTATGGTGTTCTCGACTACTCAGCCGAATGGCTTGCTCCTATGGTGGGGCCAACCGAAAGCTGAATCATACACAGGTCAAGACTTTATGGCTTTGGCTTTGGTGGACGGTATTATTGAGTTTTCGTTCCGATTGAACGGCGAAGAGGCCGTGATACGTAATCCCGATAAGCGCGTAGATGATGGTCGTCGTCATATAGTTTTGGTAAAACGTACCGATAATACAGCTATTTTAGAGTTGGACCATGTCTTATATGCAGATGAGACACGCCCGACGGGTAAAAATACAATGAGTCTCCCGGGTCACGTATTTATTGGCAAGTTTTAAAAAACTTTCTGTTCACCTTGTTATTCACTTGAAAGAGTTTTTGTCTGTATAGGCGGCGCCCCCGATTTGGACAACTTTACTGGCGGCCGCTACAGAGTCCACTTCGATGGTTGCGTTCATGTTGTCGAGGGCGAGGAAAGTGGCACTATAGATTTAGGACGTGTGGCCATAAGTGGCGTTAACGTTGACAATTGTCCAGCGTAAGTATATAATCAACTAATTGACCTCTGAGCAAAATAAATGTATCACGTTCTCTTCCCAAATGCTGCTAATTTACAATAAATGGAAATTTTTTAGTAATTGGGTACCTTCCAGTTTAGTTTATCATGAATTAGATTTTAATGATTTTCATTTTGATCCAACATTATTTGATGCTCTGGATCAACCCCCACCCGTTCATATCATTTATCCACAGCCGTCCATAAAACCCTATACCAAAAGTAGTGGCCTAAAATTACGGAATTTATTTCAAAAAATCACTCTCCTTACAAACGTACATTGCTGTTGTAAATGGCAATGTCCTTTAAATAACTGTATGCTAATAAGCGTAGTAACGTTTTTCTTTATTTGGCCCCAATATTCAAATAGATAGCAAGATAGTTTAGGTTATAAAATGAACTTCATATCATAATTGTTACCCAATGCATTAGAAGAATGTCCATAAAATGGACATAGAAGCAAACCAAGTAATTACTGATGTACAAGCTAGGTCTACTGAGTCTGACACTAACACTTCTATGTCTTTTCTATGGATCTAGGAGGAGTGCCTACATACGAGTATATGTATTGTTAATTTGCCACATAGTGTAAATATTATTATGCTTCTCTTAGAAAAGACTACAACACACATATTATTAAGAGTTATTGCTTAAAACTATATTAAAGTTATGTAGATACAGAATCATGTTAAATCCACAAAGGAGAGCTTTGAGTATGAGCACTTATGATGCACAGGGGGGATGGACAAAATAATATGAACACATGACGTATCATATACACACTATTTATTTATTAATAAGATGTCGCTTGTTCTAAAAGCTGCAATTTCTTGCGGAATAGATTCACAAGTTTTTAAAGTTCGTCAAATTTCAAAATTTCACTCATCGCTTGTTTTAAGCGTCGCATCAAGATGTACTTGCGTGGTGTTTCCATTATTTTGTCCATCCCTTGTATATATTAATAGTATATATGTAATATATTGTAGCACAGAATATATATAGAATACATAGAATTTGATACTTGAATGAAGAAAAGAAACAAAACTCGACATCTGGCCTCAGCCAAGTACAGTTTTTTACTTATTTTTCATTTATTTTCGGTTTATTATTACTATTATTTTTTCAACTTTTAATTTAATTCAATTTCATATTTTTTCTTATTTAAACATTTGCAGTGTCGATGAGTCTCTAGATGATGCCGAACCACCTCTGCAATAGTATAATTCTTATTTCGTTTAATTTAATCAATATATTGAATTATATTTTATTGATATTTACGATGAAATTTCTCAACAAAAACGCATAACTTTTGTACTAATTTAATTAATTTTTATATAAGTGGCACAAACAAAATCGCGCCAAAAAAAAATATTTAATTTTAGGTTTAAATTAACACAAAAACATTATTACGATAAGTGAGTGTCATAGACGGATTTTATTTTTAATATTTAGTGTATAACAATAATCATTGAAGGCCATAGAAAACCAAAATATTATGAATAAGAATAATAAAAATTACAGAATTTATCACATAAGAAAAGTTTTATGAAACAAAATTCAGTTTATTTATAAATTAATGCAAACCCAGTGTTCTCTTAATATATTTTTTTGTTTTTGTTTTTTTCGCATTGCCTTGTTCTGCTGTTCACATTGATATGTGTTCTTTTTTTTTCTACAATATTATTATTACTACTACACCAATGTATAATTTTACTAATTTAATAGCAAAGTAATAAAAGCAAAGCCGATAATTTTGTAAAATTTTCATCACAAAAAGGAAAATAAAAAGCACGCTCAAAAACCAATTCCAAGATATTTGAACATGACACATTCAAAAAAACATACAAGTAACTAAAAAAAGTATAAATACAAATAAATGCGTATTAAATCTTACTAATTGAGTATATTTATGTGTATTTGTAAAGAGTTGTCAAAGGAACGATTTATTGAATGATAGGTTTATAATTCTATGCATTGGTTTGAAAAGTAAGTAAAACAAGTAAGAAAATTAAACTTGTATACGCTGGGTATGGATTTTGTAAATTGTGGGTGTGTCTATTATCCGACCACGCCCATAAGTGGCGCATCCATGGATACATTTCAACTAAAAAGCTCAATTTTTGTGGCATATAAATAGATTTTTGTCGTTTGTGGGACAATACACCTAATTCTCTTTTTACACAATAGATACGTTCCCAAAAATTTCGTGTAAAAAAAGATATTGGCTAAATGGAATAACAGTAGATTGGTTCCAGATCTAAAAAAAAAATTGAAAATCGTGTTAAAACAAAACAATTCGTGTAAAAAAAGAATTTTTTTCGTTTCAACTCGTGTTAAACCAAATTCATGCAAAAAAAGAATCAGGTGTATATACCTAAAACCGTATACACCATATGGTGAGAAGCATTTTTATAATCCAAGGAACAAACCCAAAAATGTTAGAATTCTAAACCTAAAGACTTATAAATTTAGAGACGGAGAGTCGCACCATTACCATACATATCGTACGCATGAATATCGTCTGCTTTATGTCGAGTAAACTATTACAAGAAAAGTTTCCGTGTGAAAAAGACAAATATCATAAGCTTTTATTTGTTATACTTTCCTGTGCTGTCAAGATAATGAGGATTTGAAAAATGTCAACAAGTGTTTGTTGTTGCTTTATAAAGGTACAATAACACATGTGTGTACAATTTAGGTGATAGCAAACAATATAGAAATTTAGAATCTTCTGGTCAATAAAACTTACTTACTGAACTTGATTGCTGATTGCCACAGAGTGTAGTTACATACACTCAATTATACATAAATAAAATAGAAAACATCATGTTCATACATAGCAAAACAACAGCAGCTACAAATGTGTCAATTCTCCTTTTCCAACAAAACATTCAATTCATTCATAATTCCAACTAACTTTTTACTCCCATATACAGCGTAAAAACACATAATTAAAAGCGCAAAAGCATTGCAATGAGAAAAAACTCCTAATGCGTACTAGTGGTACATAAAAATTGATTAGCTTCGTTGTCGTATTTCCTTATCATTGTCCATAGACGCAGAAATATAACAACAGTAGCCTAGGCCCATATTTTGATTTTACCATATTAACACGTACCCATTGGTACATGAAACATCATAAGTTTCGCTGTGTGTGGGTAATTATTATATTGCACAGAAATAATAACAGTAGTAGCATAGACCTCTAAATAAATAATTTAAAGGTCTCTGCTAAAAATCTATGTCTATATGACTTTTCAGACATTTTTTTTTTTCATTTTTATTTACAGTTACTATATAAATATTATATTTAATGCAAGATAAATTGTTTTCTTAATCAATATTTTAGTGAACAGAGAGGTGTTGGGCTCATAAAAAATCAGCTGTTGATGATAAATGCAAATTTTTTGCCTATCTAAGTTTTAATAGTGCAAGGAAGTGGACAATTCAGTTTCGTTGTTGTTCCCCAAGCATTTATTAAGGCTTTTCTTCTGGAAGACGTTAGTAGTTAATCCCTAAATATTATTTATTGAGAAAGTTTCTGTTTCTTAACAAATCATTTCATGGTGGGCATGGCCACAGCAGCTTGTGTATGAGTAACATCAGTTTCGCGCCATAACTGCGTTATTGTCTTGGTTTGCGTATAAAATTTAATACCTTGTTTGCCGTAGAAATGATGATCACCACGGAATGAGCCTCGAGTACCCGTAAAAGAAAACATGGGCAAGGGTACAGGTATTGGCACATTTATACCCACTTGGCCTACATCAATGTTGTTGACGAATTTACGTGCGGTGGCACCGTTAGTGGTGAAAATGGCCGTACCATTACCATAAGGATTGCGATTAATCAATTCGATAGCATCGTCTAGGGTGTCAGCATTCAAGATGACCAAAACGGGACCAAAAATCTCCTCCTTATAGCACGTCATGTCCGACGTAACATCCGAGAGTATGGTGGGACCCACAAAGTAGCCTCTTTCATAACCAGATACCTTAATACCACGTCCATCCAAAATTAATTTAGCACCATCTTGAACCCCAGAATCTACTAGTTGGCTTATACGATTCTTAGACTGAGCACTGATTACTGGACCCAAATCGGTACCGGGTACATGACCAGCATTTACTTTCAACTTTTTGGCGCGCTCCACCAAGTCCGGTATCCACTTTTGGGCCTCTCCCACAAACACTGCCGTTGACAAGGCCATACAACGTTGACCAGCCGCTCCAAAGGCAGCCCCTGCCAGCTGATTTAAAGTGTTTTCCTTATTAGCATCGGCCATAACTACTCCATGATTTTTGGCACCCATATTACTCTGTACACGCTTTCCATTCTTGCCGGCTCTTTCGTATATATATTTGCCAGCTTGATCCGAACCCACAAATGAAACCGCACGTATTTCGGGAGCATCACAAATGAAGTTTACCGCATCATGTTGTCCATGTATAACATTAACCACACCGGGAGGGCAGCCGGCTTCATTCAGTAGCTCCATTAATAACATGGTAGCACCCGGTACACGTTCCGATGGCTTAAATAGCATTGTATTGCCGCAGGTAATTGAAACGGGAAACATCCAAAGTGGTATCATAGCTGGGAAGTTAAATGGAGCTATACCGGCTGTAACCCCCAAAGGTAAAACTAACGAATACGTGTCCATGTCTCGAGCCACATTAGATACAGTTTCACCCATTTGTAGCGAAGGTATGCTGCAGCAATGTTCCACCACCTCTAAAAAATTGTTAAAACCCTTTCACAACGTATTTACTTGCTTATGATTAGTGCTTCACTTACGCAATCCACGGAGAACATCACCCTCAGCATCAGCTAAAGTTTTACCCTGTTCTCGCGTTACCACTTTAGCCAGCTCACCCATATTTTGTTTGATTAGAGCCTGAAACTTGAACATGATTTGTTGTCGCGAAAGAATTGAAGTCTGACTCCACAATTTGAATGCCTTTTTATTCGAATCCAAAGCTATTTGCATCTCATCTTGAGTACATTTCGGTACATGTGAAACCACTTCATTGGTTGCTGGATCATGTAAATCTATCCAATCTTTCGTTTTCGATTCCACAAATTTTCCATCAATAAACATTTTTGTGGTATTCGATGTGACCGATGAATAACATCGTTGGGCTGCCAAGCGGGTCTAATGAATAAGGGTTTTTTTTTTTGAAATTTTCGACGAATATACAAAAACTGTCGCATGGTCAGAGAATGCAATGCAAAGGATGTGAAATTGGTTTTGAATTGAGGATCGGCGGTTACATTATTCCTATGAAATCTTTTTATAAGCCTTAAATTAGAAGAGAGCATCTATGCGGAGTTTTCAAATTATTATCAAATTTAGAATATTTTCTTTTTATTAGTTGGGGTGTTCGAGAGACATTTAGACACATTTCAGTAGATGGGCATGTCTGGTTTGTCACTTATTTTAAATCTGATTGACAAGATCTCTGACGCCTCTTAAGTGCTTTACTTACGCAATACACGTAGAATACATCCTCCAAGTGTGTAATCCGTTACAAAATGAATTTTCGCAACTTTTCATTTAAAATTTTGAATTTTTCAATCTTTGTAGCTTGAGATTCGAAATCATACCTTGCCTTACCGATAGCATGACTTGTTATTCTTTATTTTATTGCATAAACCCGACCAAGGTATACCGCCTGATAATAATTATTCACGGTGCTAAGGTGTTTGCATATATTAACCCTCTAGATAACACTGTTTAAATATAATGAAATTCTTAATTTGTTTAATTTTTATTTATATTTATGTAGATAACGTCAGAGTTACAGAATAGATAAAATAAGAAGAGTACTGTGATGTGTTGCTATTCACACATCGATTGAATGCATCAACAATTTCCTGGTCGCGTTACCAGAGCGAATTTAATTAATTAAATATAGGTCTGCATGTGTAAATTGATCACGTGCACTGCTATTATGATGAGAAAGATGACAACATATAAACATACGCACTACACATTAAGTTCATGATTCAATGAAAACCGGTTCGAAAGCCTACAAATATTGCAAAAAATAGTTCGATTGGATAAAATAAAAAGCGAAAGTTTATTTCATTCTTTTCTTTCAAAAAACTCCACAACAAAGCCCGAGATTTTGCTGAAATTTCAAATTTTCTATGTTGCCAAGGGCTCACATTAATCTCTTAGGAGATCATTACGCACGTCATTTGACGTTATTACAATTCTTAAGGTGATATATTTGAAAACACCACAACAACAATAATAATAATATTAAAAACTGTTCACTTGTATAAAAAAATGCATTGCATTTACATAATAATAAATAAATGACGTTTGATTTTAATAAATTGTAATAAAGAAAAGCGCACATAAATACGTCATTCTGCGTTTAACTATTCCTTGTGCATTGCATTCGAATGTCAAGTGCAGTGCCAAACACAATGTATTGCAATTGATTTTATACACCCGCACTGCCTACCTCTACCCCAAGTAATCGAATCAACAACATTTTGCTCTCACTCGCTAAACAATTGAAATAAAACTAAAATTATTTATCTTTTGTGTAAAAGATTGATTTTTGTTTTTCTTTAAATGAGAGCTTGTACTCAATCAGCCGGTGGTTAAACTAAAACTGATTTGATAGGTATTTTTGGGTGACGAACATATTACAAACAGTCCTCATAGAGTGTTTACTAGCAACAATGGCTGTATGTGTGTAAATGTTTGGACGGGATATGGTGTGATGTGAGAAAACAAGGGGTTACCATCATATTATTGAGAATAAAAAAAAACTGTGTTAATATGTGACTTATTTGTTAACGGCACTTCCTTTGCTTTTTATAAAGAAGACTTTACAAAACGTAATTAACTTTTATTATAGTTATTCAGAATTTACCGTTACTGTCTTTAATGTGGTACCTGATTGGAATATGTATACATAAAGTTGGTAACCCTGTTCAACCCTGAAAATATTAGAGCGTTCTCTACCTCTCTTACAATTTAACACGCGCATAATTATCTACAATTCTATTGATATTTGTATAAAAACAAAACATGTTCTCATATTATTAGTTACACGTGGCGTGTTGTTGCTGTTGGTGTTATTGTTCGTCTTCTCTTTATTATTGCTGCTATTGTATTGTTGTTGTTGCTATAATTATCATTATTGTTACAAGAGCTGCTGCTGTTGTTGTTAATTATTTTATAGGTAAAAATATGTAAACAAAAGCAATTTAAAATTGATTCTGAAGGAATTGTTGCTGTTACGTATTATTAAACAATAAGGTTTTAAATAAAACGAAGCTAGTTTTCTGTTATTGATGTTCGATTTTTGTGAAACTTATTTTACCGTTAGCAAAACGTAAAATTTCATTTGAAAAGAACAAAATTTGTCAACATAAGCCGACAAAACAATTAAATAAGTATAGAGCGAAATAATTCTTACGTTACGATTAATTTACATAAAGTTTAAAATTTAAATCATTCGCCTTATCGGTTATTTAACAGAAAGGGTTTTTCGCTTAAAGTATTGCCAATGTGAAAAACTTAATTCCTACCGAGGTTGTGGCGCTAGCAATTTTGTAACTTGACGTTAGAATATCTTAAAATATCCCATTTTTTTTAGAAAATGTTCGTTCATTTCCCCCTCCCCCGTCAGAGATCACAAAAAATATAAAATAGGAAGGGGGTTAAGAGTCATTCGCCATTTGAGAGAAGTGTTACAAGATGTAAAATTCATTGCAAAAAAAAAACAATACTTTTTGTCGGAAATGAGCATTTTTTATACTAAAAAAGTATTTAAAGTTATGTATTTATTTATTTTAAATAAATTAACTGATGTTGCAACATTCGCTACATTATTAAAAATCCCAATTTGGGTCGAGAAGTCTTTCTAATCTATTCTAATGAATGGTTGGGTTCGAATGTAGTTTTATTGATTTTATTAAGTGTCAAGTGAAAAGGAAAACCGATAGATTTGTAGGAAATGTTACAAAAAGGAGTGAATCTGTGAAATTTCTCTTTTGCCTGGATGGTGGGTAAAACAGCAGAACAACCCTCACCAACAGCGGAGAGTAGACATGAGAGAAGTTATTTTTTTCCGTTTTATGCAAAAGTTGTGAAAAAATTTTAAATAATAAAATAATTTAAAACGAGTATAGAAAACCAAACTATAAAAAAATTTATTATTTAAATATTAAACAAAAATGTAAACAAATAAAAATAAAACAAATAAAAAAATTGCTGTCTTCAGGTCGCACCATAAATGAAAAGGGATCTTAAAGCAAAATTTCGTGGAAAAAAAGAACAAAGCATTAAAGTTAGTGAATTGAAAAAAGACCACTTGTAATAATTTCAATTTCAAGGATAACAGAGGAGACGAAAGCTTTGCTGGGACAAATTTATAACAAAAAAAAAAAAAAAAAAAGTCAAAGTCATGTAGATTGTTGTTAAATCAATAACAACAAAAGTTGCTAAGGCTTTTTAGTACTTATAGTGCACCCGTCCACACCATTTAATTTTTTTTCCATACGTTGAGTATTCTTGATATGTTTTAAAAAAGAAGCATCTTTTGCGAAAAGAAATTCACAACAACCGTTTAACAAAATGGGTAAGACGTCCAAGAACATTTATAAAACCATAAGGCATGGAGAGAACAGCTTACAGTATACCATACTGCCACAAAATGATGATTTCCGTTTGGAGGGTAAAATTAAATCCGTGGAGAGTACTAAGCGGACACCCGTTCGTATCAAGAAGACAAACCCCCGAAGGCGTTCATTCTTTGCCTATCTAGGGATAATATTTGTTTGCACAGTTATAGTGGGCGCCATATTGATACCGTTCCTGGTATCGGCCGAATGTATGCCGAACCCGAAAGATTGGTTTTTAGAAACAAAGGCAGCATTTACTGGAGGTGGTGGTGGTGGTACCAAGTCAAACAGTTCGCATCATTTGAGTCACAGCACTCAATTGCAACAGCACTCTGCTGCAGCTGCAATAGTAAATAGAGGTAATCTTATGATGTCTACCGGTGTAAAGGTGGGTAAAACGGTTAAGATTATCAGTCAAGACGGTATAGAGAAAATCATTTTAAAGGTAAATAAAACTAAATCAGCGGGTGTAAACACTAAGGAGAATGATAAGCAGGAGCCGCAGAGCACCATAACTGTGCAAGCTCTCAATGTGGATAGTAATTTATTTGACCAACCCACCAGTTTTTCCACTTTAACTGAATTATCCAATAATAAGCCACATGTAGCACCCACAACCATTACTTTGGATCGTAATATTAATCAGCAGCAGCAAACTGCTGTAATTCCACTGGAAGCGGAGATTCTGGCAACCCATTCAACTAATTTTATTATTTCACCTATACCACCAGCAGTACCCGACACCACCAGCTCTACGGTAATATCCACTTCAAGTCCCCGGAAAAATTCTTCAACATTTTACACACTAAACAATAATCGCATTATGCAGGTTCCCTTACTAAAGGGTGGCGGCAATAAAAAAGCTGGCATACCACCAGTACTAGTAAAAAATTATTCCAAATTAGTATTACCCCCGACTCCTACCACCCAAAGTACAAAATCTGTGACTAATGCCACCCTCCACGATAATAATATTAAGAATAATGATCATTTCATGGGGAGTACTGTGAAAAATAATAATCAAAACAATTCCGATTGGATTCAAACGCATTGGCCTTTTATAGATCCATCCACCTATTTTCAATGGAATGTAAGTTAATGTTTTTTGAGTTTCCTTCACGCTTCTATTAAGATCATCTTTGTGCCCATGTTTGATTAGGGCTACAAATCTGAAGACAGCGTTTTATTGCCGGCATTATTGGGATTCGCTTTAATTGGTATTATTTTGACGATAACTGTTTGCATAGTGGCACGTAATAAACGGTCCATTGTCACCACGGTACGGAAACGTAATCGTCATGTAAGTAGATATTTGATATGTTCCTAATTTTTAAGGTACAAACGGACGAATTAACAAGACTTCGTATTCCTATATTTCAAACTATAAATATATCGCTCTTCAATAAGCCGGAGTTACAAACTTAACATGTGGCACCGAGCATTTCGGCCTAGACGGACGCGCGCACTCGTTTAATATAATCTAACGGGATGAAATTGAATAAGCAACCGCTTGAGAAATACCCGACGTTCCTCCACTTCTGCTGTGCCAATATATACAAACTCGATTTTCAATCATTATCATGAACTTTTCGGTACCCTTCTTCCACCAGTTTGTGAACTCGCTTAATCTTCATTTACAATTTTTGGTTATATTTCGGATTTATTTTATATTTTATTTTATTTTCGAATATTTAACGCATTATACAACACCTTCAAGTTCTTCTCTGAAAATATTTCCGCCAATCTATTAATTTACGTATCATTGGTGATATTTCTGGTCGCTTCCTAACAACTTTATCCACTTTTTTTTTTTGTGTTCGAATTATTTACTTATAAAATATTGGATATATTTTAACATCGGGAAGCATTGATGATGGGTATTCAAGATTAGGCCTCACATACATATAGTATCCTTTTTGATTTCTAATTAAATTTAATTGTATGAATTATTTTGAGATTTGAATACTGGATGTATTGAATAAACCGGGTTAGAATAGATGAGAGACATCGGTGGTCACGGTGCGGAGATTTAATCATAATTAATTTTAAGGCAATTTAATTGTGTCCTCGAGCATTGAACTTTGGTGTATTTCATTGTTTCAGTCGATTGAAAATTATAAATTTTATTTGTAATTCATTGCCTTTGCATTTAACTGAGAATTAGTCTAGTCATTCACCATTTCATTTCCTTATTTTCCAAGTTTGATTTAATCATTTTCGTGTTTCGTTTGCCTCGCATGATGGCGCTTTCTCATAAATAATAACTGTTGTTGGGTGTATGGCAACACTGAATTTTGCTGCGTGGCAATTTTTCTGGCATTCGCATTTTGACGTGTACGTCGTGAAAATAATAAAAAGAAATCTGCACACACAGCTTTTGTGCTATTCAAATGCACAAACATTCGCCAATTCGCCTTAATTGTTTTTTTATAAAAAAAGTGAATTCAGTTCCGCATTAAAAAAATACTTATTAAAAAAAAAGGCAACAAAATTAAGTGTTGTAGTGCTTGACGTGTACCATTACAAAATGGCCATAAAACCGGGCATGGGCCGTAAAGCGAGCAACAAAAATCCACCGATTTTATCACATGAGTTTGTGATACAAAATCATGCCGATATTATATCCTGCGTGGCTATGGTGTTTGTGTTGGGCTTAATGGATGAAACGACGGCACCGTTTGCCAGCGCTTTCATATCTTTGCATCACAATGTAACGGGTGAGGAACCGACTCGGGAGCAACCATTGGGGAAGCCTTTCACATATGTGGCCGGCGTCAAGGACTATTGTGCAATCTTCTTCTACACCCTCACCTGTATTATAATGCATGCCATCATACAAGAATTTGTGCTGGACAAAATCTCAAAGAAACTGCATTTATCCAAATATAAACTGTCACTATTCAACGAATCCGGGCAATTGGTGGCGTTTTATGTGATGTCATTTCTATGGGGTGCCAACGTAATGCTGCACGAAGGTTATTTCCGCAAATTCTCTCTACTGTGGGCTGACTTTCCCGTCCATCCCATGACTTTTATTCACAAGTTTTTCTTCATCATACAACTCTCGTACTATTTGCACATGTTGCCGGAACTGTACTTCCAAAAGGTGAAAAAAGAAGATCAACAGGCGAAAATAGTGCATTCGGTGAGCGGTTTCTCCGTGGTTTGTTTGGCCTATACTTTCGGCTTCCAGCGCATTGCCTTGGTGTTGCTCACCCTGCACTATTTGAGCGAGATCGTTGCCCACATCTTTCAGTTGATAGGTGTTTTCGATCGCGATGAGAAATTGGCCAGTGCTCGCATAGTTAACAGTACAATGTTTGTGCTGGTCCGTTTCACCACCACCGTTATTGGCGTTTTAACTTTATACTATGGCGTAGTAGCTACCAGCACGTACAAGCTGCGCGGCTTTTTGGCTCTGATCGGTTTAATGACATTCCAAGGATATTTAATTTTTAGTTTTATTACCGATGAGTTGAAAGCCAAACGTGAAGCTCAACAATTGGCCAAACAGCAAGCTACCCAGAAGAAGGCCAAATCGAGTAGCAAGGAAAAGGCGAAACGCAAACGGGAATCGGATCTGCCTGAAGCTGATCAATCACCAAATGCGCCCAAGGCCAAGGTTAAATAGATGCGCCGTCCCACTCAACTAGAGCAGCTTCAACAAATTGCATTTAAACTCCATGGTCTTCGCACGTACGGCTGCTTCTTCAAATGACCTTCACAATCATGCCACAGCAACTACAAGCAACACACTTTGAAACTTCCATTATTGCAAATATTGAAACGTGACTTCTAAACATTCTCAACTGCTTCCACAATTCTTGTTTTCGTTTGGTTATTTTTTTACCAACATATATATATAAATATTTTTACACACATGCATGGATTATATAAAAAAATGTGTAACGTAAAGTTTACAAACCACAATTCGTTTTAATCTCATATTTTTGCAAACAAAAAATTAACTATAAGCTTAAAATACGTATTTTTTTGTAAAGTTTCGTGCTACTGTTTTTTTAAAACAAAGAATATTTTTATACACAACAAAAACGGAAAAAAAATTATTAAATTGTAACTGTTACAACAACAATAATGAAAAAATTACAAAATAAAAATTTATTTTCATAATTTCTTATCCTTTCCTTTTTTTAAAACACTTTCGCCCGGTCTTTTTATAAATTTTTTCCCCCTTTTTCTTTACTTTTTTATATATTGTATAAATGTTTTTTAAGAACCTCATAAATAGACAGAGACACCGTTTCCTTTCCTTTCGTTTATTACACGTTCCGCCTAAGATGGGGGGTATACTAATTTTGTCGTTTCGTTTACAACGCTAAAAATAAGGCGCCGGAGTTTCTATATAAATCTGTCTGCCTGCTGGCACTCACGGTTGAAAATTTTGACATATTTCAAAAACATTTAGTTTACTTAACTGCAATTAATCAATAAAAATCCATTTATCCGCCACAAGCATTTAGCCATAAATGTGAATTGGTATATATGTTTATGATCACCCCACGCGTTGATGGGCTTAGTCGTAAACTCAACTTGCAAGTTGAAATAAGATACAAAAAGAGGGTGCACTTACCAGGTTTAGTTTGTTTAGTTTGTTTGCTTGGTTTTTATTCATTTCACTTTCATACATTTATTAAACTTAAATTTTCCACCAATTTAACACTTTTTTGCTTTTCTTTTCACCACAGTCTACACACCACAATCTGAAGCGATTTAAGCATCACAGTCTGTCCATCCAAGTAT
Organism: Crataerina pallida; assembly: GCA_949710015.1. Taxonomy (NCBI): domain Eukaryota; kingdom Metazoa; phylum Arthropoda; class Insecta; order Diptera; family Hippoboscidae; genus Crataerina; species Crataerina pallida. Next base: position 3,118,407 of record OX453291.1, on the reverse strand, counting down.
GTCTCGTTGTTAACGTACAGATCACAGTTTTATATATATTTGATGAAATTTGCAGTGTTGCATTTTGGACCACGGACGATCATTACTATTAAAGTGGTCGATTCATGTTTAGGATCCCTTCCCCATATAACGTCATCACCAAAACTTCTTATTTTTTTTTAATAACATTTGCTAAAGAACAGTTAATTGGCAAAAAGAAACTTTTTTCATTCATTTTAAAAATGGCGTCCAATACGTTTTTTCACAAAGCAACTTTTAAATTACAATTCCTAGCGTTTAGTGGTGCAATCGTAGGAAAGATTGTGCCATGAGGCAAGATATAGACGGCTCTAGCTGACTATTATTATTTCACTTGATTTTCTTATAATTTGTTCCCACATGAAAATTATTTGCCAAATTTCGCATGTACGCACATTTTTAAAACATGAGGTGGCTCATTAAATGAATTTTAGATATTTTTAACGTCATTTAAAACAACTATTATTACGAAAAAAACCGCAACCAATAAAACAAAAGTAAAATGAGAGAAAACACTATGAAATTATTATTAAAATGTATTAAAATAAATCTTCCACGCGTAAACGCGCGCGTAATAACACAAACTGAATCAAACGGCAACAGTGTATGCAAAATATTGAAGTGCAAAAACCTAATTGTAATGTTACTATGTTTTGTTTTCATACCTACAAAAAAAATAGCCAATATTTGAATAAATACTATTTTTGATATGTAAAAATCTTAACAGGTTGTTTTCTTCACGCATTAACTTAAAATTAACGTTGTAAATAATATTTCAATTTTATTATTTTAGGACGGAGAAGAAACTGCTTCAGAAGATAACGCTACCCTATTAACCGCCACCAGTTTATCGGATGAGGACTAAAGGGTAGGAAAATTACAATACAGCCGCTTAAACGGAGAGAAAAAATTTTCTTGCAAGAATATATTGCCGAAGATTCCACTAAATATAACTCTTATCTATAGAGAACGCTTCAAATACGAAATTACATTAAGCATTAATTTTTAAGCGTATTATTTAAAGTCATTATCAATCATATTTTAATTAATTGTGAGAGTCCAATATGAATGGAGTTTTGTAACTTAAAAAATAATTGGTCGGTTCTGTCCATATAACATCCAAAACTTATGCTTCAATCTGTACTGTTAACGCGAGTAAGTAACCATCACATAAAAGTCTATTCGTGAAATTGATCCAATCAGCTCGAATTTAATTATTTATTCTACACTTAGTATTGTCAAGAAAAAAAATGATGGCATCCAATCTTAACCATTTTCACTTTTGGGTCAAGCCTCGCCTTTGTACTAAATTTTATTAAAATATTTTTTAAAAATATGTGTACATGGACAGACACGTGGTTACATCAATTCAGTAAGTGATTCTGAATCGACCATAACAATAAAGGGCTTGGCCGTTTAGCAGTTGAAAACATCCGCACAAACTTTAATTTACGCTCTAGCGGTAGAAGTAACGGATAACCGGCACGAGTGGCTCAAACATAACGGTTATTATTGTCAGAAATCAATCAAATTAGTTCAAGTTGAATTTTTTTTTAATCTCATAAGAATATTAACAATTATAACTAAGTATTAATAAAACTGAAAAACCCTCCCACACGGAAAACATTTATTTTAATTTTACACGTAATCAAAAAAAAAATATTGCTTAAATAAACTCTTCGATATATAAAGAATTATGAAAAAATGCTCTAAAAGAAACACACATCTCTGGTAAAACTCATAAACTGCTCTCTATAAAGCGAAAAAAATCATATATAATGAAATTATTTGTAACAGTCCAAAAAAGGAAAAATTCTGAAAACAAACTTCAAAACGAACCGCTTTAATATTCTATTTATAATTATTGTTATTTTTTTTGTATTCACTGCTGGATCCAGCGGGGAATTTTATTACAATGTATATAATTTTCTAGCGATAGAAATAGAATATAAATCATAGTACAGATAAACAAAGCGACGATGAAGACTAAAAACTGTAAAAGAAACTATTTTTGTAAGAAAACGTGTGATTTGATAGACGTAGACAACATAGTTAGTGTTTGAAGGAAATCTCATGATATTAAATAGACAACAAACAAGAAAACGATTTCAGTATTATTTTGTATATTTTTGCTTTTATTGTTTACCATTAACAATAATATAGACTTAATAACAATGCTTCTATATTCTAAATATTTGGAAAATGTAATAAAAAGGAAAACGCTCAATATACACCCGGCCCATACCCATTTTTATAATCATTTGATAATATGTAGCTATATGTGTACAATTAGAGCTTAAGTGATTTGTTAAAAAAAAAAGTATTATATCGTTAAGCTTGCTATGAATTATTGATACAAAAAAATTTTTTTAATTCGCAATTTGATTTAATTTTATTGTGCCTCACTTTAAAAAGAAATGCTTTGCACTTAGTTTGGTTTTCATTGGTTAATATTTTATCAAAGAAAACGGGATTGTCAGTGTGGAATTGTAACAAAAACATTTCCTTATAACTTGCTAAGGCCAGAGTGAGTAAGATAGTGTTTTTGTTTTAAATGACCGTTATTCTATTCGAGGCACACTTTGTTAAGTCATCTTGACTTGTTTTAGTTCATTTTTGACTTGTTTTAAAAATCATGAGTTTGAATGAACATCATTAATAATTAATATGCCTATTTATATTTTATGCTTGTTAAAATATACAAACATATATCACTTTATATAAGAATATATAATCGCATAAACTGAATATATTCTGGTTGACTTTGTTATAACAGAAAAACAAAAAACATATTTACAAAATAAAGCGAAATTATTTATTTAGCCAGCTTTTTGCATTAAGCCATATATATACACATAATTGGCAAAAAAAAAAATTAATAAATATGTATACATGTGCACCTTCAACCAATTCAACTATTTAAGCGACATTTGCATAAAATCCGAATTATTAATAGCTTTGTAAGACTGTGTAAAATGGTTTATAAATGAAAAAACGAGAAACTCTAAATATGTCCATGTATTCTTAACTGGAACTAATAAGAAAAACCAAAACCAAAACCAAAACAAAAGCAACATTATTTTGCAATCATTTAACTTAGCTGAGAGAAGGGCGGAGAACACCTATTTACGGTATATGCTTGCAATGTATTAAAACAACTAACACAAAAGCAAATGTGAACATTTAAACTAACATTAAAACCACTTATTTAAATAAAACGTGAATATCATTTACTTTTTATTCTTTTCTATATGTTGTTGTATAAATTTTGCGATATTTGTTTCTTCCAGATTACTCGCACCTAAACTAGGCTCAACATTTTCCTCGCCCTCCTCATCTTCGGAGCTTTCATTGCCCGGATGTTTAAGATATATATCGCTTAACTCACGACCCACCGAGTGCTAAAAGCAATGAATGGATGTAAAAATCATTCATAGAATTTTCATTTTCAAAATATTCACCATTTCTACGGGATTGTTTAGAGGCACCTCATTACCGATTCCACTGCTTGAAGCTTTATTAGCTAAATTTTTCTCTTTCTTCTCCCGTTCTTGTTCCAATTTTTCGGCGCGCAACTTATTATACTCCACTTTGTAATCTCTAGTAGGGGGAATAGATGAAAATCATAACAATTTGTAAAAAAAATATTAAACCAACTTACTTTTTATATTCTTCGACGCCTTCGTTTATTAATGTGAAAAAATTTTTAAAGCCCACACCCGTTTTCGCGGATAGACCGCAAGCTTTTAAATCTCTATAAAATTCATCCAATGTTAAGGACATGGTGCGCGTCAAATTATTAATATAATTCTGTTCCTTCTCTAGAGCCTCCTGGAACGCTTCAAAATCCGTCATCCACTCTAAAGCAAAATCATGATCTTGAGCATCAATTTTATTCATGACGACTATAAACGGTAATCGCGCTTTATACAATATGGAGCAGGCGTACAACATATTGGACATGAATGTTGTGGGACTGATGGAACGCACTATATCCATAACATACACTACGATGGTGGGAAACATGGTGGCTAATGCTTCGGTAATGATTGTTCCCGATGCCGACCACGTGAACACTTCTATTTGACCAGGTGTGTCTATAATGCACCATTTGTGTCCTTGCTGACCGGCTCTCTTTATTAATTCCACAACTTTTTCAAATTTCGTAGCAAATAAATTCAAAGACGTCACAATCCCGCCATTCGGACCCAGTTTATATTGTTTCATGACCTCTTTGTAATTGATGGTGTCACGTATATCAATGTTGGCGTGATACGGTGTTTCTAGGCACGCCGGATCCAAGTTGATTACATACGGCTTGCATATATCAAAAGAAATTTGTGTAAGTTTTTGTACAAATGTGGTTTTGCCAGAACCCGCCATACCCAGTACAATCATACAAACGGGTGAGGAGCATGATGATGAAAACTCTTGGGGCAACGAAGACGCGGTACTTTCTTCACTTGTCATATTCTTTTATTACCATGAAATTGTTAATCTTTTCATTAAACTCATAAAACGCAATAAATAAACAACAATACTACGCCACACACCAATGTGTAATATAAGAATGCGGGAATATAACAACAAAGTTCTTCTTCGATAAAGCAAAATGAAATGTAAAGGTATCGTAGATAATTTTTAACTCAACGTGTAAGTGATTCTCTTCGTAATTGCTATCCATCTATTTATATAATAGTGGCTCCTGCTGCATTGTTTCATCAATTATAATGGAATTTTGTAAAGAGATACAAAACCAATTATCGAAAAAGTTTTTAAGCATTGCAACATGTCATGCCAAGAATTTTCCATATTAAGCACCTATTCCCGAACGAAGCTAGGAACCAAAAAACTAGTATAAATAGATATAATAAATAAATATTCGAACAAGTTAAAACGAGAAAAATGCAACATTGCTTAGATTGGAAAAACATGGAAAAACATAGAATGTCGCTTTAACTGAAATTTTGTATTAATAGACTAGAAGCGTTACTTGAAAATATAATAAAAACTTAATATTGTCTTTATATATATTTTATATTATGTGTAATTAAAGTTTTCATAACCTCAACCCTACACAACCAACGGCGGAAATGATTTGTCATAAGTAAAAAGATGAACGGTTTCCGCCATTTTAAATTATGACTTTTTAAACATTCTTACAATTCTCTCTCATAATTAGAAATGACCGGAAGAGAACCAAAAAGCGTGCTGCCATGTTTATAAATTTTTTGTTTTGAACGTTTAATGTATGCTACGTAATATAACATGTGCTTTATTTATATTAAAAATATTGAAATTTAAGAAAAAAAATAGCAGACATGGCCACCGCCCGTATTCATTTTGATTATTATTTTTTATATCATGCATACATTAGCCAGAACAGTTAGAGAAATATATTAGAGATCGCTGTTTTCGATAAATGCATTTTATTTAATGTTTTATAAGGATAATCGAGTTCATCTTAATTAAAATCAATCTAAATTATTGGTTCCAGGGAGTTGTTAATTAGGTCCTATACGATTTTCTTCACACTAATACAGTTTTCTGAAGCAAATCAGAGCAACAATGCCGAAACGTAAATATACACCTAATAATATTCCTCTGGGCATCATGCAACAACACATGGCTGCATCAATGTCAAGAATCATTCACAACATGGTCAACAAGAATTTACAGCAGCATTGCTTGGAATTGTTAAGTGCTCAAAATGTACAAGAAGTTGAGATGCGGATACTATTTGTATTGAAAGAAATTGATAATGATTTAGAACAGGAGGGAAAGGACAAGAAAAAACCTCAAAAACGTAAAAAATAATGTACAAATATACCGTAAGCAGCGATTTTGGCGAAATATATTTCAACTCTCTTTGTTACACATGAAGAATAACTGGATTCCACATAGCAGTAAAATATATTTTCTCAAAATCAAAAATAAGAATTAACCGCTGATGAAATTATCAGTTGTCTGAGTTTACAGTTAGTTTTGAGTTTATCGATTTGTTAATATTTTTTATTACATATTTTCATTAAATACAAAGGTTTTTTATTTTTCTGTTAATAATAAATAAAATATCTCTTGCTCTTCTTACTTCACATTTAATAAATATGTTTTGATAACAAAACCAAAATTTTAAATTCATTAAAAAAAAAAAATTCTAAATGATATATCAATAGAGAGAGAGAGAGAGTAAAATTGAAAGTAACACTAAAAAAATTTAACTTTTGAGAATATTTTCATTACTTTTAAGAGAATATAATATTTTCACTTATATAGAGATAATTCAAAGTAAAATTCAATGTTAGAAAAACATTTATGAGCATATTTTTCAATACTCTTTTAGGCGGTTTGAACGTAAAAAATCGTAATGGTAAGCATTTCCAGTATTTCAAGAGTTTTCTTCTTCTTCTATATATTATATATGAGTTAAGATTAGAGTTATTTTTGCTCCTTTGAGGATTGCCCAGCGTTCCATTCAATAAGGTAGTAACAATAACAATCACCTGAAATTAAAATTAAAAACAATTTAGTAAAAAACATTTTGGAATAACAGCTCAAGAGGGCTCACCTCTCCTTATGTTAAAATATTTCATGTTTTTCTCGGGAATTGACCACTCTAAGCTATTGATAAATGATCCATTATAGAGCCATCTAATAAGAATTCCTTACCACTGTTTAGTATATCAGTTAATTGTGTGTTGGTGTGTGTGCTTATGCTAAAGGGGAAAAATGAAGAAACTTCTGTTATTAGGTTAACACTAGAGCCCGGGTGCGAGCAGGACGAAGTGTTGCCTGTATGATCCACCAAGTCTTTGCGACGTCGCTCCACACCATCTATTAGTTCGGGCTCTGCACCTCCACCCTGTGTAATGTGTGCACAAGGTTTTGGCTCCTGAGTTAGATCATAGTAGATGTCGGGTAGATCATCGAATTCCTGCAACTCCAAAGCTCGTTGTAACTTACTAATGTTGCTAAGAAGGAGGCGATGGTATAAATCGATTTGAGGGAAGCCGCCACCTTTAATCTCCAATATGGGCATCCATCGGTAATAGCATTGCTCCCATAAAGCTAAATTGTTTATATGATAATCCGGCTGCAAATAACGATCTTTGGGTATAGAGGACTGCTGTATAAAAGCTTGGGGTTGTAAAGTGCTGCAACGTTGAGCATTTGCTTTCAAAGGAGATGCTGCTGTTAATGGCTTAGCTAACCCGGGCAGCATGATAGCACCGGCTGGTATGGCCACCGATCGCCGGCAAGGCATTATCTCCTGCCGGTGCCTTTGATAGAGCGGATTGGTGAAGAAGACTATGTCCTTGTCGGTAAACTGTTCACTCCAGTCCCACACTGGCCGTAAAATCAAATGATTATCTCGGGCAGCCTTTATGCGATCGGCATTGCAGTTGAATTGGAAAGTATCGAAAAGTGGCACAAAACACGAGTCCCACAATGTGGTCAGGTACGTCTGACTGAATTCGAATTCATCGGGATATTGTTGCAACAGCTGCCACACACAATCGAGAAACAGCAGAAATATGGGACTCTCTTCTTCCGCACTATTCGAGTCGACTGGTTGCCGCACATGACCCAAACGCAGTTGGAATGGATGTTCCAAAGCTATCCATTCTTTCTGAATTAGCGACTGGAAGCCATCTGTGGTGCGATAGAGTGGATCCAATATAATTTGTGCCAACGAAGATATCACGCAACACAAATCTCGTCCATTTGTTTCCTGGAGTACGCAACTGGTACCCAATTTCAATGTGTTGGCCGCCTCACAAGCATAACGCAAACACAGTGACACATAAAACAACCAATTCGACTTTTCCAACAGCGTGAGAAACTTGGCATCCTCCAGGAGGAATTGTTGGGTATTCTCCGGCGTGCAGAGGCGTCTTAGTTTGAGGTAAGCCTTCTGCACGTCCTGTATGTTGGGCAGACGATCTGTTAACTGCAGCAAGTGCAGCATTTTACGTTCATTGCAACCACGCACCAATTCCAACATGACGTTCTCCACCGTGGTATCCTGCTGAGTGGATGGTTTCAATTCAGCCAAACGCACCAGGGAAGCGTTGCCGTAACCATAGACCCAAAAGGCGGCACGTGAGTCACAGAAGGCTCGCGACAGGTCAAGGAAACGCTCAACGCTGCACGCTTTTGGTATCACAAAGTGTGGTGGAAACGTGTATTTGGATGAGTGGCGCTGTTGATGCAATATGGGAATAGATTCTGAACTGACCACTTGCCAGCTGTTCGCTCCGCAACGTATCAGTTCACGAGCCCAATCATTTTTACTCACATACATGCTTACAGTGGACTTGGCCAGAGTGGGATAGTAGGGCTCTCGGTATACGTAGGCAAAGCTCAAGTCATGCCGGCTGGCAAACGCGAAACGCGCTAAAGCCGAGGCTATTAATTTACCCCAGTCGCGGCCACCTTTAGTCAACTGGAAGGCAAACTTCAATAAACGGAAATTTTTACATACCACCTGCAAGGCAGCTATGCGGCCACTCATTAGTTTTTGGGTAGCATCTAAGCGTTTCTTGCGCCGGCCAGCATTGCCCGGCAAAGCACTTGCCGCTCTACCCGTCTCCGCCACTTGTATAATGTAATCAATATTATTTAGAGTGACTTCGTTGCGTTGTAAAAATAAATGTTCTTGGAAGCAGTGCACAGAGGGCGGCTCTTTCTTTAGAGGCACAAAAGCCAATTTAAAATTGGTCACGCTCAGTAAGCCGAAAACAGCGTCTTTACCAGTGCCAGCACCCGAACTGTTAACAGTGCTGCCGTTCGTGGAATTGCCTATCTCCTCCAGCACAGGATCTATGGAAGAAATGGCCGGATATAAAAAAGCTGGAGCCGAAGCTACTATCTGTTCGGAGAGCAATAGAGAAGGTTTGGCTGAATGCACGTCTCGCGTATCGCTCGGCAGGCACCATTCTTCGTCAAGTACAACGGCCGACACTTCACCGGGTGTGGGTGCTACATAACTGGTAAAAGTGTTACGTTTCCGGTGATCCGGCATACCAGCCATTTTTTATTCTATTCCTTTCAACAGCTGCCTATTTTACACCTTGTCCTCCCTTATCCAATTAGCCAAAAATATATTACAAATGAATATTTTATTGTTATCCAAGAGACGTGCTGTACACTTTTTGAATAATTAATTAAACAGCACAGCCGCAATTTACAGCCATATATGCAGTCAGGCTTACGGCGTGTTTCTACAAGTCTACAGTTCGATGGTGTAGTGTAAGCGGCGCAATATGTACGTGTGTGTGCAGTAAGTTAAACTAAACAATATCATCGTACTCTTCTATTTATACAAGTTTTTTTAACTTTTTCTTTTGTACTAGAGGCCGACGACCACTATAATAGTTTTCCACCAATTTATTTCTTTATTTTCTTACAAACATCGCGAGTGCTTCAGAAATATGTTATTTCTACATTGAAATAAATAGATCATGTGCGTTTTCTGTATAAAATTTAATTTACTATTCTTTAAAATTTATATCTCAAGTTTTTCCCGATACTGCTTCTTTTTTTTTTTTTTTGGTAATTTTGCTTTGCTGACATTCACATTATTATTGAAGAAGATTCGAAAAAGAGATAAAACACTCAGCTGATTTTATACGAAGATGCTTAATAGAGTACTAAGTAAATAAGGCTGGAAAAAATAGGCTCTTTCTCAAGATAGCGTAAAAATTTGCTCTGAAGCGTAAATATCTCTTTTTCCTCAAGGTGCTATTAGTTTTTTTCATTCTCCATTTTCTTTCACTTTCCTTTCGTAAACATGGCTTGAATTTCGTTCTCACTGCAAAACAATGCTTTGTCTTCTCCTTGCGTTTGATAAAATAAAAATCTTTTTTTCAAATATACAAAAATTTTATGGTGTTCCCATGCGGATACACATAATAATTAAATGCGATGAATTTAAAGCATAAGCATCTTCCAACTTGGCTATTTCTATAGCCTTGCGCAGAGTGGCCATGTCAATCGTGTTCTCTATTAAGAAAAAAAAAACATCTGATAACAAGTGTCAAAATAAGTTGTGGTGGTGGTAAACAACTGCAAAAAAAAAAAAAACGAAAAATATAATTTTATTTAATTTTTAACACAGTTTTCCTTACCAAAATAAATTGACTGTGAAATAAATCAAACTGTGTCATATCGTCCTTGCCATGGGATTTCCTCGGATAATTAGTAAAAATAATAAAATTTACACCAAATTGGGTGAGTTTTGTTTGTCGGGCGATGGCAATCAGTTTTGGATTGTGTGCCACACTTGTCAGGAGGAATTGCAAACTCAAGGACAATTTTGGAAACATATACAAGATGAACATAATTTCTTACATGGCATTAAGCAGGTGAGAAACAATATTTCACTATGGTGTAAAGAAAAGCCTAATGGCGGGCTTTTTTATTTTTATAAATTTCTACTTAAGGAACAGGCAGGTGCTGCGTATATGGACACAAATGATACGGCAGGGAATATAATGCCCTTGCCATTGTATCGTAAAGTTAGTATAACGGATCAACAGCAGCAGCAACGCCAAGAGACCAACTCGGGGGGTGAGGATGAAGAGGTGCAGAAAGAAGCCAAGGATTATACAGAAATGCGTTCACACGAGGTGAACAATACCGCTACGGTGGCCATTGATATTAAATTGGAGCCGTCGAGCTTATCGCAGAGTTTGCCTGCCAGTGAACAAGTTCAACAACAACAAGAACAACAACAGCAGCAGCAACAGCACCATACTATAACACAACATAACCCCCAACAGCAGCTAGATATGACAGCAGCAGCTCCCCTAATGTATCAAATACCACAAATACATCCGCCCGTCAGTGCTTATGGAGCGTTAGTGCAAGTGCCAACCATTAAATATGAAATTGCGGCAGTCGCAGCTGCCGCTTCTCATCATCAGCAGCAGCAGCAACATATGGCAGCTTCTTTAATGTCCCAAGATTTATCCAAGGATAACATGAGTAATAATAACAACAACAATAATACAACTACCAACAGCACAACGGCCAGTGCCAGCAGTGCTGTATCATCTGATGATGGCGAACGTTGGTATATCTGCGATTTTGAAAATTGCGGTTTAAAGTTTAAATATCAGTCGCGCCTGGAGTTGCATCGCAGCGTTCATAGCAAAGAAAGGCGTTTCGCTTGTGAGATTTGTGGTGCCAGCTTCAAACAATCCTGCAACTTATCGACACATCGGAAAAAGAAACACGCTCTTAAAGGCATCAAATCATCGCTAGTGCTACCACAACGTTTTTGAGCTCAGCCCAATCCGTTAGGAATGGATTTTAAGATGTCCTTGTCCACAAATATTATAACAGCACTACAACCACCACCGCCATCTGCATCTACAACAACATCTACATCAGCACCATTAATACCAGCGCCAACATCACCGACACCACCACTACCGCCACCACAGCCACCCTTACAAAACAGACGAAAAAGTAGAAAACCACAAAAAAATAGTTAAACTAGAATTTATAATTGTTCGTTCATACACGCGTAAGGCAACAACAGTCATTAAGTTTTCTCCGAACTAGTTGACAATTCCTCTATATTTTTTTATTTTTAGCATAAATCATGTGTCACGTATGTGTGTTAGTCACGGGAGTATAAAAAGTTTAAGTTTAAATTCGAAAACGCGCGCGTTCGTTATATGTATATGTGTATATATACACAAACTTTATTAAGAAAACATAAGTAAATCTTATCTTCATCTGTACATGTTAGTTGTATTCCAATATTTACTTGTTTTTCAATTTAATTTTAAAGTTTACTATTTATAATTTTAAAGTGTTTTGTATTTTTTTTCAATTTAGCTGTAAATCTATGTAATTGTGCAATTATTATGTAAAGTGAAAAAAAAAAAAATAATATAAAAGAAAAACAAAAATTTATGTAAATTTTTTAAATTAAAATAATTAAAATTGTAGTCGAGATACATACCAGGGCAGTCACATTATTTCTACTTTTACAGCGTGGATAATTATTTCCCCAAAGCACTAATTTCGCATCAAAAGAAGCGAAAAGGACCACATCTATCTGGTGTGGAGAAATAATAAATATTTTTCCCATAATTTTGTAACAATTTCGACAATTTTCAACAACAATGGGGTAAATCCTTGCAATGTACGAGCTGTACATACAGTAGAGGTCGCTTTTGATTATTCGCCAATAGTTTTGTAACATTGAAATGTTAAAATTACAGAAATATTGTAAAATGTTAAAACGAAATGTAATATTTAGTGTAAAACAGCTCTTAAGAATGTATATATCACACAATGAAGGTTTAAATTTTCTTAAATAACTTCACATGGAACTATGGTCCTTCGGTTAATATACATATTCTTGATCAGCGTCAAAAATTCGATCTACACATGTATGTCCCAATGTCCATGGGAGTAAGTTTTGACATATTGAGCTGATTGACTTTATACACACACTTTTAGTCTCTGCACGCAGATTGCTATCTAAATTGGGCAAAATTGGTCAAGTGCCACGCCTACAATCGACAAGAATTTGTTTATTTGCCACAAAAATTATGATGTAAAGTTGAAATTTTGTACATATATTTAGAATTATACCATTGATACCATTGATGTGTCAAAAATGGGCATGGTCAGATAACAGACACGCCTCCAATCAATAAATATCGATGTATCTGCTACCAAAGTTAATCTAAAAACTTGAAATTTGGTGTGCTATCTTATCCATGGATGTGCCAAAAATGGGCGTGATAGAATAACAGATACGCCCACAATTTATAAAATACTCCATACTCCACGTAAAACTAGACTCGCAAGCTGCTACGTTACATATACTTTTAGTGGGCTGCCTGCCCCGCCCACTATTTATATGTAGATGTGGAGGGTATTACATATGTGGCCTAAGCCAATGTTTCTTACTTGTTTTTAATAAATAAAAAAAAAATGATTTCCTATATTAGGTGCAGTTGATTTCTTTATTCAAAGGTTTAAACACAATTTATAAGCTATACATTTATAATGACCCATATATAATGTTATTGATTGTTAATACAGCTTTATTTGTCAGACACTTTATTTTCCTGGGTCAATACTTGTATTAATTTCCTTCAATCGTTGTCGCCGTGCGGATATGTAATTAGCTTCTCTTACCTTTTCATTACGTACAGTTGTTGTTCTTTACAATTTCACTTTAATTCTTTATTGTGGCTAATGCTACTATTCACGTGCAATTACATATTTATCTGAATGCAGTTCTTTGTCTCCTCTTCTTCTGCTTCATATTCCCGTGGGTGTCTTGCTGATATGCATAAATGTTTAATGAATTGGAAAGCATATTAAATAACTATTAAAATATTAATTAACTGTAAATAACTGTATGTAGTTTGTGTAACCATGATAATTAGTATTTAGGTTATGAATGGTGTTGAATGTTATTTAATTTCTCTATATAATGAACTCAGTATAATAATCGAGTTTATAATAAAATTGCTATGAATAGTTCAGGAATTTCAATTACAATAAAAGTTCATTTCTTCATTATGTTAATGCAAGAGACTTAACTCTGTGAATATTTTCAAATACTCAAATTTTCATATAATACAGTAGTTTTAATAGAAAATTTGTTAGAAAACTTATTCAGGTAATTCTATGGCACTTGAATTCTTATGTGGTGTAGGAAAAGATTCATTAATTAATAAAAAGTTTAAAAAAAAAACCTTAACAAAGAGTATATTTATTGAGTTATGCAGTTGTTTATAATTCCTGAACGTCACATACCCAATTTTTATTGTAAATCTGAATCGATTTAACCATGTCCGTCTGACTGTCTGCTTGTGCGCAAGCTACAGGTCGCATTTTTTAAAGATATTTCGACGAAATTTGGTCTAAAGAGGGACTCTATTCAAAATGTACCAAATTCAACAATTTTTAGACCTCTTCTCCACATTACGATTTATAGGATGTTTATAGAAATTTTTAATATTTTTTGACAAAATTTGGTAAAAGAAAGGGTTTAAAAATTGTCTGATCGTCTGTATCAAATTTCGAACCGATTGGACCATTTTTAGCATCTCCTTCCACAAACTGATACTTCACGTAGTGACTTAATTAACCTTTCCTTCCGTTTATTAATATCATTCAATTAATTTTTTATTTCTTTATGAATAAAAATAATCATAATTTAAATCTTTCCTTCTCCAAGAGCGGCTTTCGTAAAACGAAAACAATACTTTTACCCCATTATGGCCTCTTGTCTATTAAGATAAGTACAATAAGTTTTTTATATTTACAACATGGTAACTTACTTTCCTACGGCTTTGTGTTGCTTAATTAGTTCTTCTAGTTAAATGCACAAGTTAGGAAACTATCAGTCATACAATGTTTTTCCGTTTTAACACTTTTAACGAACAAAAAAACAAAATTCACAACAATGTATAAAGTTTCCTTCCTTTTTCGCCTCTAACACCATCATACAAAATACAAAGCAAAGTTCATTGACCTTGAGAATTTAAAATAAAACAAACATATTAAAGTGGTTACATACAATTAGGCTCGTTTTGCAATACGAAAAGTAAAGTGTGCTTCTAGGTACACCCCCAGCAAAAAAGAGCACGTTTTTAAGAGAGTGGTGGTGGCACATTCATTCCAGTGGGAGAGTAAGTTTATATAATAATGAAAAAGAGAAAACATTTTTCTCTTCTAATATGCTTTGAAATTGTTGTTGTTGTGGTTGAAGCAATAAATTTCTATAGAATGTACAGCAAAAAACAAAAAAAAAAAAAACAATTCAAAAAGCACGGTTGGGAGCATTGCAACGTACAACTTGTCATTCAAAATACATAAATTTTCTTTGCATTTTTGTTAATTGAAATTTAGATTTCCAGCGGGGTATTGTTTCATTTACACACGTAGGGTACATTTTATTTAAAATGTAGACAAATTGTTCGATTAATGACATCATTTATTTGTGAATAAAATATAACCAAAAAACAAACATTTAACACATATTTAAACGTTGATTGTTGCATGCACAACAGGCACCTTAAATATTTGTAAATATTTTTATTGTGCTTTTTTTACTGAAAGTTATTTCCATTATTAATTATTAACCTCAAAAATAAGCTACAGGTTTATAAAAATTAAAAAATTAATTTCTGTGCATTATGCACTTTGTTCATTTATTATATTTTCTCATTTTACAAACCTCAGCGCTTATCATAATCATTTAAATTAAAATGCGTCGCCGCTCAACTAAATGCACTCTGTAGATCTTTAATTTATATTTAATTAAAGTTTAGTTCAATTTATATGAAAAAGGACTCTAATGGCGTGTCTTTTTTTCATATTCTCCACCTTAGTGATGGGGGTTTTCTAAGTTTGTAATTCTATTTGTATCACCCAGAAGGAGGCGTCAGAAGGAGAAGTTTGTGCATGCAGATCGCTATGTAAAATGGGCAAAACCTGCCACACGCACCGTTTGCAATAGATGTGGAGGTAAAGTGTATGTTTCATTACATTTTTTCCGTTTTAATTTTCGAACTTTTCGTTTTGTTTTTAATTTTCCAGCAATATTTTATTACAATCGACTCAAGATATATAGATAGTAAATTATTATTATTATTATTATTATTATTATACATATTTATTTTATAAAAAAACTTGTCTTTTGTATGACATTATAAAAAACAAGTAAGAAAACTAAATTTGGCTTAGAACAAATCTTAAATACCCTCCACATCCACAACGGTGGGCGTGGCATATATAGATATATTGAGCCCCCTAATAGTGTGTGTCTTACGTATCAACTTGCAAGTCTAGTTTTATGTTTTAGATTTAAATTTTTTGTCTGTACGTCCACTAATTAAAAAATAAGGGTTAAGACTTAAAATGTGAGTCAGAATAAGACATAATCTAAAATCAAACAGCATTCTTGACAATACTTAAACCTTTTCCTTGTTAAGTTGTAAAATATAATCTTTGATTTATAAACTTTGAAAGGAGATGCCGTTGCATACATCTAACATCCTACGATGTAGCCTAAATCAAATTCAACATTTGCACTTGTTTTAGTATATAAAGATGAATATAAATTTTTGGAAGAATAAATTTAAATTGTATGTAAACAAAGTTAGAGAGAGAAGCGAAGATTTCAAAGCTATACAGGATCAACGTAAAACGTGCTGTGAATGTTAATTTTCCCCCTCGCGTGCTTGTATAAGTGTTTAAGAGGTTGTAATTTTCCAAGAATCACTGGTTTACGTTTACACTAAT
Source organism: Crataerina pallida (assembly GCA_949710015.1). Lineage (NCBI taxonomy): Eukaryota > Metazoa > Arthropoda > Insecta > Diptera > Hippoboscidae > Crataerina > Crataerina pallida. The sequence goes on along the minus strand of OX453291.1, from coordinate 3,102,102 downwards.
AAAAATATACGTAAGACAATAAAAAATTTTTATAATACAGTGTAGAAGCAGTACTTGGTGGTTTGTACATACATACATACATTAGTATATAAAGATTAAGATGGCAAGTGTCTCTGAAATTTGGTTGTATATTAATACGTACTTAAGAATTACTTCCACTTCGTCTTGGAAACCATTTTCACATCATGTCACCCAAATTATTCGCAAAAATAACATAACATAGCTTACTAAACATATGCTGCAACATAACTGTATAAATATGTTTTTACGTATAGCTGCTAGTGTTGGTTGTTCAAAATGAATGACATGAACTATTTGTGACCTTGGATATATTTATACACTTGTTTGCGTATTAAAGTGTATAAAAGTATTCTACACAAAACTTATGCAAAATCTGCATGTACCATGTAAATGTTTAAGTATTTATGAGGAAATATTGAACCTAAGATAAGCGCATCTCATCTGCTTTTCTCTAGCGAAGGTGAAATTTTATTTAAGAACAATATATTTTTGTATGTATGATGTGTATGTTTCATAAAACAAAAAAAAAAAGAAGCAAAAAGTGCTTCCTTTTTTGAGAACACTTGAGAAAAATATTTTTCACGTTGACTGCATTTCTGTAGGTATTATTATATTATTTCTCTGTGTCACGTGCATTTCCATTATTCTTAAGCTTGTCAACATTGTTACGTTTACCAATGTTTTTATATCTACCATTATAATGATATGGGGGTATATTGGTTTTGTTTTAACGCTTGTGTAAGTACCAGAAGTAGGCGAGTCACACCTTCAAAAGTATATATATTCTTGATCAGCACTAGTAGTCGAATCGATTTTGCCCATCTGTCTGTGCGTATATTTTTCTACTTTTTTAAAATCTCGCATTTATCCTAAACTGTTGAGCAGAATGTTCTTATTACTGCGCTTTATATACAAAATTGTCTTTGTAGAAAGCACGCATCTTCTGAGGTCCTTAAATTCTACTTAAAAGTTAATTTCGCTTTACTCCTGAACCTGAAATTTAATGCAAATAATTCTTATATAAGTATTCTAAGTACCTTTTTAAATCGGTTCATGGACTTTCCTACAATTTTACAAAACATACGGCATAGTTTTAAGGGCGTTTCGTTTTTAATAGACAAACCAAAAGAGATACAAAAATAACGAAAATGTTCTATAAATTACCACAATATTCCACGCCCACCTATAATAGAGGAAGTATTGATTTTAGGATGTTTTAGAGATGCATTTAAATTTAGAGCGCAAATGAAAATGAAAATGGGCTTGATCGATTACTGTACCCGCACGCAGTGATTATATTTTACTGCGAAGAATTCTTTTTATAAAGTATTGTACTTTTAAACTTTTAATTTAATTAATTGAGGCATAAGTGGTGGGATCTATTGGTGAAAGGTGGGTCTTGACTGTGCGACCATAACTTATATAAATAATATTATAATTTTTTTTAGTTCATACAAAACCAGTGCCAAAATTAAAGCAAAATTTTCAATAACTAAAGGAGTACGAATATGTTTGGGAAATTTTTGGCAAACTTAACTTAAATGCTTTAAAAACTCTCAGCCAAATGTTTAGTTGTTTTTTTTATATAGTATATTTTTAACTAATACAATTTCTTCTTGAATTTATCATATCCGTGAACGCAATGTATACATATTTAAATTTAAACCACCTTAAAGTACGCTTCTTTAAAAAGAGTAAATCAACACCAAACAGAGCCCCAGCATAGTTACTGGATTTTTTTTATTAATAATATACAAGATAATTGTATAAATAAAACATGAACATATGCAAGTTATTAGATATTATTTGCCATATGCATTCGTCATATTACTAGCAGCTTATATTGTATAATAAAAGAGAAAAGTGGAAGCAACATAAAAATCTTAGAGTACAGCAATGTTTTTTTTATCCAATAATTTACTGGCAACTGGGTGCTACAATATCCTCCTATATATTAGGCCACACTGATTAACCCCCATTCAGGCATTCATATGTATAATACATGAGAACAGTTGTGAAATGATAAAACATAACTAAAAGAGTGCCAACAATAGACGGACACACGGACATACATGTCATGATAAACTTAGTATACCTCCCATCTAATGTGAATCTATTCCATTTATTCTTTCCTCCATTTTTCTTATTTTCTTCAAAGCAATAACGATTTAATACTAGAACAAAAAAGACTAGGGAATATTCAATTAATTATTTAAAATTCTATTATACTGTAAAACTGTCCAAGCACACATCATCTTATGTTCCTGTCAACAGAAAACAAATAAATCGTTATTAATTAGAAAACTTAATATTGGCTTCAGTTCATTTGCATATACCAAATGTTCATGAGCAATATTTCCTGAAAAAATAGTCTGCATAACATATAGAATACCAACCATTGTACAAAATAGAGTAATTTCTGTTTAATTGTTCATTGTTTGCTTGCTTTCCTTCCACATACCATCCATTTTATTTAGTATATGTAAGTGGCTTTGTATTTCGGTTTCCTTGATAAAATTTATTGAACAAACTTTTCTTGCATTTCCATTTTAATTTAATGCTTTGATCTTCTTTTATTTGGTGGTGCAGATATTTCCTAATTAAACATAAATTTTCCACATTTCATAAGCTTTAATATTATACATTTTATACGTTTAATTAGACAGAGTGTACCTTTTGTTGTGACATAACAAAGAATTTTTATAAGTGCAGTATAAAGCTTGTGGGAGATACTTTATAATTAACTTTCCAATGATTATGTATTCATAGTTTTTCTGACTGAAATAAAAAAACAGATGTACAATGAACTGAATAAATCCAACCAAATTTTTGATTTGTATGGAGAACAATTCCTTCTATGAATAATTTTTCATATTTATGTTTATAACAAAATATCAAGTAGCGTGTTTATTCTATGCTTTCATAATAATTTTCTGATGTTGACAAAATAGTTTTCTACTCTAATGTCATTTATTTAAAGAAATCGTTTTGCAAATTGTTGTTTTACAAATTATATCCCTTTTGCAGAGTGTAGAAAAGTCATAAATTCACGAATAGAATATAAATGTCAAGTCTAAACTTGTGCAGTTATAACACTATTTCTATTTTATTTACTTCCATATTCTAATGTCTCTATTAAATATATGAAAATATGCAAAATATCTCTGAAAAAAGAAAACTAATGAAAAATTTTCAATATTAAAAATACCATGTTAACATATACGAGTATATAATATAATATAAACTTAGTTTGCAAGAGGCCAAAAATTTTTTGAATCTAATTTAAAATAAATGCACTCCCCACCAAGAGTGGAAGGAAGTAAAGTTTTCAACAAGGAAAGTAATTTAATTTAAATGAAAAGTTGTCACTAAATAAACAAGTATAGTTTGTGGAGAATACCAAGAAAAGTTTCCCAACAGCCTATTCGTATTGATAATCCACACATTTGTATGCGTGTATGTGTGTGACGAATTTCTAAAAAAAAGTTGGGAATTATTTTGCAATATTAGTTGAATGGAGGAAAGTTTTAGAAAGTCAATAGAATATAAAAACAAGGATACTTTTCACAGGTTACTTAAAATCAGATCTTCTTGTAGGTTTAACCAAAAAAGGAAGAATATTCCACATGATGTAATTAGGAAGTGTAATTGTGTCAAATAAAGCAAAAGAAGGAAGGAAACTTGTTGATCATACATTGAATAAAATTGATATCTTTTCGGAATTTTATAATGCATACGTATTGTTATTAAATCAGTAAATTAAATGTCAAAACATATAATTTAATTACAAAAGAAATTGACGACAAAGTCTTAAAATTAAGTACGCTTCTACTTACTTATGTAGTATAACTCTGGTTTATAATTAAAAAAACTCGGGTTTCTTTTTTAAAATTTTTGTTGTTGTTTCATGAAACACATTTAATTATATTTATCTTAATTTAAATTATTAACAAGGTCTCTATATTAAAGAATTTAACTTTTAAAAACTGAATAATTCTGCTTTTATATACACTTTATACATTTGTATTTGGATGGACCAACATTCTGAGTTTATCTCACACGTATTATACAGTACGTCTCAAAAAAGGTAAATGCTACTTAAGGCGTACTTAAAAAATTGCCAAAAATTGTCACCGACAACGAGAAAAATGAACTGGAAGAGATTCGAAGTTCAAATTTTACTTCTACTACATCTACAATATTTATTAAGGCGAACTCAAGAATACATATTTACATTTTTCATTCTTTAAAAGTTTCATTTTAAGATAAAGAATGAAAGTTGCAACCTTTTCGCTTGAGATGGCGGATGTAATAAATCAATATATTGTCGTTCACATAGGTTCTCTTTTGTTTAATCAAAATAAAATTTTCAGTAAACGTATCACCGGCGCTTCCATTAGAACGGATATAAAGAAAGCTGCTATAAAGGACACCACCGAGTTACCCAAAAATATAATCATCACCAGGACATTGTTTAGGTGTACAGTTCCATCCATGCGATAGGCAGTGATTAACATAATAACGGGATGTATTAAATATGCACAATAAGTTAAGCGAGATAAAGGCCACAAACAACGATAAGACAATATGCGATTGACGGTGGGTGCTAGACCCCAACAACAGGCCAGAACTATCCACACCAAACCTAAGCTGAAGGCTAAATGGAGAAGATTTTCACGATTTATATACTTTTGGAACAACTTATTCAATACTCACCCGTATGACCTACACTGACATAAAAGCTGGTAGTAATTTCATCTAGTTGTCCTCGCCATACACCAAAAATGATAAGAGCCATTAAGCCTAGACTACCTAACCATAGCAAATTACTACTACATTTGCTTAACTTGGGAGCTGTCTTGGTTTTACTGATAATATAACCGGTAAGCATGCCTAAGAGGATATAAATATTCTTCTAAAATTTTTTGTATTGGAAAAATGGTATTTTTTTCTCAAGTACCAATTAAATAGGTTCCTACTCTTTGCCAAGGCTTATCGTATAGGAAATCGAAAGACTCAAACGGATTGGAGACTTTATGCGTATAATGATGACGCAACGACATCATGCCTGCTATACCCCAAGAACTTAACAGAAAGGCTATGACAATGAGAACAACTAATTTAAAAAATCTAAAACAATAAAGAGAATTACATTAATTTTGACACTTACACATGGACGCCCACATGTAACATTAACACTCACTTCATTGACAGAATTAAAAGTATTGTGGCCATTATATAAAATTGCATTTCATTGGCCATGTACCAGCTCCAAATCATACAAATCTCACTCAACGGATAGAAATTGTTAACGTATAGTATATTGCGCCACCAAAATTGATTGCAAGTATTCGGCGGCACAGTGGGTTGAAATATGGAATCATCAAATGTTTGCCTGAAACGAAAAAAAAATGTAAGAAATAATTGAGAAAATTGTATTTTTAAACATTACGTTTATCTTTACCTCAACGCAAAATCACTAAAGAATATAACAAATAAATAAGCTGGCGTTAAACGGATATAGCGGTACGCAAACATCACTAATGTATCCATGAAACCCTTCTTTAAAAATTGTCCAGTATTCTCGGGATATTTTTTATCCATTTTTAAAAATAACAAAGTAACAAGAAAGCCGCTGATAAAGAAAAACGTATCCACGGAGAAAGTAGCATTACCAACGATTTGATAAAAAGGTGAACGTTCCACTATAATGCGACGAAACTGGAAATGGGAAAATATTGCATATCAAGTAAAAAAGTGGTAAAAGAAAAGTTTCAGCCAATTTCTGGATACTTTTTGGAAGACTTAAAAAACCAACGAAGAAAAGTATGAAAGAAATACTTACTCGATTCTCCCCAATAGAAAATATTTGTAAATATGTGTGTACCATTATGGTCCATAATACGGATATGACGCGTAAACCATGCACACAGGATGTCTGCAACTGTACAATAAATTGAAGGGAATACGAAATGAAATAATAAAAAAGAAATTAAGGAAAAATGAAAGCTAAATGTTTATATATAAAATATAAGGAAAATAATGTGGTGGTGGTCAGAAAATATATCTTTTACAATAACACATTAATGCCTATTAATCGGAAGTGAGAGATATAAATTCTCTCTGGCAGAATATATTCTACAATTTTTGTTCAGAATTTCGCAAAGAGAAGTTTATTGCGGTATTCTACATTAAATGAAATAAAAACGAAAAATAAATAAAAAAAAGACATCAAACGTACATTATTTGATAGAAAAATCAAGTAAACAGCTTAACCCAAAAATGTGCTCTACCTTAGGTACTACTTGCTGCTTCTAGGATTTCTCAAAGTAATCCTTCACTCTCTTATTCAAGGATTAAAAATTCTTATGTAAGCATATAACGTTAAATAGATTTCGTCACGAATTTTAAGTTATGATCTAGATAAACTTGTGTATTGGTTCAAAATAGATTAATCTAATCTTCTAATCTTAAACAATATAAGAAATTATCATTTCATAGGAGTTCTCCTACTCTGTACACTATTGACAGCCAAATAGGTGAAAACATTAAATTTGCTGAATGTCGTATAAAAAGTAGTAGTAAATCTATGAGAGAGTATGATAAGAAGAATGAAAGTTTTCTAGAGGAAAATATTTATGTTTAGTGTTATATGTAACTGGAGTTTGAAGATATTTTCTTTCTTACCTCTCGATTGTCGTCAACATTCAATATTTGATTGGCATTTGTTTGAAAAGCAAAGCACAATAATAATTGTTCATGTAGACCTTAAAATATATACAAGTTATAAATGAAATCATTTCCTTTTCTTTTTTGTTACAAGCCAAACTTACCCAACTGCGGTTTCACATTATAGGTGCCTTGCGAAATACAACGCCTGCAAGGATTCTCCTCAATTTTATATTCTATATCATTTACTGTAGAATTGTCTCCGTTTGTTAGTGCCTGCGTAGAATTATGATGACCATTGTTATTATTGTTACTATTGCCACCATTTGTAAATGGAAGTTTGGTAGATGAATTCTCAACAATTTCGGGCACAACATTGTCATTGTTATGGTTATTATTCTCATTTTCATTTAAATTGGACATTTGGTATAATTCAAATGACTTGCTTGGACCGTATTGCGATTCCGTAGCCATATGTTGAGCTAGGCCTGAATCTATTCTTTGACTAATTATTGATATGCTTGGTTCAATAGATAGCAAACGTTCGTTAAGTTTAGATTGGTACCAGGTTGCAGCCACTACCAGAATGAGTATGGAAACCATGAAACTCCTGTAATAAAAAATTGGATCAAAAAATGTTTATTTTTCGTTTTTAATACAAAAAACTCAAACTTACGCAAATATCTGAAATTTCAATTCACTCCAATAGCTATAAATGCCCGGCACAGTGCGCACTCTTAATATTTTTATCAAAGTAGTGTTTGAGGAATTGTAAGCATTCAAAGCTTTAAGCATTAGAGTATGAGGATCCAAGTCTAAAATATGTTGAACATCTTGAGCTGAACATGATTTGGGTAAACACTCGCCCAACTGAAGATTTAAAACCTTTATAAACAATATTATATAAATTTTTCTTATTCTCTTGTGGATTCTTATATACTCTACCAACCAATCTCTCTGGCAGCCACACTTGTAAGGTGATTAAGGCGGTAAAGAATTCAAATTCAAAATGTTTACGAGAATCTCGATCTAACTGACGATTTAATTCATAGCAGAATGGCTTTTGACCCAACCACTTGTCGTTGCCAAAGAATAGTTGGCCACGATAGTGACCCGAAGCATCATATGCTATAGAATAATAAACAGAGAAAATACATAAAAGATTCAGTTTCCATTCTTTTTTTTTTACTTTAAGCATTTACAATATATTTTTATTCAATTTTCTATTTAATTGGGCGTTGTCTTTCATAGTTGTGAGGTAATAAAAATTGATTGGAAAAGAAAAATTTAATCAATAGTTTTTTGTTTTTGATCAATCTGGTTTTATGGTTTGATAAACTTAACTACAATAGAAATAAAAGACAAATTCAATTTCAAATTGGGACAAACAAAATTTAATGACAAAAAGTAGAAATAAGTGCAATTTATTTTCATCTACCTCTTCCGTATAAAAAAAATATTAAGGACGTTGCTAAAATACACCAAACCAATGTTTACTATGCATGCATTGTTCCGTTCAAATTTACTAAGCGCAATTATTATTTTTAGATTTAACATCTAACTTTATTGGACTGAAAACGGGCTGAGTCAATCTGCACACATCTGCAGAAAGTGAAATTTTCGTTTTCGATTTTGAAAATACTTCATTTTGTGATTAATTGTACATTATATCTTGTGTGCCATTATGGGCTACCCAGAAGAAGATATTTATATACATTATTTTTCCAAAGGTATACTTAATTTCCTTAAATGATTTTAGGGACGAAAAGAGTGTGTATCGCCATGTTCGTTGTAAATGGCGGTTCGAAACAATTCCTTAAAAAATATTAATAATATATTTCCGTTTATTCTTTTACCTTTTTGAGCCCAATAATAATTGCCATGTAATCCCGTGAGATATGCTTGCATTTCGAGACCACAACCCGTCGATACTTTAGTTCTAATATCAGCCGATTGCCAATAAAAGTGATCATATAAATTCACCAATAAATGAAAAATATTAGCATTGTGTAGACTATCTAAAGTAGCGTTTGATGGATCGCTAACATCATTCTCATTGAATTCATTGAAATAATGTAAAATGCTGTTATGATTGTTGTTGTTCGAGCTCTTCTGCAAATCATCCCGTTTCAAGAGTTCGCGACCTTTCTTCAAGGATTTACTCTTAGAAACCTTAAATATATGTGGACTTATAGTAACCACTGAAGAAGAAAATGAATAAGAAATCGAAGAGGAGGTAACTGTAGGGTGAGTGGTAGTATTAAGATGGTGCGTTGTCGGTGCCATATCCACTTGTACATTTAAGTCACCTATTTTAGAAGATGGATTGGTTGGTTCTTCTACTTTTTCTTCTTCTTTAGCAATGGCAGTTTTGTATAGCGTTAAGGTATTATTAATATTATTAGTACTGGAAATGCGGTCACTGTTGGTATCATTTAATAACATTTTTTCTTCATTATCCCTACCAAGATTTTCAGGTTCCAAGTCTTCTAAGTCGCCTAAATTGAAATCAAAAACCATTGAATGTACGGGTTCTACCAATTTTGTTGGTTTCGATTTCTCATAATTCACGGGTGTTATTACTTTATCCAGAAGAGTGTGGAGTTTTTTCTTGGTAAGCTTCAATGGTAAAATATCAGCACGATCCTTTTTTGTAGAATAGCTGCCATCATGAACTTCATGTAGTATGGTAATATTGCCACTTAACGAGTGAGAATTTAAATCCACACCAAGTGGGTGGGCAAGGGTGTAATTTGTACTATTAGTCTCGTTACCGTCTATAGTGGTTATAAGTTCATCTCCTTGGCTTAGAGTTGTTGTGCACCATAGCAGGAGGAGAAGTTTCAAGAGTTTTACAAGAGATGTTTGATAGATTTTTGGCAACATTTTGTGGTTATGTATTTAAATTCGTTATTAATCGATTATATTGCACATACTATTTACATATTTCACTCAGAGGTGATTTTTTTCACATATCTGATGAATTTTATAAAAAAATGTTATATTTTATCAGTTCCTACACACTTGTTTCATACATATTTTCGATACAGTTTTAATTTTTATTTTATTTTTTTTAATAGTTTTTATGCTTACTTGCAATGAATGATGTTTTGCAAATTCCATTTCCTCGCAACGTTTATTATTATAATTAATACATTAAACGTCAAGGTATTAACAGCTAAATTTGAAATAAAACGTTAAAGGGTTACAAATTATTAAATAAAGAAATGATGACAGCCCACTCTCCCACCGAAGACATGACAGTTAAAGAAATATTACTGAATAAAACTAAATTAAGGAAATTATGTAAATTGCCGTTTATCGTTGTGTTGTTTGTTACTTTTACTCATCACATTATCAACGGATGCAAGATTGTTATTATGTGTGGGTTATTAACCTGTTGTAGAAACATTCACTACACTTTCTTGTTTATTTTTCACTTGTGTCAAACACTATTCATTAAGGTGGGCCAAATAACAACATTTAAAAATTGGCAAAATAGACACTAAATTGAAATTTGACCCCAAAATTTATAAAAATATCCTGAAAACAAACTTTTTATGGTCTTCAAAACTTTTCGTGGACGTACTTAGCGTGGTTTAATTGTGACAGATTTTCGAATTTTCATGTTTTTCCAGGATTTTTCTGGTTGTATTTATTTTTTCTTCATTATCCTTTCATTACTTTTTGACATTAACTTAATCAAATCGCAATATTAAAACGTGAAAAAAAGAAAAAGTGCTTTTCGGCCCACCCTACTATTCATTGATGATGGCTCTGATGCTGATGTGTGTGCAAACAAAAACGGTATTAATATTTCTGGACTTTCTTTATTTCCCTCACTGGATACATTTATTTATTTACGGAGATTTTTTCTGTTATTCTATTTTTTTTTTTTTTACTACCGTTTTTTAAAGTGTTTCTGTTTTTCCTTTCTTTATTCTACTACATTTTCACCTTCGCTTTGTTTGAGGTCATGCATTCATTTATCAAGTGGAAATGGTTTTTCATCTTCCATATGCATGTGATGAATGAATGGTAATGAGGTGATGTGCAATTGATGTGTATTTTGTAAAAATTGCTTTTTATAGCGCTTAAATGATATTCGTATGAATTCATATTTATTCTATCCATAGATGAGACATATAAAGAAACCCTGGGGACAGAATTCAGCCGTAAGAATATTATGCGGCCATTAAATAAGAAATATTTAATTTGGACGAAATCGGTTAGGTTCAACACGCCCACAACACGTAATGCAAATTTTATTCGGAAATTGGATTTTGGCAAACGTATTTATAATTATCCCATCTATCGACGTGCAAAAATGGCCCAACGTTTATGAAAACTTTATTTGTGACAAAATCCAACTTGCAACTTCATATATAATATAAACATATTTAGAGAACTTCTTATGGTAGGTGTGTAAGGTATTTAAGATTTGTTATATTCTTGGTTTTTTAACTTGTTTATACAAAATATTGGTTGTAGGATGTGCAAGGATTGGTTGAAATCAAAGCACGATGTTTTTCTTTTTTATGTATTGTATTGCACTTGTTCTTTCTCATGAATTTTGCAAATTTTTTTTTTTATTTCTATATATTTTTTTATGGTATTATAGTATATTATTATATAGTTAAGGTTATTATATAGGAATGTTTTAAACCTGTTAGTATATGTATCACAATGTAACGTGTAATCTTATTTTTCTCAATTATAAGGTGTACATGCATTTTCCATAATTCCCATAACAAGCCTTAATTGTGATCAAGGTTTTCGTACTGTTGCTACGATATGATATGGCTGCATTCATTATATGTACATTCAAAGCCAAAAGAATTGCTTCATATTACCCAAATGGAGCGCACGGCTAAGTAGTAAATTGGTGTTTTTTTTTTTGCGAAACTTATCCAATGCCGGACATAACAAAATAAATTGTTTTCAAGACAACAACGGAGCTGTAACTACACAACGTGGCGAATGGTCGCTCACATAAAAGAGACTTGGACATAAAATGCTTGAAAGACAATTTGTAGCATGTGAGATAACCGCTGGGAAAACAAGGCGTGTTCACACATTCACTCATGCCATGGTTGTTGTTATTATTATTATTATTGTGGCAAATGGTAGTTGTATCTGCTCCTGGGAATTGCGTAATATATAAAACGTAAATATATATGAATGTGTAAGATAATTTCTTAAAAGAGGTAAACACTTGTTGCAATCTCTCTGGTATGCACTAACAGCATTTAAGCGTATGTTTAGTAATGTCTCAGAGCGCAAGCAGCAGAGACATGAAAATCTTGTATCATACAGTTGCATGTATAAATATTGCTGCTTCTGTCGCTACTGTTGCTATTGTTAATATTTTGTAGAGCATTTCATAAATATAGTTGTTTGACAACATCTTTCCACGTCTTGTTTGTTTATTTGAATACGTTTACATTGAAGTATTTAGATAGACGTGCAGACAAATTGAAATTTCGTGAGACGACGTTTATAATTTCAACCAACAATATGTGTCATAATAACATAATATTCCTTCACACTATCATAATTAATAAAACAAAACTACCAACGCTAGCAAATGTTTTTATTATTATTTCTAAATATTGTTCGCATTTTTTGCAATTGCATGGAATACGTTCACTTTTTATTTTCATTATTCTCAATTCCATGTTATAACAGCTATGGTGAGTATGTATGCATTGGTATGGGCTTTAAGCTGCATTTAGTTTTTAAGACCTGAATACATACATTTTTAAAGTGTCTAATGAAACGCAGTAATATTGAATATAATAAAGTTATAATAAACAAGTAAAAAAGCTGTTGAGGCCAAATCTTGATCGATAAACCACCATAGCTTCCCGAGGCGTATACAGGTTAATGATCTTTAGTACTTTATAGGTAATACAGAAAATTTATTTAAACAATTGCACTTTCTGCATGTTTAGTTGTATTGTGGGCGTGTCGCTTGACCGATTTTGATCATTTCATTATCAACCTGCTTTCTATGAAAACTATCAACGATTTGCGAGCAAGAAAGTATTCGATGCTGATCAAGAATGTATATATTTTTTGAGTTCTTCGACTTCTTCTACTGGGTGTTGCAAACATTTTCACAAAGGTACATCACCCCATGTGATAGGGCGTAAAAAATGAAAATAATTTTTAATAAATAATATAGGTATTAGGTTTGGCTATATGTATGTGTGTGTAAGTTTGTCTTTTTTATGTTTCAGCCACAAATTTCAGGCTTATTAGGCCACATTTTGTCTATATTTCATTAAACACCTTGTTGTTTGCAAGTGATTCAATTTGCTATTGTTGTTACAGAAAACCACTCAAGTATGAGGTAAACACTTAATACAGGCGATATGTAAGTACATGGTGTTGAGCCATACACTCTTACCACAACAATGTTTACTTTGTGTACCTTCCACATAAACTGGCTGGTATACCAAGTTTGTCACTCCTTTTGCAATAAGTGCAAGGCCCTACAAAGCATTGTAGAGCTGAAATTTTGCACAGACATTGCACATTCAGAGTGACCAAAATCGGTCCAGAAAATCCATAAAAACATATTTATCAGTCACAATAATGAACGTATGAAATTGAAATTTGATATAAATACTTGACTGGGTAAACACACGTAAAATTTACAACAGAAAAGTAGAGCTTGTATATAGAAAGCGCGGTTATCGACATGTCCACGCCCACGCTTTTTTACTTCTTTCCAGATAAATCATGAAGCTGCAATTTTCAATGCAATGACTGAACAAATTACATGAGCTGTACTGTTGGAACTGAGTGCTGTAGGGTATTGAATTAAACTATTATTTTTGATCATTTTATTTATCAACTTAAGTCTCTAATAATGGCTGCAATATTTTTTTTTGTTACGCTTTCAACATTTCCTTCTATTATTACACAGTCTATATATACTGTTATTAATCCATATTTTATCGTTTCTTCTTATTCGGACAATTGTTGATATGTTGAATTTTATCAATTTTTTATTCAATATTTTTTAGTTTCATTTATTCACTTAAAATATTATATTTCACAACGGAAAAAATTTCCATAAATTATAAATTTCATTTCCATGTTATTGTACGAGAAAGAGAAACATTCAAAACTTTGTTATTTTTGCAACAAAAAAAAAAAAAAAAAAGAAAAAAAGAAAAAAATACAACGATTTGGTAGCTTTTGATAACTAAACGGGTATTCGTTGTCTCTTATATAAGACATGTTATGCATCAATCTAGCAGTTGTTGTTTTTGTACCACTTGTTTACATAAGTCCTTTTTTTAATTGTTGCAGCTGATGTTTTTTTGTTATTGTCGTTTAATTTATTCCAATGAGTTTAAACGCGTTGATAAATTTAAAAAAAATTTTGAAATATTTTTGAAAATAATTTTACTATCATTTTATATAAATATGGACATATCCATTTTTTATATGTAACTGTTTAGATAACCAACCGTTCGAATGAAAGTAAAAACCGCAACTGATCATGCATCTGGTGCTTTACAATGCATCAAGCGCAGAGTGTAGAGTTTTTGTTACCAGTTCAGTAGACAGTCAGTAGGCCGTTGGTGCGCTGCGTCTTGTTTGTGTCTGTTTAATTTGATTGTGTAAACTAACCAAACCACCCATAAGACATGCAATACTAGACAATAACTAAAAATCAACGTATGCATCTACATATGAACACTAACTAAGCCTCGGACGGCTTGACCACTATTACGAACAAGTTATTTGGATGTATGTATATACAATGAACACCAAATGTCCATATTATGATTGTATGCGTCCGCGTGTGTGTGTATGAAGCATCAAATGTTGCACAAACTTATAATACAAACGCTGAAATGTACATTAGAATTGAAATAAGTTGTAAGGTTGGAACTAAACTTTTTCTGTGGTAGTAGTTAAAGTTTATAGCGGGAAGGAGAGTTGCTGGTGAGAGTGAGTTCAAAATGCAATACCACTCTAAGCCACAGAGGACTTGTATTTGTATAATTGTTCAAGGAAGTCTACCTAACATTGTTTTCTATATACATACGTTTTCCTACAAAACATATTTATGTTGTGGTTACGCGGGATCATATTCAGGCTTTAACCTAAAAGGAAATAACACCATTAGCCTAATGTAAAATTGGTTTATATTTGTTCAGGTACATAAATGCAAGGTATCGCAAAGATTACTTTTAACCGTTAGCCGCCAGTAGCAACAAACAAACTCGTTTCACGTTTTACTAAATAAACATAAATTTAACTGAAGCGATATGAATATGAACTGAATTAAACTAAAATATTTTTCACAGTACAAGGTAAATAAAAAATGAGTAAAAAGGATTACAAGCAATTCCGGAGCACTCAACGCCACAAAAATGTTTCTGATAAAATAGCTTCTTGTTTATATACCACCACCAAGCCGGGTTATGGATCAGAGGTTTATTTATTTTATTTTTCTATGATATGATATGCCCACCCTCAACATTTTGAATACCGTTGAATGAATAATAAAAAAACAAAAAGTGGAATTAAAATGTATTTGGGTCAAATTTTACGCTGTACCTATATGAGGTTTTTATCTTAAGTATTAAGAAAGGATTTATGAAGTTTTTGCGGTTGATAAATGCCTCATATACGTATATAAAATAGTTTATCAAAAACTATTATTCTGAAATATTATAATTTTGAATAGTATCGAAAGATTTCGTCTGTTCGTCCATGCAAATTGCATTTTTTGAGATATTTCGCTGAAATTTGATACAAGAACCTGTATTGGATCAATAAGTTTCCTTATTCAAAATGGACTGAATGAAGTCATTTTTAGAATCCCTCCCCACATAAGTTCCCATTATTTAAACGACATAATATATATGGCAAAAAATCGCAATTCTTAATATTTTTTGAAAAAATGGGCAAAGCACTGACTTAATATTTGGCTGTGCTAAATTTGGATCCGATTGAACTACTACTAAGGAGCTAAGTGATGTAGATTATTAAATGGTCGGGTCTGACCAACTATAACATTTTCACTTATTTTCAATATTTGTCAATGACTGATTGTTGCTTTAAATGCCTGTTTAAAGATTCTCACACATAAATTGTTTGCTTAATAAACGCAATAATGACAAAGCTGGTTTATTTTTGGTTCAAGTAATAATAATTTATGCATAAAATCATTTAATTACACATAATTATTGATTTTATTGCTATACTTTGGCATGTAGTTTTGGTAAATATCAAGGATATCACATCTTTAATGAATATATTATGCAAAAAACTAAATATTTCAAGGTCTTGAATATCAGCTTATGAAGAGAAATCTAACCAAAGAAACAAAATTAAATTTTTGATAATTAATTATTAGAGAGAATCCAAAGTCGCTTATAAACGATGTTTTAATGTTTGTTTATGCAAGAGGGTAATGTTCTTAAAATATAAACCTCACCGAAGGTTAACATGTTTCTTATGAGTTTTTGTTTTAAGACCAAATGAATTTAACTTTTCACAAAGTCCACAAAATATCATTAAATTGAATTGATTTTCAGTGAACTGATAAAGAAGTAAAGTTTGTGTAAAATAAGTTCAGTTGGGCTCGGTGTGCCATTGCACTTATTTGTGGTCTTAGAGAATAACTAGTAAAACTTGAATTGAAATTATGTTACTTTTAATTTCATTCACATCTATTGTCGGTTATGTTGGTATTGCATTTATAGTTTTAATGGCCTTAAAGCATAAACATATGTGCATTCTAAGAACGTTGGCATAAATATCAACTTACTACCACTAAAAGTTTAAGTAAGAGTGCAGTTGGCAAGGAATGCTTCTGTTGTAGAGACTTTTCTCTGAAGAATGCATTTTATTGTTTTTTATTTTATTTTATATTTAACAACATTAAAAAATTAATTCGTCTAGGTGGCTTATCATATGCAAAAAATCAGTTAAGAAACATATGAAAACACTAACACCACGAACCTTGCACTTTTTTTACACACTTTGTTTACTTTTTGGGGCTTTCATGATATTCTTGTATGCAATTTAAATCGATTCTAAATACTTAAAAAAGGTTCACTTCTTAAATTATTTGCTAAAAAAACTTCTACTTCACTTTTGAAAGGCTAATGTTGCTTATCCAATGACGAAACATGTTTCTCATAGAATGCATAAAAGATTTTTGCAAACATTTGGTTTTTTTTTTTAATTCGTCTGATAAATATGTTTATTCAAATGGAAATTATGTCATAATATCTTTATAAAGCTTACACTAAACCCAACATATACTCGTATATAAACATACGAAAATATCTGTGTGCAGGTTTACATGTTTGTTTTTTGAAAAAAAAAAATGTATGGCTTGTAAGAAATTACGTAAAGGAGAGCGGGTTCCATAAATGTGTAGTAAGCAAGTGAAAAACTAAATTTGGTTTATGCCAAATCTTAAATACTCTCCACATTTATATACAAATAGTTAGCGTGGTGTAGCGTGTATTACTAATCGACAAATAAATCAAATTCTACGCCAAATGAGGTTCAATGTTTATTGTGGGTGCCCATACCCATTTTCAATACATGCTTCATTGTGTACCAAATTCAACTTCATAGTTACATTTTTAGGACTATAAGAGATATTTGTTGCTTGTGGTCAATTAAACCACTACGCCCAATTTTAATATGAACCTACTTTAATTGATATTCTGAATTTTACCTAAATATGTTCATTTTTGCAAGCGTGAGCGTTTTAATACGAGGCGAAACAACAAAAGGCATAAATTATTTGGATCAACTGAGACATTGTTGCTGATCAAGAATATATTTTGTAGGGACTCTGATGCCTCCTTCTAGGTTTTGCTAACTTAGCATAACTCCTTCACTAGGATGAAGGATATAACCATAAGCAGAGTTAGTGTAGTAAAAATATAGGAAAATTTGTTTAAGTAATGCTCTAGGAATCGTTAAAGGCCATAATCTTCCTTACAAAATAACTAAATGACCTTTCAAGAAGTTTAAATTGAATGAATTAACGGAAAATATTTCTAATAATAGCATTGTAAGCTATTTGCGTTTAAGCTTTGCTCCTAGTAATGCTTCTCTTTTGCTTTTTAAAGTTACTGTTAGTAATAACTAACAGATAACGTGTGTGTTGATCCCAGAAAAATATTTCGTTTCATTTCATTTTATATTCTAACATTCTTACATGTCAGTGTTACGTTTGGCCAATAAATAACTATTTCTGTTTCAAACACATAATTACATGCAAAAGAAGTGAATATGTTTTAGTTGGTTATCACCGACCGTTTAATACCTTACATATAATAGTAAACGGGGGACATTGTCAAATAAAAGTCATTTCGTGAAAAATGCTCCGATCGGGTCCAAATTTACCATTATGCTACAGCCATTATTATTAAGCAAATTTTGTCCAAAAATATGAATAATTGCGAATTTTCAGGAGATAAAGACATTCATTTATATGTAGAGGAGTTCTAAAAATGGCTCCATTTGGTCATCTGTACAAAATTTCAAGTATCTCAAATAACTCAGAAAATGCGATCTATAACTTGCGCATAAATTGCGTGAGAGAGAGAGAAGAGATGGTCAATGGACTGATAGACAGACATGGTTATATCGATTAAGAAAATAATTTTAAATGGATCGATATAATTGAAGGTGGGTGTGGCATTTACTATTTAGAACTTACACACATCGGCATAAACTTAATAAACTAAATAAATAATAATATGTGGTGAAGGGTATATACATACCTACATACTCACAAATCATTGCAAACAAAATAAATTTAAATATCCACACTTCTGAAAAGTACAACAAAATCCTACATTTAATAAATGTTTTGTGCTATTTATGCAAAAGCAGTTATGTGTGCATGAAAGTGGTATTTTTTTTTAAAGAATAATGCAATAATAAAAATATCGTCCTTCCAAAAAATTTTGACCATAATCAGCATATGAGTATTTGTGTAACTTTTTGTTTAACTAAACATTACGCTGAAGTGTGGTTCTTGGGGTTTCCGGCAATGAGTCAGACCGCAATGAAGTATGTGAGTGTAGTTTGTACTTTTTGTGTAATTTCATTAAACTCTCACACAGCCACTCATGTTTCATGTTTAGCACAATGTATGTGTGCAGTGAGGTGAAGTACAATTACTCATCTGTTTGGATATGCTTAAAAGCTGTCATGTATACCCCAGCTTATACTTATGCTCATTTGCATGTATTCAATGTACGCGAAGCCCGATCGCTATACAACGAAAGTACTTTATCCCATTGTAAATGAATTCTATAAATTATTTAAAATATTCTGACGTTCTGTTAAAAAAAAAATTGTTAACAAAAAATGTGAATTATTCAAATACTTTTTAGTCTCGATATATGATCCGTTGTGAATGAAAGTGATACAAGTCCACTTTTCCAAAAAGTAAGTTATTTGACCCAGGTACTGAATTCATTTTGACTGTGTCCACTCATATTTAACGTGCCTTGGTACTGCGCAAACAAGAAAACGATTTAACTAGTTCCATCATTATAATGATAGACACAGATGGACAGACGGACATAAATATTTCATTCGATTTAATCTAGGCAGCGATTGTAAAGAAATTGTGCATAATCGTGAATTTATCATCAAATGTAAATTAGTTTTATAAGCATTGTTGAGTTCTGAATATTTTTGAGTATTGAGTTTGCCCCTTTTTTCCCACTTTTGAGCTGCCCTTGTTTTGTTTAAGTTTATTAAAACTTTCTATTGCTGACATCTATGTTTTCATATGTGAATTATAATTTACATTCGTAAACTTTCAAAGCTGTTTTAGACATTTATTGTAGGCTTATACTAAATGAGCTTAATATAGTTTTAGGCGTTTATCATTAATACTTTAAGAAAGTAATCATTTGGGGTATTATAATTTAATTATACCCTACACCTTAGTGATGAAGGTATATTAAGTTTTTTGTTCCATTTGAAAGATCCAAAAGAAAGTTCTACAAAATATATATATTCTGGATTTACATAAAAATTTGAGTGAATTATTTATACGCATACGTAGTGAAAAAATAGCACTATGGATGCTCAACCAGCGTTATTGTTTTGTAAATGAAGAAGTGTAGCAAACGAATAACAATGTCAAAACGAATTAAGTAGACGCATAATTTTGTAGGTGTTGATAATGATCTTGCTGAATAATCCTCTGCTTACTGATGCACCATATAGAGAGATTTTATTTGTTTCATATTTCTTCACTCTGTAATGGGTGTTTTTTCAGTTGCTGCATACTTACAAAATTGTACAGAAAGGAATCAATGAATTAAGGGGGCGGGGAAATATGATTTAGTTGTCAATTACGTGTAATGGGCCAATTTTGTAATAAAAGGAAGACATTATAGTAATTTTTACTTTATCTTATTAATGTTGTTAACACATCTGAAAAAATTTATTATGAAACCCGTGGTAACAACTATTCTACGCATGTAAAGTAAGCCAAGGAAAGCAATCCTAACAATAAAGTGTTACAATGTTGTAAACATTTTTAATTTACATACTCGTATATGAGTATTTTGGACAATAAAAGCTAGATATAAAAGAATTAATTATATATAATAACACCATAGCTTTAGGGGAGGGATTATCCATGTCAGATCAATTAATACGGAATATATGTCATATCAAACTCAAAAAAAGATGTTCATGTGTTTAGGTGTGTAGTGGGTATGAAAAAGATTCTCATAAAATCTATTGTACTTGTAAGTCAGCCATTATCAACGCCATGGCCACCACCAACGCAATGTTATGACAAAAGAAACATTGCCATTATGTATTGTAAGCTGGAAAAGCTGTTGTTTTAGATTTTGTTGTGATATTAGATATGGGAAATATTAGGCTTTTTATGTTGCTTCAATGAAGCAAAATAATAGACACAAGAACGACAACAACAGTTAATAATAGAATGTAGGTATGTAATTTTTTTCTATTCACGTTTATATGTATATATGTAGCATGTAGATATTAGCAACATTAACCATTACCTCGAATTTGGCCATGATGCTCAACAAGATAAAAAGTAAAAAATCAAAGTGCAAGGTTGACGCGAGTGGAGTTGAATAGTCTAAAGCTATGTTGCGTTCTTAGGCAGTGATTGCTTAATTCGAGAAAATAAACCTGTTAATTCAATTAAGGTAATGTTGTTGTTGTTGTTTTTACAATTTAACAAATAGCTGAGTAACAACACTATTTACACCAAGAGTAAAAATAGATTTGCTAACTACGTATATAGTCGTACACAACTGCTATTGCTGATGAGTGCGTTATTTTTTTTTTTTTGTGCGTCCATCGTCACAGCCTATCAACGTTATCATCAATCATTGATTATGTGTACATTTGTACACATTTTTGTACAAAAGTTTGTATGAGTGCATCAGGCGTATGTAGGATATTTAACAATAAAGAGCTGAACACATTCCACAGTTTATTGTGTATACTGTAACTCACGCAAAGCATGGTGTATAGGTTGCTGCACACGTAAAATATAAGACGGAAGCTATGAACAATGCAAGTATTCAGTGTTGTCACTCGAAAAAGAGTGCTCATGCTTCAGCTGAAATTAACGGCGATTGCATGAAGTATTTTGTTTTAGTCAATGCGTGAATAATTTTATTTTAACAACTCTGACCGATATATGCCTTATACACATAAAACACTAACATACTCACGCTTTAGGTGCTACTCATTACACTTGAGATAACTCCCTTAGGCGTCTTGTTGGTACGCATGCTGCGATAACTTACATATCTTAACCCCTTCTAGGGCAAAACACACTTTAACAAAACGTTAATAATATCGAGAAGCAAGCATCAGAGAGGAACTAAACGAAGTGAGAAGTGAATGAATAAAATTCTGAATCCATTTAACCATGTCTCTCTGTCCGTTTTCTCTCGGTCGCAAAAAACTTGACAGATATATAACCTTCGTGTAAGGGGGGTTGTTATTGAAATTGGGCAAAATCAGTCTAAGCGCATGCCCACTGAAATTTTTAACCGGGTTTTCATTGGCATTCATAACTATTATTTTAATGCTCTAAGGTAGAGGGTAACCCAGATGTGGTCTAAACCAAATATAACTTTGCTTCGTCTTGAAATTGTTGTTATTCGCACAGTGAGTGTGTAATGACACGTTTACTTTAATATTAATCTCTGCATATGTTGAAAATTGCCATTTTTTTAATTTCTTGACAAAATATTTCTAAAACAACTTCCTAATTAAACGTGGCCATTTCGAACCATTTTTTAAGTCCCTTTCTAATTAATTTTTTTTCAAAATGATTTTTATATGACAAAGACTCGCTGGATTACCGATGCAACGCAACTAAAAATTACGAAACTGAGCGGTGTAACGTATTAAAAAACCAGGTAGAGCCATATATAATATTTTTATTAGTTTTTTTTCCATTTTTGATGTTTTAATATAATTTTCTATGACCACACACACATGTGGATGGCTTGAATTTATCTTCCAAATGATTAATGTTTGTGGTTGGGGTTAAGTATAACTAAATAACATAAAAGATAAGTAAATAGTTGCATAAGTGACACGTTTAGGTGGAGAAATTTTCATCTCTTCTTATACATATACAGGTACCGTAGATATGTAGAAGCTCTTACAGGAAAGCACATAAGATGTTTTTCATGAAAAATCGAAATGACAATGTAACCTATCCATTGTACCCCGAACAAGTTTAGGTAGTACTTAGTGGGTGTGTGTAAATGTGTTACAAATGAATTTGTTGTTGTTGAGTTGTTGAGAAATATTTTTAATATAATGTATGAATCTTTATATATGAAAGTGGGACAAGCCATTTTTCTTATGTATTGGGAGATTTTAGTGTTTGTGTGTTTGAATCGATTTAAAAATAATAGAAAGACTTCATTAATTCGAATGATGTTTTAACAGTATAGAAAGTAAAAAAACCTCACTTGACTTCGCTCATATCCTATGTACATATGTACAAACTGAGATTTATCTTATTAGAGCCCCTGTGCACACAGACATGCGTTCAACGAAGGATGGACTCACATTTTGCTGCTGATCAAAAATATAAAGTCTCTGACACTTTCTCTAAAGTGTTGCGAATGGAATGAGAAACTTAGTATACCCTCATTTTAGCCGGAGTTTATATTATATAAAGGTCAGATATATTTGTCGCTAGAAAAAAATTTTTGAAAAATGACAAAAAAATTTTAAAGAAATTTATTTGGATATAAAGTTGGATTTATTCCAAATTTACAATCAAAAGCGAACAGATTCATATAGTTTAAATGATTTTTTTTGTTTTATTTAGAAAACAGCGTAAAATTGAACACATTTTGTGGTACAGCGCTGGGTAAGTTTATGGCAGCAACGCAGTTGTAATGAATTAACGGGATTTTAAACAAATTAATACTCACCACTATTATCGGTTTCTAAATTGTAAGGCATGGGTCAACATTCTTGAGTCTTAACTGATGGAGATCCTATTTAGAAAAACCGCATTAAACAATAATATTAATTTTCTGATTAGAATTTTTATCATAAAAAATTATGACAAATCATTATTATGCTATGCTATGTGATGCCTCATAAGTGTTGGTGGTTAACTATCATGGTCAACTATTTATGTATAATATATTCCTTAGCAGAGCAGAGCGGTAATTTCGTTTTCGTTTTTTCATAATGTCTGTAATTTCGATTCAATTGAGTTTGATGGAGACTCGTGTCTTTTCCTCTCATGTAGCATGTTTGTTACAATGTACGTTGTTCATATTCTAGTTGTTAAGAGTCATTACAAATTATGTGGATAGCAGTTTGAATTGTTGACTACGCACCACGCACACTTATATAAGCACATTATTTATACACACACATGTTAGATATATATATCAACGGATAGATGAACATTGAGGGAGAAAAGGTGGGATGGATGGATGCAAAGCGTTTCCACACCATCACCACAATTACCGAGAGAACCCTTTAATATGAGTTTATTTATTTATTTATATATTTATTTTTTTTGTTCCTTTTGTCCAACAATCATTCTTTATTAGATTTATAATGTACGTATAATCGAGAAATGGAGGAAAGCAAAACCATGAATATTGCAAATGCAATGATGAGATGAGTTGAACTGAGTGTGGCCAATGGTGGATTGGAGTGCTGCTCAGTGAATTAATCTGCTTTGTATGATGATAATGTGTGCGAGGGCTTTGTGGCCAACAAAATGATTTGCATCATTATTATAATTTTTCTATTTCATTTTTTTTAGGTGATATGTTTTCCTCTCTATTTCTATTAATGCAGCTTGCATGTTGTTACTTTAACCACATCTCCTCTATCAGTTTGATCAAGTGATGCTGATGATTGCATATCAAAAACCAAAATGATTATCACGGCTACCATAAGAAATCGACGAACTCTTAAATCCTCTGCAACAATTTCTTCATATAAATATACAACGTATGTACGATTGCGATAAAAATTTCATCATCGCCATCATCATCTTTACGCTAAACACGTATCTAACACTGCTTGACCTATGAGAGAGAAAAAGAATATGAAGAAATGAGAGTAGAAGATCTATTAAGATATTATTGGTTAGACCAACAGAAGCCTTAAAGTTTATTCAACTTATGAATGCTTTTATTATACATCCATTTCAAATGGTTGCCGACTCTATCTTTAATATTCTAATGATTCTAATGATTGGTTATTGGACCGTGTAAGTATCGAAAGTGTGAAAGAGAGAGTGAAACGGGGATAGATATTCACTTCCTATATATTTACCTTAATTATTGTTTTGTAGGCATTTAAAATGACATAATCATATATGTGCACACATTACCACCTTTTCGCGCCTTCTGTGCATGATTAGAGCCTTTATTGATTCAACCAGTACAATGCCATGTGCGATGTGAGGAAACTAACAAAACGATAGCTAGCGGTGTAGCGGTGTAACAAAGTGTTTGTTGACGTATGAGGTAGATATTTATTTTAATCCTTTAGGCTAAAAAAATATCCGCTTATTAAAATCACTCTATATCGTAATGTCATTTTTATGTTGTTGATTATTTTAAGAGGATGCTTTTATTATTTATTATCGGTAGTATATTATATAATACATTATATGATACCAATCGCGTACGAATTCTTTTGAAAATCGTTAGAATCCACCTATTTGCATGACCCCTCTTCAAATATTTTTCGTTTATTTAAGACAAGAGAGAATATTTGGAAATTTTGACTTTAATAAGTTCGAATAATATGTACAATGTAAGGTGACAATGTGAATAGATAATTCCGTCTCGTTAAAACTTATACCAAACCAACGCAACCGTTAGTTTAGAATCATGAAAAATTACACAAAAGAAATTTGTGTCATTGACTTCTGGTAACAATAACAACACAACAACAAGTTATTTACAATTTGAAAACTCCAACACATGCTTGCAACTGCAGTATAGCAACACAACTTGGATTCACATATTTATGGGCCATGCTCATCATTAAAATAACATAAAATTATTTGTGAGAGGTGTTTTTAATGAAAAAAAAGGTCAAAATAATTAACATTATAAACATGAATTTGGAATAAAGTAAAAGTTCTAATTCACACACATAACTAAATAGCCTGGTAGGCAGACAACACCTACGTGTAAAACTTAATATAAGAAATTCAGATGAAATGCCTCAATTTTTTTTTCGCGAGGACTTACTTTTCCATTAAAACAATATCTTGCAATAAAATATAAATTATTTTTTAGTGCTTTCAGAATCAAACTTGTAATTCGGTCTGACATTGAAAACAATGTTATTATGGCTTGCATGTGCAATGGAATGCACTCTTGCATGCACGCACATATCACAGCATGTCAATTTCTATGTAAATATATACAAATATACGTGTAAATGTGTGTGTAGCTCGAATGTTGAAATCCTAACGGAAATGTGAAATTGATAAAAGCTTAATTTAACCAAATGGAAATTGTTGTGCTTGTTGCTCTACATGCAATAATACTATAATAATACTTCGATGCAATAAACAGCTGCTTAAGTTGGTAAATAAAAGATTTCCAACTGAAAAAAAAAATCATGTTAAATGTTTTACAATTGAGCCACTCAGGAAGCTAACTCTAGGAAGTATTTCTAAACGTGTTAGCTCATGCTATAGAATTTCAGCATGGCTTGGGCGTTAAAAAATGTTGATATTCAAGCGATTCATATGGGTTACGTATGTAGTGAAAGAAAAAAACTGCAATATAACAATTTGTAAACGAAATTGAAAAAAAAAAATTGCAACATAGTTGTGATAAAGAAAAATTATATGAAGGTTCTTGAAAATGGCTATAGAATTGAATTTTTAAAATTTATATAAATTTTTCTTACTTTAGTGGATAAATGATTAAGCAGTTCTGCGGACAATATGCTTTAATGTCTAATTCAAAAATTTTGCACACCAATGAGATGTTAGGTATTATGCACTACCAACGTTAGATTATACGTACAACATGTTGACAGTAGGCTGCTTCTGATGGTAATCAGTTAATTCATTTTTGTACACGAGTTGAGGCATGAATGCTTAAGTATTATATTATTCTAATTATCATTATCATTACAAGTCCGAGAGCGTCTCTTTGCAACATTGTTGCTATAAAGAGCTTTAGATTGTTCATTTCATATTGTATTATAGCGGTTGCTCTATTTACCAAATATTTGTATTCTACATTTGTACAACTAAGCTACATTAGAGTGAACTTATCGTAGGGTAGAGTTCACTCCAAGATGATGGTTTACAAGATTTAAATCATATTTGAACATGCACTGTACAAAGAACCGCCAAAAGACTTCAAACGCTGAGCACTGTTCTTTTCATATATGTGTATCATATGTGAAATGCATTTAAACTTTACGTTGTAGGCATTCCAAGTCCATGTCAAGTTTATCTAAACTTTCTCATCTTGGTTTTTATATGATAATCATTTAGAATATTAAATAAAAACTAATACACAGCGGCCACTTCAAAACAGAGCAGGGCAATATTTGTCGCCACGGTTTTGTGAACTTTGTGTGCAGTTTTTTTTCGACTATGATTCCACATCATTCAAATGTATTGCATTGCATTTTAACTCAATCATAAATATCAAATTATAGGTCTAGTAAGTGAATATAAATTTTGAAGGAAAGGTTTTTATACCCACTAATGTCTTCATCATCCCGGCAACTTTAGGATATTCATTATTTATTTGGATTCAGTTCTCATCTTGACGTTATCCTACCATTTTTTTATAAAAAGCTTTGAAATTATTTCAGCAAATAAATTGTGACTCACGGACTGTTTTGAGAAGCTTTTAATATAATTCTTTGCTATTTACAAAAATCATTCAGAGAATAGTTTTTTATTTGTATTCTAAATTTTGACCTGATATTGGTCTGAAATTTTGTTCATACACTGCGAAAACTAAAGCGAAAGCTAAAGCACTTAAATTGGGAAAAATCAGCCAATTGAACTATGAAGTTGAAATTTGGTTCACATGATTATAAGTATGGGCGTGGTCGAATACGAATTACAAAAAACCGTACTCAGCATAAAACTCGACTTAATCATACAAACACTATTAGATGGTAGAATTATGTACCTGCCACGCCCACCATTTATATGATATTGATTTAGATTCTAATATTCTTTTCCCAAATAGACAATTCTTATCCAGACACTTTGCAAATGTTCCGTTGTTTATAAAAAAAATTTAACAGAGAATCGTGAATATATTAAATAACATAAATTTAAAAATGATTATAGAAAGGGAATTTA
Source organism: Crataerina pallida (assembly GCA_949710015.1). NCBI lineage: Eukaryota > Metazoa > Arthropoda > Insecta > Diptera > Hippoboscidae > Crataerina > Crataerina pallida. The sequence continues at coordinate 3,074,543 of OX453291.1, read as the reverse complement.
AAAAAGGTTTCAGAAACTCTAAAGGGAAAGATATTAATCAGAATTGAAATATATATCAAAATTTTGATTTAAATATTTTTCACCTATTTTTCATTCATTAATATTTTTTATCTTATTTTCTATTTACAACTCTGTTGGGGTTCCTTAGAGCTTTTTATAAGCTTTCACTGCGCTATGTTTTGATAAAATATAGTGTAAATGCCAGCTGATATGATGCGAGCGCATGGCGATGCGTATGTATGCATAACTGAGCATTTCCCTCAGTGCCCGTGTATGGCATTAAGTACGAAGAGCAAAATTTCCATTACATTTTTAAAGCGGATGATAAAAGATTTTTCATTTAACTAAAAACTAAAGTAAAAACGAAAAAATACTGCAAAACAAAATCGAAAAAAGTTAAATGGAAGTATTGCCTTCAATAAAAACTCAAGTGTTTTTTTTATAATGTAATAGAATTAAAAGCAACAACAAAAATGACTTAAGGACAAACGTTTTGGAAAAATTCAAGCGAACCACTTTGTAGTTTTCGGGGGTACAGAGAATGCATTACAGAACATGTCTGTATATGTGAATGTGTGAAAAGTAGGAAAAAATCTATAAAATTGAAATTCCTCTACAGTGCAGCATAATACAAGCCGTGCGGGAAAATAAGAGTATACCACAATAAAAATGAAAAAACTATTTAATTTCTGCTTTCTTTTACACTCAAAAGAGTTTTTTTATTTTTATTAAAAACAAATCATAAAACGCACCCCTTGAAAAAAGAAACAAAAACAACAAAAAAATGTGGCAAATTATTGAGTTTATAAAATTATTTGTGAACGTTTTAATATTCTATGCGTTGATTAACATGTGTCTCAACATTTTATAAATAACTGACTGACCGACTGACTGCGTGACTGATTGATGGATGATGTTTATGCAGATGAAGTGAAGGGGAGAAGGGGTTTGATTGTATGAGAGAAAATATATGAACTGTTACAAGTTCTCCTCTCATTAATAAGTAAATACACTTCGCAAGCCTATCTACCTGCTATTACTATTCATTTGTTCATATATATATAGATGTTGCCTTGCATGTGTATGGAAATGTATTGTGTAAAACGTTTGCTTTTTCTCAATTTAGCTATCCTTCAACAAGCATCCTATTTCATTGTACATCCGCACATACCAAACAAACAAAAAATACAATTACAAAAACCGTTTGACCTTAAACATGCTCAATTTTCCACACATTAGACGTAAAATGGATGTGTTGTTACCATAAATGCGGGTATCATAATGCTTTAACCACCCATCCGATAGGAAACAATAATTATTCAGTTCAGGTGATTCAGAAATCTGCATTTGCACATATTAGGGCAAAAGCCAAAGTCCGTTATTATCTAAAGTACATTTACGTAAAGAATTGTTCTGCTTAATACTTAGTCTTAAGAGGCCCCCTTCAACTGAATTGAATTTGCAAATTATAGCATTTACCTTATGGTGTAAAATGTAAAAATATTAAAATCTTTTCTAAGAAATGGGTTGAACAAATTTTTAATATTTCATACATATCATTTGGGATAAAGAATTATTTCAATTATTAAACTAATAATTAATTTTTTACACCAAGTTTTCTTTTTTATTATTACGCCTTTAATAAAAGGCTTATTTTAAAATATGACCTAACATGGGGGAAGGCGTTTACTGGTCCTTGTAATCCAATATCGAGATCTGAATTTCCAATTATGTAAGAAATCACAAGAGCATTTCTTGTTTTGTTGCCTGACCCAATTCTCTATTAAAATAATAAAAACTAACCTCCTTACACCCACACAGCGAAACAAAAAGTCCCAAAAAAGAAATCTTAAAACAAAAGTGCACTTAAAAATAAATGCGACACTTTTTTATTTTATTTACGAAAAACATTTGAAATTGTTATAGTCGGTTACGCCCGACCATTTAATTCCCTAAATTATGCTACAATTAGTTTAGTTGTTTCCGCATATAAGTTCTTTCGTGAAATATAATTATATGGAAAAGGGTTCTAAATCGATCGGTGTACTTGAAGGTGGTTGCTCAGGAGTTATAAACAGTTTTTATTACTAATATGACCTTATAACCCATTTTTTATGCTCTAAACTAACAATGATTTTTTTATTCCCAACTCATTGTAAAATCTGGATATTCATTAAAGTTTCTGCACAGCTTTTCCTTATTTTTATAGTTTCTATAGTGTGGTTGTTTTACTGCTGACCGTGAGCGGTACATGCCAACCATTCATTTACTTCGTTTGACTCTATTGTATAATCACGCATAATGTATGGTGTGTATAATTTGTATTCTATACCAGAAAGGCCCGTCATCACACTTAATTATTGGTCCTAAACTTTCACACACTAGTACATCAAAAATGTATGCTTAAAGAGGCAGAGGCAGAAAAAGTGAAAGAAAGGAGAAGAGTTGCACCCACCTAAAAATGCGTATACGAGTATGTATGGCACCAATCTACAACGTTACATCATAAACACATACATACACGCACGCATACATGTTATGCCATAACTATCCACGCGTTTCAATTTTATGCTTTAATTTGCTGCCATATACAACTGACACTTCTCCACTCCTGCGCTTACCTGCTTGCCACTTGTATGCAATTTGTCTATGATTTGTTGTGCTGCGTAAACACGCCACTGGCAGAATTTGTAAGCAAACAAAATTATTGAACAGATTAATTAGAAGGGCGAAGTAAAATTGTTCATATTAAACGCCCAGCAATTTATTGAAATGTTTACAAGTTGCGGTATTAGTCGTAGTAGTAGTAGCAGTAATAGGCGCTACTAATCGTGCTGGTATTTCTCTTGTCGACTTTCTCTGCATAACATTTCCCTAATTGCAAAAAAAAAAACGTGGGGGGCTCATTTCTAAATTTTATATTATTACGGAATACTTCTCCAATTGAATTTTAGTAAATTGTGATAAAGCTTTCTAATACTTTGAAGGTATAGGGTATAAAAATAGGAAGGTTTAATCTTTTCGGTGATTATGATGATGACACTCAGTAGAAGTCATAGTAAAAACAAATAAAAAAACTCAAACTAGGACACTCACCATATATACAAACTATGGACAAGACTGATTATGTCTTTTAACAGTTAATATAGTACGAATTCAACCACACTTAATTTTTGGTAAATCAATAGATGCACTAATTACAAATATGCGATTAAATTTTACCCTCACAAGTAAATGTTTATGACTAATAAATAGATTTTTATCGGTTGAGTATTATTTGCATATTCTTAGGATATATCTTTATGGCCAAAATGCTCCCTCCATATATTCACTTACATTGTTAAAATAAATTGCTTTAACACTTATGCTTGCACCAGAATCTGACCAGACCCTTTCGTTTTCTTTTAAGTTTTTATCAATACTTACTCGTGAATTCTTTAAATGGCTAATTTTAAACATATCATTCCCAAAAAAAAAAATACAATTTTGGAGAGGAGATATATTACACCCATTTACAAAATAATATCAAGCTTTAGAAACCCGCCATTCAATAAAATTACATATCTTTTATATATTTTCATTAAAAACAACTAATTTTTATTAAAATATGATTTTAAATGTAATTGGGGTCCGGGTGGACTCTTCGTATAAAACAGCGCGTACATCATTTGGTGCACATATAAGGGTTAAAGTGAATTGTACATTCGCGCGTTCTATAAATAATTTTCATATCCATTTTCTTACTCTTCTTTTCCCTTACCAAACTAATGTTTACATGTTTCTTTCCGGTTCGTGTGGGTGGCTAAATATGAAACAAGAAAACATAACAAATCACTTAAAGTTAAGATTTTCTGTTATTTTTGTTTTGTTTATACTTTATTCTTGGCGTTTGTTGAGATCTTGTATAAACAAAACTGTTTCAATGGAAGTGGGGATGAGAAGGTAGATGCCTCTCCATAACTGAATTCGAATTTTCTATTCTTTTCATAGATCTTATAACCATAAATAGATGATTATTGATCATTAAGCAGACAACTGTAAGTTATCTTTTATTTAATAAAATGTATATTATATTTTTAAGTAAAAAAAAATGTCTCTTTAGATCCCTTTGCAACACATATGGTGGCGAGAAATATGTCAGCAATAACTTTAAGCAATAGAGAGTATACGAACCCTTTAAGGAAGGGGGAGTGAAATAGAGAAAGAAAGATTGAAATGAAAATTCCCCTAAAACAACGAATTGTTCAGAGGCAACAACCAATAACAATAACTGGTCCTCTCCTACTTAGTATATAACTAACTAAATCACTCATTATTGGTTCAATTAACGAATCGGTACAACAAAATACAACAGTTTCGCATTGAAATCTCGTTGTTCCTTCTTTCCATTTATAATAAATAATTGATTGGTGTTGGCTGGTGGTGAAGTTGAGTGTGGTGTGAAACATTCCCCCACATAGCATGGCTTCGGTCGCCGCTTGGCTGCCATTTGCACGGGCGGCGGCCATAGGCTGGGTGCCCATTGCTACTCATCCCTTGCCACCCGCTCCCATACCCAAAGATCGTCGTAAAACCGATGATGAGAAACTGTTGATCAATGTATCCGGGCGGAGATTCGAGACTTGGCGTAATACATTAGAAAAGTATCCGGATACACTATTGGGTTCAAATGAACGTGAATTTTTCTATGATGAAGATTGTAAAGAGTATTTTTTTGATCGAGATCCGGATATTTTTCGTCATATCTTGAATTATTATCGCACCGGGAAATTGCATTATCCTAAGCATGAGTGTTTGACCAGTTATGATGAAGAGTTAGCCTTCTTTGGCATTATGCCCGATGTTATTGGGGATTGTTGTTATGAGGATTATCGTGATCGCAAACGTGAGAATGCTGAACGTTTAATGGATGATAAGTTGTCGGAAAATGGTGATCAAAATTTGCAGCAGTTAACCAATATAAGACAGAAAATGTGGCGAGCTTTTGAGAATCCACACACCTCGACAGCTGCTTTGGTATTCTATTATGTGACCGGTTTCTTTATAGCCGTGTCCGTAATGGCTAATGTGGTAGAGACGGTGCCTTGTGGCCACCGGCCTGGTCGTGCCGGTACACTGCCCTGTGGCGAACGCTACAAAATTGTTTTCTTCTGTCTGGATACTGCCTGCGTTATGATATTTACCGCAGAATATCTGTTGCGTTTGTTTGCTGCTCCTGATCGCTGCAAGTTTGTACGCAGCGTTATGAGCATAATTGATGTTGTAGCCATTTTGCCCTATTACATAGGCCTTGGCATTACTGACAATGACGATGTGAGTGGAGCCTTTGTTACGTTGCGTGTCTTCCGCGTTTTTCGCATCTTTAAGTTTTCGCGTCACTCGCAAGGCTTACGCATATTGGGTTATACTCTTAAGTCCTGTGCTTCCGAATTGGGTTTTCTAGTATTTTCACTGGCTATGGCCATTATAATATTTGCTACTGTTATGTTTTATGCAGAGAAGAATGTGAACGGTACGAATTTCACGTCCATCCCGGCCGCTTTCTGGTATACCATTGTGACTATGACAACATTGGGGTGAGGAGGCATTATAATAAAGTAAACACTTAAGCTATTTAAGACATATATTCTTTTATTAGGTATGGTGACATGGTACCAGAAACAATAGCTGGTAAAATTGTTGGTGGTGTTTGTTCTCTAAGTGGTGTATTGGTGATCGCCTTACCTGTACCTGTCATTGTTTCCAACTTTAGTAGAATTTATCATCAAAATCAACGGGCTGATAAGAGAAAGGCCCAAAGGGTAAGTTAAATTGTGAAAAACAAAAACTTCTATTTATGAGGGATAAATCATTAAATGCTTGGGAAACCCACAAAAATTCTTAATGCTACATTGCAGAAAGCCCGCTTGGCACGTATACGGATTGCGAAGGCTTCGTCGGGGGCTGCGTTCGTTAATAAAAAGAAAGCGGCCGAGGCTCGATGGGCGGCCCAAGAATCCGGCATTGAATTGGATGATAATTATCGCGACGAAGATATTTTTGAATTGCAGCATCATCATTTACTGCGATGTTTAGAGAAGACTACGGTAAGTTTCTGGATTTAGGTTTCAATGTTTTCACTCAAAACTTTTGCTTAATTTTCATACAAAGATCTTTATTTATGAAATATATTTTATAATAAATTTATGATTTTCTTTTTTGTTTGTTTATTTTTCTCCTCACTGAAAAGATGTAGCAAACATTTTTTACCACTCTTACCAAAAGCAATGACAACATATACAAATATTAATGAAAACTGAAAAATATAAAGTAAAATATTCAAAAAAGTACATACAAAAATAAAAGAGTCATGAAAAGAAGATAAGCAAAGTGGGTATAGGTGTGTTTTTCATTTTTGTTATTTAGTTCTTAAAAAATCTTTTATTCATACATATTTTACTGTAACATTATCATTTACTATTAATTTTTATGTAGTAAGAGTCCATTGTACCATACTAATTAGATTCTACAAAATAATATCGCATTAAAGACACTTTCCTAGGGTAAACATTTTAGAGAAAAGAAATGAATGCTTGCATTGCAGAGAGGTCAAGTTTCAAAGTTTTCGTCACGTTACTTCATACAAAATTAAAAAATTCATATTAGTAAAGTTTTGCTCGTGTTCGTCAATTCTAAAATGCTATTGGGTTACACTAAGTTATAAATTTGACACTTTTTAAAGATTCGGGTAAACGCGGGCTTTTTTAAGCACAACGTTCTTGATTTATGAGCTTTAAAAAGTTTTTTACTATGCTAGGTGTAAACATTACCTGGGCTTGCTGTTAACATAAGAATTTGTATGACTATCTTGCAAAATTGGTTTTTAATTTACATACATATGTAATTCATACATATTTTTAAGCATTATTATTGCACATATTTTTTTACAAATGGTACACTTTTCTTTCTTTAAAAATGTCTATAATTTTATTCATTTTTAAAGGAGAAAATTAGATTCAAAAGTGACTACGTCTCCAGCATTTCAAAGTACTTATATTTTTAAATGTGTAATATCCTTTACATTTCAAAGACATCCTGCATATTTTTGCCAAGAATATATCTCCTAGTTAAATGCCACTTCATGTAAATATCTAGTCAAACTTGTCTTTGATTTAACGTTGTTGTTAATCAGTGTAATTTTGTGTAAATATCTGAGTGTACATTCACATTCAGAAACAAACACAGTTCACGACAGACATGTTCACATATCTCACCCACTATTTATTAAAAAAATATTATGAAATACGGACCAACATTAAGTTGTTTTTTATATAAGTTGTATATATTAATGTTATCGATTTTTATAATTTAAGTTTTATTGTCGATTTAATAAATTTAAGCAAATTACTTTTAATTTTTGTATTGAAAAATGTTTAATAATAAAACACAAGAAACCGGCATATTTGTAAATGGACGTTTATAACTTCCTTGATTCTCTGCGCTGATGTTGCACTTCAATTTTTTTTTAAATATAACATTGGATGAAATGAGCTGAAAAGAGGACCTCGAATCCCTTCCTGGTCAATCTTCTAAAGAAATTTCAATCAATAAATTATGTACTGGAAAATAATTTTATTCAAAACAAACAAAGAAGGTTCATGCCAAATATAGGAGAAAGGTAGAAAAAGTCTTAACTTGTGCTGTGGCCAACAATAAAAAAAACTGCTAATAATTAAATTTTTAAATTTTTTTGTTGTTAATTTTTCGATTTCTTAATTTTCAATATAAGTAGTAAAGTAATCATTAACCTCTTAGTTTGTATATGTGCTTTTCTTTCTTCTACCTTGAAACACTACTGTATTTTATAGCCTAATACACAATAATAAAATCCAAACGAATAAATCATTTTGTTCTCAATGTATATAAGTAGTAATGCGTTCATTTGAAAATGTGTCCAATAAAAAGTTAAAATAATCAAAACATTCGACATTTAACCTTTGCTAAGGAAATGCGTGTGCCAAATTATAAATATGTTTTACTGTTGTTGTTAGTTGTCAATTGCTTCAACATAATTTTGTGTGGGTTAATTTATTTCCTATACTTTTCGAAATTTTCATTTTTGCTTAAATGTTTTAAATAATATTATTGATATCGTTCCAATTAATTAAAATATGGTAATAAATATAATGATATGTATGACTTTTCAAAAGGATCGTGAATTTGTTGAGTTAGAGATTCCATTTAATGGACAGTCGAAGCGACCTCGTTCGCCATCACCTATGGCCAGTCCGGCCCATTCCACCACTAGTGCCGTAGGCCTAGTGCAAGCCTGTTGCGGCCGTTGTTGTTCACAGCGTTATCAGGTATATTTTTTATTTATTTTGAATAAATTTTTTACAAATATATATTCTTAGGCTTGCGGGAAATATATGCCGGCAACTAGTAATGCTCAAAGTAATCAAAACAATCAACCAATGGACGGCACTTATCTGGTGGAAGCCTCATTTTAAATATTTTCATTTCAAAAAATATTCATATATAGGAGTTATGGAAAACAGTTACTTTAATTTTTAGTGTGGTAGTCACTTTAGAAAACCAAATATGCATATATAAGTAAAGGTACTTAATACTTCAAGAAAATGATTGTAAAAACGATTTAAAAATAATTTCAAAATTTAAATATTCACCTTTGCCTTAAAGTTTACAAAAAAATAGATAAAAAACAAATGAGAATACTAAATTTGGTTTAGGTCAAATCTTAAATAACTTCCACAATATGTACTTTGTACGGTCCCTGTTACCTTCTTCTGGGTGTTACCAATGGAGTGACAGACTCCATACTATGCAAATACTTGAATAGATGAAAAACTGGTACAAGGTCCGCTTTTATTAAGCTGTTCAATTAAAAAAATTGTATAAAAATGATTGGTGGGAACGATCTTTTGCATTTGCATACATGAAGTGTAAATTTTAAAGTTCTAAAGTCTTGTATTACATTTTTGTAACCCTTCCTAAATAATTAATTGCGATGGTGAATATTTTAATATACAATATTTTCGGTTAAGATCGAATAAAGTTTATTAACTTATTTAAAATCAGGTAGTTCTTAATTAAATATCACAATAAAAATAATAGACAACAACAACAAGAAGAACTAAATATCTACGAAGTAGCATTTCCTTTTAATATATCGAAATTAAAGTGTGGAAACGAGTACATTCGGCTTGAGCCAAATCTTTGATACTCTTCTCATTTACATTTTGAAGCTGTTAAGATGAACTGTTCTTTATATTATTAAGCCCCTCCCGTTTTAAGACACAATAACTTATGTATTACATTACAATTTACAATTAGTTGAAATAAAAAAATTCTACTGCAGATAAGTTTCTTGTAAGCATAGGGCATGGTAGTTATCCGAATACCACTATTTTCAATATATAAAATGACATCCTAATGTACATACAATAAAATTTCAATTTTTATGACCAAGTGACATTTTTGTTTTAGGCGTAACTTATTTTGTCTACGGTTTCAGATTTAAAGCCAATTAAGTACAGTAAAACGAAAACGCATAAGAGATGGTATCGTGGTTTTATATCATGAATGAATTCAATGTTATAAGCAAATTTTTGTTCAAAATGCGTCCCAGATAAGTCCGAGAAATGTTTGATTCTTAAAAGCAATAACAAGTTGACTTTTCCAGATACTCACGTACACCCTGAACTATGGCATCTCGTTCGCGTTCGTTTCAGCGAACCGATTAACTAATGCTGATTGGTCGAATTGCATAACAAACTTTCTTCGCAAAATATGTCACATAAATCGCAGTAGGTGCATTTACGTGATTATAAATACGATCTAAATTTCAACAATATGGGTTTGTGTTTGGTAGAACCAAATTTGCTGAAAAATTTTATAAAAAATTATGATTTACGTTTTTTATGAATAAGAGCGTATAGACAAAAATTTATTAAATTCCCCCCGATTTCGTAAAAATTCCAAAGCACACATTTATATAATACATGAGGAATTCCAAGAGTTGCTTTAAATGTTTTTAACACTGTGTTGAAGGGTGCTCTTTTACTTTTAAAGTGGTGGGCCTACAAAAAATTAACATACAAATAGATATTGAAAAACACAACATAAATCCAATAACGAAAGATAAATCACTTTTAGAAATCCAACATAAAGGGGATAAATTCGAGAAGATTTAGAAAAAGACAAAAATTAAACAGAAATATGCTGCCAAAGTAAACTTATAAAAAACATGTATAGTAATCAATAGAAAAAAAATCTCCCAATAAATATTAACCAAAGAGTAGAAGAAAGTCATTTTAAACAATTACTTCCATGATCTAAGCTGTTCCTTCACAAGAAAATGGAAAAATATCACAACTAATTACTGTTTAGTTTAGTTTATTGTAATAAAAATCATTTGAGCATATTTTATGTGTCTAATACTACAACAATTACTATTATGAAAGTAAATAAAATGTCAATCAAATAAATAAAAAATTCAATAAAAATGCAGTGCTATTGTTAGAGTTAAATTCTTGAGAAGGTTAAAAGTCAGGTGATCCCATAATTTACTATAATTCCTATATATAATTGTTTTAGATTTTGAGTAGTAATATTAAGTTTGTGCGATTGTTTGTAACTTCTCAATGACTAAAGAGGAATCTTTTATAATATCTTCCAAAAATTTTCTACGAAAAAAAGTTTAGTACAATGCATCTTTAAGAATATCTTTAACACAAATGAATCACTTGATGCTGAACACAAATGTTACAAAGAAACACATCTGGCAGAAAAGCCGTTGTGACCACATTCCCTACACAGTTGAACACAAATTCACTACAAGATAAAAACAAATTTTTTTCTACCTAAATCAAATCATGGAAACCCAAAAGGAAACCTTGTAATTAGTATGGCGAGTAATGCAAATAAAATAGAAATTCTTGTTTAAGAAGAAAAGAAAAAACAACACCAGTAGTACGAAATTAAACGAAAGAGATAGAAACAACGCTGTGTGCAGTTTACAACTGCAAAATATAACAGCTGCCGGTAAATTAAGTCCAAATTTACGGGAAATGAATCCACCAACACCAATAGTACATCACAACCATGTTCAAGAGGTGATCAAAGAAATAAAAAAATAAAAAATAAATAAAAAAATTATGCCGCCGTTGAAGTACAAATTGCACACGAATTTAACCAAGATTCTACATGAGAGCCCATAGAGAAAGAGACAGCCACCACAGTCAGTCAGCCAGCCAGCCAGCTAGCAAGCACGACGATGATATACGTGCCATTAGGAGCAATACCAGCACCCTCGCCCACTATCATACTGCTATCACTGGCACTAAATTATAGTTAAACCACATGATTAAATGAATTCAGGTACCATCCATACTTACTAATACAATACTAATACATATAATACTTATATGTAATGTAAGTATTATATACTGACACACACGCTGTACATACAATGTATGCCGTGCGGTTGACTTATTTGGTAGCGTTTTTCTTTGAACTTGATATGAACTCCTTTTTGTTTTTTTTATACAATAGTAAGAAACAAAAAAGAAGCAAATATTGGAAGAAATTAGAAATTATTTTTACAGAATAATTGGTAAATTGTGGATGCATTAGGGAGGTGCCATATGGAAATTTCTTTAATTATAACAAGTACAGGAAGGATATATTGGGCAAACTCCAACTCTAGGATACCCATTGTAAAAGCATCTGCAACATCTATAGCACGTTATTATTTATTTTAATTAGTTATAAAATGTATTAAAGTTTTAGTTTTGTTAATAAAAATTGTGTTACCCGTAAAAACATATCATATTGCTATGAAAAGTCATCCAGAGGATGCTACAAATCATTTGATATCGAAACCTTCGCATCTGCTAGTAACGCTAAACCCTCCAGGAATCTAACTTCGTGTTTTGTCGTCGTTAGAGCTGGACATTCTCACAGCAGATGCTCCGTAATTTTAATCTTTTTTTTTCATTCCTGCAGTTCCTACAGAAGTCATTATACGAAGTTCCATACCTGCTGGCCATGTGGCCCATGAAAGTGTATCCCGTAAGGATTCCAATGATGGCAGATATTGATTTCCTGGTAAGACTTAATAATCGTTCGGGTTCAGCAATAGAATAAAAAATATTTAATTTTTTTGTTCCGTCTATACAACCTTTAGACCACCCTGTTACGAAAGTTTTATGAAAGAGCAAAAACGTGCAATATCAACATGTACGTAATTGTCAGCATTATCATCATCATTAAATCCAACTTCATTAGTAACGTTGGTTACGGTGATGACTAGATGACACCCAGTTATTATAACAAAGCGGGAGATTAAAATATTTTTGTTTTTTTTCCTTTTTCTAATCCACTCATTCAGTCACCTCGTCAGGCAGAAAGAAAAACAAAAACAAAAAATATATGAAGAAGAAGAATATATATAATAGGAACGGTTAACAAGCATAACTTACATAATACCGTTATAATTTTATAACTGCCACAATATGCTTTTAATAACAACAAGAATAACAACAACATTAAAAAAAATAAGAAAATAATTACAGTAACAGTTAAGAAAATACAATGTTATCATATTATATAAGACAAGAGACACCTGAAAGAGGTACAAACCAAAAAGAAAAAGCAAGTAACAAAACTAAATTTGACTTAGGCAAATCTTCTTCTTCTCCATCTTATGTGAAGGGTATAAAAAAAAAAGAAAAATGCCCAAGAGTACGTTGGCGTGAATCATCAATGATTGCGATGTGATCGTCTGTGTGCAACTTAAAATATTGTCATCTCCGTCGTTAGGTGTGTGTGTTTAAGTTAAGTGTGCACAAAAATATAGTTGCCGTTGTATTTGTTTTATGCTCTAATTTCATAACAAATATTACGTATACTTCCTTTGCAATGAAAATTCGGAAAATATTCTTTTGGGCACAACGAACATAAAATGTCACAAAGTTCTCTGTCAGATTTAAAGTAATGAAGAATTTTTAGAATATTCTATTTTCACATCTCCATTCAAGGGATTGTTATTAAACCAAATACCATTAAGCGCACCATGCAAAAATCATTATATGATTGCAGTCAGAGGGTTTTTTACTTTTTTGTCATTTTTTGAAAATACTACACATATATAATCCAACAAAAATTAGATACATTTTGTATCAAAATTTTCGGATTAAAGAGCTCATTGGGTTTATAAAGACATATTTGTTGCATATTTTTCCTCAGGTAAATGTTCCCACTAATTTTACTCAATTTATATTCATGTTCTACATTTCTTGCTCTTTGTTATATATTACATACCTATATTATGCACCTTAGTAGAAAGGTATACAAAAATTACCATAATTTGTTTATAACCCGAGAGTTAATAGATGCTATTGCTGAAAGAAAGAAAAAAAAGTGAACATGTTTACGCCGGTCTTGCATCACCATTTAATACCCTTCTTACACTTAGTTTGACAATTAATACTATAATATAACTAGTAGATGAGTTGTATCTATAAATAAAAGTTACCTTACTAAATATCGTTTTATGGGAAGGACCTCTAAAAATGGTCTGATCAGATCCAAAATCAATTATTAAGCCACTTGACTATCCTTAAACAAATTATTGATGGTCCTTGGCCTGCATCAAATTCCGTTTAAATGTCAAATATTCTGCACTGTAGGTTGATTACAAGACATAAAAAGACGGACAGATAGACAGACGGAATCGAATCAGATTTTGATTCTAATAATATGGTATAATTAAAAGTGTTACCACTTTTACCACTTTGTGATTCAAGAGCTATATGAATTTAGCCCAGATGCGGACACTGGCCAAAATATTATTTAAATATTAAGAATATTTTGTACATAAACTTTGTAATATAAGGCTTATTAAGTAAGATATTGCAAACCTTTTGCCAAAGTTAGTACACCTGCCATATCAAGGTGGTGGGCAAAGAACAGATTTAGTTATTAATGTGAAGGGGATTTTAAATAGAGTATATTTAACAATCACTTAACGAACGTATAATAATTCTCCACATATCCATACCGGTACCTCTTGTTATCTGCTCTTGCCAGTTTTAATTTATTGTACATACTCATTAGTGGTAGGCAAGTTTATATTAAGCTATTAGAATGATTACTTATATGTGAAGCATGTTTATGGTACAATTATGTGCGTATTCATATAAACTCTGATTCGGTGCACTTGATTAATTTGAATTACTAACTTATATACTCCGGCGATGTTACTATTTGTCAGTATTAGATTTACCGAGTGCAGTTTTTTGTACCATTTGTCCTCGAATTTAGGTTAAAGCCTGGGAACACTTTTTAATAGTTTATTGTAATATTTTTTTTATATGTATTTAGAAAGAAAGCAATTTGTATGTGAATAAATGTAACAACAATAATAGCAGGTTCAGGGAATTTCTATGTTTGGCATTGTTGTTCACTTCCCACTACGTTTTAATAGTTAGAAATCTTTGTACATATGTTGTGAAAGAAGATTTATAGTCAAGCAAAGATAATAATTTAATACTGTAAGCTTAAAGCTTTATGCTCAGAATCGCAAATAGGTTATAACAGAAATTTTTAAATCATTGTTTTTGTTAATATAGACAACATACCATCTTACGTTATATCGTGGGAATCGCTTTAATGAATATTTTCTCTGGATAATGATCAATGTAAGACGTCTACATATGATTATAATTTCAAAGAGAAATTTCCATATGTGAATGACAATTGGTATTTTTATTATTAATAGAGTACCAACGCCATCAACTAACAAAGTAAACGGTTATGACTGACAATGATGGAGTTTTAGTTCTGTGTCCTTGATCTATTTTGTCTAATCTAAATCCTAAGTAGGAACTTGCCCGCAAAATGTTAAAATATCAGAACAGAAATTACGTAAATTATTTAATAGGGTGCTTATATCCTTCTTTATGTTTCTTTTGTGCTTTTTAAATTGGTATGTTAGCAGAGAATTCTCTACACCTCTTATAAAAGCATTAAATATATTCGCCATAAGCCGAAGAGAGAAAGTAAGAAAACTACTTAAGAAGCTCGTTCTAAAATTTAAGCACATAAGTCTGTTCATCTTCGTAATTGCAAGAGTGTTGAAAAATTTCTTGCTAACCCCCGGAAATCCCAAGTAGGACATCTAATGACTAGTTTAAGCATGTAGGCCATCTAATTAATGATTAGTTTAAGCTGATTATAACACCATACTTCGCCACAGTGGGTATACAAAGTTTATCATTCCATTTTTGCAAACATTAGAAGGTGGCGTCAGAAATCCTATAAAGTAGATATATTCTTGATCAGTGTCAAAAACTGAATCGATCTAGACATATATATGCGTCTGACGTTAGCAGTTTCAAGGTCGTAAATTTTAAAATATGTAGCTGAGATTGTACAAATATATCCAGTTTGTGCATGTAATTAGTATTTAAATTGTATAAAAACGGTCAAGAGATATGCCCACATTCGATAAAATCTATTTTTCTGGAAATTCAGCTAAGAAGCTAGAATTTTGAATACCTATATATAATTACCCCATGTTTCGATGTTTCAAAAATAGGCTTGATCGGATAACAGACGCCCACAATTTACAAAAAACACCACTCTGCGTAAAACATAACTTGCAAATATATACATAATTCATACACTAACTATTAGCCTAATCATGCACTTGCCACACCCATTGCGAAGGAGGTGGTGGATGGTATTTAAGATTTGATCTAAGCCACACTAAGTTATTGTTACTTGTTTTACTTGTCTCTAATATTACCCTACGTGACTTGATTAAGCAATTACCATTCCAGGTAACTATACAAAAAAAAAAAAACCAACAAAAATTACACATTCCATGTACTTGGGTTATAAAGAAATAATATGTGTAAGTATGAAATCGTGCTGTGTGATGGGGAAAGTACCAACACCATTGTATTGTAAGAAGGGTTTATTACATTCTACGTCATGCAATTACTTGAATAACACAAAATGTGTTCTCCTAAGTCACACCTTCGCCCGCGAAGCCATTTACTTTACAAATGTTTTTCAGCCAGGTAAGTGCACCTTTGTGCCGAAATTTGGACAAAGTATTACATATGTACAAACGCCATTTTAAAGCTATTATAGAAATCTAATACATACAGGTATTCTCCAATTTTGAACTCAAACTATTCAGTGGTTTTCGCAGTGACTTACGACATGCAAACGCCCTTTTATTTTTATCTATGTGGATATTTTCTAACATTGCAACGCATTACGGGAAGTATGCAGAAATATAAATGAACAAGTAAGCAAACAAAATTTGGCTTAGACCAAATTTTAAATAGCCTCCACATCTACATAGGTGGTGGGTACGGCAGGTACATAATTACGCCGACTAATAGTGCACATATTAATTATGAACTTGAATTTTATTTTAAATTTTGTGTGAGTCTGTTATCCGATCCATTTTTAGTAAATCGATGTATGGGATACTTATAAATGTCCATACCAAATTTAAATTTCATGGATAAATTTTTGTGTCTGTTCTATAACCACGTCAATTTTTGAGATGTCGATCGATGGGGTAATTGTAAATATACATACTGAATGTCAAGTTCATTGCTCATTTTTTGTGGCAGATATAAAGATTTTTGTCGATTGTGGGCGCGTCTCATTGATCAAGAATATATATACTTTGTAGGGTCTCTGACGTCTTCTTCATGGTGTTGCAAACGGATTGACAAACTTAGTATGCCCTGATGTGGAGAGTATGAAAATAACAGACCACCCACAGCAGATAATTTTTAAGCAATCCATATATTAACAAACGGTACTCAGTACACATTTTTTTTTAAAAAAAGTTACACGAAACCACACACTTTATATAGCAATCCCAGAATCTGGTTACAACTTATGCATTCTATGCCTGCAGACATATTACCAGTGACTACCATTAGAACTTTGGGCGTTTGTATTTATATGAAAGAGGTGTATCAAGGAAGTCAGGCCAGAAAGAGAGAGAGAGAGAGAGATAGAGAGAGAGAGGGAGAATCAGAAATTTGCAATATATTAAATCTATAAATATAAATATAAGTGAGTATGTGTATGTATAAATACTTACATATGTATGCGTTTAACATTATATAATGCCATGCTTTGTGGTAATCATACCCTTACAACCGTTAGATGTTTTACGTTGTATTTAACTGTGATTCATATAACAAAACAAACTCATACCACACCGCACATTCGTAAGTGTAAGCATACGCACAGATGTATAAGAAAAAAAGAAAAAAAAGAAAAAAGGAATTTGGCTTGAGTACAAATTTAAATACCCTCCACATCTACATTCAAAGAAGTAGCATTTCCCCTTCTAATAAATTAATGTTTCACATATCAGCTGGCAAGTTAAGTTTAATGCTTATTAATTATCTGACCACGTCTTTTTTAGCACATCGAATATATGTACAAAATTCCAACTTTATAGCTCGATTTTTGTGCCAATAAAATATGTTTCTAAAAAGTGTGGACGTGGCTAATGACTGGTTTTATCTTATTAAAACAATTTGCATGCGGGAACTAAAATTGTTTGTACAAAATTTCACCTCCATACCTAAAAATGTTAACTTCGGACAGGCACCTGGACATAGAGGTTCATATCAATTCAGTGTTTGATGCTGATCAAGAATATATTTCATATATGCGGAGCCACCTTTTGGGATTTTGTTTCAAATGGAATAAGAAACTTAGTATTCCCCCAACATAGGTGAAGGGTTTAAAAAGCAAAACAAAAACAAATCCAATCGTATTGTGTGTTTTAGCCAGTCCTTCCTTCGATCGATTTACCAACAACAGCAGCATAGAACAAGTAAACAAATAAACTTTCCATCGGCCAAATCTTAAATACCTTCCGCATCTGCACACACACCGCAACAGTGTCATATAGGTGAGTACCCCTCTAACGTATCAATTTATGAATCGGATTCTGGATCCAATAAGCACAAATATATTTCCCAAATGGACGGATTGACTAAATATAAATGTCAACTTAATTTTCAGCTTAATTTTTGTGTCTGATAGATGAATTTTTGCGATTATGGTTCCCCATCGATTTCTTCTACGAATCATATGAACCTGCTTGCAGAAATGTTTGTTAAAAATGGTTACATTAACACGACAGCAAGGGTTCGAACAAAAGCTAAATCGATTCAGATTCAGATATTGACACCTATTTTGGGGAGTTGCAAACAGTATAACAAAATTAGTATATGTGTCTATGTTATGCGGTGGATACATAGCATGGCTGCTTCTGTGGCGGTATTGCTACTGCTGCCATTTAGACGCTGTTATTATTTACTGCCTCTAAGGTGATTGTTGTCGTTGGTTGTTTTAAGTGTAATTACTATTGTTGTATTGTAATAGTTGTTGTTGTTGCATTTAACTATATTAACATAAATTGCAATTTACTGTAAATGTGGTTTATGGCAAACATATTGCGTTTGAATGGGAAGGAGAGAGTAGCGCCTCCTCATAATAACTTACTAACGTAGAAAATGTTCAACCAATACTAACATTAGCAAAAACAGAAGACATGTTAGTTTCATTACATTTATTGTTGTTAAACTATTAAAAAAAATTTAATGAACCAGCTTACTCGTCATAGCTTCGCCTACAAATGGGTCCAATATACGCTTATCAGCAATCACTCCAAGAGAGATTTTATAATATTATCTATTATCTTCATCGAAAGGGACAAGAACTGAAGTAAAAATTAATATTTTTTATCAAAATATTAGGCGTCAATTTTAGATATCAAAACTTGATCATATACCCAGGAAAATATCATTTATATCATCGCAAGCACAGGCACAGGCTGAAACTTGCTTCTTCTTGAATACCTTTGATCAAAATCTATAAATTGGTATAAAAAAATATAAGAAATTTGCCAACTTTTTCCCTTAAAACAAATGAACCCTGAAAACAAATGAAAAGTACAAATCAAGTGATTTCACTCAAATTTACATCAATTGAGGTTAAAAAGAAGTGGTTTATATGCCAAGTTTCATTGAGTAAAAAAAATCAAAATTTTCTTTTTAAAAAGGTTTTTTATTATAGATTCGGATACTGATGCTGTGGAATAATATATATACTGTGATACTGTGATACACATTTGAACAAAAACAATATACCCCCTTATCATTGTGATGACTTGGTGACTACATTACGTATTTAAGAATAATATATTTCTGAATTAAACATTGTTTACCATAACTTCCTGATTTCTAAATGAAATAACGAAATTACGTTTGATAATTATCAAAGCGGCACAACTTGTTCTTTAGTTGCATTGCACTTTATGAGTTTCATCGTATGCTTTGGTAATTCTGTCAGTGGGTTTAACAGTTTTCCAAAAACACACATGTACACATACCACTCCAAAGCAATGACAAATTTACGTTACAAGCTTAGTAACAGTAACACGCGTGTATACACTCCAGCGATCGTTCTTGTTTAAAAAAGAAAGATATAAAACAATAAAACAACATAGAAACAGTAAATGTTTATTAAGAAAGTAGAATGTGTTGTACTTGTACTTGTTATAGAAGTCATCTCAACAAGGAGCAGATATATTTTACATACAGTTGAATCGTTCAGGAAAAGTATTTTAGGTAATCTAACATTATGTTTCATTTTTCTATCTAATTATTGTAATGCAAACAAACAGCAACAACAATAATATTTTCTTTTGTTACACTGGCCTATAATTGCTATATTGCAAACGTTTCTAAAGAGTTAGATTATGCAGAGAGAAAGTGTATTATTGTTGTTGAGCATATGTTTTGAATTTTAGAGTAATTTACTATTTATTTTAATATTGTTTATTTTAAAATTGAAAACAACTTTTTCAAATACTTTAATGAAGAATCATCAAGCTAAAGTAACACCGTTTATGGTGTGCTGTCGTTTGGACTTTTACTGTCACAAACGTTAATGCCATTTCACGAGTATTAAAAGTATAACCTAAATGTCATTATAACACTCTTGCTGTGAAATCTATAATGATTGTTCTTTTTTTATTTTTTTTTATTAGGTAAACAGAAAAGAAAAGCAAACGAAACATAAAAACAAATAAATAAATAAACTGGTAACACTCTAAGCAAACTCGTTTAATGCCATGTGTTGGCTATGTATGCATGTGTGCTGCAGATTTCTCTTATTTTCTCAATTGATTAAATATAATATGTTCTACTTGACTATGACTTGAACTGTGTTTGTGTGCATCTTGGTTTGCTTGTAGTGGTTCTTGGTTCTTATTGGGTGTTGTATGGGCCAGTGTGCTCACAATAGTTGAATAAAAGTTTCTTGTTGTGGTCACTGGTTATTATTTAGATTTCATGTCAAATCATTGACACTGGACCCAAAATAGAAAAAATAGAAATTTAAACATATTTAAATAGAAGATGCAGCACCAAGTGATTGTGGGAAAGAAGAAAAAGAAAAGTTAAAAAACCAAAACTGAGACCAATTTTAAGAAACTTATATTTTTGTAAAGGTTACCAAAGGTCAGCCGCATCATGCAATTCCATGTTTGCCACAATACTTAGCATTCCTTGGAATTTTCTTATATTTTATAACCTCCCATATATTTTACTATGTTTGTTATTCCGTTTGGAACACTCAGAAAAAGGCGTCGGAGATTCTACAAAGTAAGTCGGTTGTCCGTGTGTCCTTCTGTTGTTGGTATTCTCAAGATCGTAAATTTTGAGTGATTGAGCGGAAATTTTGTAAAAATGGAGGGACTTAGTTGTCAGCTTACAATGTGTACCATACACATTGTAAGCTGACAATGCATACACTATTAGAGGTTGTAAGCACCCAATCAATAGATTTGGAGAGTATTTAAGATTTGGTCTAAGCCATATTTTGTTTCCTCAGTTGTTTCTTCTATTTTCATCCTATTTTAATTATGTTTTATTATACTCGTATTTCTTTCCTTTTCTTTCACCATGGATGACGCTTTATGTGGAACAGTATGTTACTAAAATTCTCTAAGAAAGTTGTGCTACATTTTGTTTAATTTCATTTCATTTGATTTCTTTCGCTTTTGATTCTCATTTATTGGCTTTAATAGCTTAATTATCACTTTGCTTGGCAGCTGCTGTAAGGTAGGGAGAAAGGCCGTTTAACGATACGAATCTTATGCGCTTCATTTGTTAAGTAGTAATAATCATTTACTTGAAATTTCTTGTTAAATCAATAGACAGCCAAGAGCGAAACACCTTACAAATATTTGATCATGTATTCTGTAATTTAAAATTATTATACTCTCCACATAAGATACGGGGTATACTACGTTTATTATTCTGTTTGCAACACCCCAAAAGAGACTTCAGTGACTCTAGACCCTACGATGGGCGTGGCAATTGTACATATATATATTGCTTTCTAATAGTGTATGCGTTACGTATCAGCATGCAAGTCTTATTTTACGTTGAGTATGGGTTTTTGTGAATTGTGGGCGTGTCTGTGAACGAGACATTTTTTTAAGCTCAATATCTCAAAATTTACGCCCGTTAGAATGTCAACAATAAACGAACACACGGACATACATGGCTAAAAGGATTCAGTTTTAGACGCTCATCAAGAATATATATATATACTTTCTAGGGTCTCTGACGCCTCCTTCTGTGTGTTGCAAGAGGAAGAACAAAGTATATCCTTCTCACTAAAATGGAGGGTATAAAAGAAATTAATAAATAATATGTGGGTAGGAACTAAATAAAAGCTAATTTATATAAGAGATTGTTCTAAGAACAAGCGGATATAAGGTTCCCAGACGTTGATGCTGATCAAGAATACTTTGTAGGATGTTTGGCATCTTTTTTAAGGAATGACAAAATTGACACAAGACGAGTTTGAAATTGATTTTTTTCCAATTCAAATTTTTTGGTTTTCTCTACAAAGTTCATTTTCCATTAAATTGATTTATTTTAGCTTTTCTTTTTTATTTCTTTTTGTTTGTAATTCACATGAAATTGATAATTATTATTTTTTTGTTGTTGCGAACATCGTCGATCGTGATCGTGGTCTTTCGGATAACAGTTTTTATTGTTTCTTTTTTTGCTTAAATTCAATGGTAAAAATTTCACTTAATTCTAAAAACATCATCATTCACTCTCAGAGATATAAAGAAGAAGAAAAATAAATAAATAAGCCAAGAATCTAGAAAACTTTCATCGCCACAATGCGCATGATGAGTTTATTTTTGAATTAGAAAATTATAAATAAAGAAAAATAAGAGGAAGAATGGAAGGAAAGAAAAATCATCAATACGATCCACATCACATGACTTCAATTGTTGGTTTGGGGGCCACAACTACACAGCAATGACAATGAAATGAAAATGGAAGCAGTTTACACTGGCAATGTAAACAACAAAACTATGAACAACAACAGCAACAACAAGCACTGTTAATTTCAAATGAATCAATCAAGTGTAGTCAAATAAAAAGAAATGGTGGTTGTCTAGCTGGCTGGCTAGAGAGGTGATTGTTGGCATAACTGTGGTCGATTGCACGGTTGGATAGTTCTGTAATATGAACGGACTGACTGACAAATTTTGTTGATTTATGTAAATATCGTGGAAAAACTATAAATTCCTAAGACACTTTGATTTTTGTATAATGAGAAAGGCTTCTTATTCTTCTTCTTATTTATCAGTCATCCTCTTCTTGTTATTGTAGTTAGTGATCACAACGTTTTGTCGTTCTATTTTTGGGATGGTATACAAAGTTTTTAAACAGCAGAAGAAGGAGCCAGAAATCCTCCAAAGTTTCTTGATCAGTCTCAAAATCTGCGTCGATTTAACGTTCTGTGAAATATTGTACAAAAGTTTAGTTTCCTATTTAAAATGTACAAAAACAAATAGCAGTCAAGCCTTTAATTGACAAATATCCCTTACGGCCACAAAATTTGATAAAAAAGATATTCATATAAACTCCCTCCATCGATGTAACAAAATTTACGTGGTCAATACACACGCTTACAATTTACAAAAGCGAATTTTGTGCAGTGATCGACCGTTGACATAAAACGTTGCTAAAAAGAGCACTATAGCTTACATGCTTACTCACTGGTTATGTAAAAATGTGAAGGGTATCTCAGATTTGGCCTAAGCCAAGTATAGGCGGTTACTTGTTTTGTTTTGTTGTCGTTCTAAGTGGTAGAGGGAAAACTGCACGTAAACAGAAAAGGAAGGAAACAACCATGCAATAATAATTTTCATATATGTATATTGTTGTTGTTATTATTATTGTATTATTTGTTTATTATATTTGACCGCAAGCAAGAAATGTACGTACATAACATAACAACAATAATAACTCTAAGAAAAGCGAATAAAAAACGACTTGAAACATATTAGCACGAAGTTTGTGGTTTAAGTCTTTTGTGTTGTTGCGGTTAGGACGTATCATGGGATTTGCTTTAAATGAAATCTTGACCTCCACTCTTATACGGATATTGTGGGCGTGTCATTTATTTGGTAAAACCATATTCGCGATATTGCAACTCTCTTAAAATTCAGCCCAATTTTTAATGGCAACCTTACAATAGAAGTGATGAAAATCTTAGCACAATATATAAATATTTTGCCAAGTATTATCACGCACATGCAGATGGACTCTCAATGTAGATTTAGATTTTAATTGTGATACTCTTGATAACATATCTAATGCTTCCTTCTGAAATGTACAAACTTAGTAAATGGGAGGGCCTTAAAAAAAAGAAAAAGAAGCAGAGGAATCTCACAATACTATGAACCAGAATTTAATGAAAACCTCCAATGCTTGCCATTGTTAAACCAGAAGCTATTTTTTGTGCGGCAATAGACAAGCGTGCAAATAAGTGACTAAGTCAGACGGTGAGTGAGTGAGTGAGCGAGAAAGTGAGTGCGTACGTACGAGCATAAATGACTAAGTGAGTGTCTTAGTTCACATACAGCACCACGACAACATTTTTTCTCCGCACCTTAAAATCCATCTATACCAGAGAAGAAGAGAAAGTTTTCCTCACAATATGTACAATGCTCTTGTCAGTTGCCTTTATTGTTGTGGCAGTTGCAGTTGCTGTTGATGCTGTTGCTGACATTTTTTTTAGCACACATTTTTTTAATACTTCTTCTTCGCATTCATGCTACCATTCTTTTACTTATTGTGTTTTTTAGATAAAAGAAAAAAAATTTTTTTGTTTATTAGATAAAAAAAAGGAAAGGAAGAAATATTAATAGTAGGAGAAAAAACGACTGCCTAACGGTATTAGTTATACTAAATAACTGTTCTCACTTTCTGGTAAAACCACAAAATAGAAAATAGTCGCTGTAAGTTGTTTCTTTGTTCATTCGCTTACAATGTAGTGCTTTTCATACCAACACTTATTTGCGTATAAATGAAAATTTACTTTCAAGAGAAAATATACTTAAACCAATGTAAGGACTACAACATGAACAACAGCGGACAAAATTAAATTACATTTGGCTTCTTCCTTAGCTCTGGAAGCTTCACTTCACAAGGTTTTCTCTAATGAATAAGTCAAGTTTATTTTTTATTTTATTTAAGAAAAAATGGAAAAGCTCTATAATGACAAGTATGAGTGCAATCGGATGAGTTTTACTTTTCTTTAATGTTTCGGAAAGAAATATTGAAAATTTTTCAATTGAAATTTTAGTGGCGCTAAATAATCGTTGACCACACGTACTCTATGGTACGGGTTAAAAAGATTTCATTATGATGTGATCTATCATGCTCTACATAGTAATTTAATTACATACTTTTCTTCTGTCTTCTTCCTGTGTTTAGTTCACTCTACGTATAGAATAACTTTTATAATATATTTACATTGCTTAGGAATAATACCATACAATCTTAAAACATGAAGAAATTTCCTTTAGCTATCATGAGTTTCTATTTATAAGTATTATGACACTTTTATCATCGACAAGTATCTCTCCCAAGCTTTCATATCATAACCTGAGTAATTCAATATGTACTTGGTTGCTATCTCTCTTCCTGTTTCACTACTAATGACTTATCCGTTACGTTGTACATTTATATTTTTAGTAATTGTTGGAAGTGGATATTGCATGAGTACGCCAGTGGCTGCATATGACAACCACGTTTAATTGATTTTAATTATTCAATGTGCATACAAATACATATATAAACAATCATGTGTTTAGTTGTATGTACCATTTTTCTCTCTCTACTTTCCTTTTACGTGTTATAAAATATTACAAGAAAAAATAATATTAAAAAATAAAAATGGATGAAATATTATTTTTGGTGGTTGAATAAAACGCTATATCCGTTATTAATTAGGCACTAGTGTAATGCTAATTCACCATTTGTTCCCAAGTATAAATTTTTTATTTAATTTGAGTCGTTATAATTTGTTTTTATATCATGCGGCAGTTGTGGCAAAAATTCAATCGGTTTAATGTCCGTCTGTCTGCCCATGTAAATTTGTGCGTTAGCTTCAGGTCTTTTTTTTTTTATATATTGAGTTGAAAATTAGTACAATGGTCTCTATTATTTACTAGATAAACTAATTGTAGCATAATTTAAGGAGCTAAGTAGTATGGGGCTTCAACCACATATAAAATTTTAACTTGTCAAATTGCATAATTTTCAAATTTATGTCCACAAGAATGAATGTGACCTTGCTTGGCTTATAACTGGAAAACTATTGCTCCGATTTTGGTTAAATCTTTTGCAAACATTTAGGTATTTCTCCAGCTTTGCAAAGATCTTTAATTTATGGGCGTGGCACTGCCCATTTGCTTAGTAAAGGACTTTTTAAAATAATTTGACATAAATTAATTAAATGGTTGGTGCCATGCCCATGGCTTTGGTAGCATTCTTTTTTTTGGTTAAATGAAAGAAATTTTTATAAATACTTATAAGAAATCCGAAAAATTTCATTTTTAACAATTCCACATTAATAATTTTCTTCTTCTTCATATTATCAATATATTCAATAACATTAATCCAAACAAAATCTCTCACTTTTTCGTTTCTCAAAGCATTGAATTGAACACTATAGATTTTATTGGTTTACACTCAATCTATAAAATGTACACACACATATATACATAACTACTTAGATAGAAACAAATAACGAATCGTTGAGACATAATCTCTGTTATTAATGATTAATATGGATATTTTTGTAAAACTCTTCAACCCTAACCGCAATACATCTACTGGATAACACAGCATGAAAGAATTTCTAAACTCATAATCAGCAATACATACGTATATTTAACTTCATGTAAATGCCACTAGCTTGTAATGCTAATAATGAAAAAGAAAATATTTCCAATTTATTTAAACTTTCATTCGCCACATCGTTATTATTTATGCTTAAGACGTACTGCACATGCACGATCTTATTGTGTGAGTATAAATTTTTCTTATTCCCGGCTGATAGTTTGGCACAGACTAACTTTGTCATTCCGCTGATCAAGAATATATATACTTTGTAGGATCTTTGACGCCTACTTCTGGTTGTTGTAAACGAAATTATAAACTTAGTATACCTCCTATCTTAGGTGGAGGCTATAATGATAGTTATAAATAATTTGGAGTGTCTTAAAGCGTTTTTTATGGGAAATAATGAACTCTTTTTTAAAAGCTCAAAAAACAATGAGGTTGATCCTTGATCTAATACATGTCCTTGTATCAAATTTCATCCGGGTATATGTACACACAGACGGACATGGTTAGATCGATTCCGATTTTGATTCTGAATCGATAGGTATAATTGAAGATGGGTGTGACGTTTGCCGTTTAGGAGTTACAAACATCCATACAAACTTAATATACTTCTTGCCTCAAATGGTGCAAGATCTATCATAAATATCCGAAATGTGAGTGACCACACCCGTATTTTAACTTCACTTTTATTTTACATTTTAATTTCTTCTTTTTCCCTGGTTGTTAATTCCTTACCAGCTCCATAATTTATGTTTCACAGTATTGTTACTTGATTGAAGCGGAAATAAATACACATTAGTTTCAACTATACAACAGTGTGCAACAAAAACAGTAACAATGTTCTTATTCATTGTTACATATTCATTGTTACCCAAAATATATGCAAGACAATCTTTTATGCACCTCACACCATACACCTTATCTGAGACGAAGTTCTTACAGCTAGAGACTCTAGAGACTGCTAGAGACTGAGGTCATGAAGTTTTAAAGTATACAAGCACAGGTGTATCAAGTGTTACTCTTTTCTTCTGACATCTGTACATATCTTTTATTTATACGCTGCTGTATATGTGTGTCATACCATATCAAGGTACCGTTTGATTTTTTTTAAAACACATACTTGAACATTTGTGTATGTCCCACGCTATGCATAATAATAAAAAAGGTACAATATCAAGGCATAGAGATAATCAAACAGCAGAAAAAGAAAAAAGTATAAAATGTAGCAAGTTTTTCGGTATGGTTTTAAAAGTTTGTCATTCCGTTTATAAAACCCCGAAAGAGGCGTCAGAGACCCTACAAGGTACATATATTCTTGACCAATATCAGGAACTAAGTCTATAAAAAAAAAATTCCTAAAATCAAAATTTGCTTGCTGAGCATGTTGGGCGCCTGGTATTTTTCGCTAAAATTTTGGTACAGACGTGATTTTTAAAATCACAACTGCAAGAATTAAGGTGAACTTACTTGGCTTATAACTGGAAAATTATAGCTGCGATTTTGGTCGAATTTTTTGCAAAAATTGGAAATTTCTCCAGCTTTTTGGGGATATCTAATTCATGGGCGTGACACTGCTTATTTTTTTGCAAAAGGACCCTTTCAAAATACACATTTATTACCAAAATTGATAATGCCACGTACAGATTTTATACCTTGTTTGAAAGCTGACTTTATTTCCTATCTTGTACAAAAAATTTGAACAAAATCCGTGTAGCCGTTCAAAAGTTATACGACTTTGAAAAATTCCTAAAATCAAAATTTGCTTGCTGAGCATGCTGGGCGCCTGGTATTTTTCGCTAAAATTTTGGTACAGACGTGATTTTCAAAATCACAACTGCAAGAATTAAGGTGAACTTACTAGGCTTATAACTGGAAAACTATTGCTGCGATTTTGGTCGAATTTTTGCAAAAATTGGAAATTTCTCCACCTTTTTGGGGATATCTAATTCATGGGCGTGACACTGCTTATTTTTTTGCAAAAGGACCCTTTCAAAATACACACGCACAGATTTTATACTTTGTTTGAAAGATGACTTTATTTCCTATCTTGTACAAAAAATTTGAACAAAATCCGTGTAGCCGTTCAAAAGTTATACGACTTTGAAAAATTCGTAAAATCAAAATTTGCTTGCTGAGCATGCTGGGCGCCTGGTATTTTTCGCTAAAATTTTGGTACAGACGTGATTTTCAAAATCACAACTGCAAAAATTAAGGTGAACTTACTTGGCTTATAACTGGAAAACTATTGCTGCGATTTTGGTCGAATTTTTTGCAAAAATTGAAAATTTCTCCAGCTTTTTGGGGATATCTAATTCATGGGCGTGACACTGCTTATTTTTTTGCAAAAGGACCCTTTCAAAATACACATTTATTACTGAAATTGGTAATGCCACGCACAGATTTTATACCTTGTTTGAAAGCTGACTTTATTTCCTATCTTGTACAAAAAATTTGAACAAAATCCGTGTAGCCGTTCGAAAGTTATACGACTTTGAAAAATTCCTAAAATCAAAATTTGCTTGCTGAGCATGCTGGGCGCCTGGTATTTTTCGCTAAAATTTTGGTACAGACGTGATTTTCAAAATCACAACTGCAAAAATTAAGGTGAACTTACTTGGCTTATAACTGGAAAACTATTGCTGCGATTTTGGTCGAATTTTTTGCAAAAATTGAAAATTTCTCCAGCCTTTTGGGGATATCTAATTCATGGGCGTGACACTGCTTATTTTTTTGCAAAAGGACCCTTTCAAAATACACATTTATTACTGAAATTGGTAATGCCACGCACAGATTTTATACCTTGTTTGAAAGCTGACTTTATTTCCTATCTTGTACAAAAAATTTGAACAAAATCCGTGTAGCCGTTCAAAAGTTATACGACTTTGAAAAATTCCTAAAATCAAAATTTGCTTGCTGAGCATGCTGGGCGCCTGGTATTTTTCGCTAAAATTTTGGTACAGACGTGATTTTCAAAATCACAACTGCAAGAATTAAGGTGAACTTACTTGGCTTATAACTGGAAAACTATTGCTGCGATTTTGGTCGAATTTTTTGCAAAAATTGAAAATTTCTCTAGCTTTTTGGGGATATCTAATTCATGGGCGTGACACTGCTTATTTTTTTGCAAAAGGACCCTTTCAAAATACACATTTATTACTGAAATTGGTAATGCCACGCACAGATTTTATACCTTGTTTGAAAGCTGACTTTATTTCCTATCTTGTACAAAAAATTTGAACAAAATCCGTGTAGCCGTTCAAAAGTTATACGACTTTGAAAAATTCCTAAAATCAAAATTTGCTTGCTGAGCATGCTGGGCGCCTGGTATTTTTCGCTAACATTTTGGTACAGACGTGATTTTCAAAATCACAACTGCAAGAATTAAGGTGAACTTACTTGGCTTATAACTGGAAAACTATTGCTGCGATTTTGGTCGAATTTTTTGCAAAAATTGGAAATTTCTCCACCTTTTTGGGGATATCTAATTCATGGGCGTGACACTGCTTATTTTTTTGCAAAAGGACCCTTTCAAAATACACATTTATTACCGAAATTGGTAATGCCACGCACAGATTTTATACTTTGTTTGAAAGCTGACTTTATTTCCTATCTTGTACAAAAAATTTGAACAAAATCCGTGTAGCCGTTCAAAAGTTATACGACTTTGAAAAATTCCTAAAATCAAAATTTGCTTGCTGAGCATGCTGGGCGCCTGGTATTTTTCGCTAAAATTTTTATACAGACGTGATTTTCAAAATCACAACTGCAAGAATGAAGGTGAATTTGCTTGGCTTATAACTGGAAAACTATTGTTGCGATTTTGGTCGAATTTTTTCGAAAAATTGGAAATTTCTCTAGCTTTTTGGGGATATCTAATTCATGGGCATGGCAGTGTTAATTTTTTTGCAAAAGGACCTTTTAAAAATACATACTTATTACCGAAATCGGTAATGTCACGCCCACATATTATACCTTGTGTGAAAGCTGACCTAATTTCCTATCTTGCACAAAAAATTTGAACAAAATCCGTGCAGCCGTTCAAAAGTTATACGACTTTGAAAAATTCCTAAAATCAAAATTTGCTTGCTGAGCATGCTGGGCGCCTGGTATTTTTTGCTAAAATTTTTATACAGACGTGATTTTTGTGGATATCTAATTAATGGGCATGGCAGTGCTCATTTTTTTGCAAAAGGACCTTTTAAAAATACATACTTATTACCGAAATCGGTAATGCCACGCCCGCATATTATACCTTGTGTGAAAGCTGACCTAATTTCCTATCTTGCGCAAAAAATTTGAACAAAATCCGTGCAGCCGTTCAAAAGTTATAGG
The DNA here is from genome assembly GCA_949710015.1 of Crataerina pallida. NCBI lineage: Eukaryota > Metazoa > Arthropoda > Insecta > Diptera > Hippoboscidae > Crataerina > Crataerina pallida. The sequence goes on along the minus strand of OX453291.1, from coordinate 3,043,923 downwards.
ACTTTGAAAAATTCCTAAAATCAAAATTTGCTTGCTGAGCATGCTGGGCGCCTGGTATTTTTCGCTAAAATTTTTATACAGACGTGATTTTCAAAATCACAACTGCAAGAATTAAGGTGAACTTACTTGGCTTATAACTGGAAAATTATAGCTGCGATTTTGGTCGAATTTTTTGCAAAAATTGGAAATTTCTCCAGCTTTTTGGGGATATCTAATTCATGGGCGTGACACTGCTTATTTTTTTGCAAAAGGACCCTTTCAAAATACACATTTATTACCGAAATTGGTAATGCCACGCACAGATTTTACACTTTGTTTGAAAGCTGACTTTATTTCCTATCTTGTACAAAAAATTTGAACAAAATCCGTGTAGCCGTTCAAAAGTTATACGACTTTGAAAAATTCCTAAAATCAAAATTTGCTTGCTGAGCATGCTGGGCGCCTGGTATTTTTCGCTAAAATTTTGGTACAGACGTGATTTTCAAAATCACAACTGCAAGAATTAAGGTGAACTTATTTGGCTTATAACTGGAAAACTATTGCTGCGATTTTGGTCGAATTTTTTGCAAAAATTGAAAATTTCTCCAGCTTTTTGGGGATATCTAATTCATGGGCGTGACACTGCTTATTTTTTTGCAAAAGGACCCTTTCAAAATACACATTTATTACCGAAATTGGTAATGCCACGCACAGATTTTACACTTTGTTTGAAAGCTGACTTTATTTCCTATCTTGTACAAAAAATTTGAACAAAATCCGTGTAGCCGTTCAAAAGTTATACGACTTTGAAAAATTCCTAAAATCAAAATTTGTTTGCTGAGCATGCTGGGCGCCTGGTATTTTTCGCTAAAATTTTGGTACGGACGTGATTTTCAAAATCACAACTGCAAGAATTAAGGTGAATTTGCTTGGCTTATAACTGGAAAACTATTGCTGCGATTTTGGTCGAATTTTTTGCAAAAATTGAAAATTTCTCCAGCTTTTTGGGGATATCTAATTCATGGGCGTGACACTGCTTATTTTTTTGCAAAAGGACCCTTTCAAAATACACATTTATTACCGAAATTGGTAATGCCACGCACAGATTTTATACCTTGTTTGAAAGCTGACTTTATTTCCTATCTTGTACAAAAAATTTGAACAAAATCCGTGTAGCCGTTCAAAAGTTATACGACTTTGAAAAATTCCTAAAATCAAAATTTGCTTGCTGAGCATGCTGGGCGCCTGGTATTTTTCGCTAAAATTTTGGTACAGACGTGATTTTCAAAATCACAACTGCAAGAATTAAGGTGAACTTACTTGGCTTATAACTGGAAAACTATTGCTGCGATTTTGGTCGAATTTTTTGCAAAAATTGAAAATTTCTCCAGCTTTTTGGGGATATCTAATTCATGGGCGTGACACTGCTTATTTTTTTGCAAAAGGACCCTTTCAAAATACACATTTATTACCGAAATTGGTAATGCCACGCACAGATTTTACACTTTGTTTGAAAGCTGACTTTATTTCCTATCTTGTACAAAAAATTTGAACAAAATCCGTGTAGCCGTTCAAAAGTTATACGACTTTGAAAAATTCCTAAAATCAAAATTTGCTTGCTGAGCATGCTGGGCGCCTGGTATTTTTCGCTAAAATTTTTATACAGACGTGATTTTCAAAATCACAACTGCAAGAATGAAGGTGAATTTGCTTGGCTTATAACTGGAAAACTATTGCTGCGATTTTGGTCGAATTTTTTCGAAAAATTGGAAATTTCTCTAGCTTTTTGTGGATATCTAATTAATGGGCATGGCAGTGCTCATTTTTTTGCAAAAGGACCTTTTAAAAATACATACTTATTACCGAAATTGGTAATGCCACGCCCACATATTATACCTTGTGTGAAAGCTGACCTAATTTCCTATCATGCACAAAAAATTTGAACAAAATCCGTGCAGCCGTTCAAAAGTTATACGACTTTGAAAAATTCCTAAAATCAAAATTTGCTTGCTGAGCATGCTGGGCGCCTGGTATTTTTCGCTAAAATTTTGGTACAGACGTGATTTTCAAAATCACAACTGCAAGAATTAAGGTGAACTTACTTGGCTTATAACTGGAAAACTATTGCTGCGATTTTGGTCGAATTTTTTGCAAAAATTGAAAATTTCTCTAGCTTTTTGGGGATATCTAATTCATGGGCGTGACACTGCTTATTTTTTTGCAAAAGGACCCTTTCAAAATACACATTTATTACCGAAATTGGTAATGCCACGCCCGCATATTATACCTTGTGTGAAAGCTGACCTAATTTCCTATCATGCACAAAAAATTTGAACAAAATCCGTGCAGCCGTTCAAAAGTTATACGACTTTGAAAAATTCCTAAAATCAAAATTTGCTTGCTGAGCATGCTGGGCGCCTGGTATTTTTTGCTAAAATTTTTATACAGACGTGATTTTTGTGGATATCTAATTAATGGGCATGGCAGTGCTCATTTTTTTGCAAAAGGACCTTTTAAAAATACATATTTATTACCGAAATCGGTAATGCCACGCCCGCATATTATACCTTGTGTGAAAGGTGACCTAATTTCCTATCTTGCACAAAAAATTTGAACAAAATCCGTGCAGCCGTTCAAAAGTTATACGACTTTGAAAAATTCCTAAAATCAAAATTTGCTTGCTGAGCATGCTGGGCGCCTGGTATTTTTTGCTAAAATTTTTATACAGACGTGATTTTTGTGGATATCTAATTAATGGGCATGGCAGTGCTCATTTTTTTGCAAAAGGACCTTTTAAAAATACATATTTATTACCGAAATCGGTAATGCCACGCCCGCATATTATACCTTGTGTGAAAGCTGACCTAATTTCCTATCTTGCACAAAAAATTTGAACAAAATCCGTGCAGCCGTTCAAAAGTTATACGACTTTGAAAAATTCCTAAAATCAAAATTTGCTTGCTGAGCATGCTGGGCGCCTGGTATTTTTTGCTAAAATTTTTATACAGACGTGATTTTTGTGGATATCTAATTAATGGGCATGGCAGTGCTCATTTTTTTGCAAAAGGACCTTTTAAAAATACATATTTATTACCGAAATCGGTAATGCCACGCCCGCATATTATACCTTGTGTGAAAGGTGACCTAATTTCCTATCTTGCACAAAAAATTTGAACAAAATCCGTGCAGCCGTTCAAAAGTTATACGACTTTGAAAAATTCCTAAAATCAAAATTTGCTTGCTGAGCATGCTGGGCGCCTGGTATTTTTCGCTAAAATTTTGGTACAGACGTGATTTTCAAAATCACAACTGCAAGAATTAAGGTGAACTTACTTGGCTTATAACTGGAAAACTATTGCTGCGATTTTGGTCGAATTTTTTGCAAAAATTGAAAATTTCTCTAGCTTTTTGGGGATATCTAATTCATGGGCGTGACACTGCTTATTTTTTTGCAAAAGGACCCTTTCAAAATACACATTTATTACCGAAATTGGTAATGCCACGCCCGCATATTATACCTTGTGTGAAAGCTGACCTAATTTCCTATCATGCACAAAAAATTTGAACAAAATCCGTGCAGCCGTTCAAAAGTTATACGACTTTGAAAAATTCCTAAAATCAAAATTTGCTTGCTGAGCATGCTGGGCGCCTGGTATTTTTTGCTAAAATTTTTATACAGACGTGATTTTTGTGGATATCTAATTAATGGGCATGGCAGTGCTCATTTTTTTGCAAAAGGACCTTTTAAAAATACATATTTATTACCGAAATCGGTAATGCCACGCCCGCATATTATACCTTGTGTGAAAGGTGACCTAATTTCCTATCTTGCACAAAAAATTTGAACAAAATCCGTGCAGCCGTTCAAAAGTTATACGACTTTGAAAAATTCCTAAAATCAAAATTTGCTTGCTGAGCATGCTGGGCGCCTGGTATTTTTTGCTAAAATTTTTATACAGACGTGATTTTTGTGGATATCTAATTAATGGGCATGGCAGTGCTCATTTTTTTGCAAAAGGACCTTTTAAAAATACATATTTATTACCGAAATCGGTAATGCCACGCCCGCATATTATACCTTGTGTGAAAGGTGACCTAATTTCCTATCTTGCACAAAAAATTTGAACAAAATCCGTGCAGCCGTTCAAAAGTTATACGACTTTGAAAAATTCCTAAAATCAAAATTTGCTTGCTGAGCGTGCTGGGCGCCTGGTATTTTTCGCTAAAATTTTTGTACAGACGTGATTTTCAAAATCACAACTGCAAGAATGAAGGTGAATTTGCTTGGCTTATAACTGGAAAACTATTGTTGCGATTTTGGTCGAATTTTTTCGAAAAATTGGAAATTTCTCTAGCTTTTTGAGGATATCTAATTAATGGGCATGGCAGTGCTCATTTTTTTGCAAAAGGACCTTTTAAAAATACATACTTATTACCGAAATTGGTAATGCCACGCCCACATATTATACCTTGTGTGAAAGCTGACCTAATTTCCTATCATGCACAAAAAATTTGAACAAAATCCGTGCAGCCGTTCAAAAGTTATACGACTTTGAAAAATTCCTAAAATCAAAATTTGCTTGCTGAGCATGCTGGGCGCCTGGTATTTTTTGCTAAAATTTTTATACAGACGTGATTTTTGTGGATATCTAATTAATGGGCATGGCAGTGCTCATTTTTTTGCAAAAGGACCTTTTAAAAATACATATTTATTACCGAAATCGGTAATGCCACGCCCGCATATTATACCTTGTGTGAAAGGTGACCTAATTTCCTATCTTGCACAAAAAATTTGAACAAAATCCGTGCAGCCGTTCAAAAGTTATACGACTTTGAAAAATTCCTAAAATCAAAATTTGCTTGCTGAGCATGCTGGGCGCCTGGTATTTTTTGCTAAAATTTTTATACAGACGTGATTTTTGTGGATATCTAATTAATGGGCATGGCAGTGCTCATTTTTTTGCAAAAGGACCTTTTAAAAATACATATTTATTACCGAAATCGGTAATGCCACGCCCGCATATTATACCTTGTGTGAAAGGTGACCTAATTTCCTATCTTGCACAAAAAATTTGAACAAAATCCGTGCAGCCGTTCAAAAGTTATACGACTTTGAAAAATTCCTAAAATCAAAATTTGCTTGCTGAGCGTGCTGGGCGCCTGGTATTTTTCGCTAAAATTTTTGTACAGACGTGATTTTCAAAATCACAACTGCAAGAATGAAGGTGAATTTGCTTGGCTTATAACTGGAAAACTATTGTTGCGATTTTGGTCGAATTTTTTCGAAAAATTGGAAATTTCTCTAGCTTTTTGAGGATATCTAATTAATGGGCATGGCAGTGCTCATTTTTTTGCAAAAGGACCTTTTAAAAATACATACTTATTACCGAAATTGGTAATGCCACGCCCACATATTATACCTTGTGTGAAAGCTGACCTAATTTCCTATCATGCACAAAAAATTTGAACAAAATCCGTGCAGCCGTTCAAAAGTTATACGACTTTGAAAAATTCCTAAAATCAAAATTTGCTTGCTGAGCATGCTGGGCGCCTGGTATTTTTTGCTAAAATTTTTATACAGACGTGATTTTTGTGGATATCTAATTAATGGGCATGGCAGTGCTCATTTTTTGCAAAAGGACCTTTTAAAAATACATATTTATTACCGAAATCGGTTATGCCACGCCCGCATATTATACCTTGTGTGAAAGCTGACCTAATTTCCTATCTTGCACAAAAAATTTGAACAAAATCCGTGCAGCCGTTCAAAAGTTATACGACTTTGAAAAATTCCTAAAATCAAAATTTGCTTGCTGAGCATGCTGGGCGCCTGGTATTTTTCGCTAAAATTTTGGTACAGACGTGATTTTCAAAATCACAACTGCAAGAATTAAGGTGAACTTACTTGGCTTATAACTGGAAAACTATTGCTGCGATTTTGGTCGAATTTTTTGCAAAAATTGAAAATTTCTCTAGCTTTTTGGGGATATCTAATTCATGGGCGTGACACTGCTTATTTTTTTGCAAAAGGACCCTTTCAAAATACACATTTATTACCGAAATTGGTAATGCCACGCCCGCATATTATACCTTGTGTGAAAGCTGACCTAATTTCCTATCATGCACAAAAAATTTGAACAAAATCCGTGCAGCCGTTCAAAAGTTATACGACTTTGAAAAATTCCTAAAATCAAAATTTGCTTGCTGAGCATGCTGGGCGCCTGGTATTTTTTGCTAAAATTTTTATACAGACGTGATTTTTGTGGATATCTAATTAATGGGCATGGCAGTGCTCATTTTTTTGCAAAAGGACCTTTTAAAAATACATATTTATTACCGAAATCGGTAATGCCACGCCCGCATATTATACCTTGTGTGAAAGGTGACCTAATTTCCTATCTTGCACAAAAAATTTGAACAAAATCCGTGCAGCCGTTCAAAAGTTATACGACTTTGAAAAATTCCTAAAATCAAAATTTGCTTGCTGAGCATGCTGGGCGCCTGGTATTTTTTGCTAAAATTTTTATACAGACGTGATTTTTGTGGATATCTAATTAATGGGCATGGCAGTGCTCATTTTTTTGCAAAAGGACCTTTTAAAAATACATATTTATTACCGAAATCGGTAATGCCACGCCCGCATATTATACCTTGTGTGAAAGGTGACCTAATTTCCTATCTTGCACAAAAAATTTGAACAAAATCCGTGCAGCCGTTCAAAAGTTATACGACTTTGAAAAATTCCTAAAATCAAAATTTGCTTGCTGAGCATGCTGGGCGCCTGGTATTTTTCGCTAAAATTTTGGTACAGACGTGATTTTCAAAATCACAACTGCAAGAATTAAGGTGAACTTACTTGGCTTATAACTGGAAAACTATTGCTGCGATTTTGGTCGAATTTTTTGCAAAAATTGAAAATTTCTCTAGCTTTTTGGGGATATCTAATTCATGGGCGTGACACTGCTTATTTTTTTGCAAAAGGACCCTTTCAAAATACACATTTATTACCGAAATTGGTAATGCCACGCCCGCATATTATACCTTGTGTGAAAGCTGACCTAATTTCCTATCATGCACAAAAAATTTGAACAAAATCCGTGCAGCCGTTCAAAAGTTATACGACTTTGAAAAATTCCTAAAATCAAAATTTGCTTGCTGAGCATGCTGGGCGCCTGGTATTTTTTGCTAAAATTTTTATACAGACGTGATTTTTGTGGATATCTAATTAATGGGCATGGCAGTGCTCATTTTTTTGCAAAAGGACCTTTTAAAAATACATATTTATTACCGAAATCGGTAATGCCACGCCCGCATATTATACCTTGTGTGAAAGGTGACCTAATTTCCTATCTTGCACAAAAAATTTGAACAAAATCCGTGCAGCCGTTCAAAAGTTATACGACTTTGAAAAATTCCTAAAATCAAAATTTGCTTGCTGAGCATGCTGGGCGCCTGGTATTTTTTGCTAAAATTTTTATACAGACGTGATTTTTGTGGATATCTAATTAATGGGCATGGCAGTGCTCATTTTTTTGCAAAAGGACCTTTTAAAAATACATATTTATTACCGAAATCGGTAATGCCACGCCCGCATATTATACCTTGTGTGAAAGGTGACCTAATTTCCTATCTTGCACAAAAAATTTGAACAAAATCCGTGCAGCCGTTCAAAAGTTATACGACTTTGAAAAATTCCTAAAATCAAAATTTGCTTGCTGAGCATGCTGGGCGCCTGGTATTTTTCGCTAAAATTTTGGTACAGACGTGATTTTCAAAATCACAACTGCAAGAATTAAGGTGAACTTACTTGGCTTATAACTGGAAAACTATTGCTGCGATTTTGGTCGAATTTTTTGCAAAAATTGAAAATTTCTCTAGCTTTTTGGGGATATCTAATTCATGGGCGTGACACTGCTTATTTTTTTGCAAAAGGACCCTTTCAAAATACACATTTATTACCGAAATTGGTAATGCCACGCCCGCATATTATACCTTGTGTGAAAGCTGACCTAATTTCCTATCATGCACAAAAAATTTGAACAAAATCCGTGCAGCCGTTCAAAAGTTATACGACTTTGAAAAATTCCTAAAATCAAAATTTGCTTGCTGAGCATGCTGGGCGCCTGGTATTTTTTGCTAAAATTTTTATACAGACGTGATTTTTGTGGATATCTAATTAATGGGCATGGCAGTGCTCATTTTTTTGCAAAAGGACCTTTTAAAAATACATATTTATTACCGAAATCGGTAATGCCACGCCCGCATATTATACCTTGTGTGAAAGGTGACCTAATTTCCTATCTTGCACAAAAAATTTGAACAAAATCCGTGCAGCCGTTCAAAAGTTATACGACTTTGAAAAATTCCTAAAATCAAAATTTGCTTGCTGAGCATGCTGGGCGCCTGGTATTTTTTGCTAAAATTTTTATACAGACGTGATTTTTGTGGATATCTAATTAATGGGCATGGCAGTGCTCATTTTTTTGCAAAAGGACCTTTTAAAAATACATATTTATTACCGAAATCGGTAATGCCACGCCCGCATATTATACCTTGTGTGAAAGGTGACCTAATTTCCTATCTTGCACAAAAAATTTGAACAAAATCCGTGCAGCCGTTCAAAAGTTATACGACTTTGAAAAATTCCTAAAATCAAAATTTGCTTGCTGAGCATGCTGGGCGCCTGGTATTTTTTGCTAAAATTTTTATACAGACGTGATTTTTGTGGATATCTAATTAATGGGCATGGCAGTGCTCATTTTTTTGCAAAAGGACCTTTTAAAAATACATATTTATTACCGAAATCGGTAATGCCACGCCCGCATATTATACCTTGTGTGAAAGGTGACCTAATTTCCTATCTTGCACAAAAAATTTGAACAAAATCCGTGCAGCCGTTCAAAAGTTATACGACTTTGAAAAATTCCTAAAATCAAAATTTGCTTGCTGAGCATGCTGGGCGCCTGGTATTTTTTGCTAAAATTTTTATACAGACGTGATTTTTGTGGATATCTAATTAATGGGCATGGCAGTGCTCATTTTTTTGCAAAAGGACCTTTTAAAAATACATATTTATTACCGAAATCGGTAATGCCACGCCCGCATATTATACCTTGTGTGAAAGGTGACCTAATTTCCTATCTTGCACAAAAAATTTGAACAAAATCCGTGCAGCCGTTCAAAAGTTATACGACTTTGAAAAATTCCTAAAATCAAAATTTGCTTGCTGAGCGTGCTGGGCGCCTGGTATTTTTCGCTAAAATTTTTGTACAGACGTGATTTTCAAAATCACAACTGCAAGAATGAAGGTGAATTTGCTTGGCTTATAACTGGAAAACTATTGTTGCGATTTTGGTCGAATTTTTTCGAAAAATTGGAAATTTCTCTAGCTTTTTGAGGATATCTAATTAATGGGCATGGCAGTGCTCATTTTTTTGCAAAAGGACCTTTTAAAAATACATACTTATTACCGAAATTGGTAATGCCACGCCCACATATTATACCTTGTGTGAAAGCTGACCTAATTTCCTATCATGCACAAAAAATTTGAACAAAATCCGTGCAGCCGTTCAAAAGTTATACGACTTTGAAAAATTCCTAAAATCAAAATTTGCTTGCTGAGCATGCTGGGCGCCTGGTATTTTTTGCTAAAATTTTTATACAGACGTGATTTTTGTGGATATCTAATTAATGGGCATGGCAGTGCTCATTTTTTGCAAAAGGACCTTTTAAAAATACATATTTATTACCGAAATCGGTTATGCCACGCCCGCATATTATACCTTGTGTGAAAGCTGACCTAATTTCCTATCTTGCACAAAAAATTTGAACAAAATCCGTGCAGCCGTTCAAAAGTTATACGACTTTGAAAAATTCCTAAAATCAAAATTTGCTTGCTGAGCATGCTGGGCGCCTGGTATTTTTCGCTAAAATTTTGGTACAGACGTGATTTTCAAAATCACAACTGCAAGAATTAAGGTGAACTTACTTGGCTTATAACTGGAAAACTATTGCTGCGATTTTGGTCGAATTTTTTGCAAAAATTGAAAATTTCTCTAGCTTTTTGGGGATATCTAATTCATGGGCGTGACACTGCTTATTTTTTTGCAAAAGGACCCTTTCAAAATACACATTTATTACCGAAATTGGTAATGCCACGCCCGCATATTATACCTTGTGTGAAAGCTGACCTAATTTCCTATCATGCACAAAAAATTTGAACAAAATCCGTGCAGCCGTTCAAAAGTTATACGACTTTGAAAAATTCCTAAAATCAAAATTTGCTTGCTGAGCATGCTGGGCGCCTGGTATTTTTTGCTAAAATTTTTATACAGACGTGATTTTTGTGGATATCTAATTAATGGGCATGGCAGTGCTCATTTTTTTGCAAAAGGACCTTTTAAAAATACATATTTATTACCGAAATCGGTAATGCCACGCCCGCATATTATACCTTGTGTGAAAGGTGACCTAATTTCCTATCTTGCACAAAAAATTTGAACAAAATCCGTGCAGCCGTTCAAAAGTTATACGACTTTGAAAAATTCCTAAAATCAAAATTTGCTTGCTGAGCATGCTGGGCGCCTGGTATTTTTTGCTAAAATTTTTATACAGACGTGATTTTTGTGGATATCTAATTAATGGGCATGGCAGTGCTCATTTTTTTGCAAAAGGACCTTTTAAAAATACATATTTATTACCGAAATCGGTAATGCCACGCCCGCATATTATACCTTGTGTGAAAGGTGACCTAATTTCCTATCTTGCACAAAAAATTTGAACAAAATCCGTGCAGCCGTTCAAAAGTTATACGACTTTGAAAAATTCCTAAAATCAAAATTTGCTTGCTGAGCATGCTGGGCGCCTGGTATTTTTCGCTAAAATTTTGGTACAGACGTGATTTTCAAAATCACAACTGCAAGAATTAAGGTGAACTTACTTGGCTTATAACTGGAAAACTATTGCTGCGATTTTGGTCGAATTTTTTGCAAAAATTGAAAATTTCTCTAGCTTTTTGGGGATATCTAATTCATGGGCGTGACACTGCTTATTTTTTTGCAAAAGGACCCTTTCAAAATACACATTTATTACCGAAATTGGTAATGCCACGCCCGCATATTATACCTTGTGTGAAAGCTGACCTAATTTCCTATCATGCACAAAAAATTTGAACAAAATCCGTGCAGCCGTTCAAAAGTTATACGACTTTGAAAAATTCCTAAAATCAAAATTTGCTTGCTGAGCATGCTGGGCGCCTGGTATTTTTTGCTAAAATTTTTATACAGACGTGATTTTTGTGGATATCTAATTAATGGGCATGGCAGTGCTCATTTTTTTGCAAAAGGACCTTTTAAAAATACATATTTATTACCGAAATCGGTAATGCCACGCCCGCATATTATACCTTGTGTGAAAGGTGACCTAATTTCCTATCTTGCACAAAAAATTTGAACAAAATCCGTGCAGCCGTTCAAAAGTTATACGACTTTGAAAAATTCCTAAAATCAAAATTTGCTTGCTGAGCATGCTGGGCGCCTGGTATTTTTTGCTAAAATTTTTATACAGACGTGATTTTTGTGGATATCTAATTAATGGGCATGGCAGTGCTCATTTTTTTGCAAAAGGACCTTTTAAAAATACATATTTATTACCGAAATCGGTAATGCCACGCCCGCATATTATACCTTGTGTGAAAGGTGACCTAATTTCCTATCTTGCACAAAAAATTTGAACAAAATCCGTGCAGCCGTTCAAAAGTTATACGACTTTGAAAAATTCCTAAAATCAAAATTTGCTTGCTGAGCGTGCTGGGCGCCTGGTATTTTTCGCTAAAATTTTTGTACAGACGTGATTTTCAAAATCACAACTGCAAGAATGAAGGTGAATTTGCTTGGCTTATAACTGGAAAACTATTGTTGCGATTTTGGTCGAATTTTTTCGAAAAATTGGAAATTTCTCTAGCTTTTTGAGGATATCTAATTAATGGGCATGGCAGTGCTCATTTTTTTGCAAAAGGACCTTTTAAAAATACATACTTATTACCGAAATTGGTAATGCCACGCCCACATATTATACCTTGTGTGAAAGCTGACCTAATTTCCTATCATGCACAAAAAATTTGAACAAAATCCGTGCAGCCGTTCAAAAGTTATACGACTTTGAAAAATTCCTAAAATCAAAATTTGCTTGCTGAGCATGCTGGGCGCCTGGTATTTTTTGCTAAAATTTTTATACAGACGTGATTTTTGTGGATATCTAATTAATGGGCATGGCAGTGCTCATTTTTTGCAAAAGGACCTTTTAAAAATACATATTTATTACCGAAATCGGTTATGCCACGCCCGCATATTATACCTTGTGTGAAAGCTGACCTAATTTCCTATCTTGCACAAAAAATTTGAACAAAATCCGTGCAGCCGTTCAAAAGTTATACGACTTTGAAAAATTCCTAAAATCAAAATTTGCTTGCTGAGCATGCTGGGCGCCTGGTATTTTTCGCTAAAATTTTGGTACAGACGTGATTTTCAAAATCACAACTGCAAGAATTAAGGTGAACTTACTTGGCTTATAACTGGAAAACTATTGCTGCGATTTTGGTCGAATTTTTTGCAAAAATTGAAAATTTCTCTAGCTTTTTGGGGATATCTAATTCATGGGCGTGACACTGCTTATTTTTTTGCAAAAGGACCCTTTCAAAATACACATTTATTACCGAAATTGGTAATGCCACGCCCGCATATTATACCTTGTGTGAAAGCTGACCTAATTTCCTATCATGCACAAAAAATTTGAACAAAATCCGTGCAGCCGTTCAAAAGTTATACGACTTTGAAAAATTCCTAAAATCAAAATTTGCTTGCTGAGCATGCTGGGCGCCTGGTATTTTTTGCTAAAATTTTTATACAGACGTGATTTTTGTGGATATCTAATTAATGGGCATGGCAGTGCTCATTTTTTTGCAAAAGGACCTTTTAAAAATACATATTTATTACCGAAATCGGTAATGCCACGCCCGCATATTATACCTTGTGTGAAAGGTGACCTAATTTCCTATCTTGCACAAAAAATTTGAACAAAATCCGTGCAGCCGTTCAAAAGTTATACGACTTTGAAAAATTCCTAAAATCAAAATTTGCTTGCTGAGCATGCTGGGCGCCTGGTATTTTTTGCTAAAATTTTTATACAGACGTGATTTTTGTGGATATCTAATTAATGGGCATGGCAGTGCTCATTTTTTTGCAAAAGGACCTTTTAAAAATACATATTTATTACCGAAATCGGTAATGCCACGCCCGCATATTATACCTTGTGTGAAAGGTGACCTAATTTCCTATCTTGCACAAAAAATTTGAACAAAATCCGTGCAGCCGTTCAAAAGTTATACGACTTTGAAAAATTCCTAAAATCAAAATTTGCTTGCTGAGCATGCTGGGCGCCTGGTATTTTTCGCTAAAATTTTGGTACAGACGTGATTTTCAAAATCACAACTGCAAGAATTAAGGTGAACTTACTTGGCTTATAACTGGAAAACTATTGCTGCGATTTTGGTCGAATTTTTTGCAAAAATTGAAAATTTCTCTAGCTTTTTGGGGATATCTAATTCATGGGCGTGACACTGCTTATTTTTTTGCAAAAGGACCCTTTCAAAATACACATTTATTACCGAAATTGGTAATGCCACGCCCGCATATTATACCTTGTGTGAAAGCTGACCTAATTTCCTATCATGCACAAAAAATTTGAACAAAATCCGTGCAGCCGTTCAAAAGTTATACGACTTTGAAAAATTCCTAAAATCAAAATTTGCTTGCTGAGCATGCTGGGCGCCTGGTATTTTTTGCTAAAATTTTTATACAGACGTGATTTTTGTGGATATCTAATTAATGGGCATGGCAGTGCTCATTTTTTTGCAAAAGGACCTTTTAAAAATACATATTTATTACCGAAATCGGTAATGCCACGCCCGCATATTATACCTTGTGTGAAAGGTGACCTAATTTCCTATCTTGCACAAAAAATTTGAACAAAATCCGTGCAGCCGTTCAAAAGTTATACGACTTTGAAAAATTCCTAAAATCAAAATTTGCTTGCTGAGCATGCTGGGCGCCTGGTATTTTTTGCTAAAATTTTTATACAGACGTGATTTTTGTGGATATCTAATTAATGGGCATGGCAGTGCTCATTTTTTTGCAAAAGGACCTTTTAAAAATACATATTTATTACCGAAATCGGTAATGCCACGCCCGCATATTATACCTTGTGTGAAAGGTGACCTAATTTCCTATCTTGCACAAAAAATTTGAACAAAATCCGTGCAGCCGTTCAAAAGTTATACGACTTTGAAAAATTCCTAAAATCAAAATTTGCTTGCTGAGCATGCTGGGCGCCTGGTATTTTTTGCTAAAATTTTTATACAGACGTGATTTTTGTGGATATCTAATTAATGGGCATGGCAGTGCTCATTTTTTTGCAAAAGGACCTTTTAAAAATACATATTTATTACCGAAATCGGTAATGCCACGCCCGCATATTATACCTTGTGTGAAAGGTGACCTAATTTCCTATCTTGCACAAAAAATTTGAACAAAATCCGTGCAGCCGTTCAAAAGTTATACGACTTTGAAAAATTCCTAAAATCAAAATTTGCTTGCTGAGCGTGCTGGGCGCCTGGTATTTTTCGCTAAAATTTTTGTACAGACGTGATTTTCAAAATCACAACTGCAAGAATGAAGGTGAATTTGCTTGGCTTATAACTGGAAAACTATTGTTGCGATTTTGGTCGAATTTTTTCGAAAAATTGGAAATTTCTCTAGCTTTTTGAGGATATCTAATTAATGGGCATGGCAGTGCTCATTTTTTTGCAAAAGGACCTTTTAAAAATACATACTTATTACCGAAATTGGTAATGCCACGCCCACATATTATACCTTGTGTGAAAGCTGACCTAATTTCCTATCATGCACAAAAAATTTGAACAAAATCCGTGCAGCCGTTCAAAAGTTATACGACTTTGAAAAATTCCTAAAATCAAAATTTGCTTGCTGAGCATGCTGGGCGCCTGGTATTTTTTGCTAAAATTTTTATACAGACGTGATTTTTGTGGATATCTAATTAATGGGCATGGCAGTGCTCATTTTTTGCAAAAGGACCTTTTAAAAATACATATTTATTACCGAAATCGGTTATGCCACGCCCGCATATTATACCTTGTGTGAAAGCTGACCTAATTTCCTATCTTGCACAAAAAATTTGAACAAAATCCGTGCAGCCGTTCAAAAGTTATACGACTTTGAAAAATTCCTAAAATCAAAATTTGCTTGCTGAGCATGCTGGGCGCCTGGTATTTTTCGCTAAAATTTTGGTACAGACGTGATTTTCAAAATCACAACTGCAAGAATTAAGGTGAACTTACTTGGCTTATAACTGGAAAACTATTGCTGCGATTTTGGTCGAATTTTTTGCAAAAATTGAAAATTTCTCTAGCTTTTTGGGGATATCTAATTCATGGGCGTGACACTGCTTATTTTTTTGCAAAAGGACCCTTTCAAAATACACATTTATTACCGAAATTGGTAATGCCACGCCCGCATATTATACCTTGTGTGAAAGCTGACCTAATTTCCTATCATGCACAAAAAATTTGAACAAAATCCGTGCAGCCGTTCAAAAGTTATACGACTTTGAAAAATTCCTAAAATCAAAATTTGCTTGCTGAGCATGCTGGGCGCCTGGTATTTTTTGCTAAAATTTTTATACAGACGTGATTTTTGTGGATATCTAATTAATGGGCATGGCAGTGCTCATTTTTTTGCAAAAGGACCTTTTAAAAATACATATTTATTACCGAAATCGGTAATGCCACGCCCGCATATTATACCTTGTGTGAAAGGTGACCTAATTTCCTATCTTGCACAAAAAATTTGAACAAAATCCGTGCAGCCGTTCAAAAGTTATACGACTTTGAAAAATTCCTAAAATCAAAATTTGCTTGCTGAGCATGCTGGGCGCCTGGTATTTTTTGCTAAAATTTTTATACAGACGTGATTTTTGTGGATATCTAATTAATGGGCATGGCAGTGCTCATTTTTTTGCAAAAGGACCTTTTAAAAATACATATTTATTACCGAAATCGGTAATGCCACGCCCGCATATTATACCTTGTGTGAAAGGTGACCTAATTTCCTATCTTGCACAAAAAATTTGAACAAAATCCGTGCAGCCGTTCAAAAGTTATACGACTTTGAAAAATTCCTAAAATCAAAATTTGCTTGCTGAGCATGCTGGGCGCCTGGTATTTTTCGCTAAAATTTTGGTACAGACGTGATTTTCAAAATCACAACTGCAAGAATTAAGGTGAACTTACTTGGCTTATAACTGGAAAACTATTGCTGCGATTTTGGTCGAATTTTTTGCAAAAATTGAAAATTTCTCTAGCTTTTTGGGGATATCTAATTCATGGGCGTGACACTGCTTATTTTTTTGCAAAAGGACCCTTTCAAAATACACATTTATTACCGAAATTGGTAATGCCACGCCCGCATATTATACCTTGTGTGAAAGCTGACCTAATTTCCTATCATGCACAAAAAATTTGAACAAAATCCGTGCAGCCGTTCAAAAGTTATACGACTTTGAAAAATTCCTAAAATCAAAATTTGCTTGCTGAGCATGCTGGGCGCCTGGTATTTTTTGCTAAAATTTTTATACAGACGTGATTTTTGTGGATATCTAATTAATGGGCATGGCAGTGCTCATTTTTTTGCAAAAGGACCTTTTAAAAATACATATTTATTACCGAAATCGGTAATGCCACGCCCGCATATTATACCTTGTGTGAAAGGTGACCTAATTTCCTATCTTGCACAAAAAATTTGAACAAAATCCGTGCAGCCGTTCAAAAGTTATACGACTTTGAAAAATTCCTAAAATCAAAATTTGCTTGCTGAGCATGCTGGGCGCCTGGTATTTTTTGCTAAAATTTTTATACAGACGTGATTTTTGTGGATATCTAATTAATGGGCATGGCAGTGCTCATTTTTTTGCAAAAGGACCTTTTAAAAATACATATTTATTACCGAAATCGGTAATGCCACGCCCGCATATTATACCTTGTGTGAAAGGTGACCTAATTTCCTATCTTGCACAAAAAATTTGAACAAAATCCGTGCAGCCGTTCAAAAGTTATACGACTTTGAAAAATTCCTAAAATCAAAATTTGCTTGCTGAGCATGCTGGGCGCCTGGTATTTTTTGCTAAAATTTTTATACAGACGTGATTTTTGTGGATATCTAATTAATGGGCATGGCAGTGCTCATTTTTTTGCAAAAGGACCTTTTAAAAATACATATTTATTACCGAAATCGGTAATGCCACGCCCGCATATTATACCTTGTGTGAAAGGTGACCTAATTTCCTATCTTGCACAAAAAATTTGAACAAAATCCGTGCAGCCGTTCAAAAGTTATACGACTTTGAAAAATTCCTAAAATCAAAATTTGCTTGCTGAGCGTGCTGGGCGCCTGGTATTTTTCGCTAAAATTTTTGTACAGACGTGATTTTCAAAATCACAACTGCAAGAATGAAGGTGAATTTGCTTGGCTTATAACTGGAAAACTATTGTTGCGATTTTGGTCGAATTTTTTCGAAAAATTGGAAATTTCTCTAGCTTTTTGAGGATATCTAATTAATGGGCATGGCAGTGCTCATTTTTTTGCAAAAGGACCTTTTAAAAATACATACTTATTACCGAAATTGGTAATGCCACGCCCACATATTATACCTTGTGTGAAAGCTGACCTAATTTCCTATCATGCACAAAAAATTTGAACAAAATCCGTGCAGCCGTTCAAAAGTTATACGACTTTGAAAAATTCCTAAAATCAAAATTTGCTTGCTGAGCATGCTGGGCGCCTGGTATTTTTTGCTAAAATTTTTATACAGACGTGATTTTTGTGGATATCTAATTAATGGGCATGGCAGTGCTCATTTTTTGCAAAAGGACCTTTTAAAAATACATATTTATTACCGAAATCGGTTATGCCACGCCCGCATATTATACCTTGTGTGAAAGCTGACCTAATTTCCTATCTTGCACAAAAAATTTGAACAAAATCCGTGCAGCCGTTCAAAAGTTATACGACTTTGAAAAATTCCTAAAATCAAAATTTGCTTGCTGAGCATGCTGGGCGCCTGGTATTTTTTGCTAAAATTTTTATACAGACGTGATTTTTGTGGATATCTAATTAATGGGCATGGCAGTGCTCATTTTTTTGCAAAAGGACCTTTTAAAAATACATATTTATTACCGAAATCGGTAATGCCACGCCCGCATATTATACCTTGTGTGAAAGGTGACCTAATTTCCTATCTTGCACAAAAAATTTGAACAAAATCCGTGCAGCCGTTCAAAAGTTATACGACTTTGAAAAATTCCTAAAATCAAAATTTGCTTGCTGAGCATGCTGGGCGCCTGGTATTTTTTGCTAAAATTTTTATACAGACGTGATTTTTGTGGATATCTAATTAATGGGCATGGCAGTGCTCATTTTTTTGCAAAAGGACCTTTTAAAAATACATATTTATTACCGAAATCGGTAATGCCACGCCCGCATATTATACCTTGTGTGAAAGGTGACCTAATTTCCTATCTTGCACAAAAAATTTGAACAAAATCCGTGCAGCCGTTCAAAAGTTATACGACTTTGAAAAATTCCTAAAATCAAAATTTGCTTGCTGAGCATGCTGGGCGCCTGGTATTTTTTGCTAAAATTTTTATACAGACGTGATTTTTGTGGATATCTAATTAATGGGCATGGCAGTGCTCATTTTTTTGCAAAAGGACCTTTTAAAAATACATATTTATTACCGAAATCGGTAATGCCACGCCCGCATATTATACCTTGTGTGAAAGGTGACCTAATTTCCTATCTTGCACAAAAAATTTGAACAAAATCCGTGCAGCCGTTCAAAAGTTATACGACTTTGAAAAATTCCTAAAATCAAAATTTGCTTGCTGAGCATGCTGGGCGCCTGGTATTTTTTGCTAAAATTTTTATACAGACGTGATTTTTGTGGATATCTAATTAATGGGCATGGCAGTGCTCATTTTTTTGCAAAAGGACCTTTTAAAAATACATATTTATTACCGAAATCGGTAATGCCACGCCCGCATATTATACCTTGTGTGAAAGGTGACCTAATTTCCTATCTTGCACAAAAAATTTGAACAAAATCCGTGCAGCCGTTCAAAAGTTATACGACTTTGAAAAATTCCTAAAATCAAAATTTGCTTGCTGAGCATGCTGGGCGCCTGGTATTTTTTGCTAAAATTTTTATACAGACGTGATTTTTGTGGATATCTAATTAATGGGCATGGCAGTGCTCATTTTTTTGCAAAAGGACCTTTTAAAAATACATATTTATTACCGAAATCGGTAATGCCACGCCCGCATATTATACCTTGTGTGAAAGGTGACCTAATTTCCTATCTTGCACAAAAAATTTGAACAAAATCCGTGCAGCCGTTCAAAAGTTATACGACTTTGAAAAATTCCTAAAATCAAAATTTGCTTGCTGAGCGTGCTGGGCGCCTGGTATTTTTCGCTAAAATTTTTGTACAGACGTGATTTTCAAAATCACAACTGCAAGAATGAAGGTGAATTTGCTTGGCTTATAACTGGAAAACTATTGTTGCGATTTTGGTCGAATTTTTTCGAAAAATTGGAAATTTCTCTAGCTTTTTGAGGATATCTAATTAATGGGCATGGCAGTGCTCATTTTTTTGCAAAAGGACCTTTTAAAAATACATACTTATTACCGAAATTGGTAATGCCACGCCCACATATTATACCTTGTGTGAAAGCTGACCTAATTTCCTATCATGCACAAAAAATTTGAACAAAATCCGTGCAGCCGTTCAAAAGTTATACGACTTTGAAAAATTCCTAAAATCAAAATTTGCTTGCTGAGCATGCTGGGCGCCTGGTATTTTTTGCTAAAATTTTTATACAGACGTGATTTTTGTGGATATCTAATTAATGGGCATGGCAGTGCTCATTTTTTGCAAAAGGACCTTTTAAAAATACATATTTATTACCGAAATCGGTTATGCCACGCCCGCATATTATACCTTGTGTGAAAGCTGACCTAATTTCCTATCTTGCACAAAAAATTTGAACAAAATCCGTGCAGCCGTTCAAAAGTTATACGACTTTGAAAAATTCCTAAAATCAAAATTTGCTTGCTGAGCATGCTGGGCGCCTGGTATTTTTCGCTAAAATTTTGGTACAGACGTGATTTTCAAAATCACAACTGCAAGAATTAAGGTGAACTTACTTGGCTTATAACTGGAAAACTATTGCTGCGATTTTGGTCGAATTTTTTGCAAAAATTGAAAATTTCTCTAGCTTTTTGGGGATATCTAATTCATGGGCGTGACACTGCTTATTTTTTTGCAAAAGGACCCTTTCAAAATACACATTTATTACCGAAATTGGTAATGCCACGCCCGCATATTATACCTTGTGTGAAAGCTGACCTAATTTCCTATCATGCACAAAAAATTTGAACAAAATCCGTGCAGCCGTTCAAAAGTTATACGACTTTGAAAAATTCCTAAAATCAAAATTTGCTTGCTGAGCATGCTGGGCGCCTGGTATTTTTTGCTAAAATTTTTATACAGACGTGATTTTTGTGGATATCTAATTAATGGGCATGGCAGTGCTCATTTTTTTGCAAAAGGACCTTTTAAAAATACATATTTATTACCGAAATCGGTAATGCCACGCCCGCATATTATACCTTGTGTGAAAGCTGACCTAATTTCCTATCTTGCACAAAAAATTTGAACAAAATCCGTGCAGCCGTTCAAAAGTTATACGACTTTGAAAAATTCCTAAAATCAAAATTTGCTTGCTGAGCATGCTGGGCGCCTGGTGTTTTTTGCTAAAATTTTTATACAGACGTGATTTTTGTGGATATCTAATTAATGGGCATGGCAGTGCTCATTTTTTTGCAAAAGGACCTTTTAAAAATACATATTTATTACCGAAATCGGTAATGCCACGCCCGCATATTATACCTTGTGTGAAAGGTGACCTAATTTCCTATCTTGCACAAAAAATTTGAACAAAATCCGTGCAGCCGTTCAAAAGTTATACGACTTTGAAAAATTCCTAAAATCAAAATTTGCTTGCTGAGCATGCTGGGCGCCTGGTATTTTTCGCTAAAATTTTGGTACAGACGTGATTTTCAAAATCACAACTGCAAGAATTAAGGTGAACTTACTTGGCTTATAACTGGAAAACTATTGCTGCGATTTTGGTCGAATTTTTTGCAAAAATTGAAAATTTCTCTAGCTTTTTGGGGATATCTAATTCATGGGCGTGACACTGCTTATTTTTTTGCAAAAGGACCCTTTCAAAATACACATTTATTACCGAAATTGGTAATGCCACGCCCGCATATTATACCTTGTGTGAAAGCTGACCTAATTTCCTATCATGCACAAAAAATTTGAACAAAATCCGTGCAGCCGTTCAAAAGTTATACGACTTTGAAAAATTCCTAAAATCAAAATTTGCTTGCTGAGCATGCTGGGCGCCTGGTATTTTTTGCTAAAATTTTTATACAGACGTGATTTTTGTGGATATCTAATTAATGGGCATGGCAGTGCTCATTTTTTTGCAAAAGGACCTTTTAAAAATACATATTTATTACCGAAATCGGTAATGCCACGCCCGCATATTATACCTTGTGTGAAAGGTGACCTAATTTCCTATCTTGCACAAAAAATTTGAACAAAATCCGTGCAGCCGTTCAAAAGTTATACGACTTTGAAAAATTCCTAAAATCAAAATTTGCTTGCTGAGCATGCTGGGCGCCTGGTATTTTTTGCTAAAATTTTTATACAGACGTGATTTTTGTGGATATCTAATTAATGGGCATGGCAGTGCTCATTTTTTTGCAAAAGGACCTTTTAAAAATACATATTTATTACCGAAATCGGTAATGCCACGCCCGCATATTATACCTTGTGTGAAAGGTGACCTAATTTCCTATCTTGCACAAAAAATTTGAACAAAATCCGTGCAGCCGTTCAAAAGTTATACGACTTTGAAAAATTCCTAAAATCAAAATTTGCTTGCTGAGCATGCTGGGCGCCTGGTATTTTTTGCTAAAATTTTTATACAGACGTGATTTTTGTGGATATCTAATTAATGGGCATGGCAGTGCTCATTTTTTGCAAAAGGACCTTTTAAAAATACATATTTATTACCGAAATCGGTTATGCCACGCCCGCATATTATACCTTGTGTGAAAGCTGACCTAATTTCCTATCTTGCACAAAAAATTTGAACAAAATCCGTGCAGCCGTTCAAAAGTTATACGACTTTGAAAAATTCCTAAAATCAAAATTTGCTTGCTGAGCATGCTGGGCGCCTGGTATTTTTCGCTAAAATTTTGGTACAGACGTGATTTTCAAAATCACAACTGCAAGAATTAAGGTGAACTTACTTGGCTTATAACTGGAAAACTATTGCTGCGATTTTGGTCGAATTTTTTGCAAAAATTGAAAATTTCTCTAGCTTTTTGGGGATATCTAATTCATGGGCGTGACACTGCTTATTTTTTTGCAAAAGGACCCTTTCAAAATACACATTTATTACCGAAATTGGTAATGCCACGCCCGCATATTATACCTTGTGTGAAAGCTGACCTAATTTCCTATCATGCACAAAAAATTTGAACAAAATCCGTGCAGCCGTTCAAAAGTTATACGACTTTGAAAAATTCCTAAAATCAAAATTTGCTTGCTGAGCATGCTGGGCGCCTGGTATTTTTTGCTAAAATTTTTATACAGACGTGATTTTTGTGGATATCTAATTAATGGGCATGGCAGTGCTCATTTTTTTGCAAAAGGACCTTTTAAAAATACATATTTATTACCGAAATCGGTAATGCCACGCCCGCATATTATACCTTGTGTGAAAGGTGACCTAATTTCCTATCTTGCACAAAAAATTTGAACAAAATCCGTGCAGCCGTTCAAAAGTTATACGACTTTGAAAAATTCCTAAAATCAAAATTTGCTTGCTGAGCATGCTGGGCGCCTGGTATTTTTTGCTAAAATTTTTATACAGACGTGATTTTTGTGGATATCTAATTAATGGGCATGGCAGTGCTCATTTTTTTGCAAAAGGACCTTTTAAAAATACATATTTATTACCGAAATCGGTAATGCCACGCCCGCATATTATACCTTGTGTGAAAGGTGACCTAATTTCCTATCTTGCACAAAAAATTTGAACAAAATCCGTGCAGCCGTTCAAAAGTTATACGACTTTGAAAAATTCCTAAAATCAAAATTTGCTTGCTGAGCATGCTGGGCGCCTGGTATTTTTTGCTAAAATTTTTATACAGACGTGATTTTTGTGGATATCTAATTAATGGGCATGGCAGTGCTCATTTTTTTGCAAAAGGACCTTTTAAAAATACATATTTATTACCGAAATCGGTAATGCCACGCCCGCATATTATACCTTGTGTGAAAGGTGACCTAATTTCCTATCTTGCACAAAAAATTTGAACAAAATCCGTGCAGCCGTTCAAAAGTTATACGACTTTGAAAAATTCCTAAAATCAAAATTTGCTTGCTGAGCGTGCTGGGCGCCTGGTATTTTTCGCTAAAATTTTTGTACAGACGTGATTTTCAAAATCACAACTGCAAGAATGAAGGTGAATTTGCTTGGCTTATAACTGGAAAACTATTGTTGCGATTTTGGTCGAATTTTTTCGAAAAATTGGAAATTTCTCTAGCTTTTTGAGGATATCTAATTAATGGGCATGGCAGTGCTCATTTTTTTGCAAAAGGACCTTTTAAAAATACATACTTATTACCGAAATTGGTAATGCCACGCCCACATATTATACCTTGTGTGAAAGCTGACCTAATTTCCTATCATGCACAAAAAATTTGAACAAAATCCGTGCAGCCGTTCAAAAGTTATACGACTTTGAAAAATTCCTAAAATCAAAATTTGCTTGCTGAGCATGCTGGGCGCCTGGTATTTTTTGCTAAAATTTTTATACAGACGTGATTTTTGTGGATATCTAATTAATGGGCATGGCAGTGCTCATTTTTTGCAAAAGGACCTTTTAAAAATACATATTTATTACCGAAATCGGTTATGCCACGCCCGCATATTATACCTTGTGTGAAAGCTGACCTAATTTCCTATCTTGCACAAAAAATTTGAACAAAATCCGTGCAGCCGTTCAAAAGTTATACGACTTTGAAAAATTCCTAAAATCAAAATTTGCTTGCTGAGCATGCTGGGCGCCTGGTATTTTTCGCTAAAATTTTGGTACAGACGTGATTTTCAAAATCACAACTGCAAGAATTAAGGTGAACTTACTTGGCTTATAACTGGAAAACTATTGCTGCGATTTTGGTCGAATTTTTTGCAAAAATTGAAAATTTCTCTAGCTTTTTGGGGATATCTAATTCATGGGCGTGACACTGCTTATTTTTTTGCAAAAGGACCCTTTCAAAATACACATTTATTACCGAAATTGGTAATGCCACGCCCGCATATTATACCTTGTGTGAAAGCTGACCTAATTTCCTATCATGCACAAAAAATTTGAACAAAATCCGTGCAGCCGTTCAAAAGTTATACGACTTTGAAAAATTCCTAAAATCAAAATTTGCTTGCTGAGCATGCTGGGCGCCTGGTATTTTTTGCTAAAATTTTTATACAGACGTGATTTTTGTGGATATCTAATTAATGGGCATGGCAGTGCTCATTTTTTTGCAAAAGGACCTTTTAAAAATACATATTTATTACCGAAATCGGTAATGCCACGCCCGCATATTATACCTTGTGTGAAAGGTGACCTAATTTCCTATCTTGCACAAAAAATTTGAACAAAATCCGTGCAGCCGTTCAAAAGTTATACGACTTTGAAAAATTCCTAAAATCAAAATTTGCTTGCTGAGCATGCTGGGCGCCTGGTATTTTTTGCTAAAATTTTTATACAGACGTGATTTTTGTGGATATCTAATTAATGGGCATGGCAGTGCTCATTTTTTTGCAAAAGGACCTTTTAAAAATACATACTTATTACCGAAATTGGTAATGCCACGCCCACATATTATACCTTGTGTGAAAGCTGACCTAATTTCCTATCATGCACAAAAAATTTGAACAAAATCCGTGCAGCCGTTCAAAAGTTATACGACTTTGAAAAATTCCTAAAATCAAAATTTGCTTGCTGAGCATGCTGGGCGCCTGGTATTTTTTGCTAAAATTTTTATACAGACGTGATTTTTGTGGATATCTAATTAATGGGCATGGCAGTGCTCATTTTTTTGCAAAAGGACCTTTTAAAAATACATATTTATTACCGAAATCGGTAATGCCACGCCCGCATATTATACCTTGTGTGAAAGGTGACCTAATTTCCTATCTTGCACAAAAAATTTGAACAAAATCCGTGCAGCCGTTCAGAAGTTATACGACTTTGAAAAATTCCTAAAATCAAAATTTGCTTGCTGAGCATGCTGGGCGCCTGGTATTTTTTGCTAAAATTTTTATACAGACGTGATTTTTGTGGATATCTAATTAATGGGCATGGCAGTGCTCATTTTTTTGCAAAAGGACCTTTTAAAAATACATATTTATTACCGAAATCGGTAATGCCACGCCCGCATATTATACCTTGTGTGAAAGGTGACCTAATTTCCTATCTTGCACAAAAAATTTGAACAAAATCCGTGCAGCCGTTCAAAAGTTATACGACTTTGAAAAATTCCTAAAATCAAAATTTGCTTGCTGAGCATGCTGGGCGCCTGGTATTTTTCGCTAAAATTTTTGTACAGACGTGATTTTCAAAATCACAACTGCAAGAATGAAGGTGAATTTGCTTGGCTTATAACTGGAAAACTATTGTTGCGATTTTGGTCGAATTTTTTCGAAAAATTGGAAATTTCTCTAGCTTTTTGGGGATATCTAATTAATGGGCATGGCAGTGCTCATTTTTTTGCAAAAGGACCTTTTAAAAATACATACTTATTACCGAAATTGGTAATGCCACGCCCACATATTATACCTTGTGTGAAAGCTGACCTAATTTCCTATCATGCACAAAAAATTTGAACAAAATCCGTGCAGCCGTTCAAAAGTTATACGACTTTGAAAAATTCCTAAAATCAAAATTTGCTTGCTGAGCATGCTGGGCGCCTGGTATTTTTTGCTAAAATTTTTATACAGACGTGATTTTTGTGGATATCTAATTAATGGGCATGGCAGTGCTCATTTTTTGCAAAAGGACCTTTTAAAAATACATATTTATTACCGAAATCGGTAATGCCACGCCCGCATATTATACCTTGTGTGAAAGGTGACCTAATTCCCTATCTTGCACAAAAAATTTAAACAAAATCCGTGCAGCCGTTCAAAAGTTATACGACTTTGAAAAATTCCTAAAATCAAAATTTGCTTGCTGAGCATGCTGGGCGCCTGGTATTTTTCGCTAAAATTTTTGTACAGACGTGAGTTTCAAAATCACAACTGCAAGAATGAAGGTGAATTTGCTTGGCTTATAACTAGAAAACTATTGTTGCGATTTTGGTCGAATTTTTTCGAAAAATTGGAAATTTCTCTAGCTTTTTGTGGATATCTAATTAATTGTACCCTTTCAAAATACACATTTATTACCGAAATTGGTAATGCCACGCCCGCATATTATACCTTGTGTGAAAGCTGACCTAATTTCCTATCATGCACAAAAAATTTGAATAAAATCCGTGCAGCCGTTCAAAAGTTATACGACTTTGAAAAATTCCTAAAATCAAAATTTGCTTGCTGAGCATGCTGGGCGCCTGGTATTTTTTGCTAAAATTTTTATACAGACGTGATTTTTGTGGATATCTAATTAATGGGCATGGCAGTGCTCATTTTTTTGCAAAAGGACCTTTTAAAAATACATATTTATTACCGAAATCGGTAATGCCACGCCCGCATATTATACCTTGTGTGAAAGGTGACCTAATTTCCTATCTTGCACAAAAAATTTGAACAAAATCCGTGCAGCCGTTCAAAAGTTATACGACTTTGAAAAATTCCTAAAATCAAAATTTGCTTGCTGAGCATGCTGGGCGCCTGGTATTTTTCGCTAAAATTTTGGTACAGACGTGATTTTCAAAATCACAACTGCAAGAATTAAGGTGAACTTACTTGGCTTATAACTGGAAAACTATTGCTGCGATTTTGGTCGAATTTTTTGCAAAAATTGAAAATTTCTCTAGCTTTTTGGGGATATCTAATTCATGGGCGTGACACTGCTTATTTTTTTGCAAAAGGACCCTTTCAAAATACACATTTATTACCGAAATTGGTAATGCCACGCCCGCATATTATACCTTGTGTGAAAGCTGACCTAATTTCCTATCATGCACAAAAAATTTGAACAAAATCCGTGCAGCCGTTCAAAAGTTATACGACTTTGAAAAATTCCTAAAATCAAAATTTGCTTGCTGAGCATGCTGGGCGCCTGGTATTTTTTGCTAAAATTTTTATACAGACGTGATTTTTGTGGATATCTAATTAATGGGCATGGCAGTGCTCATTTTTTGCAAAAGGACCTTTTAAAAATACATATTTATTACCGAAATCGGTAATGCCACGCCCGCATATTATACCTTGTGTGAAAGGTGACCTAATTCCCTATCTTGCACAAAAAATTTAAACAAAATCCGTGCAGCCGTTCAAAAGTTATACGACTTTGAAAAATTCCTAAAATCAAAATTTGCTTGCTGAGCATGCTGGGCGCCTGGTATTTTTCGCTAAAATTTTTGTACAGACGTGATTTTCAAAATCACAACTGCAAGAATGAAGGTGAATTTGCTTGGCTTATAACTGGAAAACTATTGTTGCGATTTTGGTCGAATTTTTTCGAAAAATTGGAAATTTCTCTAGCTTTTTGAGGATATCTAATTAATGGGCATGGCAGTGCTCATTTTTTTGCAAAAGGACCTTTTAAAAATACATACTTATTACCGAAATTGGTAATGCCACGCCCACATATTATACCTTGTGTGAAAGCTGACCTAATTTCCTATCATGCACAAAAAATTTGAACAAAATCCGTGCAGCCGTTCAAAAGTTATACGACTTTGAAAAATTCCTAAAATCAAAATTTGCTTGCTGAGCATGCTGGGCGCCTGGTATTTTTTGCTAAAATTTTTATACAGACGTGATTTTTGTGGATATCTAATTAATGGGCATGGCAGTGCTCATTTTTTGCAAAAGGACCTTTTAAAAATACATATTTATTACCGAAATCGGTAATGCCACGCCCGCATATTATACCTTGTGTGAAAGCTGACCTAATTTCCTATCTTGCACAAAAAATTTGAACAAAATCCGTGCAGCCGTTCAAAAGTTATACGACTTTGAAAAATTCCTAAAATCAAAATTTGCTTGCTGAGCATGCTGGGCGCCTGGTATTTTTCGCTAAAATTTTTGTACAGACGTGATTTTCAAAATCACAACTGCAAGAATGAAGGTGAATTTGCTTGGCTTATAACTGGAAAACTATTGTTGCGATTTTGGTCGAATTTTTTCGAAAAATTGGAAATTTCTCTAGCTTTTTGAGGATATCTAATTAATGGGCATGGCAGTGCTCATTTTTTTGCAAAAGGACCTTTTAAAAATACATACTTATTACCGAAATTGGTAATGCCACGCCCACATATTATACCTTGTGTGAAAGCTGACCTAATTTCCTATCATGCACAAAAAATTTGAACAAAATCCGTGCAGCCGTTCAAAAGTTATACGACTTTGAAAAATTCCTAAAATCAAAATTTGCTTGCTGAGCATGCTGGGCGCCTGGTATTTTTTGCTAAAATTTTTATACAGACGTGATTTTTGTGGATATCTAATTAATGGGCATGGCAGTGCTCATTTTTTGCAAAAGGACCTTTTAAAAATACATATTTATTACCGAAATCGGTAATGCCACGCCCGCATATTATACCTTGTGTGAAAGGTGACCTAATTCCCTATCTTGCACAAAAAATTTAAACAAAATCCGTGCAGCCGTTCAAAAGTTATACGACTTTGAAAAATTCCTAAAATCAAAATTTGCTTGCTGAGCATGCTGGGCGCCTGGTATTTTTCGCTAAAATTTTTGTACAGACGTGAGTTTCAAAATCACAACTGCAAGAATGAAGGTGAATTTGCTTGGCTTATAACTAGAAAACTATTGTTGCGATTTTGGTCGAATTTTTTCGAAAAATTGGAAATTTCTCTAGCTTTTTGTGGATATCTAATTAATTGTACCCTTTCAAAATACACATTTATTACCGAAATTGGTAATGCCACGCCCGCATATTATACCTTGTGTGAAAGCTGACCTAATTTCCTATCATGCACAAAAAATTTGAATAAAATCCGTGCAGCCGTTCAAAAGTTATACGACTTTGAAAAATTCCTAAAATCAAAATTTGCTTGCTGAGCATGCTGGGCGCCTGGTATTTTTTGCTAAAATTTTTATACAGACGTGATTTTTGTGGATATCTAATTAATGGGCATGGCAGTGCTCATTTTTTTGCAAAAGGACCTTTTAAAAATACATATTTATTACCGAAATCGGTAATGCCACGCCCGCATATTATACCTTGTGTGAAAGGTGACCTAATTTCCTATCTTGCACAAAAAATTTGAACAAAATCCGTGCAGCCGTTCAAAAGTTATACGACTTTGAAAAATTCCTAAAATCAAAATTTGCTTGCTGAGCATGCTGGGCGCCTGGTATTTTTCGCTAAAATTTTGGTACAGACGTGATTTTCAAAATCACAACTGCAAGAATTAAGGTGAACTTACTTGGCTTATAACTGGAAAACTATTGCTGCGATTTTGGTCGAATTTTTTGCAAAAATTGAAAATTTCTCTAGCTTTTTGGGGATATCTAATTCATGGGCGTGACACTGCTTATTTTTTTGCAAAAGGACCCTTTCAAAATACACATTTATTACCGAAATTGGTAATGCCACGCCCGCATATTATACCTTGTGTGAAAGCTGACCTAATTTCCTATCATGCACAAAAAATTTGAACAAAATCCGTGCAGCCGTTCAAAAGTTATACGACTTTGAAAAATTCCTAAAATCAAAATTTGCTTGCTGAGCATGCTGGGCGCCTGGTATTTTTTGCTAAAATTTTTATACAGACGTGATTTTTGTGGATATCTAATTAATGGGCATGGCAGTGCTCATTTTTTTGCAAAAGGACCTTTTAAAAATACATATTTATTACCGAAATCGGTAATGCCACGCCCGCATATTATACCTTGTGTGAAAGCTGACCTAATTTCCTATCTTGCACAAAAAATTTGAACAAAATCCGTGCAGCCGTTCAAAAGTTATACGACTTTGAAAAATTCCTAAAATCAAAATTTGCTTGCTGAGCATGCTGGGCGCCTGGTATTTTTTGCTAAAATTTTTATACAGACGTGATTTTTGTGGATATCTAATTAATGGGCATGGCAGTGCTCATTTTTTTGCAAAAGGACCTTTTAAAAATACATATTTATTACCGAAATCGGTAATGCCACGCCCGCATATTATACCTTGTGTGAAAGGTGACCTAATTTCCTATCTTGCACAAAAAATTTGAACAAAATCCGTGCAGCCGTTCAAAAGTTATACGACTTTGAAAAATTCCTAAAATCAAAATTTGCTTGCTGAGCATGCTGGGCGCCTGGTATTTTTCGCTAAAATTTTGGTACAGACGTGATTTTCAAAATCACAACTGCAAGAATTAAGGTGAACTTACTTGGCTTATAACTGGAAAACTATTGCTGCGATTTTGGTCGAATTTTTTGCAAAAATTGAAAATTTCTCTAGCTTTTTGGGGATATCTAATTCATGGGCGTGACACTGCTTATTTTTTTGCAAAAGGACCCTTTCAAAATACACATTTATTACCGAAATTGGTAATGCCACGCCCGCATATTATACCTTGTGTGAAAGCTGACCTAATTTCCTATCATGCACAAAAAATTTGAACAAAATCCGTGCAGCCGTTCAAAAGTTATACGACTTTGAAAAATTCCTAAAATCAAAATTTGCTTGCTGAGCATGCTGGGCGCCTGGTATTTTTTGCTAAAATTTTTATACAGACGTGATTTTTGTGGATATCTAATTAATGGGCATGGCAGTGCTCATTTTTTTGCAAAAGGACCTTTTAAAAATACATATTTATTACCGAAATCGGTAATGCCACGCCCGCATATTATACCTTGTGTGAAAGGTGACCTAATTTCCTATCTTGCACAAAAAATTTGAACAAAATCCGTGCAGCCGTTCAGAAGTTATACGACTTTGAAAAATTCCTAAAATCAAAATTTGCTTGCTGAGCATGCTGGGCGCCTGGTATTTTTCGCTAAAATTTTGGTACAGACGTGATTTTCAAAATCACAACTGCAAGAATTAAGGTGAACTTACTTGGCTTATAACTGGAAAACTATTGCTGCGATTTTGGTCGAATTTTTTGCAAAAATTGAAAATTTCTCTAGCTTTTTGGGGATATCTAATTCATGGGCGTGACACTGCTTATTTTTTTGCAAAAGGACCCTTTCAAAATACACATTTATTACCGAAATTGGTAATGCCACGCCCGCATATTATACCTTGTGTGAAAGGTGACCTAATTCCCTATCTTGCACAAAAAATTTGAACAAAATCCGTGCAGCCGTTCAAAAGTTATACGACTTTGAAAAATTCCTAAAATCAAAATTTGCTTGCTGAGCATGCTGGGCGCCTGGTATTTTTTGCTAAAATTTTTATACAGACGTGATTTTTGTGGATATCTAATTAATGGGCATGGCAGTGCTCATTTTTTTGCAAAAGGACCTTTTAAAAATACATATTTATTACCGAAATCGGTAATGCCACGCCCGCATATTATACCTTGTGTGAAAGGTGACCTAATTTCCTATCTTGCACAAAAAATTTGAACAAAATCCGTGCAGCCGTTCAAAAGTTATACGACTTTGAAAAATTCCTAAAATCAAAATTTGCTTGCTGAGCATGCTGGGCGCCTGGTATTTTTTGCTAAAATTTTTATACAGACGTGATTTTTGTGGATATCTAATTAATGGGCATGGCAGTGCTCATTTTTTTGCAAAAGGACCTTTTAAAAATACATATTTATTACCGAAATCGGTAATGCCACGCCCGCATATTATACCTTGTGTGAAAGGTGACCTAATTTCCTATCTTGCACAAAAAATTTGAACAAAATCCGTGCAGCCGTTCAAAAGTTATACGACTTTGAAAAATTCCTAAAACCAAAATTTGCTTGCTGAGCATGCTGGGCGCCTGGTATTTTTTGCTAAAATTTTTATACAGACGTGATTTTTGTGGATATCTAATTAATGGGCATGGCAGTGCTCATTTTTTTGCAAAAGGACCTTTTAAAAATACATATTTATTACCGAAATCGGTAATGCCACGCCCGCATATTATACCTTGTGTGAAAGGTGACCTAATTTCCTATCTTGCACAAAAAATTTGAACAAAATCCGTGCAGCCGTTCAAAAGTTATACGACTTTGAAAAATTCCTAAAATCAAAATTTGCTTGCTGAGCATGCTGGGCGCCTGGTATTTTTTGCTAAAATTTTTATACAGACGTGATTTTTGTGGATATCTAATTAATGGGCATGGCAGTGCTCATTTTTTTGGAAAGGACCTTTTAAAAATACATATTTATTACCGAAATCGGTTATGCCACGCCCGCATATTATACCTTGTGTGAAAGGTGACCTAATTTCCTATCTTGCACAAAAAATTTGAACAAAATCCGTGCAGCCGTTCAAAAGTTATACGACTTTGAAAAATTCCTAAAATCAAAATTTGCTTGCTGAGCATGCTGGGCGCCTGGTATTTTTCGCTAAAATTTTTGTACAGACGTGATTTTCAAAATCACAACTGCAAGAATGAAGGTGAATTTGCTTGGCTTATAACTGGAAAACTATTGTTGCGATTTTGGTCGAATTTTTTCGAAAAATTGGAAATTTCTCTAGCTTTTTGGGGATATCTAATTAATGGGCATGGCAGTGCTCATTTTTTTGCAAAAGGACCTTTTAAAAATACATACTTATTACCGAAATTGGTAATGCCACGCCCACATATTATACCTTGTGTGAAAGCTGACCTAATTTCCTATCATGCACAAAAAATTTGAACAAAATCCGTGCAGCCGTTCAAAAGTTATACGACTTTGAAAAATTCCTAAAATCAAAATTTGCTTGCTGAGCATGCTGGGCGCCTGGTATTTTTTGCTAAAATTTTTATACAGACGTGATTTTTGTGGATATCTAATTAATGGGCATGGCAGTGCTCATTTTTTTGCAAAAGGACCTTTTAAAAATACATATTTATTACCGAAATCGGTAATGCCACGCCCGCATATTATACCTTGTGTGAAAGGTGACCTAATTTCCTATCTTGCACAAAAAATTTGAACAAAATCCGTGCAGCCGTTCAAAAGTTATACGACTTTGAAAAATTCCTAAAATCAAAATTTGCTTGCTGAGCATGCTGGGCGCCTGGTATTTTTTGCTAAAATTTTTATACAGACGTGATTTTTGTGGATATCTAATTAATGGGCATGGCAGTGCTCATTTTTTTGCAAAAGGACCTTTTAAAAATACATATTTATTACCGAAATCGGTAATGCCACGCCCGCATATTATACCTTGTGTGAAAGGTGACCTAATTTCCTATCTTGCACAAAAAATTTGAACAAAATCCGTGCAGCCGTTCAAAAGTTATACGACTTTGAAAAATTCCTAAAATCAAAATTTGCTTGCTGAGCATGCTGGGCGCCTGGTATTTTTTGCTAAAATTTTTATACAGACGTGATTTTTGTGGATATCTAATTAATGGGCATGGCAGTGCTCATTTTTTTGGA
The DNA here is from genome assembly GCA_949710015.1 of Crataerina pallida. NCBI lineage: Eukaryota > Metazoa > Arthropoda > Insecta > Diptera > Hippoboscidae > Crataerina > Crataerina pallida. The sequence goes on along the minus strand of OX453291.1, from coordinate 3,009,960 downwards.
AAGGACCTTTTAAAAATACATATTTATTACCGAAATCGGTAATGCCACGCCCGCATATTATACCTTGTGTGAAAGGTGACCTAATTTCCTATCTTGCACAAAAAATTTGAACAAAATCCGTGCAGCCGTTCAAAAGTTATACGACTTTGAAAAATTCCTAAAATCAAAATTTGCTTGCTGAGCATGCTGGGCGCCTGGTATTTTTCGCTAAAATTTATGTACAGACGTGATTTTCAAAATCACAACTGCAAGAATGAAGGTGAATTTGCTTGGCTTATAACTGGAAAACTATTGTTGCGATTTTGGTCGAATTTTTTCGAAAAATTGGAAATTTCTCTAGCTTTTTGAGGATATCTAATTAATGGGCATGGCAGTGCTCATTTTTTTGCAAAAGGACCTTTTAAAAATACATACTTATTACCGAAATTGGTAATGCCACGCCCACATATTATACCTTGTGTGAAAGCTGACCTAATTTCCTATCATGCACAAAAAATTTGAACAAAATCCGTGCAGCCGTTCAAAAGTTATACGACTTTGAAAAATTCCTAAAATCAAAATTTGCTTGCTGAGCATGCTGGGCGCTTGGTATTTTTTGCTAAAATTTTTATACAGACGTGATTTTTGTGGATATCTAATTAATGGGCATGGCAGTGCTCATTTTTTGCAAAAGGACCTTTTAAAAATACATATTTATTACCGAAATCGGTAATGCCACGCCCGCATATTATACCTTGTGTGAAAGGTGACCTAATTTCCTATCTTGCACAAAAAATTTGAACAAAATCCGTGCAGCCGTTCAAAAGTTATACGACTTTGAAAAATTCCTAAAATCAAAATTTGCTTGCTGAGCATGCTGGGCGCCTGGTATTTTTTGCAAAAATTTTTATACAGACGTGATTTTTGTGGATATCTAATTAATGGGCATGGCAGTGCTCATTTTTTTGGAAAGGACCTTTTAAAAATACATATTTATTACCGAAATCGGTAATGCCACGCCCGCATATTATACCTTGTGTGAAAGGTGACCTAATTTCCTATCTTGCACAAAAAATTTGAACAAAATCCGTGCAGCCGTTCAAAAGTTATACGACTTTGAAAAATTCCTAAAATCAAAATTTGCTTGCTGAGCATGCTGGGCGCCTGGTATTTTTCGCTAAAATTTATGTACAGGCGTGATTTTCAAAATCACAACTGCAAGAATGAAGGTGAATTTGCTTGGCTTATAACTGGAAAACTATTGTTGCGATTTTGGTCGAATTTTTTCGAAAAATTGGAAATTTCTCTAGCTTTTTGAGGATATCTAATTAATGGGCATGGCAGTGCTCATTTTTTTGCAAAAGGACCTTTTAAAAATACATACTTATTACCGAAATTGGTAATGCCACGCCCACATATTATACCTTGTGTGAAAGCTGACCTAATTTCCTATCATGCACAAAAAATTTGAACAAAATCCGTGCAGCCGTTCAAAAGTTATACGACTTTGAAAAATTCCTAAAATCAAAATTTGCTTGCTGAGCATGCTGGGCGCCTGGTATTTTTTGCTAAAATTTTTATACAGACGTGATTTTTGTGGATATCTAATTAATGGGCATGGCAGTGCTCATTTTTTGCAAAAGGACCTTTTAAAAATACATATTTATTACCGAAATCGGTAATGCCACGCCCGCATATTATACCTTGTGTGAAAGGTGACCTAATTCCCTATCTTGCACAAAAAATTTGAACAAAATCCGTGCAGCCGTTCAAAAGTTATACGACTTTGAAAAATTCCTAAAATCAAAATTTGCTTGCTGAGCATGCTGGGCGCCTGGTATTTTTCGCTAAAATTTTTGTACAGACGTGAGTTTCAAAATCACAACTGCAAGAATGAAGGTGAATTTGCTTGGCTTATAACTAGAAAACTATTGTTGCGATTTTGGTCGAATTTTTTCGAAAAATTGGAAATTTCTCTAGCTTTTTGTGGATATCTAATTAATGGGCATGGCAGTTCTCATTTTTTTGCAAAAGGACCTTTTAAAAATACATACTTATTACCGAAATCGGTAATGCCACGCCCACATATTATACCTTGTATGAAAGGTGACCTAATTTCCTATCTTGCACAAAAAATTTGAACAAAATCCGTGCAGCCGTTCAAAAGTTATACGACTTTGAAAAATTCCTAAAATCAAAATTTGCTTGCTGAGCATGCTGGGCGCCTGGTATTTTTCGCTAAAATTTTGGTACAGACGTGATTTTCAAAATCACAACTGCAAGAATTAAGGTGAACTTACTTGGCTTATAACTGGAAAACTATTGCTGCGATTTTGGTCGAATTTTTTGCAAAAATTGAAAATTTCTCTAGCTTTTTGGGGATATCTAATTCATGGGCGTGACACTGCTTATTTTTTTGCAAAAGGACCCTTTCAAAATACACATTTATTACCGAAATTGGTAATGCCACGCCCGCATATTATACCTTGTGTGAAAGCTGACCTAATTTCCTATCATGCACAAAAAATTTGAACAAAATCCGTGCAGCCGTTCAAAAGTTATACGACTTTGAAAAATTCCTAAAATCAAAATTTGCTTGCTGAGCATGCTGGGCGCCTGGTATTTTTTGCTAAAATTTTTATACAGACGTGATTTTTGTGTATATCTAATTAATGGGCATGGCAGTGCTCATTTTTTTGCAAAAGGACCTTTTAAAAATACATATTTATTACCGAAATCGGTAATGCCACGCCCGCATATTATACCTTGTGTGAAAGCTGACCTAATTTCCTATCATGCACAAAAAATTTGAACAAAATCCGTGCAGCCGTTCAAAAGTTATACGACTTTGAAAAATTCCTAAAATCAAAATTTGCTTGCTGAGCATGCTGGGCGCCTGGTATTTTTTGCTAAAATTTTTATACAGACGTGATTTTTGTGGATATCTAATTAATGGGCATGGCAGTGCTCATTTTTTTGCAAAAGGACCTTTTAAAAATACATATTTATTACCGAAATCGGTAATGCCACGCCCGCATATTATACCTTGTGTGAAAGGTGACCTAATTTCCTATCTTGCACAAAAAATTTGAACAAAATCCGTGCAGCCGTTCAAAAGTTATACGACTTTGAAAAATTCCTAAAATCAAAATTTGCTTGCTGAGCATGCTGGGCGCCTGGTATTTTTCGCTAAAATTTTGGTACAGACGTGATTTTCAAAATCACAACTGCAAGAATGAAGGTGAATTTGCTTGGCTTATAACTAGAAAACTATTGTTGCGATTTTGGTCGAATTTTTTCGAAAAATTGGAAATTTCTCTAGCTTTTTGTGGATATCTAATTAATGGGCATGGCAGTTCTCATTTTTTTGCAAAAGGACCTTTTAAAAATACATACTTATTACCGAAATCGGTAATGCCACGCCCACATATTATACCTTGTATGAAAGGTGACCTAATTTCCTATCTTGCACAAAAAATTTGAACAAAATCCGTGCAGCCGTTCAAAAGTTATACGACTTTGAAAAATTCCTAAAATCAAAATTTGCTTGCTGAGCATGCTGGGCGCCTGGTATTTTTCGCTAAAATTTTGGTACAGACGTGATTTTCAAAATCACAACTGCAAGAATTAAGGTGAACTTACTTGGCTTATAACTGGAAAACTATTGCTGCGATTTTGGTCGAATTTTTTGCAAAAATTGAAAATTTCTCTAGCTTTTTGGGGATATCTAATTCATGGGCGTGACACTGCTTATTTTTTTGCAAAAGGACCCTTTCAAAATACACATTTATTACCGAAATTGGTAATGCCACGCCCGCATATTATACCTTGTGTGAAAGCTGACCTAATTTCCTATCATGCACAAAAAATTTGAACAAAATCCGTGCAGCCGTTCAAAAGTTATACGACTTTGAAAAATTCCTAAAATCAAAATTTGCTTGCTGAGCATGCTGGGCGCCTGGTATTTTTTGCTAAAATTTTTATACAGACGTGATTTTTGTGTATATCTAATTAATGGGCATGGCAGTGCTCATTTTTTTGCAAAAGGACCTTTTAAAAATACATATTTATTACCGAAATCGGTAATGCCACGCCCGCATATTATACCTTGTGTGAAAGCTGACCTAATTTCCTATCATGCACAAAAAATTTGAACAAAATCCGTGCAGCCGTTCAAAAGTTATACGACTTTGAAAAATTCCTAAAATCAAAATTTGCTTGCTGAGCATGCTGGGCGCCTGGTATTTTTTGCTAAAATTTTTATACAGACGTGATTTTTGTGGATATCTAATTAATGGGCATGGCAGTGCTCATTTTTTTGCAAAAGGACCTTTTAAAAATACATATTTATTACCGAAATCGGTAATGCCACGCCCGCATATTATACCTTGTGTGAAAGGTGACCTAATTTCCTATCTTGCACAAAAAATTTGAACAAAATCCGTGCAGCCGTTCAAAAGTTATACGACTTTGAAAAATTCCTAAAATCAAAATTTGCTTGCTGAGCATGCTGGGCGCCTGGTATTTTTCGCTAAAATTTTGGTACAGACGTGATTTTCAAAATCACAACTGCAAGAATTAAGGTGAACTTACTTGGCTTATAACTGGAAAACTATTGCTGCGATTTTGGTCGAATTTTTTGCAAAAATTGAAAATTTCTCTAGCTTTTTGGGGATATCTAATTCATGGGCGTGACACTGCTTATTTTTTTGCAAAAGGACCCTTTCAAAATACACATTTATTACCGAAATTGGTAATGCCACGCCCGCATATTATACCTTGTGTGAAAGCTGACCTAATTTCCTATCATGCACAAAAAATTTGAACAAAATCCGTGCAGCCGTTCAAAAGTTATACGACTTTGAAAAATTCCTAAAATCAAAATTTGCTTGCTGAGCATGCTGGGCGCCTGGTATTTTTTGCTAAAATTTTTATACAGACGTGATTTTTGTGGATATCTAATTAATGGGCATGGCAGTGCTCATTTTTTTGCAAAAGGACCTTTTAAAAATACATATTTATTACCGAAATCGGTAATGCCACGCCCGCATATTATACCTTGTGTGAAAGGTGACCTAATTTCCTATCTTGCACAAAAAATTTGAACAAAATCCGTGCAGCCGTTCAAAAGTTATACGACTTTGAAAAATTCCTAAAATCAAAATTTGCTTGCTGAGCATGCTGGGCGCCTGGTATTTTTCGCTAAAATTTTGGTACAGACGTGATTTTCAAAATCACAACTGCAAGAATTAAGGTGAACTTACTTGGCTTATAACTGGAAAACTATTGCTGCGATTTTGGTCGAATTTTTTGCAAAAATTGAAAATTTCTCTAGCTTTTTGGGGATATCTAATTCATGGGCGTGACACTGCTTATTTTTTTGCAAAAGGACCCTTTCAAAATACACATTTATTACTGAAATTGGTAATGCCACGCCCGCATATTATACCTTGTGTGAAAGCTGACCTAATTTCCTATCATGCACAAAAAATTTGAACAAAATCCGTGCAGCCGTTCAAAAGTTATACGACTTTGAAAAATTCCTAAAATCAAAATTTGCTTGCTGAGCATGCTGGGCGCCTGGTATTTTTTGCTAAAATTTTTATACAGACGTGATTTTTGTGGATATCTAATTAATGGGCATGGCAGTGCTCATTTTTTTGCAAAAGGACCTTTTAAAAATACATATTTATTACCGAAATCGGTAATGCCACGCCCGCATATTATACCTTGTGTGAAAGGTGACCTAATTTCCTATCTTGCACAAAAAATTTGAACAAAATCCGTGCAGCCGTTCAAAAGTTATACGACTTTGAAAAATTCCTAAAATCAAAATTTGCTTGCTGAGCATGCTGGGCGCCTGGTATTTTTTGCTAAAATTTTTATACAGACGTGATTTTTGTGGATATCTAATTAATGGGCATGGCAGTGCTCATTTTTTTGCAAAAGGACCTTTTAAAAATACATATTTATTACCGAAATCGGTAATGCCACGCCCGCATATTATACCTTGTGTGAAAGGTGACCTAATTTCCTATCTTGCACAAAAAATTTGAACAAAATCCGTGCAGCCGTTCAAAAGTTATACGACTTTGAAAAATTCCTAAAATCAAAATTTGCTTGCTGAGCATGCTGGGCGCCTGGTATTTTTTGCTAAAATTTTTATACAGACGTGATTTTTGTGGATATCTAATTAATGGGCATGGCAGTGCTCATTTTTTTGCAAAAGGACCTTTAAAAATACATATTTATTACCGAAATCGGTTATGCCACGCCCGCATATTATACCTTTTGTGAAAGCTGACCTAATTTCCTATCTTGCACAAAAAATTTGAACAAAATCCGTGCAGCCGTTCAAAAGTTATACGACTTTGAAAAATTCCTAAAATCAAAATTTGCTTGCTGAGCATGCTGGGCGCCTGGTATTTTTCGCTAAAATTTTGGTACAGACGTGATTTTCAAAATCACAACTGCAAGAATGAAGGTGAATTTGCTTGGCTTATAACTGGAAAACTATTGTTGCGATTTTGGTCGAATTTTTTCGAAAAATTGGAAATTTCTCTAGCTTTTTGTGGATATCTAATTAATGGGCATGGCAGTGCTCATTTTTTTGCAAAAGGACCTTTTAACAATACATACTTATTACCGAAATTGGTAATGCCACGCCCACATATTAAACCTTGTGTGAAAGGTGACCTAATTTCCTATCTTGCACAAAAATTTTGAACAAAATCCGTGCAGCCGTTCAAAAGTTATACGACTTTGAAAAATTCCTAAAATCAAAATTTGCTTGCTGAGCATGCTGGGCGCCTGGTATTTTTCGCTAAAATTTTTGTACAGACGTGAGTTTCAAAATCACAACTGCAAGAATGAAGGTGAATTTGCTTGGCTTATAACTAGAAAATTATTGTTGCGATTTTGGTCGAATTTTTTCGAAAAATTGGAAATTTCTCTAGCTTTTTGTGGATATCTAATTAATGGGTATGGCAGTGCTCATTTTTTTGCAAAAGGACCTTTTAAAAATACACATTTATTACCGAAATCGGTAATGCCACGCACAGATTTTGTACCTTGTTTGAAAGCTGACCTAATTTCCTATCTTGTACAAAAAATTTGAACAAAATCCGTGCAGCCGTTCAAAAGTAATACGACTTTGAAAAATTCCTAAAATCAAAATTTGCTTGCTGAGCATGCTGGGCGCCTGGTATTTTTCGCTAAAATTTTTGTACAGACGTGATTTTCAAAATCACAACTGCAAGAATGAAGGTGAATTTGCTTGGCTTATAACTGGAAAACTATTGTTGCGAATTTGGTCGAATTTTTTCGAAAAATTGGAAATTTCTCTAGCTTTTTGTGGATATCTAATTAATGGGTGTGGCAGTGCTCATTTTTTTGCAAAAGGACCTTTTAAAAATACATACTTATTACCGAAATCGGTAATGCCACGCCCACATATTATACCTTGTTTGAAAGCTGACCTAATTTCCTATCTTGTACAAAAAATTTGAACAAAATCCGTGCAGCCGTTCAAAAGTTATACGACTTTGAAAAATTCCTAAAATCAAAATTTGCTTGCTGAGCATGCTGGGCGCCTGGTATTTTTCGCTAAAATTTTTGTACAGACGTGAGTTTCAAAATCACAACTGCAAGAATGAAGGTGAATTTGCTTGGCTTATAACTAGAAAATTATTGTTGCGATTTTGGTCGAATTTTTTCGAAAAATTGGAAATTTCTCTAGCTTTTTGTGGATATCTAATTAATGGGTATGGCAGTGCTCATTTTTTTGCAAAAGGACCTTTTAAAAATACACATTTATTACCGAAATCGGTAATGCCACGCACAGATTTTATACCTTGTTTGAAAGCTGACTTTATTTCCTATCTTGTACAAAAAATTTGAACAAAATCCGTGTAGCCGTTCAAAAGTTATACGACTTTGAAAAATTCCTAAAATCAAAATTTGCTTGCTGAGCATGCTGGGCGCCTGGTATTTTTCGCTAAAATTTTGGTACAGACGTGATTTTCAAAATCACAACTGCAAGAATGAAGGTGAATTTGCTTGGCTTATAACTGGAAAACTATTGCTGCGATTTTGGTCGAATTTGTTGCAAAAATTGAAAATTTCTCCAGCTTTTTGGGGATATCTAATTCATGGGCGTGACACTGCTTATTTTTTTGCAAAAGGACCCTTCCAAAATACACATTTATTACTGAAATTGGTAATGCCACGCACAGATTTTATACCTTGTTTGAAAGGTGACTTTATTTCCTATCTTGTACAAAAAATTTGAACAAAATCCGTGTAGCCGTTCAAAAGTTATACGACTTTGAAAAATTCCTAAAATCAAAATTTGCTTGCTGAGCGTGCTGGGCGCCTGGTATTTTTCGCTAAAATTTTGGTACAGACGATTTTCAAAATTACAACTGCAAGAATTAAGGTGAACTTAGTTGGCTTATAACTGGAAAATTATTGCTGCGATTTTGGTCGAATTTTTTGCAAAAATTGAAAATTTCTCCAGCTTTTTGGGGATATCTAATTCATGGGCGTGACACTGCTTATTTTTTTGCAAAAGGACCCTTTCAAAATACACATTTATTACCAAAATTGGTAATGCCACGCACAGATTTGAAAGCTGACTTTATTTCCTATCTTGTACAAAAAATTTGAACAAAATCCGTGTGGCCGTTCAAAAGTTATACGACTTTGAAAAATTCCTAAAATCAAAATTTGCTTGCTGAGCATGCTGGGCGCCTGGTATTTTTCGCTAAAATTTTGGTACAGACGTGATTTTCAAAATCACAACTGCAAGAATTAAGGTGAACTTACTTGGCTTATAACTGGAAAACTATTGCTGCGATTTTGGTCGAATTTTTTGCAAAAATTGAAAATTTCTCCAGCTTTTTGGGGATATCTAATTCATGGGCGTGACACTGCTTTTTTTTTTGCAAAAGGACCCTTTCAAAATACACATTTATTACTGAAATTGGTAATGCCACGCACAGATTTTATACCTTGTTTGAAAGCTGACTTTATTTCCTATCTTGTACAAAAAATTTGAACAAAATCCGTGTAGCCGTTCAAAAGTTATACGACTTTGAAAAATTCCTAAAATCAAAATTTGCTTGCTGAGCATGCTGGGCGCCTGGTATTTTTCGCTAAAATTTTGGTACAGACGTGATTTTCAAAATCACAACTGCAAGAATGAAGGTGAATTTGCTTGGCTTATAACTGGAAAACTATTGCTGCGATTTTGGTCGAATTTGTTGCAAAAATTGAAAATTTCTCCAGCTTTTTGGGGATATCTAATTCATGGGCGTGACACTGCTTATTTTTTTGCAAAAGGACCCTTCCAAAATACACATTTATTACTGAAATTGGTAATGCCACGCACAGATTTTATACCTTGTTTGAAAGGTGACTTTATTTCCTATCTTGTACAAAAAATTTGAACAAAATCCGTGTAGCCGTTCAAAAGTTATACGACTTTGAAAAATTCCTAAAATCAAAATTTGCTTGCTGAGCGTGCTGGGCGCCTGGTATTTTTCGCTAAAATTTTGGTACAGACGATTTTCAAAATCACAACTGCAAGAATTAAGGTGAACTTAGTTGGCTTATAACTGGAAAATTATTGCTGCGATTTTGGTCGAATTTTTTGCAAAAATTGAAAATTTCTCCAGCTTTTTGGGGATATCTAATTCATGGGCGTGACACTGCTTATTTTTTTGCAAAAGGACCCTTTCAAAATACACATTTATTACCAAAATTGGTAATGCCACGCACAGATTTGAAAGCTGACTTTATTTCCTATCTTGTACAAAAAATTTGAACAAAATCCGTGTGGCCGTTCAAAAGTTATACGACTTTGAAAAATTCCTAAAATCAAAATTTGCTTGCTGAGCATGCTGGGCGCCTGGTATTTTTCGCTAAAATTTTGGTACAGACGTGATTTTCAAAATCACAACTGCAAGAATTAAGGTGAACTTACTTGGCTTATAACTGGAAAACTATTGCTGCGATTTTGGTCGAATTTTTTGCAAAAATTGAAAATTTCTCCAGCTTTTTGGGGATATCTAATTCATGGGCGTGACACTGCTTATTTTTTTGCAAAAGGACCCTTTCAAAATACACATTTATTACTGAAATTGGTAATGCCACGCACAGATTTTATACCTTGTTTGAAAGCTGACTTTATTTCCTATCTTGTACAAAAAATTTGAACAAAATCCGTGTAGCCGTTCAAAAGTTATACGACTTTGAAAAATTCCTAAAATCAAAATTTGCTTGCTGAGCATGCTGGGCGCCTGGTATTTTTCGCTAAAATTTTGGTACAGACGATTTTCAAAATTACAACTGCAAGAATTAAGGTGAACTTAGTTGGCTTATAACTGGAAAATTATTGCTGCGATTTTGGTCGAATTTTTTGCAAAAATTGAAAATTTCTCCAGCTTTTTGGGGATATCTAATTCATGGGCGTGACACTGCTTATTTTTTTGCAAAAGGACCCTTTCAAAATACACATTTATTACCAAAATTGGTAATGCCACGCACAGATTTGAAAGCTGACTTTATTTCCTATCTTGTACAAAAAATTTGAACAAAATCCGTGTGGCCGTTCAAAAGTTATACGACTTTGAAAAATTCCTAAAATCAAAATTTGCTTGCTGAGCATGCTGGGCGCCTGGTATTTTTCGCTAAAATTTTGGTACAGACGTGATTTTCAAAATCACAACTGCAAGAATTAAGGTGAACTTACTTGGCTTATAACTGGAAAACTATTGCTGCGATTTTGGTCGAATTTTTTGCAAAAATTGAAAATTTCTCCAGCTTTTTGGGGATATCTAATTCATGGGCGTGACACTGCTTATTTTTTTGCAAAAGGACCCTTTCAAAATACACATTTATTACTGAAATTGGTAATGCCACGCACAGATTTTATACCTTGTTTGAAAGCTGACTTTATTTCCTATCTTGTACAAAAAATTTGAACAAAATCCGTGTAGCCGTTCAAAAGTTATACGACTTTGAAAAATTCCTAAAATCAAAATTTGCTTGCTGAGCATGCTGGGCGCCTGGTATTTTTCGCTAAAATTTTGGTACAGACGTGATTTTCAAAATCACAACTGCAAGAATGAAGGTGAATTTGCTTGGCTTATAACTGGAAAACTATTGCTGCGATTTTGGTCGAATTTGTTGCAAAAATTGAAAATTTCTCCAGCTTTTTGGGGATATCTAATTCATGGGCGTGACACTGCTTATTTTTTTGCAAAAGGACCCTTCCAAAATACACATTTATTACTGAAATTGGTAATGCCACGCACAGATTTTATACCTTGTTTGAAAGGTGACTTTATTTCCTATCTTGTACAAAAAATTTGAACAAAATCCGTGTAGCCGTTCAAAAGTTATACGACTTTGAAAAATTCCTAAAATCAAAATTTGCTTGCTGAGCGTGCTGGGCGCCTGGTATTTTTCGCTAAAATTTTGGTACAGACGATTTTCAAAATCACAACTGCAAGAATTAAGGTGAACTTAGTTGGCTTATAACTGGAAAATTATTGCTGCGATTTTGGTCGAATTTTTTGCAAAAATTGAAAATTTCTCCAGCTTTTTGGGGATATCTAATTCATGGGCGTGACACTGCTTATTTTTTTGCAAAAGGACCCTTTCAAAATACACATTTATTACCAAAATTGGTAATGCCACGCACAGATTTGAAAGCTGACTTTATTTCCTATCTTGTACAAAAAATTTGAACAAAATCCGTGTGGCCGTTCAAAAGTTATACGACTTTGAAAAATTCCTAAAATCAAAATTTGCTTGCTGAGCATGCTGGGCGCCTGGTATTTTTCGCTAAAATTTTGGTACAGACGTGATTTTCAAAATCACAACTGCAAGAATTAAGGTGAACTTACTTGGCTTATAACTGGAAAACTATTGCTGCGATTTTGGTCGAATTTTTTGCAAAAATTGAAAATTTCTCCAGCTTTTTGGGGATATCTAATTCATGGGCGTGACACTGCTTATTTTTTTGCAAAAGGACCCTTTCAAAATACACATTTATTACTGAAATTGGTAATGCCACGCACAGATTTTATACCTTGTTTGAAAGGTGACTTTATTTCCTATCTTGTACAAAAAATTTGAACAAAATCCGTGTAGCCGTTCAAAAGTTATACGACTTTGAAAAATTCCTAAAATCAAAATTTGCTTGCTGAGCATGCTGGGCGCCTGGTATTTTTCGCTAAAATTTTTGTACAGACGTGATTTTCAAAATCACAACTGCAAGAATGAAGGTGAATTTGCTTGGCTTATAACTGGAAAACTATTGTTGCGATTTTGGTCGAATTTTTTTCAAAAATTGAAAATTTCACCAGCTTTTTGGGGATATCTAATTAATGGGCATGGCAGTGCTCATTTTTTTGCAAAAGGACCCTTCCAAAATACACATTTATTACTGAAATTGGTAATGCCACGCACAGATTTTATACCTTGTTTGAAAGGTGACTTTATTTCCTATCTTGTACAAAAAATTTGAACAAAATCCGTGTAGCCGTTCAAAAGTTATACGACTTTGAAAAATTCCTAAAATCAAAATTTGCTTGCTGAGCATGCTGGGCGCCTGGTATTTTTCGCTAAAATTTTTGTACAGACGTGATTTTCAAAATCACAACTGCAAGAATGAAGGTGAACTTACTTGGCTTATAACTGGAAAACTATTGCTGCGATTTTGGTCGAATTTTTTGCAAAAATTGGAAATTTCTCTAGCTTTATGTGGATATCTAATTAATGGGTATGGCAGTGCTCATTTTTTTGCAAAAGGACCTTTTAAAAATACATACTTATTACCGAAATCGGTAATGCCACGCCCACATATTATACCTTGTTTGAAAGCTGACCTAATTTCCTATCTTGTACAAAAAATTTGAACAAAATCCGTGCAGCCGTTCAAAAGTTATACGACTTTGAAAAATTCCTAAAATCAAAATTTGCTTGCTGAGCATGCTGGGCGCCTGGTATTTTTCGCTAAAATTTTTGTACAGACGTGATTTTCAAAATCACAACTGCAAGAATGAAGGTGAATTTGCTTGGCTTATAACTGGAAAACTATTGTTGCGATTTTGGTCGAATTTTTTTCAAAAATTGAAAATTTCACCAGCTTTTTGGGGATATCTAATTAATGGGCATGGCAGTGCTCATTTTTTTGCAAAAGGACCCTTCCAAAATACACATTTATTACTGAAATTGGTAATGCCACGCACAGATTTTATACCTTGTTTGAAAGCTGACTTTATTTCCTATCTTGTACAAAAAATTTGAACAAAATCCGTGTAGCCGTTCAAAAGTTATACGACTTTGAAAAATTCCTAAAATCAAAATTTGCTTGCTGAGCATGCTGGGCGCCTGGTATTTTTCGCTAAAATTTTGGTACAGACGTGATTTTCAAAATCACAACTGCAAGAATGAAGGTGAATTTGCTTGGCTTATAACTGGAAAACTATTGCTGCGATTTTGGTCGAATTTGTTGCAAAAATTGAAAATTTCTCCAGCTTTTTGGGGATATCTAATTCATGGGCGTGACACTGCTTATTTTTTTGCAAAAGGACCCTTCCAAAATACACATTTATTACTGAAATTGGTAATGCCACGCACAGATTTTATACCTTGTTTGAAAGGTGACTTTATTTCCTATCTTGTACAAAAAATTTGAACAAAATCCGTGTAGCCGTTCAAAAGTTATACGACTTTGAAAAATTCCTAAAATCAAAATTTGCTTGCTGAGCGTGCTGGGCGCCTGGTATTTTTCGCTAAAATTTTGGTACAGACGATTTTCAAAATCACAACTGCAAGAATTAAGGTGAACTTAGTTGGCTTATAACTGGAAAATTATTGCTGCGATTTTGGTCGAATTTTTTGCAAAAATTGAAAATTTCTCCAGCTTTTTGGGGATATCTAATTCATGGGCGTGACACTGCTTATTTTTTTGCAAAAGGACCCTTTCAAAATACACATTTATTACCAAAATTGGTAATGCCACGCACAGATTTGAAAGCTGACTTTATTTCCTATCTTGTACAAAAAATTTGAACAAAATCCGTGTGGCCGTTCAAAAGTTATACGACTTTGAAAAATTCCTAAAGTCAAAATTTGCTTGCTGAGCATGCTGGGCGCCTGGTATTTTTCGCTAAAATTTTGGTACAGACGTGATTTTCAAAATCACAACTGCAAGAATTAAGGTGAACTTACTTGGCTTATAACTGGAAAACTATTGCTGCGATTTTGGTCGAATTTTTTGCAAAAATTGAAAATTTCTCCAGCTTTTTGGGGATATCTAATTCATGGGCGTGACACTGCTTATTTTTTTGCAAAAGGACCCTTTCAAAATACACATTTATTACTGAAATTGGTAATGCCACGCACAGATTTTATACCTTGTTTGAAAGCTGACTTTATTTCCTATCTTGTACAAAAAATTTGAACAAAATCCGTGTAGCCGTTCAAAAGTTATACGACTTTGAAAAATTCCTAAAATCAAAATTTGCTTGCTGAGCATGCTGGGCGCCTGGTATTTTTCGCTAAAATTTTGGTACAGACGTGATTTTCAAAATCACAACTGCAAGAATGAAGGTGAATTTGCTTGGCTTATAACTGGAAAACTATTGCTGCGATTTTGGTCGAATTTGTTGCAAAAATTGAAAATTTCTCCAGCTTTTTGGGGATATCTAATTCATGGGCGTGACACTGCTTATTTTTTTGCAAAAGGACCCTTCCAAAATACACATTTATTACTGAAATTGGTAATGCCACGCACAGATTTTATACCTTGTTTGTAAGGTGACTTTATTTCCTATCTTGTACAAAAAATTTGAACAAAATCCGTGTAGCCGTTCAAAAGTTATACGACTTTGAAAAATTCCTAAAATCAAAATTTGCTTGCTGAGCGTGCTGGGCGCCTGGTATTTTTCGCTAAAATTTTGGTACAGACGATTTTCAAAATCACAACTGCAAGAATTAAGGTGAACTTAGTTGGCTTATAACTGGAAAATTATTGCTGCGATTTTGGTCGAATTTTTTGCAAAAATTGAAAATTTCTCCAGCTTTTTGGGGATATCTAATTCATGGGCGTGACACTGCTTATTTTTTTGCAAAAGGACCCTTTCAAAATACACATTTATTACCAAAATTGGTAATGCCACGCACAGATTTGAAAGCTGACTTTATTTCCTATCTTGTACAAAAAATTTGAACAAAATCCGTGTGGCCGTTCAAAAGTTATACGACTTTGAAAAATTCCTAAAATCAAAATTTGCTTGCTGAGCATGCTGGGCGCCTGGTATTTTTCGCTAAAATTTTGGTACAGACGGGATTTTCAAAATCACAACTGCAAGAATGAAGGTGAATTTGCTTGGCTTATAACTGGAAAACTATTGTTGCGATTTTGGTCGAATTTGTTGCAAAAATTGAAAATTTCTCCAGCTTTTTGGGGATATCTAATTCATGGGCGTGACACTGCTTATTTTTTTGCAAAAGGACCCTTCCAAAATACACATTTATTACTGAAATTGGTAATGCCACGCACAGATTTTATACCTTGTTTGAAAGGTGACTTTATTTCCTATCTTGTACAAAAAATTTGAACAAAATCCGTGTAGCCGTTCAAAAGTTATACGACTTTGAAAAATTCCTAAAATCAAAATTTGCTTGCTGAGCGTGCTGGGCGCCTGGTATTTTTCGCTAAAATTTTGGTACAGACGATTTTCAAAATCACAACTGCAAGAATTAAGGTGAACTTAGTTGGCTTATAACTGGAAAATTATTGCTGCGATTTTGGTCGAATTTTTTGCAAAAATTGAAAATTTCTCCAGCTTTTTGGGGATATCTAATTCATGGGCGTGACACTGCTTATTTTTTTGCAAAAGGACCCTTTCAAAATACACATTTATTACCAAAATTGGTAATGCCACGCACAGATTTGAAAGCTGACTTTATTTCCTATCTTGTACAAAAAATTTGAACAAAATCCGTGTGGCCGTTCAAAAGTTATACGACTTTGAAAAATTCCTAAAATCAAAATTTGCTTGCTGAGCATGCTGGGCGCCTGGTATTTTTCGCTAAAATTTTGGTACAGACGTGATTTTCAAAATCACAACTGCAAGAATTAAGGTGAACTTACTTGGCTTATAACTGGAAAACTATTGCTGCGATTTTGGTCGAATTTTTTGCAAAAATTGAAAATTTCTCCAGCTTTTTGGGGATATCTAATTCATGGGCGTGACACTGCTTATTTTTTTGCAAAAGGACCCTTTCAAAATACACATTTATTACTGAAATTGGTAATGCCACGCACAGATTTTATACCTTGTTTGAAAGGTGACTTTATTTCCTATCTTGTACAAAAAATTTGAACAAAATCCGTGTAGCCGTTCAAAAGTTATACGACTTTGAAAAATTCCTAAAATCAAAATTTGCTTGCTGAGCGTGCTGGGCGCCTGGTATTTTTCGCTAAAATTTTGGTACAGACGATTTTCAAAATCACAACTGCAAGAATTAAGGTGAACTTAGTTGGCTTATAACTGGAAAATTATTGCTGCGATTTTGGTCGAATTTTTTGCAAAAATTGAAAATTTCTCCAGCTTTTTGGGGATATCTAATTCATGGGCGTGACACTGCTTATTTTTTTGCAAAAGGACCCTTTCAAAATACACATTTATTACCAAAATTGGTAATGCCACGCACAGATTTGAAAGCTGACTTTATTTCCTATCTTGTACAAAAAATTTGAACAAAATCCGTGTGGCCGTTCAAAAGTTATACGACTTTGAAAAATTCCTAAAATCAAAATTTGCTTGCTGAGCATGCTGGGCGCCTGGTATTTTTCGCTAAAATTTTGGTACAGACGTGATTTTCAAAATCACAACTGCAAGAATTAAGGTGAACTTACTTGGCTTATAACTGGAAAACTATTGCTGCGATTTTGGTCGAATTTTTTGCAAAAATTGAAAATTTCTCCAGCTTTTTGGGGATATCTAATTCATGGGCGTGACACTGCTTATTTTTTTGCAAAAGGACCCTTTCAAAATACACATTTATTACTGAAATTGGTAATGCCACGCACAGATTTTATACCTTGTTTGAAAGGTGACTTTATTTCCTATCTTGTACAAAAAATTTGAACAAAATCCGTGTAGCCGTTCAAAAGTTATACGACTTTGAAAAATTCCTAAAATCAAAATTTGCTTGCTGAGCGTGCTGGGCGCCTGGTATTTTTCGCTAAAATTTTGGTACAGACGATTTTCAAAATCACAACTGCAAGAATTAAGGTGAACTTAGTTGGCTTATAACTGGAAAATTATTGCTGCGATTTTGGTCGAATTTTTTGCAAAAATTGAAAATTTCTCCAGCTTTTTGGGGATATCTAATTCATGGGCGTGACACTGCTTATTTTTTTGCAAAAGGACCCTTTCAAAATACACATTTATTACCAAAATTGGTAATGCCACGCACAGATTTGAAAGCTGACTTTATTTCCTATCTTGTACAAAAAATTTGAACAAAATCCGTGTGGCCGTTCAAAAGTTATACGACTTTGAAAAATTCCTAAAATCAAAATTTGCTTGCTGAGCATGCTGGGCGCCTGGTATTTTTCGCTAAAATTTTGGTACAGACGTGATTTTCAAAATCACAACTGCAAGAATTAAGGTGAACTTACTTGGCTTATAACTGGAAAACTATTGCTGCGATTTTGGTCGAATTTTTTGCAAAAATTGAAAATTTCTCCAGCTTTTTGGGGATATCTAATTCATGGGCGTGACACTGCTTATTTTTTTGCAAAAGGACCCTTTCAAAATACACATTTATTACTGAAATTGGTAATGCCACGCACAGATTTTATACCTTGTTTGAAAGGTGACTTTATTTATTTAAAATCACAACTGCAAGAATGAAGGTGAATTTGCTTGGCTTATAACTGGAAAACTATTGTTGCGATTTTGGTCGAATTTTTTCGAAAAATTGGAAATTTCTCTAGCTTTTTGTGGATATCTAATTAATGGGCATGGCAGTGCTCATTTTTTTGCAAAAGGACCTTTTAAAAATACATACTTATTACCGAAATTGGTAATGCCACGCCCACATATTATACCTTGTTTGAAAGCTGACTTTATTTCCTATCTTGTACAAAAAATTTGAACAAAATCCGTGTAGCCGTTCAAAAGTTATACGACTTTGAAAATTCCTAAAATTAAAATTTGCTTGCTGAGCATGCTGGGCGCCTGGTATTTTTCGCTAAAATTTTTGTACAGACGTGATTTTCAAAATCACAACTGCAAGAATGAAGGTGAATTTGCTTGGCTTATAACTGGAAAACTATTGTTGCGAATTTGGTCGAATTTTTTCGAAAAATTGGAAATTTCTCTAGCTTTTTGTGGATATCTAATTAATGGGTATGGCAGTGCTCATTTTTTTGCAAAAGGACCCTTTCAAAATACACATTTATTACTGAAATTGGTAATGCCACGCACAGATTTTATACCTTGTTTGAAAGCTGACTTTATTTCCTATCTTGTACAAAAAATTTGAACAAAATCCGTGTAGCCGTTCAAAAGTTATACGACTTTGAAAAATTCCTAAAATCAAAATTTGCTTGCTGAGCATGCTGGGCGCCTGGTATTTTTCGCTAAAATTTTGGTACAGACGTGATTTTCAAAATCACAACTGCAAGAATTAAGGTGAACTTACTTGGCTTATAACTGGAAAACTATTGCTGCGATTTTGGTCGAATTTTTTGCAAAAATTGAAAATTTCTCCAGCTTTTTGGGGATATCTAATTCATGGGCGTGACACTGCTTATTTTTTTGCAAAAGGACCCTTTCAAAATACACATTTATTACCGAAATTGGTAAAAAAATTTGAACAAAATCCGTGCAGCCGTTCAAAAGTTATACGACTTTGAAAAATTCCTAAAATCAAAATTTACTTGCTGAGCATGCTGGGCGCCTGGTATTTTTCGCTAAAATTTTGGTACAGACGTGATTTTCAAAATCACAACTGCAAGAATTAAGGTGAACTTACTTGGCTTATAACTGGAAAACTATTGCTGCGATTTTGGTCGAATTTTTTGCAAAAATTGAAAATTTCTCCAGCTTTTTGGGGATATCTAATTCATGGGCGTGACACTGCTTATTTTTTTGCAAAAGGACCCTTTCAAAATACACATTTATTACTGAAATTGGTAATGCCACGCACAGATTTTATACCTTGTTTGAAAGCTGACTTTATTTCCTATCTTGTACAAAAAATTTGAACAAAATCCGTGTAGCTGTTCAAAAGTTATACGACTTTGAAAAATTCCTAAAATCAAAATTTGCTTGCTGAGCATGCTGGGCGCCTGGTATTTTTTGCTAAAATTTTTATACAGACGTGATTTTTGTGGATATCTAATTAATGGGCATGGCAGTGCTCATTTTTTTGCAAAAGGACCTTTTAAAAATACATATTTATTACCGAAATCGGTAATGCCACGCCCGCATATTATACCTTGTGTGAAAGCTGACCTAATTTCCTATCTTGCACAAAAAATTTGAACAAAATCCGTGCATCCGTTCAAAAGTTATACGACTTTGAAAAATTCCTAAAATCAAAATTTGCTTGCTGAGCATGCTGGGCGCCTGGTATTTTTCGCTAAAATTTTTGTACAGACGTGATTTTCAAAATCACAACTGCAAGAATGAAGGTGAATTTGCTTGGCTTATAACTGGAAAACTATTGTTGCGATTTTGGTCGAATTTTTTCGAAAAATTGGAAATTTCTCTAGCTTTTTGTGGATATCTAATTAATGGGCATGGCAGTGCTCATTTTTTTGCAAAAGGACCTTTTAACAATACATACTTATTACCGAAATTGGTAATGCCACGCCCACATATTATACCTTGTGTGAAAGCTGACCTAATTTCCTATCTTACACAAAAAATTTGAACAAAATCCGTGCAGCCGTTCAAAAGTTATACGACTTTGAAAAATTCCTAAAATCAAAATTTGCTTGCTGAGCATGCTGGGCGCCTGGTATTTTTCGCTAAAATTTTGGTACAGACGTGATTTTCAAAATCACAACTGCAAGAATTAAGGTGAACTTACTTGGCTTATAACTGGAAAACTATTGCTGCGATTTTGGTCGAATTTTTTGCAAAAATTGAAAATTTCTCCAGCTTTTTGGGGATATCTAATTCATGGGCGTGACACTGCTTATTTTTTTGCAAAAGGACCCTTTCAAAATACACATTTATTACCGAAATCGGTAATGCCACGCACAGATTTTATACCTTGTTTGAAAGCTGACCTAATTTCCTATCTTGTACAAAAAATTTGAACAAAATCCGTGCAGCCGTTCAAAAGTTATATGACTTTGAAAAATTCCTAAAATCAAAATTTGCTTGCTGGGCATGCTGGGCGCCTGGTATTTTTCGCTAAAATTTTGGTACAGACGTGATTTTCAAAATCACAACTGCAAGAATGAAGGTGAATTTGCTTGGCTTATAACTGGAAAACTATTGTTGCGATTTTGGTCGAATTTTTTCGAAAAATTGGAAATTTCTCTAGCTTTTTGTGGATATCTAATTAATGGGCATGGCAGTGCTCATTTTTTTGCAAAAGGACCTTTTAAAAATACATACTTATTACCGAAATTGGTAATGCCACGCCCACATATTATACCTTGTGTGAAAGCTGACCTAATTTCCTATCATGCACAAAAAATTTGAACAAAATCCGTGTAGCCGTTCAAAAGTTATACGACTTTGAAAAATTCCTAAAATCAAAATTTGCTTGCTGAGCATGCTGGGCGCCTGGTATTTTTCGCTAAAATTTTGGTACAGACGTGATTTTCAAAATCACAACTGCAAGAATTAAGGTGAACTTACTTGGCTTATAACTGGAAAACTATTGCTGCGATTTTGGTCGAATTTTTTGCAAAAATTGAAAATTTCTCCAGCTTTTTGGGGATATCTAATTCATGGGCGTGACACTGCTTATTTTTTTGCAAAAGGACCCTTTCAAAATACACATTTATTACCGAAATTGGTAAAAAAATTTGAACAAAATCCGTGCAGCCGTTCAAAAGTTATACGACTTTGAAAAATTCCTAAAATCAAAATTTGCTTGCTGGGCATGCTGGGCGCCTGGTATTTTTCGCTAAAATTTTGGTACAGACGTGATTTTCAAAATCACAACTGCAAGAATGAAGGTGAATTTGCTTGGCTTATAACTGGAAAACTATTGTTGCGATTTTGGTCGAATTTTTTCGAAAAATTGGAAATTTCTCTAGCTTTTTGTGGATATCTAATTAATGGGCATGGCAGTGCTCATTTTTTTGCAAAAGGACCTTTTAAAAATACATACTTATTACCGAAATTGGTAATGCCACGCCCACATATTATACCTTGTGTGAAAGCTGACCTAATTTCCTATCATGCACAAAAAATTTGAACAAAATCCGTGCAGCCGTTCAAAAGTTATACGACTTTGAAAAATTCCTAAAATCAAAATTTGCTTGCTGAGCATGCTGGGCGCCTGGTATTTTTCGCTAAAATTTTGGTACAGACGTGATTTTCAAAATCACAACTGCAAGAATTAAGGTGAACTTACTTGGCTTATAACTGGAAAACTATTGCTGCGATTTTGGTCGAATTTTTTGCAAAAATTGAAAATTTCTCCAGCTTTTTGGGGATATCTAATTCATGGGCGTGACACTGCTTAATTTTTTGCAAAAGGACCCTTTCAAAATACACATTTATTACCGAAATTGGTAATGCCACGCACAGATTTTATACCTTGTTTGAAAGCTGACCTAATTTCCTATCTTGTACAAAAAATTTGAACAAAATCCGTGCAGCCGTTCAAAAGTTATACGACTTTGAAAAATTCCTAAAATCAAAATTTGCTTGCTGAGCATGCTGGGCGCCTGGTATTTTTCGCTAAAATTTTTGTACAGACGTGAGTTTCAAAATCACAACTGCAAGAATGAAGGTGAATTTGCTTGGCTTATAACTAGAAAACTATTGTTGCGATTTTGGTCGAATTTTTTCGAAAAATTGGAAATTTCTCTAGCTTTTTGTGGATATCTAATTAATGGGCGTGACACTGCTTAATTTTTTGCAAAAGGACCTTTTAAAAATACACATTTATTACCGAAATCGGTAATGGCACGCACAGATTTTATACCTTGTTTGAAAGCTGACCTAATTTCCTATCTTGTACAAAAAATTTGAACAAAATCCGTGCAGCCGTTCAAAAGTAATATGACTTTGAAAAATTCCTAAAATCAAAATTTGCTTGCTGAGCATGCTGGGCGCCTGGTATTTTTCGCTAAAATTTTTGTACAGACGTTATTTTCAAAATCACAACTGCAAGAATGAAGGTGAATTTGCTTGGCTTATAACTGGAAAACTATTGTTGCGATTTTGGTCGAATTTTTTGCAAAAATTGGAAATTTCTCTAGCTTTATGTGGATATCTAATTAATGGGTATGGCAGTGCTCATTTTTTTGCAAAAGGACCTTTTAAAAATACATACTTATTACCGAAATTGGTAATGCCACGCCCACATATTATACCTTGTGTGAAAGCTGACCTAATTTCCTATTATGCACAAAAAATTTGAACAAAATCCGTGCAGCCGTTCAAAAGTTATACGACTTTGAAAAATTCCTAAAATCAAAATTTGCTTGCTGAGCATGCTGGGCGCCTGGTATTTTTCGCTAAAATTTTTGTACAGACGTGATTTTCAAAATCACAACTGCAAGAATGAAGGTGAATTTGCTTGGCTTATAACTGGAAAACTATTGTTGCGATTTTGGTCGAATTTTTTCGAAAAATTGGAAATTTCTCTAGCTTTTTGTGGATATCTAATTAATGGGCATGGCAGTGCTCATTTTTTTGCAAAAGGACCTTTTAAAAATACATACTTATTACCGAAATTGGTAATGCCACGCCCACATATTATACCTTGTGTGAAAGCTGACCTAATTTCCTATCATGCACAAAAAATTTGAACAAAATCCGTGCAGCCGTTCAAAAGTTATACGACTTTGAAAAATTCCTAAAAACAAAATTTGCTTGCTGAGCATGCTGGGCGCCTGGTATTTTTCGCTAAAATTTTGGTACAGACGTGATTTTCAAAATCACAACTGCAAGAATTAAGGTGAACTTACTTGGCTTATAACTGGAAAACTATTGCTGCGATTTTGGTCGAATTTTTTGCAAAAATTGAAAATTTCTCCAGCTTTTTGGGGATATCTAATTCATGGGCGTGACACTGCTTATTTTTTTGCAAAAGGACCCTTTCAAAATACACATTTATTACCGAAATTGGTAATGCCACGCACAGATTTTATACCTTGTGTGAAAGCTGACCTAATTTCCTATCTTGTACAAAAAATTTGAACAAAATCCGTGCAGCCGTTCAAAAGTTATACGACTTTGAAAAATTCCTAAAATCAAAATTTGCTTGCTGAGCATGCTGGGCGCCTGGTATTTTTCGCTAAAATTTTGGTACAGACGTGATTTTCAAAATCACAACTGCAAGAATTAAGGTGAACTTACTTGGCTTATAACTGGAAAACTATTGCTGCGATTTTGGTCGAATTTTTTGCAAAAATTGAAAATTTCTCCAGCTTTTTGGGGATATCTAATTCATGGGCGTGACACTGCTTAATTTTTTGCAAAAGGACCCTTTCAAAATACACATTTATTACCGAAATTGGTAATGCCACGCACAGATTTTATACCTTGTTTGAAAGCTGACCTAATTTCCTATCTTGTACAAAAAATTTGAACAAAATCCGTGCAGCCGTTCAAAAGTTATACGACTTTGAAAAATTCCTAAAATCAAAATTTGCTTGCTGAGCATGCTGGGCGCCTGGTATTTTTCGCTAAAATTTTTGTACAGACGTGATTTTCAAAATCACAACTGCAAGAATGAAGGTGAATTTGCTTGGCTTATAATTGGAAAACTATTGTTGCGATTTTGGTCGAATTTTTTCGAAAAATTGGAAATTTCTCTAGCTTTTTGTGGATATCTAATTAATGGGCATGGCAGTGCTCATTTTTTTGCAAAAGGACCTTTTAAAAATACATACTTATTACCGAAATTGGTAATGCCACGCCCACATATTATACCTTGTGTGAAAGCTGACCTAATTTCCTATCATGCACAAAAAATTTGAACAAAATCCGTGCAGCCGTTCAAAAGTTATACGACTTTGAAAAATTCCTAAAATCAAAATTTGCTTGCTGAGCATGCTGGGCGCCTGGTATTTTTCGCTAAAATTTTGGTACAGACGTGATTTTCAAAATCACAACTGCAAGAATTAAGGTGAACTTACTTGGCTTATAACTGGAAAACTATTGCTGCGATTTTGGTCGAATTTTTTGCAAAAATTGAAAATTTCTCTAGCTTTTTGGGGATATCTAATTCATGGGCGTGACACTGCTTATTTTTTTGCAAAAGGACCCTTTCAAAATACACATTTATTACCGAAATTGGTAATGCCACGCACAGATTTTATACCTTGTGTGAAAGCTGACCTAATTTCCTATCTTGTACAAAAAATTTGAACAAAATCCGTGCAGCCGTTCAAAAGTTATACGACTTTGAAAAAT
Organism: Crataerina pallida; assembly: GCA_949710015.1. Taxonomy (NCBI): domain Eukaryota; kingdom Metazoa; phylum Arthropoda; class Insecta; order Diptera; family Hippoboscidae; genus Crataerina; species Crataerina pallida. The sequence goes on along the minus strand of OX453291.1, from coordinate 2,985,331 downwards.
TCCTAAAATCAAAATTTGCTTGCTGAGCATGCTGGGCGCCTGGTATTTTTCGCTAAAATTTTGGTACAGACGTGATTTTCAAAATCACAACTGCAAGAATTAAGGTGAACTTACTTGGCTTATAACTGGAAAACTATTGTTGCGATTTTGGTCGAATTTTTTGCAAAAATTGGAAATTTCTCTAGCTTTATGTGGATATCTAATTAATGGGTATGGCAGTGCTCATTTTTTTGCAAAAGGACCTTTTAAAAATACATACTTATTACCGAAATTGGTAATGCCACGCCCACATATTATACCTTGTGTGAAAGCTGACCTAATTTCCTATTATGCACAAAAAATTTGAACAAAATCCGTGCAGCCGTTCAAAAGTTATACGACTTTGAAAAATTCCTAAAATCAAAATTTGCTTGCTGAGCATGCTGGGCGCCTGGTATTTTTCGCTAAAATTTTTGTACAGACGTGATTTTCAAAATCACAACTGCAAGAATGAAGGTGAATTTGCTTGGCTTATAACTGGAAAACTATTGTTGCGATTTTGGTCGAATTTTTTCGAAAAATTGGAAATTTCTCTAGCTTTTTGTGGATATCTAATTAATGGGCATGGCAGTGCTCATTTTTTTGCAAAAGGACCTTTTAAAAATACATACTTATTACCGAAATTGGTAATGCCACGCCCACATATTATACCTTGTGTGAAAGCTGACCTAATTTCCTATCATGCACAAAAAATTTGAACAAAATCCGTGCAGCCGTTCAAAAGTTATACGACTTTGAAAAATTCCTAAAAACAAAATTTGCTTGCTGAGCATGCTGGGCGCCTGGTATTTTTCGCTAAAATTTTGGTACAGACGTGATTTTCAAAATCACAACTGCAAGAATTAAGGTGAACTTACTTGGCTTATAACTGGAAAACTATTGCTGCGATTTTGGTCGAATTTTTTGCAAAAATTGAAAATTTCTCCAGCTTTTTGGGGATATCTAATTCATGGGCGTGACACTGCTTAATTTTTTGCAAAAGGACCCTTTCAAAATACACATTTATTACCGAAATTGGTAATGCCACGCCCACATATTATACCTTGTGTGAAAGCTGACCTAATTTCCTATCATGCACAAAAAATTTGAACAAAATCCGTGCAGCCGTTCAAAAGTTATACGACTTTGAAAAATTCCTAAAATCAAAATTTGCTTGCTGAGCATGCTGGGCGCCTGGTATTTTTCGCTAAAATTTTGGTACAGACGTGATTTTCAAAATCACAACTGCAAGAATTAAGGTGAACTTACTTGGCTTATAACTGGAAAACTATTGCTGCGATTTTGGTCGAATTTTTTGCAAAAATTGAAAATTTCTCCAGCTTTTTGGGGATATCTAATTCATGGGCGTGACACTGCTTAATTTTTTGCAAAAGGACCCTTTCAAAATACACATTTATTACCGAAATTGGTAATGCCACGCACAGATTTTATACCTTGTTTGAAAGCTGACCTAATTTCCTATCTTGTACAAAAAATTTGAACAAAATCCGTGCAGCCGTTCAAAAGTTATACGACTTTGAAAAATTCCTAAAATCAAAATTTGCTTGCTGAGCATGCTGGGCGCCTGGTATTTTTCGCTAAAATTTTTGTACAGACGTGATTTTCAAAATCACAACTGCAAGAATGAAGGTGAATTTGCTTGGCTTATAATTGGAAAACTATTGTTGCGATTTTGGTCGAATTTTTTCGAAAAATTGGAAATTTCTCTAGCTTTTTGTGGATATCTAATTAATGGGCATGGCAGTGCTCATTTTTTTGCAAAAGGACCTTTTAAAAATACATACTTATTACCGAAATTGGTAATGCCACGCCCACATATTATACCTTGTGTGAAAGCTGACCTAATTTCCTATCATGCACAAAAAATTTGAACAAAATCCGTGCAGCCGTTCAAAAGTTATACGACTTTGAAAAATTCCTAAAATCAAAATTTGCTTGCTGAGCATGCTGGGCGCCTGGTATTTTTCGCTAAAATTTTGGTACAGACGTGATTTTCAAAATCACAACTGCAAGAATGAAGGTGAATTTGCTTGGCTTATAACTGGAAAACTATTGTTGCGATTTTGGTCGAATTTTTTCGAAAAATTGGAAATTTCTCTAGCTTTTTGTGGATATCTAATTAATGGGCATGGCAGTGCTCATTTTTTTGCAAAAGGACCTTTTAACAATACATACTTATTACCGAAATTGGTAATGCCACGCCCACATATTATACCTTGTGTGAAAGCTGACCTAATTTCCTATCTTACACAAAAAATTTGAACAAAATCCGTGCAGCCGTTCAAAAGTTATACGACTTTGAAAAATTCCTAAAATCAAAATTTGCTTGCTGAGCATGCTGGGCGCCTGGTATTTTTCGCTAAAATTTTGGTACAGACGTGATTTTCAAAATCACAACTGCAAGAATTAAGGTGAATTTACTTGGCTTATAACTGGAAAACTATTGCTGCGATTTTGGTCGAATTTTTTGCAAAAATTGAAAATTTCTCCAGCTTTTTGGGGATATCTAATTCATGGGCGTGACACTGCTTAATTTTTTGCAAAAGGACCCTTTCAAAATACACATTTATTACCGAAATTGGTAATGCCACGCACAGATTTTATACCTTGTTTGAAAGCTGACCTAATTTCCTATCTTGTACAAAAAATTTGAACAAAATCCGTGCAGCCGTTCAAAAGTTATACGACTTTGAAAAATTCCTAAAATCAAAATTTGCTTGCTGAGCATGCTGGGCGCCTGGTATTTTTCGCTAAAATTTTTGTACAGACGTGAGTTTCAAAATCACAACTGCAAGAATGAAGGTGAATTTGCTTGGCTTATAACTAGAAAACTATTGTTGCGATTTTGGTCGAATTTTTTCGAAAAATTGGAAATTTCTCTAGCTTTTTGTGGATATCTAATTAATGGGCGTGACACTGCTTAATTTTTTGCAAAAGGACCTTTTAAAAATACACATTTATTACCGAAATCGGTAATGCCACGCACAGATTTTATACCTTGTTTGAAAGCTGACCTAATTTCCTATCTTGTACAAAAAATTTGAACAAAATCCGTGCAGCCGTTCAAAAGTAATATGACTTTGAAAAATTCCTAAAATCAAAATTTGCTTGCTGAGCATGCTGGGCGCCTGGTATTTTTCGCTAAAATTTTTGTACAGACGTTATTTTCAAAATCACAACTGCAAGAATGAAGGTGAATTTGCTTGGCTTATAACTGGAAAACTATTGTTGCGATTTTGGTCGAATTTTTTGCAAAAATTGGAAATTTCTCTAGCTTTATGTGGATATCTAATTAATGGGTATGGCAGTGCTCATTTTTTTGCAAAAGGACCTTTTAAAAATACATACTTATTACCGAAATTGGTAATGCCACGCCCACATATTATACCTTGTGTGAAAGCTGACCTAATTTCCTATCATGCACAAAAAATTTGAACAAAATCCGTGCAGCCGTTCAAAAGTTATACGACTTTGAAAAATTCCTAAAATCAAAATTTGCTTGCTGAGCATGCTGGGCGCCTGGTATTTTTCGCTAAAATTTTTGTACAGACGTGATTTTCAAAATCACAACTGCAAGAATGAAGGTGAATTTGCTTGGCTTATAACTGGAAAACTATTGTTGCGATTTTGGTCGAATTTTTTCGAAAAATTGGAAATTTCTCTAGCTTTTTGTGGATATCTAATTAATGGGCATGGCAGTGCTCATTTTTTTGCAAAAGGACCTTTTAAAAATACATACTTATTACCGAAATTGGTAATGCCACGCCCACATATTATACCTTGTGTGAAAGCTGACCTAATTTCCTATCATGCACAAAAAATTTGAACAAAATCCGTGCAGCCGTTCAAAAGTTATACGACTTTGAAAAATTCCTAAAAACAAAATTTGCTTGCTGAGCATGCTGGGCGCCTGGTATTTTTCGCTAAAATTTTGGTACAGACGTGATTTTCAAAATCACAACTGCAAGAATTAAGGTGAACTTACTTGGCTTATAACTGGAAAACTATTGCTGCGATTTTGGTCGAATTTTTTGCAAAAATTGAAAATTTCTCCAGCTTTTTGGGGATATCTAATTCATGGGCGTGACACTGCTTATTTTTTTGCAAAAGGACCCTTTCAAAATACACATTTATTACCGAAATTGGTAATGCCACGCACAGATTTTATACCTTGTGTGAAAGCTGACCTAATTTCCTATCTTGTACAAAAAATTTGAACAAAATCCGTGCAGCCGTTCAAAAGTTATACGACTTTGAAAAATTCCTAAAATCAAAATTTGCTTGCTGAGCATGCTGGGCGCCTGGTATTTTTCGCTAAAATTTTTGTACAGACGTGATTTTCAAAATCACAACTGCAAGAATGAAGGTGAACTTACTTGGCTTATAACTGGAAAACTATTGCTGCGATTTTGGTCGAATTTTTTGCAAAAATTGAAAATTTCTCCAGCTTTTTGGGGATATCTAATTCATGGGCGTGACACTGCTTAATTTTTTGCAAAAGGACCCTTTCAAAATACACATTTATTACCGAAATTGGTAATGCCACGCACAGATTTTTATACCTTGTTTGAAAGCTGACCTAATTTCCTATCTTGTACAAAAAATTTGAACAAAATCCGTGCAGCCGTTCAAAAGTTATACGACTTTGAAAAATTCCTAAAATCAAAATTTGCTTGCTGAGCATGCTGGGCGCCTGGTATTTTTCGCTAAAATTTTTGTACAGACGTGAGTTTCAAAATCACAACTGCAAGAATGAAGGTGAATTTGCTTGGCTTATAACTAGAAAACTATTGTTGCGATTTTGGTCGAATTTTTTCGAAAAATTGGAAATTTCTCTAGCTTTTTGTGGATATCTAATTAATGGGTATGGCAGTGCTCATTTTTTTGCAAAAGGACCTTTTAAAAATACACATTTATTACCGAAATCGGTAATGCCACGCACAGATTTTATACCTTGTTTGAAAGCTGACCTAATTTCCTATCTTGTACAAAAAATTTGAACAAAATCCGTGCAGCCGTTCAAAAGTAATATGACTTTGAAAAATTCCTAAAATCAAAATTTGCTTGCTGAGCATGCTGGGCGCCTGGTATTTTTCGCTAAAATTTTTGTACAGACGTGATTTTCAAAATCACAACTGCAAGAATGAAGGTGAATTTGCTTGGCTTATAACTGGAAAACTATTGTTGCGATTTTGGTCGAATTTTTTGCAAAAATTGAAAATTTCACCAGCTTTTTGGGGATATCTAATTAATGGGCATGGCAGTGCTCATTTTTTTGCAAAAGGACCCTTCCAAAATACACATTTATTACTGAAATTGGTAATGCCACGCACAGATTTTATACCTTGTTTGAAAGGTGACTTTATTTATTTAAAATCACAACTGCAAGAATGAAGGTGAATTTGCTTGGCTTATAACTGGAAAACTATTGTTGCGATTTTGGTCGAATTTTTTCGAAAAATTGGAAATTTCTCTAGCTTTTTGTGGATATCTAATTAATGGGTATGGCAGTGCTCATTTTTTTGCAAAAGGACCTTTTAAAAATACACATTTATTACCGAAATCGGTAATGCCACGCACAGATTTTGTACCTTGTTTGAAAGCTGACCTAATTTCCTATCTTGTACAAAAAATTTGAACAAAATCCGTGCAGCCGTTCAAAAGTAATACGACTTTGAAAAATTCCTAAAATCAAAATTTGCTTGCTGAGCATGCTGGGCGCCTGGTATTTTTCGCTAAAATTTTTGTACAGACGTGATTTTCAAAATCACAACTGCAAGAATGAAGGTGAATTTGCTTGGCTTATAACTGGAAAACTATTGTTGCGAATTTGGTCGAATTTTTTCGAAAAATTGGAAATTTCTCTAGCTTTTTGTGGATATCTAATTAATGGGTATGGCAGTGCTCATTTTTTTGCAAAAGGACCCTTTCAAAATACACATTTATTACTGAAATTGGTAATGCCACGCACAGATTTTATACCTTGTTTGAAAGCTGCCTTTATTTCCTATCTTGTACAAAAAATTTGAACAAAATCCGTGTAGCCGTTCAAAAGTTATACGACTTTGAAAAATTCCTAAAATCAAAATTTGCTTGCTGAGCATGCTGGGCGCCTGGTATTTTTCGCTAAAATTTTGGTACAGACGTGATTTTCAAAATCACAACTGCAAGAATGAAGGTGAATTTGCTTGGCTTATAACTGGAAAACTATTGTTGCGATTTTGGTCGAATTTTTTCGAAAAATTGGAAATTTCTCTAGCTTTTTGTGGATATCTAATTAATGGGCATGGCAGTGCTCATTTTTTTGCAAAAGGACCTTTTAACAATACATACTTATTACCGAAATTGGTAATGCCACGCCCACATATTATACCTTGTGTGAAAGCTGACCTAATTTCCTATCTTACACAAAAAATTTGAACAAAATCCGTGCAGCCGTTCAAAAGTTATACGACTTTGAAAAATTCCTAAAATCAAAATTTGCTTGCTGAGCATGCTGGGCGCCTGGTATTTTTCGCTAAAATTTTGGTACAGACGTGATTTTCAAAATCACAACTGCAAGAATTAAGGTGAACTTACTTGGCTTATAACTGGAAAACTATTGCTGCGATTTTGGTCGAATTTTTTGCAAAAATTGAAAATTTCTCCAGCTTTTTGGGGATATCTAATTCATGGGCGTGACACTGCTTATTTTTTTGCAAAAGGACCCTTTCAAAATACACATTTATTACCGAAATTGGTAATGCCACGCACAGATTTTATACCTTGTTTGAAAGCTGACCTAATTTCCTATCTTGTACAAAAAATTTGAACAAAATCCGTGCAGCCGTTCAAAAGTTATACGACTTTGAAAAATTCCTAAAATCAAAATTTGCTTGCTGGGCATGCTGGGCGCCTGGTATTTTTCGCTAAAATTTTGGTACAGACGTGATTTTCAAAATCACAACTGCAAGAATGAAGGTGAATTTGCTTGGCTTATAACTGGAAAACTATTGTTGCGATTTTGGTCGAATTTTTTCGAAAAATTGGAAATTTCTCTAGCTTTTTGTGGATATCTAATTAATGGGCATGGCCGTGCTCATTTTTTTGCAAAAGGACCTTTTAAAAATACATACTTATTACCGAAATTGGTAATGCCACGCCCACATATTATACCTTGTGTGAAAGCTGACCTAATTTCCTATCATGCACAAAAAATTTGAACAAAATCCGTGCAGCCGTTCAAAAGTTATACGACTTTGAAAAATTCCTAAAATCAAAATTTGCTTGCTGAGCATGCTGGGCGCCTGGTATTTTTCGCTAAAATTTTTGTACAGACGTGATTTTCAAAATCACAACTGCAAGAATGAAGGTGAATTTGCTTGGCTTATAACTGGAAAACTATTGTTGCGATTTTGGTCGAATTTTTTGCAAAAATTGAAAATTTCACCAGCTTTTTGGGGATATCTAATTAATGGGCATGGCAGTGCTCATTTTTTTGCAAAAGGACCTTTTAAAAATACATACTTATTACCGAAATTGGTAATGCCACGCCCACATATTATACCTTGTGTGAAAGCTGACCTAATTTCCTATCATGCACAAAAAATTTGAACAAAATCCGTGCAGCCGTTCAAAAGTTATACGACTTTGAAAAATTCCTAAAAACAAAATTTGCTTGCTGAGCATGCTGGGCGCCTGGTATTTTTCGCTAAAATTTTGGTACAGACGTGATTTTCAAAATCACAACTGCAAGAATTAAGGTGAACTTACTTGGCTTATAACTGGAAAACTATTGCTGCGATTTTGGTCGAATTTTTTGCAAAAATTGAAAATTTCTCCAGCTTTTTGGGGATATCTAATTCATGGGCGTGACACTGCTTATTTTTTTGCAAAAGGACCCTTCCAAAATACACATTTATTACCGAAATTGGTAATGCCACGCACAGATTTTATACCTTGTGTGAAAGCTGACATAATTTCCTATCTTGTACAAAAAATTTGAACAAAATCCGTGCAGCCGTTCAAAAGTTATACGACTTTGAAAAATTCCTAAAATCAAAATTTGCTTGCTGAGCATGCTGGGCGCCTGGTATTTTTCGCTAAAATTTTGGTACAGACGTGATTTTCAAAATCACAACTGCAAGAATTAAGGTGAACTTACTTGGCTTATAAGTGGAAAACTATTGCTGCGATTTTGGTCGAATTTTTTGCAAAAATTGAAAATTTCTCCAGCTTTTTGGGGATATCTAATTCATGGGCGTGACACTGCTTAATTTTTTGCAAAAGGACCCTTTCAAAATACACATTTATTACCGAAATTGGTAATGCCACGCCCACATATTATACCTTGTGTGAAAGCTGACCTAATTTCCTATCATGCACAAAAAATTTGAACAAAATCCGTGCAGCCGTTCAAAAGTTATACGACTTTGAAAAATTCCTAAAATCAAAATTTGCTTGCTGAGCATGCTGGGCGCCTGGTATTTTTCGCTAAAATTTTTGTACAGACGTGAGTTTCAAAATCACAACTGCAAGAATGAAGGTGAATTTGCTTGGCTTATAACTAGAAAACTATTGTTGCGATTTTGGTCGAATTTTTTCGAAAAATTGGAAATTTCTCTAGCTTTTTGTGGATATCTAATTAATGGGTATGGCAGTGCTCATTTTTTTGCAAAAGGACCTTTTAAAAATACACATTTATTACCGAAATCGGTAATGCCACGCACAGATTTTATACCTTGTTTGAAAGCTGACCTAATTTCCTATCTTGTACAAAAAATTTGAACAAAATCCGTGCAGCCGTTCAAAAGTAATATGACTTTGAAAAATTCCTAAAATCAAAATTTGCTTGCTGAGCATGCTGGGCGCCTGGTATTTTTCGCTAAAATTTTTGTACAGACGTGATTTTCAAAATCACAACTGCAAGAATGAAGGTGAATTTGCTTGGCTTATAACTGGAAAACTATTGTTGCGATTTTGGTCGAATTTTTTGCAAAAATTGAAAATTTCACCAGCTTTTTGGGGATATCTAATTAATGGGCATGGCAGTGCTCATTTTTTTGCAAAAGGACCCTTCCAAAATACACATTTATTACTGAAATTGGTAATGCCACGCACAGATTTTATACCTTGTTTGAAAGGTGACTTTATTTATTTAAAATCACAACTGCAAGAATGAAGGTGAATTTGCTTGGCTTATAACTGGAAAACTATTGTTGCGATTTTGGTCGAATTTTTTCGAAAAATTGGAAATTTCTCTAGCTTTTTGTGGATATCTAATTAATGGGTATGGCAGTGCTCATTTTTTTGCAAAAGGACCTTTTAAAAATACACATTTATTACCGAAATCGGTAATGCCACGCACAGATTTTGTACCTTGTTTGAAAGCTGACCTAATTTCCTATCTTGTACAAAAAATTTGAACAAAATCCGTGCAGCCGTTCAAAAGTAATACGACTTTGAAAAATTCCTAAAATCAAAATTTGCTTGCTGAGCATGCTGGGCGCCTGGTATTTTTCGCTAAAATTTTTGTACAGACGTGATTTTCAAAATCACAACTGCAAGAATGAAGGTGAATTTGCTTGGCTTATAACTGGAAAACTATTGTTGCGAATTTGGTCGAATTTTTTCGAAAAATTGGAAATTTCTCTAGCTTTTTGTGGATATCTAATTAATGGGTATGGCAGTGCTCATTTTTTTGCAAAAGGACCCTTTCAAAATACACATTTATTACTGAAATTGGTAATGCCACGCACAGATTTTATACCTTGTTTGAAAGCTGACTTTATTTCCTATCTTGTACAAAAAATTTGAACAAAATCCGTGTAGCCGTTCAAAAGTTATACGACTTTGAAAAATTCCTAAAATCAAAATTTGCTTGCTGAGCATGCTGGGCGCCTGGTATTTTTCGCTAAAATTTTGGTACAGACGTGATTTTCAAAATCACAACTGCAAGAATTAAGGTGAACTTACTTGGCTTATAACTGGAAAACTATTGCTGCGATTTTGGTCGAATTTTTTGCAAAAATTGAAAATTTCTCCAGCTTTTTGGGGATATCTAATTCATGGGCGTGACACTGCTTATTTTTTTGCAAAAGGACCATTTCAAAATACACATTTATTACTGAAATTGGTAATGCCACGCACAGATTTTATACCTTGTTTGAAAGCTGACTTTATTTCCTATCTTGTACAAAAAATTTGAACAAAATCCGTGTAGCCGTTCAAAAGTTATACGACTTTGAAAAATTCCTAAAATCAAAATTTGCTTGCTGAGCATGCTGGGCGCCTGGTATTTTTCGCTAAAATTTTGGTACAGACGTGATTTTCAAAATCACAACTGCAAGAATGAAGGTGAATTTGCTTGGCTTATAACTGGAAAACTATTGCTGCGATTTTGGTCGAATTTGTTGCAAAAATTGAAAATTTCTCCAGCTTTTTGGGGATATCTAATTCATGGGCGTGACACTGCTTATTTTTTTGCAAAAGGACCCTTCCAAAATACACATTTATTACTGAAATTGGTAATGCCACGCACAGATTTTATACCTTGTTTGAAAGGTGACTTTATTTCCTATCTTGTACAAAAAATTTGAACAAAATCCGTGTAGCCGTTCAAAAGTTATACGACTTTGAAAAATTCCTAAAATCAAAATTTGCTTGCTGAGCGTGCTGGGCGCCTGGTATTTTTCGCTAAAATTTTGGTACAGACGATTTTCAAAATCACAACTGCAAGAATTAAGGTGAACTTACTTGGCTTATAACTGGAAAACTATTGCTGCGATTTTGGTCGAATTTTTTGCAAAAATTGAAAATTTCTCCAGCTTTTTGGGGATATCTAATTCATGGGCGTGACACTGCTTATTTTTTTGCAAAAGGACCCTTTCAAAATACACATTTATTACCAAAATTGGTAATGCCACGCACAGATTTGAAAGCTGACTTTATTTCCTATCTTGTACAAAAAATTTGAACAAAATCCGTGTAGCCGTTCAAAAGTTATACGACTTTGAAAAATTCCTAAAATCAAAATTTGCTTGCTGAGCATGCTGGGCGCCTGGTATTTTTCGCTAAAATTTTGGTACAGACGTGATTTTCAAAATCACAACTGCAAGAATTAAGGTGAACTTACTTGGCTTATAACTGGAAAACTATTGCTGCGATTTTGGTCGAATTTTTTGCAAAAATTGAAAATTTCTCCAGCTTTTTGTGGATATCTAATTCATGGGCATGGCAGTGCTCATTTTTTTGCAAAAGGACCTTTTAAAAATACATACTTATTACCGAAATTGGTAATGCCACGCCCACATATTATACCTTGTGTGAAAGCTGACCTAATTTCCTATCATGCACAAAAAATTTGAACAAAATCCGTGCAGCCGTTCAAAAGTTATACGACTTTGAAAAATTCCTAAAATCAAAATTTGCTTGCTGAGCATGCTGGGCGCCTGGTATTTTTCGCTAAAATTTTGGTACAGACGTGATTTTCAAAATCACAACTGCAAGAATTAAGGTGAACTTACTTGGCTTATAACTGGAAAACTATTGCTGCGATTTTGGTCGAATTTTTTGCAAAAATTGAAAATTTCTCCAGCTTTTTGTGGATATCTAATTCATGGGCATGGCAGTGCTCATTTTTTTGCAAAAGGACCTTTTAAAAATACATACTTATTACCGAAATTGGTAATGCCACGCCCGCATATTATACCTTGTGTGAAAGCTGACTTTATTTCCTATCTTGTACAAAAAATTTGAACAAAATCCGTGTAGCCGTTCAAAAGTTATACGACTTTGAAAAATTCCTAAAATCAAAATTTGCTTGCTGAGCATGCTGGGCGCCTGGTATTTTTCGCTAAAATTTTGGTACAGACGTGATTTTCAAAATCACAACTGCAAGAATTAAGGTGAACTTACTTGGCTTATAACTGGAAAACTATTGCTGCGATTTTGGTCGAATTTTTTGCAAAAATTGAAAATTTCTCCAGCTTTTTGTGGATATCTAATTCATGGGCATGGCAGTGCTCATTTTTTTGCAAAAGGACCTTTTAAAAATACATACTTATTACCGAAATTGGTAATGCCACGCCCACATATTATACCTTGTGTGAAAGCTGACCTAATTTCCTATCATGCACAAAAAATTTGAACAAAATCCGTGCAGCCGTTCAAAAGTTATACGACTTTGAAAAATTCCTAAAATCAAAATTTGCTTGCTGAGCATGCTGGGCGCCTGGTATTTTTTGCTAAAATTTTTATACAGACGTGATTTTCAAAATCACAACTGCAAGAATGAAGCTGAACTTACTTGGCTTATAACTGGAAAACTATTGCTGCGATTTTGGTCGAATTTTTTGCAAAAATTGAAAATTTCTCCAGCTTTTTGGGAATATCTAATTCATGGGCGTGACACTGCTTATTTTTTTGCAAAAGGACCCTTTCAAAATACACATTTATTACTGAAATTGGTAATGCCACGCACAGATTTTATACCTTGTTTGAAAGCTGACTTTATTTCCTATCTTGTACAAAAAATTTTTATACAGACATACAAACATCTGCATAAATACAATAAACCTTTGTACTCGTACCAATTTGTGGTGTAGGTTTAAAAACTTTTAAAATAAAAAAACTTAACTTTTTTATGAGAAGCCTTTAACCATAGTTCCCTCGCAGCATGTACCCACTTTTTTTTAGATACCACAACAACAACTTGTTAATCATTTTCTGTATAAGTTGTTATTGTACAAGCAGAATCTAATGCCCAACAGAGAGGAGTCCAATGCACGAAATAATCTACTTTACATATAGGTTTTCTTATTGTTTTTGTTACCATATCATTACTATTGTTGTAAATCGGCTTTGTTTTCTATGAAATGCTCTATTTATTATTATTGTTGGTGTGTTTTTCTTTTTCTCTCTCTTTAACTCCTAAATAAAGGGGCTCTGTGTAGATATTTGGGTTTTGGTAGATTGCCTGCGCTTTAGAATTGCAAAAGGTATATTTTATGTACCATATACCATCTTCTTCTCGCTTGTTATCTCCTGTCGCCTCCTACATAAGTACTTGATGAGTTTGTTCCGATTAAGGGTTTCTTTGGCTATTGTCTTCTTAATTAGTGAATTTACTTTAAACATGGAGTATTTTTGATTTGATTTTGTTTTGTATACTTAATTTTCAATACAATATTTTAATTTTACGTTAAATTAATTGTTAAAATTATTTTTTTCGGACGGACGGATGATATAACTAGATCAATTTACAATTTGTCGGTGATTTCTTATTCTTTTATACATGGTGTCTGGAAAATAGTGATAAATCTCTCTAGATGCGATTAGGGGCCCAAGAAGAAAGAAGAGAGCTATATAAACATAGGTCTGAAAATGAGTCGTCTCCAACCCATTGATGAGTTTGCAATCGCCTATTCAGGCTCTTTTCAGGTCCCAAATCACGTCCCGAGAGATTTTCCGTACACACTGAATAATTTTCAAACAAAATGACAAATTTAGTATACTACCATCTATGTGGAAGGGTGTAAAAATTAAACACATGTTTAGTACAAAAGACTTAGACAGCAAACCTTATTCGTCTGCTTTAATATTATTAGAAACTGTAAGCACCCACAAACGGCATTCTATGCAGCATAAATTTGTTTTTGATAGAAAATAAGTAAAAAAAAACTAAATTTGGCTTGGGTCGAATCTTAAATACCCTACACATGAACATTAAAATAGTAGGCGCTTTTAACTTTCAAGCCGAGTTTTACTCTGAATATGGTTTTTTTGTTAATTGCAGGCGTGTCTGTTATTGGCCACGCTAATTTTTTAAAATGTTTGGTGTATAAAATTTCAATTTCATAGTAAAATGTTTGTGGCAGATAAATAGATTTTGATCGATTGTGAACATGGCTTTAGAACGACTTTATCCATTACAAATAGCAATCTGCCTGCAGAATCTACAAATGTCTGAAGTCATCTTCCAGTTCAAAATCTCAAAATTTATGACATTCTGGGTGTTGCATATGAAATGAAAAACTTAGTATATTCCCAATTTCGCTTGTAGGGTATAAACGTACGGTCGCTATTCTTAAAAATAACATTGTCGAAAAATGTGATACAAATCTTTAAAAATTCTTAGTATAGTTCTTTTTAGTGGTTGCTTTATATGCTTGTTTTTCCGTTACGCTTTTATGGGTTTTTCTAGTTACGGTTAAACAACAATTCTATCATAATTATTGTCACACATTTTTGCATCATCCAACAATATTCATCTCTCCCATTTCGTTTCCATCTTTTGTGGGGTATTGTTGCATTTCTTAGAGAAGATGAATAAGCGGATAGATAAATGAATGGATAAATGTGTTGTTGGATGTCTTCCTGGCATTCTTATAATGCAGCCATCCAGAAATTTAGCCTTGCCTCAGTTCACATGCCGTTGTGTGCAGTTATTATTTATAATCGTCTTATCTTATAAAAAAAAAAATCAACGGGGACTCTGTTACACACACACGGTTGCAATCATAGTATTTCTCTAATTTGTCAACACTGTATATATATATACATATTAATATATATATAACATACTATATACTCTACACAATGAATGGAGCGGGCATAGGTATTAAGTTTTGTTGCAACTTGAGACTTAAATTAAACGCACTTCGAATTCCCAAAAAAAATTGTATTAGAGTTTACAACAATTGAATGAAAATATTGTCAATTTGGTAAAGTCAGTGTGTTCATGGACCACATTTATTTCTCAAAGAAAAAAATATATGAATGTCATAACATGTGTAATATTTTCACTCTTTCTAAAACCGATTTCATTACCATCCACTATATTTTTTATTAATAGCACACATAAATAATATTTGTGTACATATAAATAGTTCGATTCAAGTATTCGTTCCAACTATTTAAGTATTAAGTTGAATACGTGCGGTACGCTTAAATGAATTGAAACGAATTGCGTTTACAAGAAAAAGCAAAAAAAAAAAATGTATATAGACGTTTGGCTTAGAAGCATCAATGAAAACCAATCACTCCCAGAATACTACAATAACGAATAATTTCTTTGTTTTTATACCCTGCAGCATTTGTGGCAAGAGGGTATATTAAGTTTGTGCGAATGTTTGTCGCACCCACCTTTAATTATACCAATCGATTCATTAAATAAATAAAAATTTGAATCAATTTAACCGTATTCGCCTGTGTAGTCCTATTAAAATGGAATTCTTTATATGGCATGAAATGGCAATTCTTAAGATTTGTTGAACAAAAGTTAATTTTCATAATAATTGATTGTGTCAAATTTGGATTTGATTGTACCATTTTATTCACTCGCGTTTTCCCTAAAATAGTTTCTGTTTTGGCCATTCCAACGGTATATAAATAAAGGAAATAGGACAAGCCATTATGGCCGATATATTAATAAAAATTGTTTGTTTACAATGTCTACTTAGTATAGTATAAAACTGGACTTGTAAGCTGATAAAACATACACTATTATAGGGGGCAGTCATATTCCTGCTACGCCTACCATTGTAGAGCCATATTTAGTTTTCTTACTTGTTATTGTAGTTGGTTGTAAGGTACACATTAATGGAAAACCGATTCCATGGTTTTGGCATATATCTGTCATTCTCATTTGGCTCTTAATATACCAAGCGTACACATTCATATTTATGGACAACTTGGTTACATCAACTAAAAATACGTGTGGCGACCCTTATTTGAACTCACTATACAATAATTTAGAGTTATTGTAGATTCTGCTGTAGATTCTCCCTCTCTCTGTTTGTCTCCCTTATTCACTTTGTTTATGTGTGCATGTTTATAAATAGAGATATTGTTCCACTTGTAAGAATAATAAATAATCAAAACCGAAAAATCTATATTTCCCTAACAATGACCAAGCACTAATGATGATGTCTGCGGATGCACACACACACAACCACACCATACATCAGTTAATCCATTCGTCCGTTCGTCCATCATTCACCAAACTCAACACAATGCAAACGTCATCAACCATTAGGTACTGAATGTGGATGATCCTCATTATTATTGGCATTATTATTATTATTCCCGGACCTTATCATTATCATTGCGGACCTAGACATCAGATCATCATCATCATCATTGCAATCATTATTGCGTCAATTGCTATTAAAATTAATATATATGATTAAATCGACTATTTTTAGAGTGAGTTTTGGTTACGCGTACGCACACTTACACACACACACATCAAACAAATTATTACCCACGCTATCCATAGCCATACAAATCACAATTCACGTACCAAATTGAGCACGCATATGTGATTCATGCGGTATTCACCCTTAACCTTAAACATAAATCACGGATTTGCTACAAAAACCACAGAATTCTATATAAACGTATAAACATAAGTGTACATTTCTGCATACACTTGGGATGTTCCTGTACAATGTGCAGTATATTCAATAATGGCCAAAGAATTCTATTATTCAATTTTCTCACACCTTCATAAGTTTATATCATGGATGTTTGTTTGCCGCACAAGAACAACTTGTGATCATTTTCAACAATTTTCGTTTTACTTCTATGTGTTGTGCTCTTGTAGTGATGACGATCACTTTTTACCATTGGAACCTTTCAACAATTGCTACCATCAACGTTTATTAAACAATAGCAACATCAATGAGTTGAAGATAAAGATGAGGAAAAATAAGCAAAAAAGTGTATTGGGCTTAGACTTAAACGCGGGATTCTTTATACATTTTTGTGTTACCTGTGGGCAACATATGTATAAAATTGTGCTCAATTTTTACTATTGTACTATTAAAGTATTTGTTACATTTGTCCTTGATATGTGAACATCATTTGAATTTCATGTTGATCAAGAATAGTTTTCGGCAGTTGCATATGAAATGGCAAACTCAATGCACACTTTACCTTATATATGAAGTGTATTGGGGATAAAATAAGAGGAAAAACAAGTAAACTAAATATTTTGTAAGATTTTATGACAGGTATGTGATTATACCCTCTAATAGTGTATTACATATCAGCTTGCAAGTTCAGTTTTACGTGGAGGACACTTTTTGTAAATTGTGAGTGCATCTGTTATTCGACTATGCCCATTTTTGGTATATTGATAAATGAAATAACTATATATATGCACACCAAATTTCAGGTTTTTGTAGCAGATATAAAGATTTTTGTCGATAGTGGGCGCATCTGTTATCTTATCATATTAATGGATGAATTTAAACTTGATAGTTTCATTTTTGTTGTATATAAATATATTTTTTGAACTTGCGTTATCGTCCGTGAGAATGCCAAAACCAGATGGACATACGGACATAAAAATTCTCTGTAAAGTTTAGCAGCTCGTTAGAAATATTTATAATATCTTCTCTCCTTTACTCTTCGCAATAACATTAAACGTCAACATTCAAGAAGTAACCTTGATCTTCTGCTTTTTATGTTTGTGCTTACTTACAGCACGTGTGTGACTGTGTAGGATTTCGCTGTTCAACGTAATGTTAAATTCCTTCAAACCGTTTACTTTAGTTGTGAGCATTTTAGAGTATAATGAGCGGCTTAGCTTAGTTAGTACTTACTCTCCAAAAGTTCGCTGGTTGAGTAAACCCGTAGAAAATAGAGAAAGCAGAGACCTTGGCAATGGAAATTTCTTACTCCAAACGTGTTTTGCAAAAGCCTTTCTCTCTGTCTTTCTACATTCTTTTTTAAGTTTCATAAGCTTAGAAACTATAGTTATGATTTATTTTAAACGTAAATCATAATTTAGTTAAGTACAACGCACAGGTAATGGTTTAATTTTCTATATTGTTCACTATCTTGTTTTGATCTTGATCTTGCTCTTGCTCTTACTCTTGTTATCCTGTTTTCAAACGAGAAATTAAGCTTCCAATGACTCTCTAAATAATATATATCGGGAGGATAAGTTGGCTCTGATCAGCTAAACCTTTTTTTTTCATTTTTGACTTTTTAAGCCATGCAGTCTCTTTCTGTGTATCTCTCTCGATAAATAAGAAACTGTTTAAAACCAACTTCCCATAACTCTTTGAATAACTTACACAACTTACAACTACAAGTTTGCCT
Source organism: Crataerina pallida (assembly GCA_949710015.1). Taxonomy (NCBI): domain Eukaryota; kingdom Metazoa; phylum Arthropoda; class Insecta; order Diptera; family Hippoboscidae; genus Crataerina; species Crataerina pallida. Next base: position 2,967,202 of record OX453291.1, on the reverse strand, counting down.
TGTTGTTCTCTCGTAATGTGTGGCCTGGTGTGGTAGAAAAGTTGCTTATGCCTCTACAGCTTTCTCCAAATACATAAGTTTTTGGTTGTCTTTCTTGTCACTCTTCAAAAATTCTGATACTCTGTTGTCTGTTGTTGTTTAATAGCACATCTTCTTCTACTTCCACTGAGAGTTCGACAAATCAACCAACTAACAAAATTCTTTATTAGAGGCGCGCGTGAAAAAAGCATAAAAGACACACATTTACAGGTTCAAAGTCATTGCCCATGATGCAACTGTAGTGTACACATCGTTTCGGGATTTGTTTTCATTACATTCGTCTCCATAGAATCTAGTGTTGAGTTGTATCTGAGCAAAAAAAACATAAAAAGCAAAAGAAAGAAACAAAAAAAAATATTTTTCTTACATTGTTACAAAATTTCTACGTGGATTATAAACCCTGCAAATTGTGCGTTTCGCTTTATAAACTGTTCAGCTTATTTGTGAATTATTTCATGTCAAAAAGTTCAATATTGTGAAAGCTAATTAAGCAAAAGAATAATTTAATGTGTTGCAAATGCTACAAAACAAAAATATTGAAAGAAATTGAAAGAAAATTATTTTTGAAATCAAACATAAAAAAACACCAAAAAGAAAACACATTTAGAAATCTGTGAAATTCTTTAAATAAACCAATTGGATTGTTTTACTACTATTGCTGCGCTTTCCGTTCGAGATATTTTTATACTAAATAATACATACACAAGAAGGTATGTGAAATTAGAATATGAAAAACAAATTACATAAACTTTCATATTTCTTTTCTTCAAAATATCAAATCGACTATTTTGGAGTAACGATTTTTTGAAAAATGATCCTTTAATAAATAAATAAATAAATAATTAATTTAAAAAGGGAGAAGGGAAATGAAAAACAACAGTTAAAGAACTAAAAAATATTTAAAATAAAAAAATAATTTATCACAAAAACGAAACAAAAAATTTATATAAAATAAAAAATATCTGATCCTGTAACATAACATAGCACAGCATAGCTTTGCACAGCGTAACATTAAAAAAAAAGGAGTGCAAGTAATAGTGGGGGTAGAGGAGCACCCAATAAATTATTTTATTTTATAATAAGACAAACAAAATTTTATTTATTTTACTCTTTTAATATTTATTTGCCTACTGTTCTAAAATAGAACACGAATAATAATGATGGAAATATTTTTTCATAATTGCCAAAATAGAAAACAAAAGGAGAAAAAGGTGTCCACCGACTTTGTCGATCGTGGGCGCGTCCATTATTTTTCGATCACACCAATTTTTGGCATATCCCTACTTATTACAAATAGTTGTACCAAATACCAACTTCATAGCTCAATTTTTCTAGTAGGCTTTTACTCGATTTTACACATTTTAAATAGTGATCTGCGTGCCGAAAATAAAGATGTCTGTACAACATTGCAAGTTAATATATCCCAATATCGCCCTTAAGAATGCATAAAACAGACAGATGTACGGATATACAAGTCTAGATCGCCTCACACAAATATTTGTAATCTCTGAGCGCTAGTTGATATTCGAATTGTGAAAAATTAGTCAAAGGACAAGCTCACTAAGCGAAAACACATAGTTTTCGATTGATTTTTCCCATACTTTAAACTTATTTTAAAAATGTGCAAGAGAAATGAATGGACAATAAATTGACTCCTTAAACATATTTTGTGCATCGCTGGTGGAGTGTATTCGCGATTTAACTCAAAGCAAATTTATCTTTTTTTTCTTCTTTCTGCTTTATTACAAAATTTCCCTTTGAAACTTTATTGTTGTACGTGCATTTAAAAATTAGTTTAATAACATAATTAATTTTTTATTTTAATTTTTTGAGTTTATTTCATTAGAAACGTTCACTTTTTTCCGCATTTAATGTCTTATTTAATGTCAGAATTTAATGGGATTTTTTTATTGACAAGAAAAACAACTTTTTCTTTATTACAACACTACGTGTTTTTTTTTTTTTTTTGTTTTTTTGATAAACTTTCATCGAGGTGTGTAATACTTTGCACATGTATTGTGTGTTAACAATTGTGAACAATTTCGGTTTTCGTGTAACTTACAAGAACATTGTTTCGCTTTATTTTTTATGCATTTGTTGTTGTAATAAATGAAAAACATTTTGTTTTTAAGCTACCAAATCCGGACAGCAGATATACAATATGTGCAAATGGAAGTATGTGTGTATGTGTGTGTGTACCTGTGAATGTAAATGCATGTTCTGTGCGAGAGTGACCTCAAATTGTGGCGGTGAAATGCAAACTTAATTGTTTTTTTGCTTTTTACTGCTTGATAGCGTAAGTTGTTGGCGCACTTGTTGTGCATTCACCGGCTCTCTTTTTATTTGGCTTATTTCAATAATGTATGGTGTGTGGTACAGCTCCTCCGTGCTTTACACCTGGTTTAACAGCACGGGCTCACATTTTGCTCATTATTGCACTCATTCTCTGGTTTACTTATTTAAAGTTGAATAGTGCATAAGATGGAGTTACCGATATGTTTGCTGAGATTAATTTTGTGGTTTTCGAATTGTTTTTATTTACAGTCAAAGGAAACTTTCTGATAAGTATTGCAAGTGTACTTGATAGCTTAGCAATTCTTGTAAATCTTCCTGTAAATTTTTATTTTGACCTTTTGTTTTTTTTTTTTTTCTATTATTTTAATAGTGTTTTCTTTCTAATTTCTGTCCAGCCCCTTCATCTCACCACTCACTCAACATCACCATCTAAGCTTATCAATTGACTTTCATTTCTTCCAACTTTTCAACACGTTCAACTTTGAAATATAACAATAAATCGTTATGTTCTTTCTCTTTCCCTCTCTCTCTCTCTCTCTATCTCATTTCGATTGTAAATGCTTTAAAGCATTTCAACATAAATCTTATGCCTCTTGACCGACTGTAAAAAAAATATCTTGATAAAATTTCTGGTGGTTGTGTTTTTATTTTAACAAAACACTAACAATTACTAACAACAATAACAAGAAAGCATTTAAAAGAATTATGTCGGTGATAACCATCAATCACGAACTTAAAAAGAAGAACAAAACGAAAATATAAACCAAGACATGACATGAAATGAAATGAAAGGAAAGGAAAGAAAATTTCACTTTTCATTTTGTTTAAAACACAACAAGTACAACAACAATTTTAACCAAAATTATATTTTGTTATATTTTTCTCATATATGTATGAAAACATGAATAAAGAAAATATGAAAAATATTTCATATTAGATATATAAATTTTTGTCAATAGGTGGGAACTCTTGACTGATTTTGCTTAATTCAATTAATTTATTTAGTGATGTACGTGCAAAAACAAAAATCGTTTGAGCAAAATTTCAGCTTAATATCTTAAAAGGTACAGCCGCGAGAATGTCAGCAACAGATAGATACACGGACATAAGGACGGACATGTCTAGATCGACTCAGTTTTGGGTGTTGATCTAAAATATATATCCCTTGTAAATTTCATTTTTAGTTGTAGGGTCTCTGACGTCTCCTTCTAGATATTGCCAACGGAATAACAAGCTTAGTATACCCTCATCAGTAAGGTGAAATGTGAAAATGTATTAAAAATTACTAATTAATGTAATAGTGTTGTAGGGTTAAATGTTATAAAAACGTAAATAAAAGTAAAAAAGGTCCGATGGAGCCCTCTTATAAAAATAAGGGTTAATAATTAAAACTTCACTAAAAGTTTTACAACAAAAGTTTAGTGTAAACATTGAAAAACATACCAAGAAACGATAACTTGGTGTAGTTTGCTACTTAAGTCTTTTGTATTTCCTGTCATTCACGCAAAGGCATAGAATTTATTATTTATTTTTAGTGCAAGTAAAACAGACCATATAACGCACACACACGAACTTATAATTTCGTTTTAACTTTTAAATCAGTTTTCAAACTCTGAAAATTATCTTCCAATTAAATTATTAATAAGTTATCAATAAGCACCCAAGTTTCTTACTACCAACTGTATTTCAATATATTTTAATTGCAATATGGAATTACCGTTTGTTGGGTAGGCTACTAAGTGATTCACTCTAACTCAGTGCATTTGTTATTTCTTGACATATTTCCTTTGTTTGTTCTGCCCAAGTTTACTCAACCATCGCTTAAATATTCTTATTGAGAATATTTGCGGTTCTCATACGTTGAAGGAATATTTTTTCGAAGATTTCGTTGTAATAAGATTTTTAAATATTGACTCTATTTTATGTTTGTAGAAATTGATCATCATAAACAAAGAAAGAATTGTTTGTTCCTGATTTTTTTGGTTGAAATGTCGCACCCTCAATACATCATGAAAATTATGACAATTATTATAATTACAGTTACAGAAGAGGAAATTAACGTAAAAATGTCCTTCATTTAAGAGTGTATTATAACCTACTCTTATTTATCAAGTACTTGCGTCGTGAGACCCTTCATGTAAAAAATTTTGCCATTCCTACTGTAAACAAAGTACGTCAAGTTCTAAAAAATTGCTTAAATTTAATTTTATTCAAGATCATCGTAGAGTTCAAAAATGATTTAATCCATCTATTTTTATATAATAGGTATCGAGTTCTTTTGTGATAAATCGAATTCCGAGAGTTTCAATCTTCCGCCTTTTCTTCTTCTTTTTTTGCTTCTTTATTTTATCACCTTGTAGTCTTATTCTACGCAGGATATATCATTATATATGATTATGTATAATTGAAATCTTCCCTTCCTGCTTGTTTATTAGAATATTCACTTAAACGGTACTCGAGGAGAAAAATTCTCCTCAGTTAACTAACAAATGATTTGTGACACTTTTAAAGTATTTCTTTACTATTAACACTGTGTGTGATAACTAATCTTTTATGGTCTTGGGAAGGAAATTGAACTTGCATGCTTACAGAATACAGAATATACAGACATTTTCATAGAAATTATGCGTAATTTTAATAAATTATTTTTAATCGGCCTAAGGCACAAACACACTAAAGATTATTTAATAATGACAGCAAATCACAAATCTGCCTTGATTTGTATGCTTATGTGGATATATAGTATTATATAATAGATACTCTAGGCGTTAAAGCATTAGAATACGAACACACACATACATTAAACTCGTTTTGCTTGGTGCTGATGCTTTAAATGTAATCTATACTCTACCTTATGTAATTATTTTGTATGGAAGAGAAAGAGAGAGAGAGAGAGAGGGGGGATATATAGAAAGACAGCATCAATAGTACATGGAGAATTAAAGCAGACCGAAATGTATGTAAGTTATAGCTCTCATGTTAATACAATAATTTCCCATTAGAAAGGAAGCAATTAAGTGTTCTCAACTATTTTTTATGAAGTTGCTCTCTCTCATTATACCGTCTATAAGGACCATTTTTAGAACCCCTCCCCATAATAAGCAAATTGTTCAATCTTTCATTTATATGGATCGTGACTAAGAGACGCCTATTAAATCTAGAGGCATCTAAAGTGAAAAACCAGCTGTTACCACGATGTTTGACGACAAGATGTTTTTGAAGCAATGTACTATTTAAGTATGTAGAGCTTGCTTGCATGGCTCGCAATGGTTACAAGTGTGCCATGTTTGATATTTAAAACAATGAAACATTCGAATAATTGTTGGTCGGCAATGCGTGTACATTGTATAAAGTGTAATATCGATTAAAATTCATTCATTTTATGCATATTTACACTGAAGCAAATAATCGGTTTCATTTTTTCTTCATTTACATTTTTGTTGTTTATCATTACATGAACATTATCTGTTGTATGTACAATGATAAACAGTTATTCAGATTGTATTACAAAACTTCTGTTTTTTCTGTTTTTGTTAATTATTTATGTAGACACAACTTTACTGTTATTACGCCACAGTTTTTACAAAAAATTTCCCCTTTGATAAGTTTTTTTATTTGCTTTTTATTTATATTTAATGAAATGAGTAAAAGATATGCATTTTATATTTGTTGTTGTTTTTACTTTTTTTATTTTCTTTTTTTGTAATAAAAAGTTGAGTGAACTTCAGTAGCGCGGATTAAAACTCGAGCAATTATTGGTAGAAAAAATTATAACAAACGGCCACAAGCGGAGCTTATCTACTAGGAAAAGTTTTAACTACAACACATTGAAAGTGTGTTTCTGTGTATGTGTGTGAGTTCCTTAGTGCATGCATTTAATGCTGAAAGCTGCTGGTGTTATCGTCAAGGTGCAGTTTTTCTTAAATTGTTTTCTTTTGCGCATTATTGTTGTTGCTGGTGTTGGTGCTTTTTACAACTAGGTTTTGAACTCTGCTGTTTAGGTCTTCTTGTACGTAAAATTTGTGTTAAGCTCGACTTGTTTTACGTTAGTTTCCTTTACTGCTGTTGTGTTGTTAAAGCTTCGGTAGTTTTCTTTATTTTATTTCATGCTTTCACTTGCTGATTAACTGAGAAAATGCGGGAAAAACGCGGCTCTCAGCGTATCATTATTTCATTTTTTTCTCTTGGTGATCATGTTGTTGACTTTTTGTTCTAATTATTTTATCTGTTTTATTTTCCTTTTACGTCACGTTTGAATGCACGCTTAATATTTACCCTACCTGGGATAGAGATCGGTAAATAGCTACCACAATAATAACAACACTAACTGACAAAATTACAAAATAAACAAAACAACGTAAACTACCAGCACCATTAAGTTGTGGCCACCACATTTGCGTTTGAAGCCAAACATATATATCATAAGCATATATACCATTAATGAAAGCACGAAACCTCCCGGCTATAGATTTTGGGAAAAATTAATCGATTATAAAAAATCATGTTATCAAACTTTTTATTGTTAAAGATTGTTTGCATGTGAGTCTTAGTACGACTATTTCCACTGGGTTGGCAACTATTATTGAGTCATTTGTGAAATTTTTATTTTTAATGCGATGATTTAAGCCTTTTACGCAAAATATGGACACACGGTTTTTGATGCTGATCAAGAATGGAGTTGCAAATGGAATGACAACTTAGAATACCCACTATATGTGGAGGGTAAAAATCATATCGTGGAAACTATCTAAAAACCTTCAATTATATTTTTATGAGCAACATAAAATTTGAATCAGCAACGCGGTTAGTTTTATAAATATTTGGCTTAGTTGCGTTTTACTTTATTACGAGTTTGTTTATTTTTTAAAGATGTGCTTCTCTTCTCCTTTATTGCTTGTTCCTACTATTGTAAACGATCTTTATGTTTATTTGCATATTCTGTATGCCATGGTTGTGCCTTGCCATTGCTTTTGGTTTACATAAAGTAAATGTTTGTATGATTTTTTAGCATTGTTCGTTGTCTCAAATATTTTCATTCGGCCATGTGAAAAATTGCGGTTTTTTTTCGCCAACACGGTTTACACTACATTAGGTTTTCAAGTCAATCTTTCGTTATAATGATTGATTCTAAACCGATTCGGGTGTAATGTATTCCTATAAAAATGGCGTGTTTCCTCTATTTACATATAAAAGATGTAAAAAACAACAATAACAAAACTAATTTCACTTCTCTCATTAAATTAAAACCTTAAGAGCCTTCCAGTCAAGTCAAGATTAGTGTTTTCAATCACGAATATTTATAATACAAGGCGAAGGGTGGGAGAGAAGGAGCAACGAAACGTGACTACTTTACATTTCCAGGGTAAGAGGGAGTCTGGTATAAAATGTATGTTAAAAGTCTCCTTAACTACACTTTAATGGCCAGGAATGGAATTTTCAACTACCACTACAACAACGATTACAACGAATCAATATCAGATTCAGATAAATTCGTACGCTCATTCACAACTCAACACTTGCAAAAACGTGCCCGAACTCATGCACATACATAAAATTGGCACATATTTATATTGCACATCAACAATAATATTCACGATCATTAATTTCATGTTGGCAGGCTCGCGTCATGGCTTCTCATACTAAAAAAGAGTTGTTCTACGTTTAGGTGTGTACGATACAACTAAATCGTGCAACATTTTGCATATCTGCATGCTTTACATAAAAAACGGAAGCGGTGAAGTGAGTGAGAGCTGCATTCAAAGAATATAGAATAACATTCATCTCAATGTAAATGTTTTGTAATAACTTCTGACCAAGCGCGAAATAGGTTTTCTCTTCTAAATGAAAATTAATTATCCTCTGCTTAAATACGAATGTGTTTAGAAAACTTTTACAAAATCCATAAAAAAAGGTTTGAGAAAGGAATGAATGGTTCTACTTAAAAAAGCAAAGTTCGATTACGCTTCAAAGATGTTCTACTTAAAAAAGCAAAGTTCGATTACGCTTCAAAGATGTACGGAATGATTCAGGAACATTTTTCCCCTTCGATTTAAGCTTGTCCAAATGTCCAGCATACCACTAAACGAAAACCCTACTTTACTTGCCAATGGCCCGTTTTCATGGGTTATAAAACTTCCTTTCCCGCATAGGGCGGCACATATTGCAATTGTGGTTAATTTAAAAATTTTAAAAATGTAATATGTAATACAACAACAACAACATTTATAATAATAACAACAACAACAACATTGTTACCAATAATGGCGAGAGCAGCAGCACCAACAACTTAATGGCGCTTATGTCTTGTAATTATAGACTTAGCGCTATTTTCGCGGATGGAAAATGGAGAATGTTGTAGCTAATGATTAATTACAAAAACAATAAAACGAAGAGAAGCAATATAACAGAAACCAAAAGTGAAAATTTCTGGCAAAGGCTTGTAACAGCAACGCCTTCCAACTAAACAAAAAGCATTTTTTCAACGGCATTCAGTATACATCTCATACAAACGAAAATCAAAACATCGAAACAAAAAATAACAAAAAATACCAAGTCATTACCTGGCCAGACAGTAGACCCTATCATAGTAATAATGGCTGGAGGGAATAGGAAAGAAGATGATTAATTTAAAATAATTTAAAATTTATTTTCTTTTTTTACATCCAAAACATATTTTTAGTATTTCTGAGCTCATAAACTTCTAAACCCTAAGGCACCCTTTTGTTTAATATTATTTAAAAACATTCTTCAGGTCTAATGCACGAAAAATGCTATGAATGCGCACAGTGTTGAACCGTATAAGTAAAGTTTCAAAATAATGGATATTTTTCTAAAGAAGAATGTTGCGGATTGCGAAAGGAAAGGAAATAGAAGAACAACTCGTTACAGTATACAGAATGGCTATCATTATCTATATATTGTATTTTACGTATTGTATAAACTTAAGCGACCACAATACCAAGGGTCGCATTAATCACTGCCATTACACCTAATGGCAGACATAAAAATGCGTTTTTAATGAACTCAAGGTTAATAACAGAAATAGCGTCCTCACTAATATTTTCGTTTCTGTGCATATAGATGGCCCGCAACTATTTGTTCAGGTAATTGTATACAGCAGTAGAAGAAAAAATCATTTGAATGCCTCTTCTAATAAAAATATAACTGAGAAACGCCTCTATTGAGCAGGAAGAAATACATAAAGGTGTACACGCAGTATAACATGTGGATTAAAATTAATTTAGGAAATGCACGAAAAATGATATGCTCAAGAGGCTTGTACAAAATTTCAACTCGCAATATCTAGATATAGTTCAATTCAATCCATTTTCAATAAGGTTCTCTTACGAATTTCATTAAAAATATCTCATCTCTTATAATGGAAGATGGATGTAGCATTTACCACAAACATCGGCACAAACTTAATATACCCTTTACCACATGTAGTAGCAGGGTACAAAAAGTAGCACATACGCTTATTGGACACGCAAATTATACCCAAGTAGACAGGCAATGCCGTGACACACACTTAGAGCGAGAGAGGCAATGACAGTGATTGCTATGAGAGTTAGAAATACAAAAACCAATGTAAGATGAAAAGGGAAAAATAAAACTCAGAAGCTAATATAAAATAATGTACGTACGTACTCGTACATATGTGTATGTGTATAACAGTAGAGGAAAATCAATTGTTAGTTTACATAGTAAAATTTTCTTTATCCTTCTCTTTCCCTATTTCTTTATTGGAAAGTTTATATTAAACACAGTAAATGGTTACGAAGACACTGGAAAATCTTCAGCAAAACTTTGTAATCAAAACGAAATGAATGAAGGCAATAAATAAATAGTGAAAGATTCAAGCTAACTGTTGGAACACATTTTGTGAACTTGTTTGACTCTACATCGTGTAACTGTTCTTTTCTTTTTTCTTTGAAGTTTTCATTCTTTGTCTCTGTCTCTAACTCTTCGTTGTTATATGTTTAAGCAAAAACTACAAAAATAGATGGCAGTAAAGTATTTCTTATATACTTGTTCTCCTTTTTTACACTCTATACAGAGTATATCATTTTTGTTATTCCTTTGGCAACACCTTCGTCTCGGATGATGTTCCAGAGGTGCAATGCATTAGAGGGGAGGGTGTACAAGATTTGGCTTGAGCCAAATATAGTTTATGTACTTATTGTCCAAGAGGTAATTTAAAATATATTTGACGTGTTTAACAGTCAATTGCAACTCAAACACACACTGGCACGCATACCAATCTAGCTTGTGTGTGTATGTGTAAAGTCAATCATTGTCCACATTTGGGTGAACTTTAACATCTCATCCTATGGGAGTAAATTCATTTTTCTTTCTTGTTCTGTTCTTGTTATTTTTCACAAAACTGAACAAAAGAATATTTTCAAAGAAATGTGTGGACGTCTACAATAAAGTAAATATTCTATGAATTGAATTTGTTAAATTTTTTTCGATTATTAAGAATTTGAAGTGCTCACGTTTTCTTTTTGCACTATACGAGTAATACGACAATACAATAGACTTATTAACAAATATGCTACATTTATGCTACTGAACCATATATTCATGCGGAGAAAAAATTAGAGAAGGATTCCATTCTAACCCCCGGAGAGCAAAGAGGAGAAACTGTTCGAAATAGGTTACATTACTTCTAGGAAATTATTACTTTTTGCACTAGCTTAAAATTAATGGCATAAGGTTGTATTTACACCACGCAAATGATGTAAATGCAAAAGTGAAACTTAAGAAGAATGTGCACAAATCGGTTCAGAATTATATAATAATCAAGAATATATAAATGAGTATAAAGTTTTGTATACTTTTTTAGTAGTTTTCATTCACATCCATTGGATAAAAACGCCTTTTGCATTCTCAAAAGTATAAATATTTGTTTGTCTTGTTAAAAAATAGAAAAACCATCAAACATCTGCTTTTATCTATTTTGAGGTATCTTTTAAACGGAGGCATGTACAAAAGGTAGTCACCTTTTTCTTCTTGTTATTGTTGTTATTGTCATTGTTATGCTGTTGTTAATTTTAACATTCTTCCTTTCCGCTATATACAACTTAAGAAAAAACGTTAGCTCTGAGATTTGCAAAGCTTCACCTTTAGTCGCGGGTTACAAATAAATTGAAAAAAAAAACAACAACAACTAATGGATTCATATTATATATATCTTTTATTACTGCACGTGAGAAAAAACTGATATGATGACACGATGAATAACGTGCGACATGCAGACATATGGTACTATAAAGTTTTCTTTGCATGAGCAATGAAATCAATTCGGAGTGACGGACATTTGATTAGAACTTTAAATAAAATATTTTTAAACATTCTTTAGATAACTTCGGACTCTTTTGTAAGAAATTTTAGATAATTCTTTTTTCATAACAAAATTCTAAATAAATTTGAATAGACAGTGACGGGCATTTTTCAGTGCAACGTTTAATATATGACGAACAGGAAGAATTTTCAAATAAAAATGTAGTCGTCTTTTCACGTGCATACTGCGTAAAATATGATTTGCATATTTAAACATTCAAGGTCATGACTCCTGGGTTTTGTAATTATAAGAAAGAAACTAATCCTTTTAAGTGAGAAACTATTGAATAAATAACTCTTACCAACAAGTTTTCTATTTGATTCGATGAATTTACTTTTTATACACGGTGTTTACGGTACGTTATGAGACATTGATTGAAGAATCTGCAGTTTTTTATTATAATTTTTTATTCTTTGTATATATCTTTAGAGAATGTCATAACTTTCATTGTATGTGGCCAAGTGTGGTAAACATTTTGATTAAGCAAATACAATTTTTAATGGCTGACAATCAACTAAGGAATAACAACTGTAACAACGACAACAACAAAAAATAACAACAATAATAATAACGTATACGATATTTGTATGCTAAATCTAGCTGAGTTTGTTGATGCTCTTAATTTAGAAAGACTTAGACGGCAAATGTTGCCACTTAAAGTGAACAACAACACAGCTATAGCAATAACTACAATAACTACATAATATATAACAAGAAAACAATTTTAATAATAAAGTGAACGCTTGCCTGTCTAAGTGCCTCGTTTGCTTGCTGGCCTGACCGGCTGGCTGGCTAGCTGGTTGGCTGATTGGCTGACTGCCTTACTGGCTGTTAAGCTGTGTTCTTGTTGCGTTGGTAACCCAAGCTACTGCTTTCATACACGCCACGACTGCTGTGCAAATTAACCACGAAACCAAAGGAGCAAAAGAAACAAATTCAACAACAACAATAATAATAATAATAAAAATACAACAACAATAAGAAAAATAAGAAAATTGTTAACTAATGATAGGCTGCCATCATATTGTAACCTTAGATCACACTTACACACACACACACACACACACACAATTTAGTATAAATATTTCCAGGCTGACCGTATATTCTGCTCTGTACTGTTCTGTTCTGCTATGTTCTATTCTGTTGTTTTTTTAATAATATTAACGTGTTATTGCTATTATTAGTATGGTTATAAATACTACACATCCACAATGGAGCAGAGCAACCCAGATCAGAGCAGAGCAAAACAAAGCAGATTACATTGGAGGCTCCGGTTACATTTGCTAATATATAAAGAATATTTTTGCATACATACATACATGATATGTATGTATATAAGCATGCTTGTGCGTTCTTGGTAAAATATAACGGCATCTTCAAATTTAGTTGTCCATTTATTTTACGTCATTCGCGCCATTTACACTGCCGCAATAAAGTCATGTCGACTCAAATAAAGTTCTCGTTCACCTTCTTCTACTTCTATTCTTTCTTGTTCTTATTCATATTCTTTTTTCCTTTACTTTTATGCATGTCATTGAACAGGATTTCATAACTTTTTTTCTACATCAGTCTAAGTATGTGGAAATTTTATGAGAATGTTACTTAAAAACATTCTGAAATGAGAAAAAGTGAAAAAAAAAAATAAATTGAAATATTATTCGATGATATTTTTAGTTACTACATAGTTGAGTGGTTGTGTTTATGGTGATAAACTAATATAGAAAAGGCGGAAGAAGTTTCTAAAACTGGCTTTAACTGGCTTTTCTTTTACTCTCTCCTGTACAAGTAGCGCGACAATTATAGTTTCATGTATGTATGTGCGTTGTAATATAGGCATCAGTTGGAGTTTGGTTTGTAAAATGAAAAACGAAAGGTTTTCTAATTAAATTTAATTGGCATACAAGCAGACAGGTACACGAGGGATACATGAAAAGTGAACAGAATCGTACAAACACAAGTAGAAAAACTAAATTTGGTTAAGCCAAATGTTAAATATCCTCTAATTCAGGGGGCGTGGCATTTACCTAAATACGCCTTCTATAGTCTATGTACTATGAATTAAATTTCACATTGAATTCAGCACAAAAATGTTCTTTGTTACGTGGCTTGCTTGTGGATTTGTTCAAATTTTGAAAAAATACTTTAAAAATAAGTTCGCCGCAAAGTCTTTTAATTATGTTATACAAAATTGTGAAAAAAGAAGAAAGAGAAGAAAAACAAGAACAAAATGAGAGATCAATGAAACTTGACGTAGTTGTGTGCAAACAAATAAGCGACACATGCACTAACGCACAGGAATGCCATTGAAAATCCATTAACGGCTTATTGATGTAAAAAACCGAATAGGAGGAAATGTAAAATAACAATAACAACAAGAAATTCAATTTCTGTTCTCTTTCACTCTTTTTCTTCCCCATTGTTTTGTTGTAATCAACACCTGCTGTTGTTGTAATTTACCCAACAATACAATAACAATAGAATTGAATACGAGTATATTGCACACAGCTTAGAAACGCAATTGAATGAATGACTGAATGAAGGCACGGTATGGTGCACTATATAGTGCCAATAGAAGGCCTAAGAAAATATATGGTTGCACAGGAAAAGCCATTTATGTAGAAAATAGAACAAAAGACCTTAAAAATTGATAGAGAAATATTCATAAATATTATGCAAAAGCAAAAACAATGGATAAATAAATGGAAAAGATACGTAATGTATCGCTATACTATTGTAAAGTAAAAGACAAGTGATTTATCTAACGTAAAATCTTGGGTTCAACTTTTACATGTTTTTTTCTATTTGAATTTATCGACGAACATCTAAAATCACGATTAAACACCTGTAGTTTATAAGTAATTATTAGCCATTGTTGTGCTGGGTAGCAATTGACCGAACGAGCGTGCGTGCATGAATGCGTGCAACTTTCTAAATTGTGGTAAGTAAGAAAATCACGATATAAAGTTCTCGGTAGGATAAAGACCAGAAGTAGAATGAACCATTAACGTGCTAAAAGTCACTCTTTAATAACTTAAGTAGACATTTTGTAATTTTTAATTTCATACAACGCCTGCTCATAATTACATGTATGCAAAAAAAAGAGAAGAGAACAAGTCATGTACAAGGCAATCTGCAATAACATGTAATCACGTAAAGAGGAATTTAAGAAAAAACTTTAAATCAAAATAATCTTCATATAAAAAACAACGATTGCATAAACTCACTTATTAGATTAATAATAAACTAAAGCACAAAAACAACAAGTAAAAAAAAGAGTTCGGCTAAAGCCTGGACGGGCTAAAACATAGATTTTCGACGAATGTAAGTGTGGTTGGTGACTGATGTTATCCGTTATAAATAGAAACCTAACGACATTAACTAAGAACTGTGAGAACGTGACAAAATTAGCTTGATTTAATACAACAATATGAAAGACTTAAGCCACAAACTATAAGCTGCTTATGCTGATAATAGGTTTAGGAAAAGGTTTTCGCATCTTTTCGTTTTTTCGAGTTGCAATAGCGTGCGTTTCCACGTTAATTGATAAAATTAAAAAGGTATCAAAAGAACGAAAATCATATTCTCCAATCGAGCAGGAGCTCGACTTATTTTCTGTAGAGGTTTCTATTCCATATATTTATTTCTTAATATTTTCTTATAAATTTTTCATTACACATTGTATTTATATTTATTGTATATATTTTTTTTTTATTACAATGTGTTTGTTTTTTATATTCTTTCAAGTAGACTAAACCTTAAGATTAGAACAAAACAAAGTGTGTGATTGGCGCACACCGGTCTTAATATTTGTACTTGTGTTGTAAACGTGTGCTAGTCATCCGTTGAGTTGGCTAAGGCTTTGCTTTAGGAAACTCTTCAAGCTGTGGCATGCGGGGTTAATTTCGAGAATTTGAACGCTTGTCGCATTAGAATGGTAACCTTTCGACACTTCAGAAAATTGTATGAAACTTGAGATTAGTTTAATAGGCGCATGGTGTTTGAGTTGCTGCTGCTGATAGTTGTACCTATAATAGAATATTTTCTATTATATCTAGAAAATTTGACAGAAACATTCTTACGGACAGTACGGACTGCAAGAAGAAATACGTAGAGTCATGCATTAAGTGACTGTAAACAAATGTTTCTTCCTAGTTGTTTGATGTTTCCAAAGTTTATGTTGCTATCCGCTACAATTTCAATTAACCTTGTGTCTATCATTGCCAGATTACACAGACACACCGCCACCACAAGCTTCTCCTCACAAGTATGTATACATTTTTTTATGCAAATTTGGTTTTATAAAATACTACGCCGGCACACCAACAAGAACATCCAGCTAACTTTTTATAGACACACAAATACATCATTTAACAATTATTAAGAAAAGCTTCCGTAAAATTGGAAAGGTAATCAAAACAAGTGCAATCAACATGGAACGGAAAAATAGAAAAAATTCAAAACCCAATCAAATTGAAAACAATCATCCTTCAAGCATATAAAAAGGAAAATGGTTAGAAAAGTTGCAGCTTTGTATTCAAAACAAGAATAAACTAGCAGGTTTGTCAACACAGCGAACAGTAAGCACACATTCACACACACACACACACTCTCAGACTCTAACGATAACTATAACTATACCCAAGTGATATTATGACTCTTCATAGGAATACTGGGATCATTTAAATAAATGATTGCATTTAACATATAAAAGAGAAATAGTTGCTTATGTGTGTGTTTGCGTGTATGGGCCTACCTACATACCTACTCAATCCATTTCAGACTTTACCACCATCACCATATGTTATGCAATAGTTGTTGGAAGACACGAACTTGTCAATACTACAAACATACAATTGTCTATCACCGCTCTTTCTATTGTTGTTATGTTTTCGTTGGTATTTGTGTTTTATGTGCAACCATAAACATAATTCTATTTCTAGGTTTCTTCTTCAATTTTTTGCTTTTGCATCATACATCTCCGCAACGTGGATATACTAAGTTGGCCATTCATTTGGTCGCGCTTGATAGAGGAAATCCAGAGACTTCGTTGTATTCGATTCCTTATCTTTTGTCTCAATTGTCTCAAACCTTGTGCTAAATTTTCGATACGATTAGAAGATGTCGTGGTGATGGAGGGTGTTCAATAATTTCTTTAATTCTTATATAATTTTTTTATTTCTTTAGCTTTTTTTTAACTGCACAACATTTACTAACACTTCTGTGTTTTCTATTATGCTCTGTTCCTACTTGTCTTTACGGATCGTGTCCATGCAGCTATTCATCTGTCTTTGATTGGTATGTTTATACATGCAGCAGCCATGAAACAGTAACTCAGCCAGAGCCGCCAACATCGCCTTGACTTCTCTCAGTTGAGAGAACTGGATGGATGGATGGATGGAACATTGACATATGTCTTTACTTAAAAAAAAAACAAATAGAAATTTATTGTTAATGTCAACTTTCAAACAATATGACAAAACAACAACAACAATAACAAACAAGCAAAACAGTCTTTTGTCTTTGGAATATCAACATCACAGTTGGTGTTTATTTGTATATGGCCTTCAAAGAGGTTGTAAATTTGTTAAACGGGAAATCATGTAATTCACGATAAAAAAGGAAAAGAATTTTTATATTTCCTTATACTCTTAAATGTTAAATTTCACAACAACATTTCATTGCATGCATGAACAAATAAACAAAATAAGAAAAAGCAAAAAATCAACATTTGACCAAATCTTTAATACCCACCATCTAAGTACCAAAGCTTACCAAGGACTATATACACATATGTTAACTTATCTTGTAGCATAATTAGAGTGGCATAAGTAGAGCTTGATCGACTATAACATTTTCGCTTATCTTATGTTAGAAATCACGCTTTTCATAATGTCTCCACCTATACGATATTTTTTGAAACAATCACTTTAAAATTAACCCAATCTAATATATTTTGGCTAATTATAACCATTTTTCTGTACTTCAAACATTTTGGATCACAAATAATGAATATGATTTATTTAAATCAAATCATTTGCTTTTTTCAATTTTCTAATCATTGATTTTCATTCAATTCGTTGCTACAACTGATTATTTTTCTTGGGTTCTATTATTAAAAAATTATTATGTGCCGTTCATTTTTCGTTATTGTGGTTTTTCTTGCACATATAAGTTATATATGATATATTCTATAGTTACAACATAGATGCAGTTCATTGAACCAATTTAAAGTGTAATAATAGGGCCTTTAAATAAATAACTGTGTGGATAGCTAGCACAACATGCTGGTAGCAGAACCCGGTTTGTTAAATGTCATGTGCTCACACATATGCATTGTATTGTTGTTGTTGTTGTTGTTGTTGCTTTGTCTATTTCACACCCGCACGTCTTTTCCTACTTACACGGTTGTCCAGGACAGATGCGCAACTTGAAGTTACTTGAAGTTACCCAGTCAATTTCTAAACTGTTTTGTACTTTTTACGTTCAACAAAAGTTGTACATACATGAGTACACTAATTCTTTTATTCCCTAAACAACACTTAAGAAGATCACTTCTGTGTATTCCTAGTACTAAACTTCACTAATCCGGTATTATTTTTCACTAATTTACCACAATCGTTTTAAACGAAAAGGAAAATAAACGAAATTTTCTCCCCAAATTGTTTTATCATGAAGGGTGTCTAATAATTAATCTAAGCTGAATATAGCCCATAATGATAATGTGGTATAATGGTTTTGTGCAAACCCAGGAGGGGTTTGGCCGCACGGTCGCAAAAGGTGACATTTTGAACTAAAATTTAAAAGGAAATAATTTCTATAAATATAGACAGATGGTGAATATAGCATCATTAGTACAATTTAAAAGTTTTTGTTCTTCAGTAGTCTTTGGGCCAGTGAAAGATATTGATGCTCTGTTTCCAATTATATGTCTCCCAAATTTGGTGTACGACTAATGTAGCACTTTTGTTCGTTTTTTGTTCTTGTATTTTCTTTGGCATTTTGTTGCCTTTTCCTAACTTTTTACAGATATATATTTATTTATTTATTTCAACTAAACTTCTTGAGATGTTGGCAAGAATTTCTTCTTAAAAGAAAAGAATTTCTTGCAAAGAAAAACATAAAAATTCCACTCATTTGTTAAACAACACCTTCAAATTTTCGTTAAGTTAACTAAAATCACAGAGCACAACGAGTGGGTACTTTACAACCATTATTGTTGGGTAAGGTTACGATAATAGTGGCTAAAGAAGCCTTGTACACAACAAATTGCTATGTGAACATGAACTTGAATAATAATGGCAATAACAACAACAATAATAACAATAGCGAAAAATCACAATTACATGCATTTTTCATGGTTTATTTTTATGGGAACTGTTGCATCACGGAGACGAAAATAAATGTTTAAAATGCTAATCAAGCGATTCTTTGTGCGCACACACTCACACATATACATTATATTTATTTAGTACCTACTAAAGTTAGGTTTATGGATCGTAAACTGAGTTGAGACGTCTTTATATCGTTAACCTATCATTTGGTTTGTGTTTTGATTTCGGAACAATTATTTAAACTTAATATAACATCAGCTGCGTTGTATTTGCTTCACTTTTGGTCTCTTCGGACTCTGTGGACCATCTCCATCTGTCGTCATTTTGCCTATGCAAGAATGTTTGTGTGCTTACGAATTATACATCTGCATATCAAATATATTTATACAAATATCTACATACTTACTCAGTACTTCTCCCGTTTATATGAAACTTGAATTGTTTTCTTAAAATTTTTTCAATTCGTTTTGTTTTTATTTTATTTTTTTGTTTTTATTATTGTAAATAATTCATGGTTTTAATCATAAGTGGCTTCAAGTTGAAAGCCATTGCATTTTGTTAAATTCTTCAATTGTTCAATTATCTATAATTCAATTATTTTTTATACACCCTACTCACAAGTTCACTAGAGACTTTGGAGACCCCCCAACGTATATCTACATCGATTCATATATGTAGTATATTAACTATTGATCTAAAGATGCTTATCTATTTGTCGAAGCGTCCGTCTGTTTTTGAATAAGAAGGCGTCAGGTATTTTTCATTTTGATTGTTTCAAGAATTAATATATTAATCGAAAAAATTTTCTTAAAGGCCGGAAAATACCCCCCCAAAATATGAGTTTTTATTGATTTATCTACTCAACGATTTAGCTAAATGTCATTTTGTGCAGAATTCTACAATTAAGGTAAAATGTCCCCAATATATCAGTGGTCGTTACAATACGATGTTAATAAGACTTAGTAGTAGACGTATTAGTTCATATGGAACGTATCAATCTATCTATTACTTGTGTTCCCCGCTTGTCACTAAGATTTTAATTCTTGGAAAATATTGCTACTGTTAGCGTTAAAGGGGTGCCAAGTATGAGATAGCTATCTTAATTTTTTCAACTGGAAAAATATTTGCTAGTCAAGGAACACATACATTTTGTACTTAGCTCCCAAGGCGTCATTGTTTTCTCCATCTTCTCTTTGTGGTTCATTTTGTTAAAATGCTTGCAAGCTCCAAGGGGAAGCTCCAGACTTTTTACCTTCTTGCGTGTGCTTATACTCTCTAGTTGTACGGGAATGAATATGAAAATTTTAGTTATCTATCTCTTTGGTTATTGTTGTTGTGTAACCAAGTGGAAGCAGCCAGCAACGTGTACACTAATTCTTACCTACAAGACATGTAATCCTTTTTTCTGCAAAACAATGAATAAGTTGGCACCAAGTTTACGAGCTGAAAAAAGTAACAAAACATTGCCATACACAGACGCCTGTTAAAAATCCATTATACAGCACATTAGCAGAGCAAAAAAGAGGCAAGTCCTGCTATTGTTTTGCATTTTTGAGGCTATTTTGTTACCATCTAAAATCTAAGCTTAGCACAACAGTTTTTTTAGGTTAATATAAAAAAAAACTAAAACCAGAACCAGAACCAACAACCCTAATGATAACAACAACACGTTTACCTCTAACCATTGTTTATTGTTGCAAACACATAAAAGTAACAACACACGTGATATGTAGATTTTGCCATGAACATATGCAAAGACCCAGAAAGTTGAAAAAAATTTAAAAAATTCTGTCAGTTGTTACAAGAAGAGTGAACTTTGGTAGGTTTGGTCGACGTTATTGCGCAGAGTTAACTTACTTCAAACTACTATTCGAAAACACAATAATAATGTAAAGCCATCTATGAGTTGCTCAGCAATAGCAAACCTTAAAATGATATCTAAGTAAACTCACGTGGCTAACTGACTTTTTTCTATTTAATGTAAAAATTATGTTACTTAGATCCTAAACTAAAAATCTTTGCCACACTCTCAACATTGTTGAACATATGGACGAATACATCCGACAGTCAAAACTTCACTTGAAAAATTCAAAATCAGAGAGGAAAACATCTAAGAACTCACAATCAGTTAGTAATGATGATGAAATTTACATCATTTCAAGCCACGCCTAACCACAGTGCTTCAGGTGCACTGTGTGTAAAATTTCGCATAAACTTTATAAACAAATTTGGTTTTTGTTCTTGCTTAACTCTTCTGGTGTCATACATTTACATATCATATCATGACAACATTAAAAATAGACTAATGTTTGTTGGCGTTGTTGTAATATTTTGCCCAACTGGTTAATTCTTCTTTACGAGCTATTCAAATATGTGATAAAAGTTTTGTTAAGTCAATGAAATGTTTTTGTGCTTGATCATAAAATACAGTTAAGACAACTTTTAGGAATCCGTTAAACTTTTACTGGAATTACAAATGATATAACGAGGAATTCAATACGATGCCAGCATGTCAATGGACCTTTCTGATGGTAACAATGTCAAAATATATTTACTTAACTTTTAAATTTTTGTTATACATTTCAATGATTTATTGTTCAATTCAATTGATTTTTTTTTTTTTTTGTTTAAATAATATACTTAACGATGACCTTTGCTTCTTCTTTTCCAATTTTCAGATTTTATGTATATTTAAACGGGCCTCAACTAAAATAGAGGCACAGAGAGAGAGAGAGAAAGAGAATTCCTTAAGAAACAATAGAAATAAATCGATTTAAACAATAATTGGCACAACATTCCACATCGATTAGAGTGGAGCAAGGTGAGTACTGTACTTTCACTTAATAATTTAGTAATCGTAGAAGCAATAGAAACGAATTTCTTTATAAAGGAAAATATCATAAAATTACCTTTTCTTTACACACACATATGTACACATTTACATTTGATTATACAAACTACTGATAGGCTTATATGAGATCTTTTAGCAATATTTCAATAAATAACTTTTACTAAAACACGGTGGAGAAGGAAAAATGTAAAAATGTATATATGTTAAGTTTTTGACTCTATTGTGCTGTGTTGAATGTATTCTCTCCGCAAACGATTAAATTTCACTGGCGCACATACTTTTCTTTATGCATGTGAACGCCCAAAGCACGAAAAGCTCATAAATTTATTTGTAATACTAATACCGAGGTGGAAATAAAGTGTTAAGGTCAGCTGTGTAATAAAACAACAGCTGCAGGGGAGTATTTATGTATGTTGTATTTATGTATTATGTATGTGTATATGTATTGTAAATTGAAACATTTTTGTATCCTCCATCTTGCCTATAAAATTATACTAAGTTTGCTATACCGTTTGCAACAACCATAAGAAAGCTTCGGAGACCCACCCAAAGTATATACAAATAATCTTGATTAGCCTCAAAATACGATCGCCTGTGTGCCCGTCTTCGGCGTAGGTTACTTCATATAAATTAAAATTTACAGAGGCCCTTCCTTTTTTATGTCCGGAACAAACTTGTGAAAATGACCGTGATCGACTAGCGTACAAGCACACAGTATTACGTTTTACTTAGATTCAAAGAAATTTAAATTTTATATTCTAACTATTTGGAAGACGTTGATGATGATGATGATAGATTTGTCACTCGGCCAATATAACCCAGATTTACTTGTATTTATAATCTTACACTATCTGCCCTTATCTCCATCACTCTGTTTATGGATTATATTTCTTTAATACAAGGTATATATGTGATGAAAAAACGTATTATTAAAAGAAATATTGAAGGATAATAACAGCTGTACTAAATTTGGTCTCTATTGACCTATATTTTAAATCTCTCTCCTTCTTCGTATTACCTAACGATCCCTGATATTTATCAGGAAAAGTTACATTGCACCGGCCTGTTTCACTACATTTCTCCTATACTTTTGAATTGTCGTTTTATTTAGCACAACTGAAATTAAGTGTTTCGGGGTATTATATGGTCAAACTTGACCGACTCGTTTTCTGTTTTCTTATTCTCACAATCTATAATATTTTATAATAATTTTTCTTTTAAGGAAATCTCAATTTTCTAATTTACAGTCATTTATTATTTGAAAATAGTATAAAAAGATATAAAGTCGTTACATAGCTTTCTAATGACCTTAATCACAAGCCTCATTTGATTCAAGTCATAAGCTTTTTCATAAATCTGTCATTAATTTCATATTGCAGCGTTGAAGAAGAACACGCTTTGAATGTAACTTCTTAAAGCTAAATTTCATGACTTCATTATAGAGAATAATGAAAGAAACATTTTTTCGATAAAAAAAAGAAGAAATTACACTTTCCTTGTATGTAGTAGGTACTTCTGTATTGTAGTATTTACCCAGTTAAAAACTTTGTATGAAGAACTGCAGGCAGCTCAGAGGTGTGATCTGATTTACTAATTAGTTGAAAAGCGATTTAACGTCTGCCAAAAATTATTAAAAATCGATTGTTGTATGTCTGTAAAAAGAAATAACGAGAACTTATTCCTATCATAAAACTACAACAATAGTCGAAATCGACACAAGTGCAAAAAATCATGCCACATTGCAATATGTTCAAATGTATAAAAGTGTGAGGTAGAGGAGGGTGGGGAGTTGATCACAATATTGTACATATTTATAGAGAATCGTGTCAAAACTGGTTTGTTTTTTCATTTGTAACTTAATGCAAATTTATGTGGCGAGAAAACTACAACAACTGTCGTAACCATATTATATTGAATATGTAGGACAAGAGGATGTGCATAAATTGTACCTTTGAGGTATTTTCTCTACTCAATATATTGATTGTTTACATTCTTAAACCCTCCCCCATAATATGTAGTAGTTTATTATTCCATTTGCAATTACTAAAAGGAGGCCTTATAATAATATAATATATGATTATATGAATCGATTTTGAAACGTGATGTTTCTTGTATGGAAGAAAAAATTTTAAAACTAAAAAGGAATGATTTAAAATTAATAAATTAACGATAAAAAGAGAAAAACCTGGAAGAGAGCAAATACTTTGGCGCACTTAAAAACTCGCAATCGTTTTACGCATTCTTTTGAGTTCGAGTAATAAAAATTCCATCTATCTTTAACTTATTGGCTTACTTATTATTATTCTCGTTAAAAGTTTTAATTAATCGCTTCGTATTTATTTTTTATCTTTTGTAGATCACTCCACAAAAAATTAATTTAGCAAATTTTAATCTTGCTTAATTCTCTCAGGGAATTAGTTATTGAAATTAAATTTATTTTTATCAGATTTACTTTAAACAATAATTATAAATTTCTAGTAATTTTTTGCTATATTGCTGAATAGATTTTTAACCCACTTTCTCCACAAGCACAATAAAAAGCAAGTAAGAAAACTAAGTATGGTTTAGGCCAAATCTTAAATACTCTCTACATCTACAATAGTGGGCGTGGCAGGTATATAATTACTCTAATAGTGTGTTAAGTGTTAGCTTTCAAGTAAAATTTTATCTGACCATGCCCATTTTCGGCACATTGATGATTGAAATAATTTTTAAGATATGTACTTCAACTTTAAAAATACATTTTTGTCAGAGATAAGTCGATTTTTGTCCATTGTGGGCGTGTTTTTTGACCGATTTTGCCCATTTTATATAATTATTAACGTGCAGAAACTGAAAATGTCAAATTTCAGCATCATATCTTAAAATTTACGTTCGTAAGAATGCCAACAACAGGCAGACATACGGACAAGAATGTCTAGATTGACTGAGTTTTTGATGCTGATAAAGAATATATATACTTTAAAGGATCTTTGACGCCGCCTTCTCCGTGTTGCAAACGGAACTTTGTTAAAAAGGGTATAGATTTTTAAAAATCTTATAAATACAACTATTGAACAATAAGTAGATATGGAGAATACCGCTGCTGTGCCCGTAAAACATTTTACCTCCTATGCGATATTTTTTCATGAAAAATAAAAATTACATCTAAAGAGATTGTAATGGAACAGAAATGGAAAGTAAGAAAATGTTAACTAAGTAATCGATATTTTCTCAATAAAAAGGCGCTAAAAATGTTAAGGCAAGAAACATCTCAACTCCGTGTTAAATGGAATAAATTGTTTTTATGGCACTAAATCAACCAAACTCAACTGTGACTGTACGGTTGATATGATGGCTGTAAGTTTACTGCAAGAACGTAAGAAGCTCCAAACCTTACACATAAACAACAAATTCTCATCACTTATATGTATGTGTGCGTGCGTTTAACATTTAAAGTAAGTCACATTTAGAGCACGTGTGGTGGGAATTTATACTACAATCACATATTTAATATTATTGTTTTTGTTGTTGTTATTTCTTTTTTTCATGTTAATTGCTTTCGCACACTATGCGTCAGACTATTAACAGCTACACATACACACACTTATTCAAAAAATTCTGTTGCTTGTGCTATATTTCTATATTTTTTTTCCCAGTTACTAGAAAAAAGAACTCTTGAAATAAAGTTTTAGTAGCAACTAAAAAGATTTTTCGCAACTCTACATATGCACATATATACCCGTATTTACGTATGCAGCATAAGCTCTTTTTCTGTTATTTGTGATTAAGTTGGTTTGGTTTGGTATAGCTGTTGCTGTTGTTGTTTTTATTTATGTTGGTTTATATTTAAGCCGTTAGTTGGCCTAATTTTAAAAAGACAACTCCACTCTCTGTACCATACCATAGCAACACATGCAGATAAGTTAACACAATATAAGAAGAATAAGAAGAAGAACAACAGCACCAACACGAATATTAATATTAATAATACATGAAAAAAAATATAAATTATTTGAATATTAATCTTTTAAGAGTCTTGTATGAAAAGCATGCGATGAATGTTACATTGATAGAGTGAAATAGTGGAAAGGGGTCAGGCGAAGAGGAATTTAGAAATGTTTGATGCTATTAAGAAATAAACCAAATCTAGAAAAATCCATTGATTTCCCAAAATACTTAAGATCTACTAAAGTTTTTGTACATGTAAACACACAAAATCCACTCATAATATATACATATGAAAATACTAAGTATTAAGTATTAATATACGAGTATATGCATAAATACATGAGAATATTTTAGTATTTCTTAACTGGAAAATTTTCTGGCCTTTTAGTATTTTTCATGTATTCACACACATTTACCCCGCTTTATATATGCATAAAATTGACCCCAATGTTCAGCCAACAGATTTCAGTATATTGCCTCATGTATTATAATCTACGTCACACATGAATTTGTTGTATTTATTTAGAACTAAGTACTCTTAGTAGCAAAAATGGAGATATCGTTTCCAAACTTGCGCAAAATCAGTCAAGCGACACGCTCACAATTGAACAAAAACTGAAAACAAACAATTTTTTCATAAATTCTCTGCATTACTTATAGGGCCCAAAAGATGTATTTACATATAAACTCCACGAGAACCTTTACATTTGTTTATCGAGGGTGGGTGTTTAAAATTTGGCCTGAGCTTTTCTTACTTGTTCATTTTCACTGTCACACTATACAGTAAGAAGTGTTCTACTAAACTATATATTGCTCATAATACAATATGTATAAAAGAACAGTTATTTTCTCATAAATAAACTTGTGCATAAAATGCTTCGGTTCTATGGGAACTTCTATGAAGTTTTCTTTACAAGTAAGGAGTGTATGTTTATGTTGCACTAAATTGCCTCACTTCGGGCGGTGAGAATAAAAAGCAAATTCAATTAATCAAAAAATTATAATTCATAAGCACGATAACATGTAATCCACATAGACTTTGTATAAGTGATGAATATACATATTCTCTTGAATATTTTTTCTCTTCAATTTCTTTAATTCACATGCAACAAATAAATAAAAACAGTTATGATATAATTATGGCAATGACAGGGTTTAATAAATGAAAAGAAAACAAGTAAAAAAAAGGGTACATTTGTTTTAAGCCAAATCTTGGATACCTTCACACATAAACCACACCCCCATAAACGGTAGGTGCGGCATATTGCTGTTACGTCTTTGTCATTATAAATAAAGAAGAACAACAGTACAGTTGCTATAGCTATTGTGCGAAAAAAAGTGTGGGAAAGAAGAAGAATAAATTAATATAGAAGTAGGAAAGAATCACAACAATGTTACAAAGATTCGCATGTGTCCGTACCTTACACTATAAATTATTTACCTTTATATCGCTTCTTATTTGAAAACTTGCTGTTGTTGTACATCTTTTAACCAATCCACTTCAATAAGCTTTATATGCCATCCTTTACCACCCTCTTACGCTGGATTTTACTCTTATCTAAGAGGGCTGCTTAAATATTAAGTAACCGATTGTCTGCGCAAATGAAGGCATTATCGTTTTAATTGATATTTCAACACTCTTGTTGACAACCATTGGTGTTCTAGTTAATTATGCTGAAAGCATGTGCGTATAAAATGCTTAATGGCTTGGTACGAAGGTAATCTACATAAATCCCTTGAGGGTTTTGTATCAACACGTATACCAGGTGATGGTAATTAAAATTTTAACAAATAGGTGCTGCCGCGTAAAGATATGCTTGTAAACTTTATTACATAAAAGGGTGCCTGTTTTAGATAACAGAGATAGTTCAGCTAACAACGTAGACACCTTATTAATTGGGAAAGCAGTATAAGGCCATAAATGAATGCGTTGTACACACACGCACACATACACCTACAAAGTTAACATTCGTTACATATTTATATTAGTCCATACAGAATAATAGATACGCTTATAAAAACTACTACTTCGGGTTGCTTACAAATTCATAGAGTAACTAAGATTTAGGCTACGTCGTGTATAACTTTTTATACCCCCCACAACACCCAGAAGAAGACCTCAGAGACCCTAAGAAATATATTCTTGGTCACCACCAAAAGCTAACATCGTCTGTCGCTCTGGACGTATATATCTTTAAATTTTATATGCATGATTTAATTCATCCATGTGCCAGAAATAGGCGAGATTGAATAACAAACATAATTTACAAAAAACTATTCTCAATGTAAAACTCGACTTGCAAGCTGATACGTAGTACACATACGAGTATAACTCCCACGTCCACCATTTGTACGTAGATGTGGGGGGTATTTAAGATTTGATTTAAACTAAATTTATCTTTCTTACTTAACGTGAATAATCAAGCATTTGCCATACTGACAGTTTATATATACATGAGGAGGGTGTTCTCCTAGCACAACTTCAGTTTTGTTACTTGTTTTTAATAAAGAATTACTTTCCGTTCAATCTATATTAAAACCAAACTGTATATTAATTACAGCAGTGTTCTCATCTTAATCGAAAAATTGAATTTTTCTTAATCGCTTCTTTTTCTATTAATAAAAGTTTAAAAATAATTCGTTTTATAATAATAACTGTAAATATTCTTTTTGATATATGACAATGTAACTGTAAAACGAAACACGTATCGTAAGCAGAAGTAGCATAATACATAAACTGTTATGTGATGATTGGAAAAGCGAAAAAAAAAAGGAAGAAAGCACAATTCATGATAGTATGTGATAACATACAAACAACACCCACTTGGATATTTATTACCTACCGGTTGAACTAGATTTTCTTTTTTCCACCACAAGAGAAGTTTGAATCGAAAAGCAAACCTGCTCGGCACACATCGTACTATTTAATACTAAGCGCAAAAAGAAACCAAGTTTCCTGTTCATTTAAACGTGCCATTGTGATTTTCTTAGTCATTACGGTGCGACGATGTAGTCGCCGTGGTTGTCGTTCTCGTCGTCATCCTCATGGTTGATGTTATCGAGTAAATTGTTGATAATCAGTTTTGCGCGCAAATATAATTGACTACTTACATACCTACGTATGTGTGTGTGTGTGTGTGTGTGTGTATGTATTGTAGTTACTTTCATGTGCTCTTTAGATAGAGTGTGAGTGTGCATCCTTTGACCATTTCGAACTGGAGTAACCAGATATGCAATCATCCACACACAATGAACGCACACATAAACAATTTATTGCATACTATTGATTATTTGTAAATGCAATTAAACACGCATACACACATTTATATAGTGAGTATAAGCATAAGAATAGTGCTGTGACTACAATTTGAAACTATTTATGCTTTGGCTAGTTTTTATTATACAGTACTCGCCACCATACAACATATGCGTACATGTGTGTGTGTTCTTGTTTGAGTGTGTATACCTCGCATTATATGAATTTTAAAAGTTGTGTTGTACAATTTAAAAACAGTCGCAGTCGTTATGTTTATTTTGCCGAGATCTTTTCCATATTCCGTCTTCCGTTTTTGCAGAGTTCTCTTGGATTTCTTCAGTAGCTTCGCTGTTCTATGAAGTTGTATATGTAACGTTCGCATTTGTGATGATTTGTGTTGATTTTCGCAACACCTTAACAGCTAAAGTTTATTATAAAGATTGCTGCGGAATCATATTTTAAATCAATTTAACAATGTCCGTCTGTCCGCTTCCAAGTAACGCTTTTTCCCAAAACTGATCCATTACATAGAGAAATTGTCATTTCTCAGAATTTTTTTGATAAAAATTATTCTATATATAATATTAAAAATCATAGATTGGATCAAACCATTGTCAAAACTCTCTTTTTATTAATATCTTACATAAAGTGACAATGGCTGATACAACAAAAAAATTATAGCATTAATTGCTAAAGTGAGTCTTGTAGGGTATTCAATTGTCGTGTTTGATTGACTATAATATTTTTTACTTATTGCTCCATTCCTACAAAAATATCATTCTTCGTTGCATTTTTATGGTTCTGTCTGTCCTTCTCATTATTCTTCTCTGCTTCTTTTAATCACTGTTTGCTTGCACGCTTTTTGTTTATGCTTCAGTTTACTATGTTATCATTATTATCGTTCTCCTGTTACCGTGTACTCATTAATGTAATGATGGCCATCACATGTGATGATGATATTAATGCTTACTCAATACAAATTTCTCGATTTAGCAACATTGGTCATTCGTTATTCTTCTTCTGCTTAATACGCGACTATCTATAATTTTAAAAATTTTTAGTCATATAAATAGTTTTTTTAATAAAGACATAAAATACAAAATAATTGAGAAATTCGGTTGAAATTAATTTTAGATGCAGTACACATATTACCTATGGTATTTCTATCTTGTTCATCGTCTGTAACATGACAATTACTTTCTTTGATATAAAAATATGATCCAATTACACGTCCGGAATGAAATACACATCACAGATCACTTTTTGTGGTAATATTGCAGTATTACTTCTCACTGACCACTGACTAAGATAACAATTTTTATTAATTTTCGAAGGTTTCTCGTTTGTAAACTTCACCATGATAAAATTGTTAGCCTTGGCTAATGTTTAACATTGACAGATAATGGAAATCTTTTAAGGGGTTTTTTTTGTATTAAAATACAAAAGTGTTATGTCCCTATTAAAAAACCCGCTATATGCATTCATTTATAAACGAACTGTTCTTGTGGCGTATCGTAATGTTCAAATCATTATATAGTTGCATTGCTTATAAGTTTGCTACTTAAGTTTTTCGTATTATTGCCAAGAACAGCTGTTTGTACATTTCTTTCTCCCTCACTCTGTTTATCAATGTTATTATATAAATCAAAGTAGGCGTCAAATTCCCGGTCATTTTTTCCACTATGTGGAGAGTTGCAATTAATATGGAAAAAAAAAATAAAAACAGACGCTTGATATAAACTTAACACCAGTTCACCCAATTACAACAGAACGGTGTTTTTTTTTTGTCTATTCTTTGTAATAGAAGGTAGATGAATAAAAAGGTAGACATCATCAACCTGGTATATTTATAAGCTTATACGATATATGTGCGTACTAGAAAGCCAGAAGTAGGAAATCGATAGGTTTCTGCGTGTGCGCAAATTCTAAGAAGAGATTTATGTGATAACGTAATATTTATATACGTAATATGATTAAATGATTTAGATGACTGTTCACTGGTTATTTAAGAGTGTTGAAGTGCTTCTATAATCAAGCAGTCTTAGGTATACAAAACGTACAAAAAATAAGGAATCTACAAAGTTGATATGTTCTGGATCAGCATCAAAATCTATCTAGCCCTGTGCTGCCGTTGGCTGTGGACACGATATTAACTAAAGAACTAGACAAGTAAAGTACAACATAGTATATAATTTTTTGGGCGGTGTAATCAGGTCCCACCACGCTCTTTATTTACATATCGATTTAGAGTATGTTTAAGAATTGACTTTAGTCCAGTAAGCAATTTTTATAATATTTTTATAACTCAAATTCATAACAGTTAATATAACAGATGAAATAATCTTTGCAATCGTTCTGTACCTAATAGTTTAGTTGACAATTTAGCGTACAGGTGTTATAAAAATATGTCCTGAAAAAAAATTTTCATTCCAAGGCGGCTATGCCGCTTAAGACTCTATTCACACAAGCTACAAAAGCTTAAGGCCTGTCAGTAAAAGCAGAAATGAACGCTAAATCAAAGCATAAACTATGACTAAATGAATTTTATTCATTTAAAGTTAACATGAACACATCTCTGAGGTGTGCAAGGTTTTGGGTGGTAAACCATATCAGTCACGCATTTGACCATACATCATATTTTAGCGTATTTGTACTCAACTGTAATTTTTGGCCACTAATAAAGACTTCTACAATGCCTTTTAAATATATAATGCTTGTGCCTTTTATGTAGCCATTTGTCGGCTATAATAAAGCTCTTGAACTACAAATCATAGTACACCTAACTTGAGTAGATCTCGATTTTTAATCAGTGGTAATAATCGTTTTCTTCAAAACACACTATATACCGCAGACAGTATGATAACTATCAACTGACTCAAAACGGTCGATTTGCGTACAAAAACTTAAAATGTCTGTACAAAATGTCAGCTCAATATCTCAAAATTAACGATCATGCCAACAACAAGCAAACATAGGGACACATGGACATTCAATTACAACTTTAAATAATCAAATGAAATATCACGGGTTCATAAGAAATGATCCTTTCCTGTTGGTGGTGTGGTTGGTAAAGTTATAATTAAACAAGAAAAATGTTATAATCGGACAAGACCGACCATTTTATATGTTGCACCACTTACATATAACAACAAAAACAAAAATTGATTGAAATATCTTAAAAACTATGGGCAAAACCTTGAACACAAACTTATATGGACATACATCAGGCAGACGGACAGATAGACACAGTTAAATCGATTCAGAGTTTTTTTTCTGAATTGATCGGTCTATTTTTAATCGCCCTCACAAACTTAATATACCCTTTGCCATGAGTGATGCAGGGCATAAAAATATAAACGTACGTCCGCATTACCATGCATAGTATGCCTGTTTAGTACAATAGTTAATAACTTGTAACTGATGGTTATCAAAGAAACATTTGTAAACTTCACGTGAAATTGACATAAACATAAAGCGTGCGCAAGATTTTTAATTAAAATCAAAACAGACAGACAGTCGAAGGAAGAGAGATAGACTAACAAACAATACTACTACTACCACATGAGCACTACGCATTAAATTTATATATAAATCAAAATAGTAAAGAATATGCCAAGCAGTTAAAGCTCAACCGACTAAAAATTATATACACTATATATAAACTACAAAAAAGAAAAATGAGAAATTTAAGAGTGACAAGACAAAGGTAAAAGGATGACCAAAATAATTACATACCTACCCATTTCGAACAAGTTCAGTAAAACTCTAGAACCTGGGGGGAAAATTTTTAAACATTACGTTCTCTACAGCATCGTTACAATCTAATGCACACATTAGTGCAAGTGCTACTGTTGAACCATCACTATCATTATATTGATAAGGCGACATATTACAATTTAAGAAACAATAGCATCATTGCTGATATTGTATTAGAATTCTCAAATCAAATACATCATTATTAAATCAGTAGGACAATTAAAATAAGTATTATTTGGCTTAGATCACCTTAGGGCATTAAAGGAAGGAAGTCGATATCTAAATTTTTGCGACCAGGAGAATATTTACTCAATACGGATAGGGAGACGGGCATAATTAAATCAGTTCAGGAATTGATGTTGCTTATGAATATTTATATACAAACTGTTGACGTAGCAGGTGCCTAATTCAATTTTTCGTAAATTGTGGGCACAGGACACTCGATTTTTGCGAATGCTTATAACAGACAGACAAATAAACTCGGAATTTAGAGCTGTCCAAGAATGAAAACTTTACTTTAAGAGCTCTCTCATAACTTCTCAATGTTCATGTGACATTTTCTACAAAGTGGATATTACAAAAATTTTCACTACAATGTAATCCTTATATGATTATAAAATAGAAAAGCCTATGTAAGTGTTTGTGTGTGTGTGCACATGATAAAGGTGATCAGACAAATGTCTAGACATGTTAGTGATGTGTTGGACTTCAATAATTTTTTTCTTAATTTTATTTAAACAAAAAGTCGCATTCTCATCATACCAACGCGTCATGATGATTATAGGGGCAGAGATGCATGCCAAATACAATAAAACAAACAAAAAAAAAATTAATCAATTTCGCTTAGGCCAATTCTTAAATACCCTCTAACAACACCTTCTTCATAAGGGACTCGGCATGGCACCTAATTGCACCTCTAATAGTGTATTCTGCCTTAACACATACGTGGAATTTTGTAAGGTCTCTGACGCCTCCTTCTGGGTGTTGCAAATGGAATAACAAATTTAGTATATCCCCTCATCTTATGTGTAAGGTACATACATAGTGCAACGATTATTGTAATTCACATACATACATATGTAAAATAGATAAAGTTGTGATATAACAAGAATCTGACATCAAACACAACCCTGCATGACGAAAGCAACACCAAATAGCAACAGAAACGAAGCAGAAATATGAAAAATGCAGAACAACAGCAATAACAACATAACACAAAATATGCAAGTGTGTAAAATAAAGGCAACATAATAAACCCATAAGCCGTTAGATAAATGACTTAAGCGCAATGCACGTTAAGATTCAGTCATAATATATATATGTACCTATATATAAATAAACAGACACACATACATTTCTCAAAGCATCACAGTTAAGTCTGTTTTTTTTTTTTAGTTGAATAACAACAAAAATATGTTATAAAACTTAATAGAAACCAATAAAGCAACCTGAGCGCGAGAGAGAGATAGAAAGCGGTGGTGTGTGTGGCGGTGCCTGCCGCACTAGGCATAAATGTCTAAGAATTGTGATTATTACATTAGTGTTGAAAGCACACGGTTAACCTCTTCCAACCAAGGCTAACCCCTGGCCATTCCCTCGCATCTGTCTAACGAAAACCCCCCCCTCGGGCCAAATATAAAAAGTCGACAACAACACTTGAACACATAATAATAAATCTACAGTAAAGTAGCGAGCATAACAACAACAATCAATGACGTGAAAGTTCAGTAGAGGTCACCTGTAAAAAAAAAAAAAAGAACAAAACAAAATGAAAAACTAAATACGAATTATAAAAAATATAATAATAATAATAATAAAGATAATACTCAAACAACAACAAAACAATATCATTATATATGTATAGTGGTGGTGGTGGTCTGTTTTTAGAATGTTTTATCTTAAAAAAGAGATTAACATTCTTTTCAATGAAATGATCATAAACTTGACTTGAAGCCTGAATGCAAATTCTTCTCCCCCCCCCCTTGATCATCTTGTGATGTACTATTTCTTGGCATATATGTGCGCCTTTATTATATAATCCGATTTAATATACGAAAAGGTATCAGATGCTAACTAACTAATTGCAGTTATTTTATGCACTATTGTAAGTATTGTAGCATTGGCTAACTTCACAAGAATTCATAATAAACTACTTTTTGATTTTGTGTTCAAAAGTAGGGACGTTTTAAACACAACTGAACCTAACATTTCTGAAGTAACTCTCAACCAATCGTACAAACTAAAACAATCAAACCCCGCCAGGATATAGAATTTTAGTATTTATTTACTTACTTTTTTGTTCTCATGCCGTTTTCAAAATAATTTCCAATGTGTGTTTTGGCAATAACCACCTCTGGCCCCGTTGACAACGAACTTAATACATGTCTCTCTTCTTCCCGTCCTCAACTGTATATTTTATATATGTTTGTATGACCTTGAAGCTAAGTAATGCAATATTATTCTACACGATGCAAGTTATTCTGAGGAAATTTCTAAACTTTCATATTAGCTTTGAGTCAAGTTTGTTAAGAGATTATCGAGTTCTAGGCTATACACCAAAGGATAATGGACCTTTTGTTTACATCCAAGGTACCTATAAAGCAAATAAAATAATAAATGGGCTTTATTCACTTCTATGGGTTTTGGAAAATAATTCCAGTTGTCACCAAATCTGTTGAGTTTTCTTTACACATACAACAACTTTTGCATTCTTTATTATTTAGTTGTTTGATTAGTCGCTTTAATGGCATTCAGGTCTGTCACAGATGACCTCTGCTATACAGATAGATACATCTGCTCTATGTATACTTATCTATCAGGCTCCTTTCATTTATATAAGACAATATTATGGGTACGTGTGGCAACCCGTCATCAAACTAATCATTATCCCAGGAAAAGCCCTGTATAATAACCCCACCATTACCATTATCAAAATCATTATTATCGACAACGTCTTCTTTATCAACCATCATTATTTTGTGTAGTCTTGCATGAAATAGTTTCTGCTTGAGTTCATTGACAATGCCAGCAACAACAATAATAATCATATTGTAGCAATGGCAAAAACTACAATAACTATTTATTACAACAATACTAAAATTTTTGAGTTATGTTGATTAGCTTTATTTGTGTATTTTATTCAAATATTATGGTTTGATTTAAACCAACTTGCTCAGATGGTACAACGGTACAGGCAACGTTAATAACAACAACATTGGGAACAAAGTATTGTATATGTGTATATGTATACACATTAGCAAATAACTAAAAAAAAGAACCTGTCAAAGTACCAAAACTTTTGATTATCATTAAAATCTGAGACGTTTTAATGAGATGTATCTAGCTGTCACTTTTTGAAAAGTATCGCACGCCCATAAGGCATTGCAGAAATGTAGCTAAAAAAAGTTCAGCTTATGTGTACTTATTTATAATTAGTCTATCTTTCGGAGTGTTAAAAAATGGGCGGGGTTACATAATAAAAACGCCTACGAATCAGATTTTGTATAGCATTCGATATTTAATATGACTCATATTTTAATAACATAGAAAACGTCTCAATCATATATTTGCCACGCCCATTTGCAAATTTAATCGGAATATTTACATTAATATTAGCTTTTGAGCGATGTGGTAACGCTCTATGAAAAATATTTAGAATTAACAAAAATTTTGCGTCGATTTTATACCATAAAACCGATCAATCCTGGAAATGTTTTTATTTAAATAAGATTTAAAATTAGTGAAAGATTCGGTTTAAAAAGCTCAACAATCGATTCTCAATTAATTTAAATACACCAATAGGCGTTGTTTTTAACAGTTTTATGTTATTGTATATTGACTTTTTACCCATTCTAAGAAAAAACCAAAAATTCTAGTTCTTGATTAGTTTCATATACAAACACTTGCACACCAAAGCCCCATAATTAGTTTCTACACCTGTTATACATTTTTTGTTAAATTTCCTCTTGGCACGATTCTCAAACAAACAAATCACTACAACAACAACAATCACATACACCTATACAGGCACACAAAACATAATTATACAATACAAACAAAAATGCGCTTATTATGTTTTTGAGAAAGTGGGAATATTATCATGAAATATGAACAAAAACAAAAACAGCAACAATTGGTATCAACCTACAAAAAAAAATTGCTCACTGTCAGTGTTGTTGTTATAACTTGGCTTCATCACGTCAACGGAATGCTCAGCTTTTGAAGAGACCAGCTATGACATTATCACCATAAAAATCACAATAACGACAACTATGAAGCATAAGAAGCACAACATTAAAACGAGAATAGAAGTAGAAGAAGGTTGTTTTGTTAAACGTCGCCTTATACTGTAAAAAACACACAAACACGATCGTCAAGCATATACCAATTATTTAATAATAACAACAACAACAAAGAAAACAAACCAAGAAACACAATACAAGGCAATCAAACAAAAAAAATTGCAAAAATGGAGAAAAATTAGTTTTCTGTCTAATTCTCTACTTTATAATACATTGGTGCGCTATATATGTGCACAAAAACAGAAAAAAAAACTAATTCTCTATAATACTCATATCAAATTAATCGTGGCATTAATGCTAGAATGTCATGTTATGTAATGTATTTTTAATCTTCTTCTTAATTAAGGCTTTCCCTAACATACAAACGGCCAGAAAATGTTATTTAAAAGATTTTTCTCTTTCAGCAAAATATCATCTTGTTAAAAGAGTTTTATGCTACCACTTACCTATAGGCAGACTCGTAGTTTCGCCGTTCCGAAATACAAAATTTTATATCGTGTAACCAGTATATTATTATTATGTTTTTTTTTTTTTTTCAAAACATTTAGTCGAACACGATTATGATTGATTGAAAATTTAAAGCCTTACTTCGGAGAAACGAAAGCTTTTCAACAAAAAAATATTCATCATTTAGATATATTTATAAGGGGATCGTATAACGGTAAAATAATGTGAATAAAATTGTAGAAGCGCCTTTTTATGATACTCGGTACATTCCAGTTTACAAAAAATATTTGTCTGCCCCAAAATTTAATAGCCGTGCCTGTTTATAAGCATGTATCACACACACAAACTATGTGTCGATGTGTGTATGAATACATCAAGCAATTCGTATTAAACGTTATTAAACTAAACTAAATAAGTAAAGTGAGTAGAAATGTGTGATAAATTATGATGAGAAATAAAAGTTTTATCACATTTTTATCACCTAAGGCATGGTAGAAAAATGAAAATCTTGTACGCACCTGTTACCTTGCAACCTCCAGCTGAGCTTAATACGAAATCAAAGCCAAAGCTTTTAAAATAATTGATTAAATACCTTCCGTAGTAGATATTTATAAAAAATCATTTCACTATAAGTGAATCCTATAATTGTTGATGATTTCCAAAAAATCAATTTTCAATATTCAGCACATTTCATATAGATGAACAGGAAGGCATATTTAAGCAGTAAATTTGGTCAAAAAATATTAAAAATTGCGATTTTTGCCATTATTATGGGCGTTATTTGAGAAATTCCATAATATGACTGATCCATTTTCAATGGGGTTCCTCTTTGAGCCAATTAATATATTAATAAATCGGCATGTGCCACTTAAACAAACTTAATATATCCTTTGTGGTTCATGGTATAAAAATAGAAAAAAAGGAGAAAAGAAGATAAACTCAAAATCAGGCACGGTGCCTACATGCATAAAATGCATTTATTCATTTGAGTCATCTACTAAGTATTAATCGTTGATTTGTTATATTTGTATAATTTATACATTAGTTCCTTTGAAGTTAAAGCAAAGTATTTTTCTCTCCGATTTTCTACTTAAACGCGACATCTTTTATACTTTCAACATACATTCAACTTATTTTTAATACAGTTTCTTAACCACTGCCTTCCACTACTACTTCTTAACCACTCTGTTCTTAGTCCGTTTGACCGCTACATCTTCCTTCAGTCAGTCAGTGTTGTCAACTAATCATCCATCTAATACCAAATACATGTGCTTTGTTGTGTCACCACAACCACACAAACATCAATCAAGTTTAGAAATTTACGCAGTTTATACCACAATCCGTTTAAAAAATATATACTTTTTTTGTTTAATTGTCGAATAAAATTTAGTAACAGTAAAATTTGGAAATTGCAAATCAAAATTTCTAAACTACAGCTAGAAATGGTGAAGTATGCTTAGATGTACAAGATGTATATATAATATGTCTGGTATGAGATGTTATGTAGGATGCAATTAGTTAATAAGAAATACATCACATACAATGACTATGAAAAAAGGTTGAACACATTTCTCAGAAAAGAAGATTTTTAATTTATTTAGACGATCATAAGTATATGAAATATTCAGTGCCAATCACGCTTAAAAATGGGGGGACATACATATGTACATGGCGGGCAGTTTTATACTTATCAAAAATATAAATGTAAAATCCTGCCTTTTGCCATTAGCTACTCAAGATGATGGAGTAACTAATAAAACGAATGTTTTATATGCTTGGCTGCCTGTGAGGGTGTGTGATTGGATGAAGGAATGATTTCATTCATCATAAATGCTACCCTCTCAACGATATCTCAATTCTTACTTTTTTGGTTTAAGTATTTTTTTATTGTTGTTTTTTTTATGCCATTGTGTACAGCTCAGTGCTACAAGAGCCACACCCACTTTTCTGTAGTACTTGCGTTTTTTACGATTCTCTGCCTGTGGGGCAGTATTTTGTTTATGTTCATGTTAACGTTGGGTTAGGTTAAGGTTGGTAGTTTTGTTTATTATGGTGGGCTTAACTTCAAAAAAAAGGATAAAAGAAAAACTCTCAGCGTTTTAGAGTAGAAATATCTCAAAAAAAAAATAAAGTATCAAAACGATGAATCGCTAGCAACTCAACTGAACTTGACATTTATGGCTTCTAACCTAAAGTATACATATATAGAAGACCATTTGCTTTTGTTTGCATGTGTGTGTGTAAGAGTGTCTAAAGAAAATCTTCATTTAATATTTGCCTTAGGTTAAATGGAAATTAAATGGAGTTTACCACGCGGAAATCATCATTCCGAGCCGTTCATGTTTAGCACTTTACTTCACTACATAGTCTGACACTAACTAACTTGCACACACACGTACTGGCACATCCCAACATTTATATTTAAAGTAACTCTCAAATACGTGTAAATTTCTTTGGCGTTGTTTAAATATTTAGCATGAAGAAGAAGATCAAGAACAAGAAAACGTAGTAGTACTCAGTTATCATTAAAAAAAAAAGTAGTATTTTTATGTTCAACACGCACACATATATATGTATATATGATATGGACCTCTTTACACATCGCTTAACAAAAATATTAAACTACATACTGCAGCCATGATATTTAGTTAGTCAGATTGTTTGGCTTATACCACAGATTGCATCTGAAAAATACCCCCAGTGTGCATCGTTGTTGTTCTTAAAGAAAATTCTCTAAACAAAACACAAGTGTTACCCAAAACATAACCGATAACAACAACAACAAAAATTGTTGCTTACAACTCGTAGTCGTTGCATGTTTTCTGGCAATTATGTTATAAGTGGGCATTAAAAGCACAAGTGCTGTGGGTAACTGTTGTTGTTATTGTTATTATTATTATTGTTTGTTGCTGTGCATTCTGAACAGTTTACAATTGCTAATAAACAAAAAAAGGTGATTTCAACTTTTTCTATTTATATTGTTGCTATATCCTCCATAAAATCGGGCATTTAATCAGTTTGTCGTTTCGTTTGTAACGATCAAAGAGAGGTGTCTACAAATAACTCTATAAAGTATATAATATCAAAAATTGAGTCGATCTAGACATGTATGTCCGTATGTCCATTTGTGTTGGTATTAGCACGATCGGAATTTTTGTACAGATATTTATAGTTTCTGCAGGCTATTTGAAATGGGAAAAATTGGTGTCGGATAACAGACAGTCAATCACAAAAAGTGGTATGAATGTCTGTAATTATTTCCTCCATTGCTGTGACCAAAATAGGCGTGGTCGGATAACAAACACGCCTACAATTTACAAAACTAACTTCAGTTTGAATCTTTATCTCACCGAAAATGTTATTGTTGTGTTTGTGGCTCACACACATTTGGTCCTTTGCCAAGGAAGCCTTTACACTTCCTTTAGCTCGATTTGATTTAATCTATTACTTTGGTTTTTATTTATAACTACTATAACATGTAAAGGTTCAAAATAACGATCTTCTTTTAGTTCAAGTTAATGTGTACAGAAGCCAGATAATTATTGCATTGAAAATTTATTTTAAGAATAAATATAGCGCTATAAGGGACCAAAGATAATTCACTCCAATCACAAGTTTTTATTTGAAACATTTCAGTCTATCTGGCAAAATTTAAACAAACTTAAACTAGTTTCTTAAATGCTACACCGCTCCGATTATATAGAAAATACCATCCAACTAAGAAATATTTTAAAAACACCCCATCAAAGCCGCGACTCTTTTGCAAAAGACGTTTTCAGGGCACAGCTGCAATGTTATTCAAGTTTGCAATGATATATATAAAAATTGCAATTGAAAATTACAAAAAGTATGCCCCTCCTAACATTTCTAATAGCAGTTACTCTATAGCAACATCATATGACTTTAATCAAAAATAACATAATAATCATTAATACATATTATATCCCTGGCTAATCATATATTTTGTTACAATAAGTGTATCAATTTTTAGCTTGAGGCGAGAAAGAAAATATTTCTTAATTCTTAACTTAATCATAATATTTAAACCAGAGGCTAAAATCACAATAGGTTGTGGTCGACGTAGGTACATGGGCACGTATGTAACAAATAACTGACGATAATTCTTCTGCAATGCTTTCGTTTGGAAATGCCGAATGCAAAATGTTTAAATCTCAAGGATAAGTGGTTGTCTCAAACACACATTCTTTCTTTACAAACGATCAACTATAATAAAGCTTTATTGTAAAAGAATGGCTGCAGGCTCAATGGAAGCAAAAAAATTAAGTAACGAAATGTCTTGCAATAGATTGTTTGATTCTTAATGTTGTTAAATAGAGATAGGGTGCATTTATAAATTAAATGCAATAAATAAATAATAAAAACAAATAAAAGAAATTCTTCTCTTACTAATAATTTCATACGAATTATTGTCCACACCAAATTGAAAATGAAAAAATCCATTTCAAAATAAAGAAGTTCTTAATTGATATTGAATTTTTTTTTTTTATTCCACAAGGAGTATAAGGAGCCCTGTTTTTGGTGGTTTAAATTGGACCGTTATTTATATAACACTCTCTTTTAAAATAAGCCTTTACATGAAGTAAATTCACAAATTATTAATATTTTCTAATAATAGTAGGAACCTGAAGGAACCGGTTTGAAATTCTTAATGCGTGTGAAACACTTCCTATCCAATCGATCCATTCTATTCTAAAATATTCTAAATTTTCCAATTTTGTTAATAAAAATTAATAGATATAAGATAATTTTGAACTAGGTAAATCATTAAATTAGATTAAACTAAACTATATTTTGAAATATGTAGTTAGGGGTATTAAATGGTACAGCTTGTCTGGCTATATCATTTGCAGTTGATTTAAAGTAAAGGGTCTTAGAGCTGTTGTATTTCCTATCTATGGTTTATATTTAAGTACGGTTAGAATGGTTAGCTCTATAATAACATGGAATGGATCCCCTCGGAAACCGCATTAGTAAATTCTGTATACTGCCATGGGATGCTATCAACATTTGAGAGATAAATGACTTGAATCAAAACGTATTTGAATCAATTATTTAAGGAATTTATTTCACCTCCTATTAAACGTTACCACTTTTCATTCAAAGATAGCATTGGCTTAATATTTTCTTAGCTAAGAACTGTTTAGTTCATAATTTATGTTTGAGCAGATAATAAGCACTGAGTTAGACTGAAACACCATTATAATAAATGTTTTGGTTAGAAATATATCAGTCAGATGAAATCAGTTAAACTAAGTAAAAAAAAAAACAAGTTAAAGCCCTACAATCGCTTCTAATCGAACATACCTACATACCCTACGCTTTTTAGTTTATACTATAATGACGTCAATTGATTCGCGTCAAACGTGAATCATTAGTTCAAAAACATGTCAGAGAAAAATTTCATTCAAAAATAACCGAACCTGCACCTTATAGGTTGTTTACAAGCAATACAGGGACAGGTGGACGGACATTGTAAAATCGATTCAGATATTGATTTTGTCTTTGATCTGATTAATTAAAGTTGGGTGTGGCATATGCCATTTTGGAGTACTTTGAAAAATAAGAATAAGCAATTGTTATGATATCCTCATTTGTGAAGGAGCTTAGTAAAACCTTAATAAAATCAATTTTATTACCAATCTGAGTTTAGGAACTGTCAATATATCTGCCAAGTTTGGCTCAATTTTTAGGGACACAATGAGAATGAAAATGTTTACCACAGACGGACATACAGATATAACTATAAATATATATATTCAAAATGTTATGCTGATATACTTTGTAAGGTCTCCGATAATTCCCTTTCGAGTTTGTAATGCCCAGAGCCTTTTGCAAACTG
Organism: Crataerina pallida; assembly: GCA_949710015.1. Taxonomy (NCBI): domain Eukaryota; kingdom Metazoa; phylum Arthropoda; class Insecta; order Diptera; family Hippoboscidae; genus Crataerina; species Crataerina pallida. The sequence continues at coordinate 2,923,793 of OX453291.1, read as the reverse complement.
AGTATAAATAAAAAATACTTTTCTACTCTATATACATACCTAATAAAAGCAATAAAAACATGAGCAATTTGTAGGCTCATATAACATTTACAAACAAAACTAGTAGAAAGAATTTTTCTAATGCTATATAAGTACCTGTCGCACTTCATCTCTCGTCTTCCATATATATCTCTTCTTTCCAACTTTATAATCTAAATACATTTTCCTTACTTTGAAGTTAACCTTGAGGTATCAATCATCTAACCGCCATTACGATCATCATCATCATTAGCTTGACCACGGTTATGCAATCAATTTCCGGTTTCTGTTTATAGCTTATAATCTATCAGTCTTTTCTCTTTCCCTCTCTCGTATCCTCTGCATTGGTTTTCAAAACTTTTTATGTTTTATTTTTTAAAATGTTATAACCCGGTTAAAAACAAAAAAAAAAATAGATAACTTACAGTACAAAATTATATATTTAATGGGTGGTTTTTTATGCCAGTGTCTCCCTCCACTCCGCTTCCCCTGTGTGGCCAAAGGCCACTATTATTCTGTATACACAAATTTATATATACACGCTCCTATCTGTAGTTACGTATATAAAATATATTTATAATAAAGTATACTGTGCTGCTGCATTTTGTGGTAACTTGATATACATAAATGGGTTGAGGTGTCAGTTTGTGTGCTATTTGTTGTGGTAGGTATCAAAAAACTTAAATTGCCACAAAATATTATATATAAATACCTATTGTATATTGTAGTGTGTGTGTGAACGAGCAAAATAACTGAAAAAAAAAATAGAGAAATAAAGTTATTTTCCTACTAGTAGAGCTCTCCAATACAAAAACAAGTTGCACTCTACGCTTGCAATACAAGAAGTAAGCTCGTTACTGTAATGCTTGTACTTAAAAATACTATAAAATGTAATAATGATATGTGAGCACTTGCTGGACCAAACATATATGCTCTAGAAAATATGCGGTATAGATACTTATTATAAACTGAAGCAATTTCCGTTCATCATTAAAAGCGTCCATACGTATATGCTAACGAATGCTATTCCGTGCCCGTAAATTGTTGTAAACATTTATTTAAGACTATTTTTCAATTATTTTCTTTTCTTTAAAGTGTTCTAAACTCTACTTTTAAATATTTTATATTTTTATACCCTCCACATAGGATGGGGGATATACTAAGTTTGTTATTCCGTTAGCAACACCCATAAGGAGACGCCAGAGACCCTACAGCATTAAAAACGGAATCGATCTAGACATGTGTGTCCGTGCATCCTTGTACCCGTCTACTGTTAGCATTCTCACGGTAGTAAATTTTGCTATTTAATATTTGAAAAATCGATAAAAATCTATTTATCTGCCCCAAAAATTTACGCATGAACTTGAAATTTTTGCACATATTTATAGTTATTCTATCCAATGATGTGCCAAAAATGGGCATGGTCAAATAACAGACGCGCCCACAATTTATAAAAATCTATACTCCACGTAAAATTCTACCTTTCAAGCTGATACCTAATACATATACCTGTCACGCCCACTATTGTGGATGTGCAGGGTATTTAAGATCTGGCATAAGCCAAATTTAGTTGTTTTGCTTGTTTATTAATTAGTTTTAAGCTTTAGTCCTAAGTGACCTTTTCTGGTAGAGCTGAACAGAACAGAATTGTACTTGATTTTTAAATTAGGGGAATAAATGTGCCATTTTGATAAAAAAGAGATATGTAGGACTATATGTTATAAAATTTCACTTTCTTTTAATAATAATTTAAATAATTTTTACAGATGCGACTTTTTCCCTTAATACTTTCGCGCCCTACTGACAAAATGTGCATCGTTAACACACATTGGGTACTGGTCCTGTTAGCCACTTTTACTAGCCTAATGCCGCAGGTGTGGGCCCGTATGGCTTTTGAAAAGCTGACAGATTATGATTTTTCCGGATCCACATATTATAGCGTAAAAAATCTATCCCTTTACGAATGTCAGGGTTGGTGTCGTGAAGAGGCTGATTGTCAGGCAGCTGCCTTCAGCTTTGTAGTGAACCCTTTGTCTCCGTCGCAAGAGACACATTGCCAACTACAAAACGATTCTTCAGCACAAAACCCTTCAGCTGCACCACAACGTTCAGCTAACATGTACTATATGGTGAAATTACAGTTACGCAGTGAAAATGTTTGCCACCGTCCTTGGACATTTGAACGGGTACCCAACAAGGTGATACGAGGCAATGATAATGCTCTCGTCTATACGAGTACAAAGGAGGCTTGCCTGTCGGCCTGTTTAAATGAGAAACGCTTTATATGCCGTTCCGTGGAATACGATTACAATAGCATGAAATGCGTACTATCCGATAGTGATCGTCGTAGTGCTGGTGGTCAATTTGTTCAATTAGTCGATGCTCAGGGTACCGATTACTTTGAGAACTTGTGCTTGAAAGCTCAACAAGCTTGTAAAACAAATCGAAATTTTGCCAATGCTCGAATGGGCGTGTCGGAAGAGAAAGTAGCCCAATACGTGGGTCTGCACTATTATACGGATAAAGAATTACAAGTTACTTCCGAGTCGGCTTGCCGTCTGGCCTGTGAAATTGAAACGGAATTTTTATGTCGCTCCTTCCTATACTTGGGCCAGCCCCAAGGTTCTCAGTATAATTGTCGTTTATATCATTTGGATCATAAAACATTACCAGACGGCCCATCAACTTATTTGAATCATGAGCGTCCTCTAATCGATCATGGTGAACCGATTGGTCAATATTTTGAAAATATCTGCGACAAATCCTCGTCATCATCCTCTGCTACCGGTCCTAACACTTTAGATAAATTAGAGAATTTACCTTTAAGTTTAAGCTTAGATACCACCGAGGATCCAGCTTTAAATTCATCACGTAATGATGTGAATTGCGATAAAACAGGCACATGTTATGATGGTAAGTTGATGCAGATCACCCCGTCATAGCATTGAGTAATATTTAATATTAATGTAATATTCCAAATTTAGTATCTGTCCACTGTAAGGACACACGCATAGCCGTTCAAGTACGCACAAATAAACCATTTAATGGTCGCATTTATGCCTTGGGCCGCTCTGAAACTTGCAACATAGATGTCATTAACTCGGATTCATTCCGTTTAGATTTAACCATGGCCGGACAAGACTGCAATACACAAAGTGTGGTAAGAATAAATAACGATTATTGTAATTGCATACACATGTCTTTAAAAATCCCTTTCCACCCTGCATAACAAACACATGAAGACTGGCATTTATTCCAATACGGTGGTGTTGCAACATCACAGTGTTGTCATGACGAAGGCGGATAAAATTTATAAAGTGAAATGTACATATGATATGAGTTCGAAGAATATCACCTTTGGCATGATGCCAATTAGAGATCCGGAAATGATACATATTAACTCATCGCCCGAAGCACCACCACCCAGAATACGCATACTGGATACCCGCTTACGCGAAGTGGAAACTGTACGTATAGGTGACCGTTTGAACTTCCGCATTGAAATACCAGAAGACAGTAAGTATTATTTATTTTTATAACCTTGACAGAGCAGCAAGTATTTTATTAAAAAGTTGCATCTATTGGTTTGCAAGCTCCATATGGTATATTTGCTCGTTCATGTGTGGCCATGGCGAAGGATGCTCGCACCAGCTTTAAAATAATTGATGATGAAGGCTGTCCCACGGATCCCACTATTTTCCCCGGATTTACAGCCGATGGCAACGCTTTACAATCGACTTACGAGGCCTTCCGTTTTACAGAAAGTTACGGCGTTATATTCCAATGTAATGTAAAGTATTGCTTGGGTCCTTGCGAACCGGCCATATGTGAATGGAATATGGAATCCTTTGAGTCGTTGGGTAGAAGACGTCGTCGTCGTCGTTCAGCCGAGAGGTAAGAGCTCTTTTAATAATGCCCCTTAAATAATGAGATTCGTAAAATATATTTCTAGCAACGAGACCAAGGAGGCTGACGATGACATGAATATTAGTCAGGAGATATTAGTTTTGGACTTTGGTGATGAGAAACGAGAATTCTTTAAATCGGATCCCAGCACTGATTTCGGTATGAAATGATTTTTCCCCAAACAACTTCGTGGTTTTTCTCATTTTCCCCAACTTTTCACAATTTGTAGATAAAACGGTTACAATTATTGAGCCATGTCCCACCAAAAGTTCCGTTTTAGCTTTGGCTGTTACCTGCGCATTAATGATTCTATTGTACATTTCCACCCTATTCATGTACTACATGAAGAAATGGATGCAACCCCATAAAATTGTAGCATAAGTCCATTGGGAATTTGAAGAATATTTCATAACGTGAAAAAACAAAAATATGACAATAGGTAGAACTGCGCACAATATTAGAGTATTTTATTCTTTGCCTAGCAATAATTTTAAAGCAAAGTTATGTTATATTTTTATTTTTTATGAATTAACACTTTTAAATTACACAAATAACAAAATTTTGATTAGGTTTTAAAGAAATTATTTAAGATGGCTATTAAGTAGACTTAAAAATCATATCATGGGATATAATTTTTTCAAAACTAAACTTTAATATTTTGACGAACAAAGTTTATTAATGGATAAGCTCAACACATACGAAAGCTTTGACGTCTGAGGACAACAACTTAAGATTAATCGATTGCCGAAACGTAAACAGTTTTCAATTTGGTGCTTTGTACGGCAGGCCTTTCATATTATAACATATCGAAGTTTTATAAAATTTATACGCAATAAAAAAACAAGTAAGCCAGTAAGCTGCTGTAATAAGTCTGGACAGTTACTTCAAAGAAAGTGCAAAACTTCAAGGCCAGCACTCATTACGTTTCAGAGCTATTTAGAAAAGTTTGCATCTAAACGCTCATCACTCTCAATTAGAGATCTTTTCATTCAACTACTTTCTATGGAGTTTTAAAATTTTTCTTTAACATTTTATAAAGTATTTTTAAACTTCTATAGAGACTGGTTTTTATAATTTGTACTTCTTTTTAATCTCATAAAATCAACTATTTATGTTTTTCCACATAATACATTTAAATTATTCACACAAAATGTAATTTTTATATAATTTATTATGGAGACATTATTATTTTGATTCTCTTTCAATTGTATTAACGAACCAACGCATGAATTGCGTAAAGCATTTACAAATTTAGTTAAATTCATAAATAATTTTGTTTAAATTATGAATTAAGTTAATGATCTTTTTTCTAGATATCTTATGTACATAAACAAGAAGATAATGTATAAGTGAAAAGATGAAATTGTAATTTGATTTGATTCTTATACGAATAAAATTTTTTGTACGGATAAAAAAATACTGAAGTAATCATTATTTGTGTTCATTTTGGTGCATTTCAGTGAAATTTAATAGGATGGACCGGATCGGACTATACGTATACAGATACAACTAAATTAATTGTAGCATAATTTAAGGAGGGTATTAAATGGTCCGGCTTGACCGTCTATAACATTTTCACTTGTTTCAGCTTATTGAAGATATTACTGCTTTCATGCTCTATGCTGTGGCTGCCACTACTTCAAGAAACAAAGATTTAGTTTCCTATACGGAACTCAACTGTAGTGTAGAGTAAATTGAAGATCATCACATATGACAGCGTACATATTTATCCTAAACAGCTGAAGATAAGCGAAAGACTTCAAATCCTGTGACACACACTTACCACCACACAATCAAATTATTTGAGAGGATTAATTTTTCTAGTATTTCTATTTATTTAATACTATTTTTATCTGTACTAAGTATATAATTATATATATATATATAGATGTATGTATATGTTTTACATTGTAAGTGTAATTAATAGACACGTAGTGCTTTTAAATTTAAAAGTGTACAATAAGTATTAATTATCTTTTGTCCCTCTTTAGTTGATTTGAAATGTTTCATATGATATTTGTAGGGATGTGTGCATATATAGATATTCTTCTTTATATGACTATGTACCGGTTTGTTTACAGATCGTTTATATGGTCAACTGTTTTATAGCAGAGTAACGATAATATTACAACAACAAAAGGAGTGTGTTGGACTTCACTGAGCGGTTTTATTTAAATCTTTCAATATGTTTGTAAAATCTTTTTTTTTTTAGAAAATTGAATTTTTATTTACTATTCAGTCTCTATACGAAAAGTTGTAATCCAAGGGGTTATACAAAGTGGCTAAATAATTACACTGAGCTACAAAATTGAACTTTTTCTCGTTAACCTTTGAAAGATTTGTGATCGCCGATACTACAGTTATTTAAACTGGTGACATCGAATGTCAGAAAACGACACTATTTTGTCCACTGTTAACGGTTAACAAACAGAAAAATAAAACAGATTTGCTTTTTTTTTTCTTAACGTCTATGTGGTGAATAGCTGGAATACAGGGGGCAATCTCGTGTATAGGTTGGATAAGTGTGGAATCTGAAGTTTGTGTTGACTTTACTTTATATTTGATGAATCCTTTTTATTGTACTTGTCAATAACGAATCAATATGTGAAAAATCCAAGTAAGCTTCATGTCCTGATTCTAAATTCGAGTTTATTTTCTTTCTACTTTGTCTAGTTCTTGAGATGACTCTCTCGTAAGATAATATTTTTTACCCAAAATCCATATTCAAGCATCCATAATGGATTTGTGATTTTTAGGAGAAATTTTGCTTTTTTTCGTAAATTTTGCCTGAAAGAATTTGTCTTTTACTAATGCTTGTATGCATTTAAACACAGCAGATATTAAATAAAACGGTTTAATAAATTCGTTTTTTGAACTAAAAATTTCAATTTTAGCTATAATTAAATTTTACAATATAGTTAAGCGGAAGCAAAGACCAGAAAGCCCAGCCTAGCATTAGGTTTCTGTTCTAATATTCAATCTATAATTAAATCATTTGAATGTGGGTGTAGGATGGAACTGAAATACAAGCAATGTTTACAATCATTACATTTAGTTCAAAAGCGAAGTCATTCTGAAGATCAGGGTGTAGAAAATTAATTTTATTAAAAAGAAAACAAAAATGTCATTGACTTGTGTATTTAGTGTTTTATTCAGGCACTTATGGTACTTGTTCTCTTTACTTCTATTGTAAATGTACTTGTTTTTGCTTTTCATTAAAAAAAAATGAGGATTTTTTTTAGTAATTTCATAGTTTTCATTGAAACCTGCAATATACAATTGATTTAAATTTATTTTCCATAAAAATATATATATATTATATATATATATATATATATATATATAAGTTGTGGGAACATTTTCGAATAAGAGACAACACTTTACTAACTCCCATCTAAATGTGTAAGAGATGAACATGAACTATTCTATGGCAGTTGAAAAAAAAAGACATTGAAGATTAACTAAAAGAGTGATGTGGAATATATATATATGCATATATATCGATCAGGAAAAATTTATCCAAAAAGAATATCAATTCCATTTACTAACAACTATTATTAGTATTTGATGTAGAAATCGTTCATAGGATACATATATGATTTTTAAAAATAATTGCTTATCTTTTTGTCGATTTTGTATCGTCTTTTAAGAAAACATTTTTGGTTTTAAGCTCTCCCCCATTATTTTTGTGCTTACACAGGAACTGGCTAAAAAAACTTTTCTCTAACATGTCAACTTAGCTTAAGGGGAATTGTGTAATGCATACGTTGGTGTAGTACAAAATGTTTGCATTATTTATGTATGTCATGTTAAAAAAGGAATAAAACTTAAAACTACTGCCATATGTTTTAAGTAACATTTCAATTCATATTCAAAAGAAATCTCTCCGATCTCTAGGGATCTAATATAATGATATAGGCAATATTAGCCGAGTCCTATAGCTAGGGTTGTTGTGTTGGCAACAAAACTGAATGCAAATTAGTAGATTCTGAGGTGATGAAGGAGACGTTAGCTGAACTGTCAGCACCATTATTCAATTGTACAGCAGAGCTAGCTGTTGTTACCGCCTGACCGTCATAATCATTCGAAGAACTCTCACTCGTAGGTGTTTCACCATTTTCGGTAACAGTTTTAAGTAGTTGACCGTAACGGCACTGCGTGGTCACACATTTGCAGGTGAAACGATTTTTCGTTAACCAAAATTTATCACCATAATCATAACTGATCAAAGCAACAACAAAAAAAAACATGTTAAACATAGCAACCGCTTCATATTGTGTACTTACCAGATTTCTTCGTTCACCTCTATGTCGCGTATTGTGAAAAATGCAATTTTGGGGAATCGATAATCTTGATGCTCATAGAATACTCTGACGGGCACTATATTCGGATCACACGAATGATTAAAGAAACGACTAACGTTGCCGTAATAATTAGCATCAATGCAATGATTGTGACCCAAGTCAAAGAAATAGCTGTCATCCATGCGACGATCAGCTTCCAGATCGGTTAAAATTTCGCCAGTATATACCGCTACAAAGGTACCCTTAGGTACGTGAGCTAAACAACGCACTCCCCATCCTTTAACGGGATCCTCACACTCCATCACCTGTAAAGGTATGCGTATGCCATTTTGCACGATGCGATTTTTACAAGACAGCTGAAAAAATATTCTTTATTACTCTTGTGGGTTTTCAGAAATGGCACGTTTTACCTTATTGCAACCACACACATCATTACATTCAAATATTACGGGTGGATCGTCATAATTGAAATCTCCACATAAACGTCCTTCCGCTGTATACCAACTTTGCACGGATGCTCCTGCACACTGACACTGATCCGAAACGCATCTAAAGAGTTTCAATACAAAAATTAAATTATTTATATATTTGGTGTTCTGTGAAATATGTACCCATCTGGACACGAGCAGATTCGCATTTGTGAGACGCGTCGATCAATTTGCACCGAATTTTGTAAAATAATTGTTTCGGTAATGTAATGAAAATCTGGCCACATAATTTGATCCGACTCATCTGGAGATGCTGAACCTTCATTACGTTCCGGATTATTAATATCGTTGCGTAACGCCTGTATGGGACGCTGCTCTCGACCATTACTAATGTCACCGCATACAATGCGGGTACGTTGGAAATCGCGCGGATGAAAAGCACGCATTTGCATATTAAAGCCAACCGTACGAGCACAGTCAGAATCATCGTTTGGTATGCAGTCGTACGGTAATTCACCCGAACGATTTCTTAGCAATAAATCAGCACCATTCGCTATCAAGGCTATACATAAGCGTGTGCTTGCATGATGGCATGCAATATGTCTAAAAATTACAAACAAATGAGAGTATATTTGCTAATGATATTAAACTATAATAATCGAACGCTCTATTATGTGAAAGAATAGTCCAAGACCAGTTTAAAGTCAAACACCAAGAGAAGTATTGTACTCAACCACTAAAGTTCTAAAAATTAGTCCTATATACTTAAATGCAGTACTCGCTTACTCGTACTTCATTCATTCTTATTAATTTATAGTGGAACACAGATTATAGATAGGGAGGGTAGATGATACAAAAAAAAGCACACTTGATATTTACAATAAAACAGATGCGACTAAGAACTGATAGAGGGGATTATAATATATACAAACATATACATAATAGAGAGAGAAGGGCGGACTGGCAAATACACTCTGATTGATTCAAAACATATGTTCTGGTAATGGTTTTTTATTTAAAAGGTAAGAAGATAAGAAGACAGACAGACAGACAGACCAGTGTGGTTGGACAGCCAGACATATAGAACAGCAAAGATACATAATATAAATGGATCGATAGACACACATATGTACAAATTTAAAATATTTAAAAAAAATCTGGTATCGACTTAGAAAGTAACAAAGACGGAGTTAGAAGGGAAGACGCGGAGACAGTTACGGTAACAATTTATTTAAAAATATATTTTTTTAAATTCAAATGTTCTCAAACGATCGCAGTGTTTCAAACACACAAATCATAGTATTTCGAAATCACATTAGTTTAAGAGATATACTTACAGGGGCGTTTCACCTTCAACATTCTGTATATTACAATTAATACCAGCTTGCAATAATACTGTTATAGTATCCAGATCGTTATTGTGAAGAGCGGCCCAATGTAAAACGGTGTTATTGTCATTGTCGCATATATTAGGATCAGCCCCCTGTTGCAATAATAAACTGGAAACACAATGTATTGCATAAAGAAATGTATGAAAATGGAATTCTCACATAAAAAAAGGGATGATCATACCTTACAATAGCTGTATGGCCCAGCTCGGCTGCCCATACCATAGCCGTCCATCCGCCATCATCTTGAGCATTAATGAAACTCAAAAAACTTGAGATATTCTTGCTTGCCTTAAAACTAAAAACCAGCATTTGAGTGATTTCCACATTACCCGTTTGCGCTGCTATATGTAAAACTGTACGACCATCCGGACCCTGATTCAAATGATGTATACAAATTTATATACCAATACATTGATACTGTACTCCTACACATAGAGTGGACACTTACCCGGATCTCCAAATCAGCACCGCTTTGTATAAACAAATTGACTAAATCGCTTTTTTCCTCTTTGGTGGCACACATTAGAGCGGAACGTAATTCGCGATCCAATATATTTATGACATGACGACTGCTCACCTTGCACAACAACAGGTACGTCATTTGCAAAGTGCCAAAATGGGCGGCCACGTGCAAACAAGTGCCCATAAAAAACTCTCGCATACGCATGGAAATATCGTAACTGGAAGCTACATAAATAAGGAGAGCAAGTGAGAACTATTATGGATTTTGTAGGAACAAGTTGCACTCTTGCCTAAAATTTCGGCTACACGTTCCAAATCGTCATTCTCGATGGCATAGTACATGTCGCGGGTGGTAAACTCAACTGCATTGGTGTTGGTTCGGACCAAACCCACTGCTGCTGCTGCTGCTGCATTGTGACGACGAGCTGCCACGTTCATTACCGACTCCGGTATTAATTGTTCGTAATTGATGACCATGGGCAGAGGTAAGGTTTGTGCTGTTTCTATTGTGATTGATGGCAATTGAATGGGCGTCAAGGTGGCTGTAGGCGTGATTGAATTTCGAACTTTCAACAAATTATTGTTAAGATTAATATTGCTGGTAGTGCTGGTGCCAGCTACTTGGGTAGCAGCAGCCACTTGTAGATTGCTTTGGTTGGTAATAGCTGTTGCAGTCGCGGCAACAACACGCTGTGTTGTTGAGAACACTGGCAATGTTTGGCATTTCATTTTTACAACCGAAATTCGTTCAGGTGTGTCCACGCCGCAGTGCGGGCACTTCAGTACTAAAGCAGGACTAGGATGCTTGGAAGCAGGCTGTTGCGGATCGTATTTACTATTGACAATAAATTTTTGGGCACAGTCTGCATGAAAGAAATGCCTTTTCTTGCACAAAATAAATTTTCCCTGAAAACGAGAACGTTAAAGAAGAAGAATTAGATCTTTAATATCACCTAAATTTGTTCGCTGAAGCGAATCAACCCACCTGTGTGCAGAACATACCACAGCCAGCACAAGAGTTGTGTGCTTTTAGCCGTTTTTGATGATCATCGCAGAGCACCAGATAACCCACCCTTTCACTGGGACGAAACAATTGCAACAGTTCACTATTCAGTTGGTTGGAGCAACCAACCTTTTGTTCATCTATGTTATCAATGGCACAACAGTACTGGGTGTCGGGAGTATTACGCGTATAGTAGCTGGAGGGTTTCTGGCACAAACAAATCAAATTGCATGCTTTTGTGGTGGGCCGTGCCACGCCAGCAACAGTGCCATTGGTAACTTGTATACTGACCGCATCACTAAGAACTTTCAACCGTGTTGCACCGATTGCTGCGGACTTTTGCCTCTGACTGCCACGTTTTGTTACCCCCACTGCTGTTGTTGGTGTTGTTACATGCTGCTGCTGCTGCTGCAATTGACTCGTCGACGGTTTATTGTTAACTTGAGGTTGTGGTGTCGCCTCTTTAGCGGTTCTCAACCTCAACGTAACACTGGGTTTCGGCACCTGCACCCTAACATTAGGCACAAACTCCTCATTATCACTTAAACTGTCCAAATCACTGCCCTCTTCACTGCCGTTGCGTTTTAAACCCAACTTCTCTAAATGTTTTTCCTTTTGTTTGGCCAACTTGCGCTGTTGCTTTTTGCTCAGCTTGCGATCTTCGGGCGAACGATTTAAATTTAATTTGGCTGCTTTAATATCGGATAAAAATTTCTCCACATCGGGGCAAGGAGGTTTACTACGTGAACTTTGAGCCTGTGCATCGAGGGCAGCACCAGAATTCTCCAAGTCGCGTTTTGTTTTGGCGAAAAGTTTCTTCTTAATAGCACTGGTACCGGATGGGTGACTGTCGCTGCTGCCTTCAGATTTTTCCGATTTCTGTTTGGAATGAGAACTACTGCTTCCACCGCCGCCCACACACTTGTCACTGCCTGAACTGCCAACAATCGTTATCGGATGATGAGTGGGTGTGGTCTCGTTGTTTGCTGCTTCTCCAGCCTCCCACGTTTGAGCGGTAATTCGTTCAATATTTTTAGTTTCAAACTCATACCGCAACTCATCGTTTTCTAAAATCTTGGTGGTCGGCTTTATACGACGTTGCGATCGTTTGGGTACCACCAAGTCGGAAGTTCTCCGTTTAAGACTATTCGTTGAGTAGGTGGTGGATGATATTTGTTGTTCGTTGACAACCATTTGTTGTTGTTTTTGCAATAGTTTTTCAGCCTCAATTTGAATTTTTGCTTTACGTCCCCGTTTCTTGGGTGGTGTCTTCTCATCTGCACCCACACGTATTAGGTCGTTGCTTAACACATCTAATGAACGACCAGCTTCAGTGTTATCGACTTTGACGTCATCATCCTAAAAATAAATAAAATTGTACACATTTTCAGAAAAGAACAACAATTGATAATCTCACCAAAATTTTAAAGCCATCCAAACGATTTCCCAAACGTACACTCCGTCTAGTGCGTTTGCCATCGTCTTCCTCAGCTTTCATGGCACTGCCCAAATGTTCATTTTCATCGTCCAATTGGCGACGTTTGCGGCCGATCCTACGTTCGGTATTATTAGATGAAATTTCATTATTTGCCGCATAATTTGATACATTGTCAATGTTATCGTTAGTAAATATCTTTTTGGCACGACCCCGGCCCCTTTTTATGGGTATGGGAGGAGTCACCACATGATTCAATGCAGTTATCGATTTGGAGTTGGAGGTACTACCACCACTCTCCAGTTCAGTTTCATGGACGCTTCGATCTAGGCTTTTATCCGTTAAGTCTTCTGTTGCAATTATATTCGAATTTTCTAAAGATTTCCGTAAACCTCGTAAGCGCCTTGTAGGACTTAAACTTGAGGAACGTGGAGTCTAAATAAAAAAAAAGAGAGAGATAAAGAAGAGTACTAACACAATTTAGGTTACTCAATTTTAACCCCATGGTGACCTGACAACAATTATATTGAACCTACTGGGATATTACTCCCGGTTCTTCACTTCTCGGAATATACTAAAATCTACTCAGAAGTATTCCCGCTGGCAACTTGTACTAACTTTGAAATGAATGGAGTCAACGAAGTTACAAATAAGAAGCCTGATCGATAAATAATTCGACTGGATTTGAAAAAGTGTAGATTTTAGAAAACAAAAGTCAGAGATAACAAGAGGCGCATATTCTCATTGATGGTCATTACAACATATTCCCTACTAACTAAAGGATTTTGGACGAAATGTTTGCAATCATAAGTTCATCTAACGTCTAAATGAAAGCGTCAAAGCGAAGGTTTATTATATAACTGAATTTTTTTATTTTCTTTTTACACACATTCACCGCAAAACCAGTTTTGTTAAAGATCACGAACAACATTTTATTTATTTAAATGTCGACAAACAAATAATTGAAGAGAAAAAGGTGCTTGACACACGTCGTAAATGTAGTTGTAAATAATATCAAAGAAATGTGCTTTTTAGATAAATTATTTTTAATGGAATATATTTGTAATAAAAATATTTTGCAAACATTCACTTACGTTTTTATCATTTTCAATCGTTTCCTTATCATTATTATCATCTACAACAACAACACTAGCACCACCACCACCACCACCTTCAATAACATTCGCTTTAGCAGCAGAACCGTTCTTCGTTTCTGCTTCTGTTTCTGGTACTGTAGTACTGTTATTAACATTATCATTAGCCGCTAATAATGTTGATACAGATGAGTGTGGTGTTGATAACAACGGCAAATCATATTTCACTTTGGCGAGTGATTGCTTCAGAGCGTCGCTATTTTCTTCACAATGTTTGTTTGTGTTTATTTTCTTTGCTTTGTCAAAAATTTCCTGTTTTTGTTCTTCTTGTTTCTGTATCTTTTGTTGGCTGTCAACAGTGAAAGTGTGATTGGTGTTAATGATAGAGAGCGCCAGTGCCGATAATGTTGCAGTTGTTGTTGTTGTTGTTGTTGTTGTTGTTGTTGTTAATGATGATGATGCTAATAATGATGTCGATGTCGATGACGATGGCAACGATGAGGATGAAGCAATGGTAGTTGCAGAAGTAGAAGGCGAAGAAGAAGAAGAAGCAGTGTGCGCACTTTTACTGAGAACATCTGCCGACAATGTTGTAACGCAGCTGTTAGTTAGTGATGTGGCTGTAGTAGTAGTAGTCGTTGTTGTTGTTGTTGTTATTGTAGCCAGTGTACATTTTGTTCCCGTTATTGTATTTGTTGTTTGTACAGTGGTTGTCATGGTTTCCTTAACGGGTTTGATGTCAACAACATCAGCACCATCATCATGTTCGACATTGTCCAGCATTTTGTTGTAATTTTTTTCTTTTTCTTGTTCTTGTTTTGCATCTGCTACCGTTACTATTATTTTTTCTGCTTTAACAGGTTTCATGATAGTAGTTGTAATGGTGCTGGTGGAGGTTATGCCGACATAGTTGTTGGTGGCAGTGGTGCTCAATGTAGCATTTTGGCCGCTTTTTATGGAGGAATTGGTTGTTATGGTTCTTGCTGCTGTACTATGAGTTGTACATTTTACCAATTGTTGTTGGCCTTGATGTGCAATTGTGGTAGTGGTTGGTGTTTTTGCTATTTTTTCAATTTCAATTGCCTTTGCATGCGTTACAACAGCAGCGGTAGCTTGTTGTTGTGTTAGTTCGAGTTTTTCATTTGTATTCGATTTGTGAATTAAAGTTTTTTGTTGTTTATTATCTAAATTTGTTATTTTTGATGACTGCTCAGCATCCCCACTTTGTTCCTCGTCTTCTTCTTTTTCTTCCTCTCCGTCCTCCCCCTCCAGTAAAGCTTTAAAAGATTTCTCTAAATTTTCATTGAAATTTTCTTCGGTCACCTGTCGCCTTCTCTTGCTATTAACTTTCTCATTATTCGATTCTTCTAATTTAATATCGCTGGGACTTTGTTTTTCATCATCTACATCCAGCAATGCGCCATCCACATTTCCTCGTAATGTTTTATGCATCTTACTAATGTCGGCTGCGTGTATATCAACCGTTTCTTTGGTTTTTTGTGCTTTTTTGTCTTTATCTTTGCTGGCAAATTGATTCTTAGACAGGTTACGCCACTTGACCGTCTTATCATCGGTAAGATCGACTTCTGCATTCGTGGAGCAATCGCTATTAAACGTATTGGACATACTGCTAAGCAGCGTTTCCAGGCAATCTGTCATGGCTGCTCTATTTTTTTTCCTTTTTTTCTTCACTATTACACCAAATACTAGTTAACACTGTGACATCAAAATTTATTAATTACTTAATTTTTTTCCTTTCTATTAATTATTTTTCTTTACACATCCAAGATGTATGCGTTTGCAAGAAAATTATACACTTTATATCTCTTAAGATTTGACGTCACTTTTTTTCTACCGTAATCTTTTCTTGTGAAATACTTACTTTGCCCTGCACTTTTTCTTGTTTCTGCTTAGATAATTTTTATAATTCTTAGAAAAATATCATATTTTATTAGATTGATTAGTTTTTTTTCTTAATTACAAATTTATTAAATTCGTGTATGTGTGTGTGTTGGTAGACAAGTGTCCCCTTAATTTCGTATCAAATCTTTATACATGTATCTCTCATTTCCTCTCTTTAGGGTTAATTCATAATGAGCCATTGTTTGGTTGGTTGATTGGATTTTTATTTTTTGATGTTTGTACTCTTTTAACATTTCAACATCTTATTAGAGAATTTTTAAAAATATTACTACTTTTTTACCAACAACAACATTATGTTGAACACTTTGCACAAATGAATTTTTTTTCTTTTTGTTAAACTGTTAATGATTTATAAATCATTTAATTTTCTAATAATGATATTTCATCAAGAAATGCACACACCGTAGTAAAATTTTCATTTTTATCTCCGTCTGGTTTTGTTACTCATAGTGCGATTATGTAAAATTAGCATATATTAGCATCAATTGTACAATCATTTCGACATTTGATGAACATCATATGATTCCGTAATTGAATGACCACCTAAAACTCTTCATATAGTTTGATTATGTAAAATTATATCAAGATACTGTTTACATCTTTATACATCTCTTCGGAAAGAAATTTAAATGTTTATTAAAACTAATAAAAAACAGGTAATTTTTGATTGACGTATTTTTGTTAACAAATTCGTTTAATAACTTATTAGCAATATTAGCACCATTATCAATTGTCACGCTTTAATGTGTGGTTTCATTCCGATTTGCTAGTTTCACGACGATTCCCACATATTACAACGAATATGTAGATAATTTTCAAATTCCCAAAACATATAAAACTTTATGTAATAGATAATAAAATTTATTGATTTAGAAAAAGGTACAAATTTACATCAATTTATTATGTTTGAAAACTTGAAATAAAAAAATTATGAACTTTGTGGTTATAACAGAAATATTTATGTATTACAATATAATTATAATGGATAATAATTTATAACATACTTGAAATATTTTTGCTCATTATCTTGTTATCTATTTCATAAATTTTTTTATCCGTTCATTTATTTTGCAGCCAATGTACTAAATGCTGAGTAGTAAAGTTTAGTTTTCTTTGTGCTGTCGTGAGTTGTGTTTCGTTTATTAAAAGTAACGGATAACGGAAATAACTGCAAAGTGTTTGATTATAGTCGCAAGAGAAAAAATCAATTAGAATTGAATAATTGAATAAATAAATAGCAAATATTTTTCGAATGTTTATAAAAATCGAAATCATTGTTTATGCAAGACGATATATAAGTAATAGATTAAATTGAGAAAACCTACCCCTGGTGTAAAAAAGTTGTAAGAAACTTTTAAAAGGGGTTGTTGTGTATGTGTGTACATGTTCTGCAAAGAGCATAACATACGAGGACGAACAAATTCAATGCATTAAACAAAAAAAGTGATTCTAATACAAATTGGAACATAAACAAAAGCAAACTCTGAAACGTTCTGTGTTTAATTAAATTTTTTCATCATAAACGTGCATTGCGGTGCCTGGCACTTTATTTGTGTTAAAGTCCTCTTGTGTGGGCCATGCGTGACCTCGGCTCTAAAATGGCTGAGCTTAAATTTGAGGCTCCATTGGCAAATCTAGATGAAACCGATGATTGGGCTGGCTGCGATTACATTTCCAATTCCAATTCCTTGAATGATGCTCTAAATTTGAATCTAAAGGATCCATTGGTGGAACATGGAAATAAAATGCGCTTATTGGAGGAGGCGGTACGTGATGTGCATGTTAGTAAAAATGGTGGTGGTGCAGCTCTCAGTCCCAATTGTAACAGTTTCTTATCAGCTGAAATGGGATTTGAGCCCTACAGCCGCACCAGTGATGACATAACCACGTATAATGTAAATAAAGCGACTTTCGCTACGTCATGCTCCCATGAAACTTTTGATAATTTTGGTGAAACTTTTGGTGGCAGTTTAGAGGATTTGGTCAATACGTTCGATGAGAAGATTACCAAATGTTTTGGCAATTACGAGGAGAATGTTGAAACATTGGCTCCAGTACAAGTACGCAGTCAGGAAGAGATTATGAATGAATGCCAGTGAGTAGCATCACCAAATGAAAAATACTTGCATTTTTCTTTTCTTGAGTTAACCCAATTTCATATTATTTATATATGCTTAATGTACATATATGCGTATACAGATGTACCTATATATTTATAGAGATGTATTTTTATGCAATGTACACATAATATAATTGCCGCTATGTAGTCCTTAATCCTTGTTTTGGCGCCTGCGCCATGTTATGTTACAATCATCATCGCATAATCCAGTTTGTATGCATTTGTTGTAATTGGTAGGGTAGTACCCCTGCGGCAAAAAATATTCTGACTAGTTGTACTAAACGCTGTCCCTCTCTCCTCCGGCAATTCGTACTATTCAAGGAACACTTATTTCCTGTGCTTCAATCAATAACATGCATTTATAATACAGTCAAGTAATTTATGTCAAAGTGAATGACTTCATTTTCACGAGATTTTCTTTAAGGAGAAAGGACATATTGCCACACAAACGTAATCACAAACACCTTAAAGCTGTCCCCGATGCATTTCATACAACTGTCGTATCGCCTTGTCGCTCTTTTTCTTTACTATCCATCAATTATTATACAAATGCCGCACTAGTGCCAATATGTGGCACTCGGTGGTAGAGCTACACTTCATTTTGATGAAGCCTGGATTTATTTATACAACTATCAGCAAAACGTCTTATCTGTCACAAGCAAATAATTCAGAATTTTTAAACGTTAACATCTGTGCATAATTCACACAATGTACTGCAAGAAGCATTTGCAATCACTGCGCGACATAAGAATGCCGTAATACATAAAATTTAACATTTTAGTGTTTTCTTGGAATGCTCAATAATGAGGCGACTATAAAGAAAGCAAAAAGTGTAAGGTTGCTAGGTTACGTGACGGAAACAATACAATTTTTTTTACATTTTTATCGCTTATGTAATGAGTTTTGTTTTTATGCTTTCCGCATAAAAGGAGGCAGCAGGTACCCTTTAAAGCCAGCCTGTACATCCTTCTTCAGCATTTAGCGGAAATTATGTTTAGTTCGTGTAGGGGGCACGTTGACAGTCGCATTCATTATGGACAAAATTAAAATTTAGTATATTGTTGCGACCTCAAGGAAAACAAGTAAAAACTTATATTTGACATAATAAGGCATTGAAATAAAATGCTATTGCCAGTTAGCAAAGTCTGTCTTTGACTTTTTTTACAATTTCTTTATCTTCCTTCGCGCCTTTTTCCTTAAACTTATTGAACTGTGAAAGAACAAAATCAAAACCGAAAAAACTAGATTTATAAACGGGTACGTGCTATATACATACAACTGCATTTAATACTAAAATGATTGCAGCTAAATGTGGGATCCAAGACCAAACGTCATCTAAAGCAAACAGCCCAACTAACGAACCGTTCAGGCAGGCCAACATATAAAATCATCAACATTATTATTGTGATTTTATTGGCAAAGGCAAGGAACTCGTTTTCACAAGCATCAAAACATAACCAATAAGAAGGTAGATCAAGTTTATAAGCACCTTAGCAACAGTTTAAAAGTAAGATGCGACGTTACATGAACTTTCATACCTAAAGATTAGAAATATCCTTTGGCAAAATTTTTTTGAAACTTATACGAAAGACCACGCATTTCGGTCTTCTGCGAGAATCTTTCATTTCTGCAGTCCGAGTGTCCGAAGGACATCTAAACGCGTGGCAATATCGGCGTGAAGAACCAAAGAGCTTGCAGAAAACTTTTCTCTCAAATACAGCTTAAAAAACGTCATCGTTTTTCAGCATCATGCTTCTGCCCCTTCCCCCTCTTTTCAATAGGTATTATTATAGAAAAACCTCTTCACAAAAATTATACTTATGAAGTAGTCAATATACCCCGAATGAATTCAATCCATTGGTGAATTTGTGGCTGAATTTTTGTCTAAGAAGTACTTTATTAAACCAGACAAATTCTGCGCAGTACTTCTCTGAGATAGCTTAAATCTAATTATTTTTTATACTTTTTTTTTATTGAAACTAATCAATCTCCCTGACTTCACTTATACCATAGCGTAGCAATACTTTTAAATTCTGTATAAATTATAAACTGGACCAAATTTTTAAGTGTTTTGTGATTCGTTTTGAACCATTTGAAACGTTGCTACCTTTCTTCCTATTCTTCGTGGTGGCAGCAACAGTTCACACAAGAAGTCTTTCTTGTTTCTTCTTTATCAGCACATAAATCACGATTTCATATAATTCTGCAGGCTGCATCTTCACTTCTTGGGGAAAGGAGGGCAAGGAGCGAAATTTATACGTGAAATTGCAACACAATCGCTAAAGTTAAATATTGTTGTGGAAATAAAAAGAAGAAAGTTCCTTTTAACCCTCCAACAAATTTAAAATGATGTTCTTTAATATAAGATAAAAGAGGAGAAATTATGTTGCAAGATATTGTTATTAAAATTTAAACCGCTTTGTTCTGCAGTCTTTTGTAATTTTCCTGGTAAAATTTTTATACTATTAATGAGATTTCTGGTTAAAATGTTGAGTTCAAACATAGAATTGTGCAGAGAATGTATAAAATAGCAGTGCAGCGGGTAGAAGCCTGGATAATATCGAATTTCAACCGTGTAGCTTTTGTAGCTTTTTGAATTGTAAGAAATTTTTGTCTACTATAAGCGATTCAATTTGGCGTGGCTTTTGATCGATTTTTACTATTTTAAATAGCGATCTGTGTGCAGACCAGATCCTACCAGTGTCTGTACAAAATTTCAGCCCAATACCAAGATTTACGATCGGGAGAGTGTTATAAGCAGACAAGCGCATGGACGCATGGACACATGGACATACATGACATACATGTCTAGATCGATTCAGTTTTTGAAACTGATTAAGAATACATATACTTTATAGGATCTCTAAGGCTTTTTTATGGATGTCGCAAAGGGAATATAAAAAGAAAGATCCCTTCAAGAAAACGAATCGAATTGTAAAGCAATTAATGCTACAAAAAGGATGACCCTAGGAAAACAACCTTGAGCTTAACTTAAGTCTTCTTGCTCCTGCAAAAAAATAAATGAATATTGACTATGAACTATGTGCGCTTATTAACCTTATATGGATAGAAATACAGCCTCCCAACTGCCAGCACATCATTTACACGTTCCAAAAACTTAAATAAGAGACACATTGAGACACTTGTGAGTTACAAATGATTCACTTAAAAAAAATCCTACGCAATTACGATTAATTAAAATAAACAAACCAAAAATTCTTTTATGACAACCAAATACATTGATACAGATGCAATATAAATAAATATGATCCATTCATTGCGGCAACCTTCATCATTGCCTCATATCATATTAATGCACATTTTGTATGCTTTTGAATTATGACAATGATCATGAAAATTCATTTTGATATAAATTTGGATTTCACACCAACGGCACAGTCTGTATGTTCATGTGTGCATACGTTGGAGATAGACACACAAACCGAAACCTACACATTCCACTTTAAGTCTACACATAATCTAATTGAATAAAAAAAACTCTGGCAAACTGACAAACAGACAGACAGATGGACTAACTGACTGATTGTATTTTACTACAAGTCAGCTATTATTTCCTCAAATACAGTTATTTAGACGCTGGTATATTTTTTCTTAAATAAGGTTAAAGCTAACGATACAATGTACAAAAGAGAAAAATTGAAACTGATCATGAAGCCACTTCAATGCAATTCTTTTCTTCAACTATTAATCAATTCATTACAGATGGGGGTACACTAGTGTTGTCATTCCCTTTGCAGCATCAAGAAGAAAGCGCCACAAAGTATCTACATTTTTTAGTTCAGTAACAAAATCTGAGTTGATCTATGTTCATCCGTACGTCCGTCTATCGTTGGATCGTCTACTGCTGAAATTTTGTTAAAATTTTTGAATACTTATCAACGGGTTCTCAGTTACGTTGAATGAATTCTCTTACTTGGCACGAAGATCACTTTTCAAAAGAGGTAAAATCGAGCAAGTCACGCCCGCAATCGACAAACATCTATTTGTCTGCCACAAAAATTTAGCTATTAAGTTGAAATTTGGTATGTTTTATGGGCGTGACCGCATAACAGACGCGGCCACAATTAACAAAAAAACTATATTTAACGTAAAATTCGACTAGCAAGTTCACATACGTAATACGTACTCGATTAGAGGGCATAATTATATACCTGCCACGCCCACCGTTTGTATGTATTTGTGGATGATATTTAAGATTTTGCCTCTAAGCCAAATTTAGTGACCATTGAAACCACGAGAGTTCTTAAAAATGTTTCATAAATATCTAATACAACAACAACAACTTATTATTTATTATGCAGAAAACAATTTTCAATACGATTTTAATAAATTCCAATATTTATATATAACTCTTATATAAACAAACAAAAAATACAAAACAAAAAAACGAGCATAGCGCGTACAGAGAAAACTGTGACACTCGATATTAACAATAGCTGCCGTAATCAAAGCAGCCGGATGTATGCATATGGATGCATATGTATATGTAGGAGAATATTCAATCACCGAGCCGTTTGTTTGATAATTTATTCACTTCCGATGATAAAATAAAACAGTGTTGGACTTTTAAAAAGATTCTCGTTCCGTTTAGCAATCAAATTCGCATGAAAAATATACGATAAAAACAACAACAATAATATTAATAATCGTTCACATGCTGGTCTCCATCTCCGCTTTGTTGGTTAAGGCAATTGAGCAAATTGTGCAAAACAATTTACCGGCCATTCCGTACTCAACTCCTCTACAACGCTACCAGATGTACCACATGTGTTATGATTGGACAATTACAGTTCCCTTCGGTGCAGACCGCTTCGATTGAGGGACACCCTTGCATTATGAACGCTTATTATAAATTTTGCCAGTATTTAGAGTCGTGTGAGTGGTATGCGTTGACTGAGATTGAATCGTTTTCTCTGTCTCACAATCATTACACAAACCATTAAGAATATTTAACCAAACATTAAATAAAATCGAGTGATTGAATGATTGATGTATTGCCGACTGTGTAGAACAAGTGAAAATGTTTCGTTACAACAGGAATGAAAAACTGAAATGCAGTCAATTCATTAGAATAGATTGTGTCAGCAGCAGCAGCAGCAGCAGTGGCAATGACACGTTGCGACATTCTAGCAGTGCAGAAAACTATTCAAATGCAAAAATATTCCTTTTTCTTTTTATATATGCACACTGAACATGGACCCTATCTGGGGTAGAGATGGTCAACATTTTTTAACTTTCGCAAATTTTATTCATAGCACAAAGGTTTATCTCGTTTCATTGCCTTTAACTTTCGACCCAGTTTTATTTTTTATTATTATTGTGAAAAATATGTTTGTATCTGCTTTTGTCATAACCTACCCCCTGTAAGAGCCGCCGAACTGCATGGAATGAAGGGAAAATTAACAACAACAAAAATTTTTAAAAAGTGCTGCAAATATTGTAACTGTTTCACAGTTTTACATAAAATTTAAAATTTATTCAAATTGATTTCACTCTGTTTCTTTTTTTTTTTTTTGGTATAATGTTGGTTGCGATTGAAAGCGTAATTCCGGTTGTCGTCTGCTCCAATCTTTACAATATATTAAATTTTCTAACATTTTTGTGGTTAATTTTCCCTCTTCTGGATATTTTACTTTGTATGTATATAACTTTTTGTACCCTATATGAGTGTAACTTGGGTTGTCTTTACGTTGGTAACACCAAGAAGGCTGCATCAGATATCTTACGAAGTAAATATTTTCTGGATGAGGAAGATTTTGCCACAATTGCAAATTTTGGATTACTCAAATGAAACTTTGTACAAACATTTGACAAAAATTTCTTATAAAACAAGTGAAAACGTTATGGTCGATCAAACCCGACTATTTAATATCCTATACTACTTAGCTCCTTAAATTACGCATTTGCCGCTTAGGAGTTACAAACATTCGCGCAAACTTAATATACTCTCTTACCACTTTTTTTTCTTTTTTTTTTTAACGAAGGGGAAAGCTTTGAAAGCCTAGTCAGTGTGGGACTTGCACCCACTAAAACCCCTTCGAACGTCCTACGGCCATTCCCCTGGGACTACCGTTAAGTATTACGTCAGGAGACTCTTACCACATGTAAAAAATTTCCTTTGCAATATATATATCATTTTTTACTTGTTTCTTCTGTAAATTGAAAATTACAACAATTTTCCGTTTTGTTTGTCCGATCATTAGAAAAGTGTGATGCGATACCCTTGAACTATTTAAAAACATCAAACACATCACTGCTGTATTTGTTATTATTGTTTTTGTTTTTTCAATAAAAATAGATTCCGCACCCATCTTGTCGTTGCTGTATCAATTCACACGTTAACAACAAAGTTTACAGTTCTGTGCACCCGACCTATTAATAATGACAACCACAAAAATAGCTGATAGTACTATAAAAAAAAAAACAAATCCATACATTGCAGATGATGTTACGTTGAGCATATCTGAGAAGAGAATTTATTCACACGAAATGAAATAAATGTTGCGTTTATGATAAGAGAGGTACACATGAGGGAGTGTAGATAGATTACGTGCCACTGGAAATATGACAAAATTCATTACTCGCGTCTACCGTTCCGTTTGGCGGACACCCCAAATGAAATCTGTTATTGTGTTTGTAATTAAAGGAAAATAAACTTCGGAGAAATATTTCTGTTTAGAATGTTCGCGATCGGCGTTATATTTACAGTTTAGCAAAGTCATACCTGGGCGAAGCGTAACCAAAGTTTCGCTTTAGCCACATACAGCGTTTTTCCTTATTTTATTTTCATCTTTTCCGATATAACTGTATACATGTGCATTGACTTTGTTTGGGGAATGGAAACACATTTGAGGAAACACGAAAAAACAAAAACATTAGCGTTAATAAAATATAATAAAATACGAGTATGCTCATAAATGTTTGTCATAAAATTTTAAGTGGAAAATTATGAAATCGTACAACTGACTAAACATCATCTCTTCTCGGAGTAGTGATTTATATGGTGTTCGACGGTTCATTTGCGGGGTACAGTTCCTTTGGATGTAAATTTTATTTTTATTTTATTATTATTTAAATTGAAATTTTCGTACCAAGTACCTCTTTTCAAGGCATTTATTGTGGCGTGTTGGCTCGATGCGCTTCATGTGGTGGAAATTTCAATATTAAATAAACGGTACATTTATGAGTTAAAGTTGGTGTATAACAAATTTAAGCTTTTTGTTGCAACAAACTTCGCTTGTCCCACTGCAACCCTCTTGTGCTTATATAGGCCCTATAGCAGAAATGCTTAAGATGTGAATGAGAAGCCTGTGAAAAACAGGTGTACTCCCCACGAAATGGGCGTGTCCCAATAATAAATTTCATTCTCAGATAATCTTTCCTATATACGGAGCACGCGTTATAAAATGAAATTATGAAAATGTATGTATGAAAATTAGCTTCAACGGGCGTATCTAATTGCGATGCTTTTATTGCGAATTATACGATTGAAGAATTGCATCTTTTTCAAAGTGTTTGGATAAAAATTCTCTAATTGGGGAAAAATATACTAATATTGCCACGCCCAAAACATAATTACAATACATTTGATGTAATTTTTTGTTGTTTGGAGAAATAATACAATGGTGGTCTATTTTTCAAGTAGCTAATGATGGTTGGTTTCCTAGATTTGGTGTGCACCTAATTTTTTTTACTCTTTAGTTTTTTTCCGAAGATTGCAGATTATGCCTAGAAGCAGAACATAGTATTTAACGAGTTGTTTCTTTTGCATCATGCAAATTTCATGGCATTTTGCCAATAAACAAAAAACAAAAAAAAAATATTTTTCCTGACTTTAAGAAAAATAAGTTTTTCTGAGAAATTTCCAGTTTCATTATTGTCATAATTATTAGAGTGGTTTTCTTTTGTTTATAAAATATTCATAATGACGTGTTCCATGCGGAGTGGATGCGTGCAACCTTTCGTCACTTGATTATTTATATAAAGAACGAAAGGTTGTAAAGCGGAACGTATGAGCGGATAAAAAAATTTTCTATTTATTATGTGTTGAACATTTGTCGTAAATATTTATGAATAAATTCGAATTTTTATTAGAGAAAAATGTATGTAATCGAAGCAGTTCACCTATCGGTGCAACTGGTCTTGTATGCATACACATTTGTACTATATTGCGGGGTGTCTACACTGCGATCTATTGTGCTAGCCCAACTTTGCATCCTTCAAAACTCTGGAGACTTTCCAACCAACCATGTTACTGAATTCGGAATTTTATATTGTACTTGAAGCAACAAAATGTCCGATGATACCTTGCCTCACAGGCTGCGCAACATTCGGACAGAATGTTTTGAGGTTCTCAATGGACTCACCGCAGAGTACAAATTTTTCAGAGTTATTAGTAATCAGGTAAACTTTAGATACTTTCTACAAAGTTCCAGTAGCTTGAGAATTTAAAAAATCTTGTAGCCTTTCACTCAAATGCAGTCGTTCCCGTGGTTGGTCCATTTTGCCTGTGCGCTCCTTTCTGTACGCCTTTCTCCTTGGCTTCACATTATAATTTTAACTTCATTCACTTACACTCATATCTTCTTACTCCTTTAATTATTTTGCTTTTAAATAATATTTATACCAGCAATTTAGCAAACTTACAAGTTCATGTGGTCTTTTAATCGTCACGTCTTTCCTTCTATTCATCTTATCATCTCTCATTTATTTTCGTAATTGTTGTAAATATTTGTTTTAATGAGAATTTTTATTAAAATAAATACAGTTGTTGACCTTTTGTTGACCCTTTAATGTTTTATTTAATCGCGTTTCGCGTCTTATAACAATTTGCTCAAATGTACAAGTTTCTGCCTCTTCCATGCTCGTATGTGCCTTTAATAAAAATGAAAATAAAACTAGTAATGACGAATTTGGAATTCGGGCCACATTTCATACATTAGAAAAAATTGAAAACTGATAGCGATTCTTTAACGTAGATTGTGAGCGTGGTCTGAGAGAAAACAATGATAACAATCTCAATCTGGCTTGGGTCCATATCTAAATACAAATAGTGGCCTTGGCATATATTTTATTTGATGAGGAATATAGAAAGTAATCGTGGAAAACTTCCTTTTGTAGGCGTGTTCTTTGGGAAATATTAGGTTAGCCCCTTAAAAATGAAGTTGTTGTAAAAGTATAATGCATGTTATTTTTGATTCTTTTTCCCATTTTTAAATGTAAATCTCTCAAAATTGTGTAGACAAAGCCACTCTACAGATGAATTATCAATGAAATAAACTCATATATGCTTTTAGTGTTTCTGGCCACTAATTAAAATAGAGCCTCTTACACTTCATAATTGTGTGAAAATAGTTTTTCATCCAAATACAAAACGATTCATTCATTCATTAATTGGTTTTCTCTACATGCTGCTTCTATATATTTTTTTAGAAAATAAACCTTGACCAAGTTTAAAAAGAGTGCGCATAAATGTGTGAAAATATTTGAATAGAATTCCGTTTTTTATTTGTTTAAATAATTTATAGAAAAAAGTTTCGTTACAAAACAAAAATATGTTAAGCGAGTATTAACACTACACAGAAAAGTAAGAGTTCTTCGACAAAGAACGCATTAACCGTTAATTTAAATAAATTATCTATGAAAGTTAAAAAAAACAAGTCAAAGTCAAAAATTGTACATATTTTTAATGAAATGTTGATTATTTCTCCCAGTCATTGACTTTTCTTGTCAACACTTTACTTATGATGTCATCTAAATGTGTTACATTTATGAAAATCATTTGAAAAGTTTCAAAAAGGCATAATACCACAATATTTATTACCTACATTTGTAGACAGCATAATAAACGCAAATTATCTGAATCAATAAACAATAGTTTTTACAACTCCTTGTATAGAAACAAGTAAAAATGTTGCACAGTCGGTCACACCCGACCATTTAATACCTCACACCAATTAGCCCCTTAAATTATGCTACGAGTAGATAAGGTGGTGTCAGTAAACCCAAAGCACTGCCATCTAAGTTATTATGTGAAATATCATTACATGGGAAGGGGTTCTAAACATAGTCTGATCTCATCCATTTTCAATAAGGTCCCTCTTTAGGCCAATACATGTCCTTGTACCAAATTTCATTGATATGTCTCAAATTCGACATGCAGCTTGCTCACAAATTTATATGGACAGACAGACGGACATGGTTGCATCAATTCAGATTTTGATTTAGAATCGATCGATACTTTTAAAGGTGTTCATGGCAATTTGCTTTTTAGGAGTTACAAACTACCCCCCAAATATAATATACCCTCTGCCACAAGTGGTGCAAGGTATAAAAACCACAAACAAATAGTGAGAAGTAATGAATCAATTGACAAAATAGAGACATTCATCTATAAATGGTTAAAGCCGATGAAAACAAACGTTGAATGTTGATTTTCAATAAATGTTTACGTATACGGGTATTATTTATTGTCCATGATTGGAAAATGCCTTAGCCTCCTCATTTAGTTGTTGGTGACTGTATGGTATGTGACTTCCCGCCACCAATTCATTTGAATGTTTTGCTTGCTACTCTGATAGCATTTATGGCCTATTGCCATTAACGTTGTCACTATTTACTTAATGAATGAGTATGCGTGTGTGTACCTGTGCTACTTGTCATTAAATGTTTACTCTATTGTAATTTTCAATTTCAAATTCAGACTTTAAAGGAACGTATGCATACTTGGCTGGGGCGTAGATTCAAAATTTATATTTTATTACAAATTTTAACGACGACCCTACTGCTAGTCAGACAAGAACATTTTGCTGATATTATAGGGTATAAAAATGCACCCTTTACATTCCAGATTATACTTTTTTTACTTTGAAGACCTTTTACTTTTTTATTCCCGATTTTTGTGATTGTAAAAGTTTCAACATCAGTCGGAATAAGGACATGGCTAAATCTAAACACTCCCCATTTACCCTTTTTAGAGCATTTAAAGCTTTCTTCTAATTGTTGTAAGCGGAATAGTTGAATCCCTACTGTGTATCATATCAAATTAAGGTTATATTGTAAAATCTATTCATGTCTAATTAACAGGAATAAAGGAAAAGTGAAGGATTTCATTAAAAATGGAATAATAAATGATAGAGCGGTGGGAGAGAATTCACATTTCATGTTATTTGAAGATTTATCCTTCGTATGAATAAACCCATCAAAGTAGGGTAGGGGGGGAAAGGCGGTGAAAATCGTTTGTAATGAAACTCGACATAATAATACACAACAGAAACCACAACCGGGACTTTGTTTACTTTTGCTTTTAATCAGTTTTCATGGATAGTATTTACCAACCAAATAAAAGCAATAAAAAAGTGGGATTAAATACCATAATATCCTTCTTTCGAAACACGAAAACAATGCGGTTTAAGGCAAGTTAGTATTTGTTTATAATTCCTGTACATGCATGTTTAGTCTTCGCAATGATTCATTTTCCATTTATTATGTCTGAAAGGTGAGTGCAGGGTCATAATTATAATAACTCAAATATTGTGTACCATCGCATCAGGTGAAAGGGTGTGTAAAGCGCATGTCATTTCTGGCGAAAAGTTACATACAAAGCGAAACGAAAACATATTATTTTCTATGAAATTGTTTCAGTTTAGAAGGTTTCACAATCTAGACAGTAACTACATGAACAGTACACCGCTTAAGGCTTTAAGTGTCTACTTGTGTATTCTACCCTTATTTACCTGCTCGATGGACAGACACTCAGCAGAGACATGGTGCACCCTTATTTAAGTTATTTGATAAACTGTGGCCAAGCGCGCCAATTTGGCGTCTATTTCCTTTTTTTAATTCACATTTTATTACATTTTGTTTTAGCAACTTTTCCGTTTTTATTGTTTTGTTTTCTTTTTTTATAAGGATTCTATTAAAACTCTATTATCAAAATGAAAAGGATCTCCTGTATGAGTCATCAGCTATGACAAAGTTGTCAAGCAAGACAGCAAGAATGTGTTGGAAAGTTTTGGATTTAAAGAAAAGTATGTACTTTGTTGCAACACCTTTAACCTGTACCTCACACCCTGCTACATTAGCATTAACATTGTATCCATAGAAATAACTTTACGCGGTTTGGAACTTGTTTTGTGTCTCTTCTAACCTCGATTAAAACCGCAAAATGTTAATGTCAACTATAGTATAATATTTTTTTCTCAGAGGCACTATTTTTCCAACTTCTCTTTTCTTAGGTTTTTATTATAATACTGAAGTTTCATTTGGCATCATTTGCTCCGTTTTTATATCCACCATCATTTGTATACGGGACCGTATATATCACTTTGTTAAAACGAAGAGGTCATCGGACACCTCACAAAGTATATTTTTGTATTCGGAATCAGCATTTAGTGCTGCCATATTTATATGTCCGTCTGTCCGGGCGTGTTTGTGCTGTGATAATTACTCTCCTGGTTGCAAAAGTTCAGATATTGATTCCAAACCTGGCAGAAGTGTTGACAAGATACAAACGCAGCTTGGTATTGAAATTAAATAAAATCGCTCAAGCTACATGCTCGCAGTAATAGTAACTGAAAAAGGAGCGTTTTTCCGTTTATGCTAATGAGACACCGATGGTAGGTTTTCCACAATGTGGCCTCGGCCGAATATAGCTTTTTTGTTGGTTTCTAACCGACTAGAAAACTTTTACTAAGAAATTTCTTCACTCCGTCTGGTTGTGCAGTTAATAGGTTAACAATGTGCAGCCAGGTGCAAAACTATTGCGTTAACATAACACAGATAAGAAAACAAACACCAGGTACTTAATGCCTCATTTTGTAAGTGACTTAAGACCAATTTTCCAAAATCATCGAATTTTGAAAAATTATAAAATAATATGTGCAGGAAAGTAATTAAATCCATGAGTTTAAAATTGATTTTATATCAGTTTCAATCTAATCCATTCACGGGTTTTAAAAGCGCCAATAACTGTGAATATGTGGAATTTAAATAATGAGGTTACAACTGATCAAGACAATTGCAAGAAAACTGTTTCCACCACAAGCGATTCCGAAGCGCTTCAATCGCTTTAAAGCGTTTTGTTAAAAATTTGTTAGACTAACAATTTACATGAAAATTGAATAATTGCTCTATTGTATTTAAATAAATAGAAGAAGAAAGAGAAAGATATGAAATGTTTCAGTCAAGAGTGAAAATGATCGCTTTTTGTGCATCTCGTACAAATATTTGATAATTTAGAAAGAAAAAAAGGAAAAGATTTACAATAAATAAAATAATTGTTTAAGCCAAACCTTCTTTTTTGAATGTCAAGTGCGACTGCGGTTACAGAACGGAATGCAAATCAATTTTTTATACGTGAAAAAAAAAGAACTGTGTTGCCTACGCTTATAAAATAAAATAAAATCAAATAAAAAAACGAGAAAGAAAACTAAATTTGGCTTGGGCCGAATCTTAAACACTCTGCACATCTAAACATAAACTAGTGAGCGTGGCAGATAGTTGACTACGCCCTCTAATAGGAAAAATTTTCAAATCGAGTCTTATTCTGAAAGTATTTATTATTTATAATAGTAAATATGCAATTCGGATAATATGTGGATTCAAATTTCTTTAAAAGTATGTCAAAAAATTCTCTTTATGCAGAGGATAATGGACAGACAGGCGGACATTTATGGTTAAATCGATTCTAGAAGTGATTCTGAATCGTTCAGTTTATACATTATAATATATATTTAGCAGGTTACCCTCGTTTTTTTTTTAACCCACCCTGTTAAACTATTGTAACAATGCAACGCAGTTTTTTTTTTAATGCCAAGCATCAAAACCTCTCAGAGTACACAAATTGTCACAATTCAGCTCAGAACAACTTTAAAAAAAAAAATTACATCATCTTTTAAATGAGGCAATCGTTCTGTGCGTCTGTCTGTACACGAGTGTATGAGCTTTATACGTATTTATCTATAAGTCGCACAGCATTCTAAAGAACTTGATCGGTCAAGGATTTTTTTGAAAGATTTACAGAAAAGGAAAACAAAACAATAACTCTAAAACTCTCAACGAGAAGCACACGCACGTACTTATAAAGAACAAAAGAAGTGAAAGACTTTAAAGCGAAGCTTGTATCTGGTATCTGGTTATACCCTTTAAAAGTACGCGTAATACACATCAACGTACATGTCAGATTCTGCACAAAACTTAAAATTTATGGTAACATGAGAGTGTGTTTGGTAAGTCGATGAAGAGCTCTTTGTACTAAACTTTCAGCTTTGTAGCTCAATTTTTGGAGGATGATAGATAGATTTTGATCGATTGTGGGTGTGGCACTTGAATCGACTGTATCTAAATTAATTTCAGTACAAAAGTTTCAGCTCAACCTCACACTTTTTGCGACCATGACAGTGTCTAGAATAGGATGGACGGATGGACATATATAAATCGATACAGATTGAGAATGTATGTACTTTGTAGAGTCGCTGACACCTCCTTACAGATTAAAAACTTTATTACACTCCGTATATTATGGAAGGAGAATATAAAGAATTTATAAGTTTAAAAATTTTAATAATTTACTCTTAAGAAGATTCCACAGCATAGTTGGCATCTGAGATATGAATGATTTTAGGGTTTATCGAAAATTGATTTACAAACTTCTTCTTCTTCTTCTTCTTGCAATGTTGTCAACTTTTAAAACTTATCTCTAAAGTTTTGCTCTAATAAACGATATTTAAGTTGGTGAGAATGTTTACGAAAAAGTGGGTTAGTAAACAATTTTATTATGCAGTCCCAGCCGCACACATACTCAGCTTTACTTGCTAACTATATACAAAACAAAAAATTTAAGAAATAAATGCGACAACGAGACAACTAGATTGTCAGGTGTAATATAAAATCTAATGTAATATAAAAAAAAAAACTTAATAAAATATTTGGAAACAGTTCAGTAAGCAAACTCGTTTGCTGGCAATTATATGCGTGTGACTCTAGGATAAGTAATGTTATAAAATAAGTAAAAGTAAGCCAC
Source organism: Crataerina pallida (assembly GCA_949710015.1). Classification (NCBI taxonomy): domain Eukaryota; kingdom Metazoa; phylum Arthropoda; class Insecta; order Diptera; family Hippoboscidae; genus Crataerina; species Crataerina pallida. The sequence goes on along the minus strand of OX453291.1, from coordinate 2,890,667 downwards.
AAGTTGATGAACTGTGTATATGTGTCTTTGCAACTTTGTAACCCATTGGCAATCGATTTCAAATTTATACATTTTCCTTATCACGCTCATCATTAAAGTCAGCAGCACATAAGTGGTGAAAGTATAAACAAATAAAGAAAATTTAAAGCTTAAGCCAAATCTTCAATACCCTCCGTCTCTATATACAAAACGTAAGCGCAAAAGGTTTTTAGCTCAACAACTTATAATTGAATCCAACGTTTTACCGTAATTTTTATAGCTGACAGCGACATTTTTGAATATTTTATATGAAAACCTGCTCTTGACGCCTCCTTCTGGGTATTGCAAACGACATAACAAACTTAATATACCCCGCCATCGACTAATCCGAAGTGTGCCTCTTTTATCACTCATTCAGCAAACGCACAAATGATGACAAAATAAATTCTTACATTTTACCCAGTACTGGCTGGAAACAAACTAAACCATTGCAGAAGGTTACAAGAGAACGAATGAAACATTAATTCAAGTAGCGACAACGTCAGTGACATAACATAACAAAAGCGTACAAATAGCTATAATAAGTGGCGGTAACAGATTTTATGTTGATAACGATTTAATTGCTTGGTTAGAATAATTTCGTAAATGACAGCGTAACAGAATTTGCTGTCTTACTGTCGTACTTAATACAATAATTAAACAATTTTTTATCTTTTATTACAAATCTAAGGTAAATCAAATCAAATAATTATATGGAAAAAAGTTTAACTAAAGGTTAAGCCCGATTATTTAATACTCTACACACCACTTAGTTCCTTAAATTGTGCTAGAATTAGATGAGATGGATTCATAAATAGGAGTAATTGTTATATAAGTTATATGGGAAGGGGTTCCAAAAATGCTTCGATCGGGTGCTAATTTTGCAGTTCGAATTATCAAGCTGATTAACTATTCTTCGCCACATTTTGTCGAAAACTAGTAAGATGATGAGGAGGGGATCTGAAAATAGTCCGATTCGATCTATTTTCTATAAGGTTCCTTGCTCTGTCCTTGTGGCAAATTTCATAAAAGTTTATCAAAAAAATGTTGTTGTTATGTGTAAATGGTATAATAATATAAGAAATCAAACCAATTCCCTATTAAAAGAAGATTTTCTCCGGTCGACGATTTTAAGATGCATTTTATGCAGGGAAATATCCAAGACTTTACATTTTTTTAATACAAAAACGTCCGAATAAACATAAAATCATTACCATGAACATTGACTCTCATCTTAACGCCTTGCTTGAAGTAATAAGTTACATGCTCGGCTCTACGAGTACATAACCAATCAAGAAAAGTTTAAGGAACAGTTTGAGATTGCTTGAGATATTTCAGCATACATAGATAGAACGTCAGTCATTTTATCAAGTGGTACAGTTCACTAAACTTTTCATAGAATTACAGCATGTTGTTCCTCTACACTCATGCACAAGTGCCACATGCACCCTTAAGCACTTATTGTCATTTTATATCACAAGTGCCAAAGAAATGATTATACTCATGAGTCTATTGAAAAAGTTTAAGTTGTTAATAAATTTTCAAGTGCTCCAGCATGTACTGCGAAGAAGACGAGATGTTCAAGAGTGACCCCATGTAATGATTTATTTATGATTTTAATCGAGTTGGTAAAAAATAAAATACAATCACAGAATTAGTGGGCGTTTGGGAAAAAAATGTCTCTAGGAATGCACTGGGGCGATGTTAACTTCAATAGAATTGAGTTCTAGACGCATATTTTTACAGAGACTCTCGTTCTCCTCGATCTTCCGCTTTAGAAACTCAAGAGCTATGCCTTTCTTCAGCGAATGAAGGTAGTACTTATCATGAATTTTGGACTGGATTCCATTATAAGTACTTCTACCTTCTGTGCTAATGTGTAGTATGGAAAAATACTCAAGTCCTTCATTGATAATATAGCACAATTTGTAGGGTGTCTGAAGCTTCTGTCCAAACGTTCTGGTATAGTGTCATAAACTCGCAAGCTTGTGATGATGTCCACTAAAATGTATATCATTGAATACAAAGCTAAAAACTTTTCTTTACGTATTCTTTGAGTTTTAATGAGTTAAATAGGAAGAAAAGCCATTCCTTACCGCCGCAGCATAAAGAAACTGTGCTTACACTGAAAAAGTGTCATAAAGTAAATATTTTTTTAAATGCAGCAAATAAACATCCGTATTTGGTTCCAGGTATAAAGACAAAGTGTGTAAAATGTAGGGAAAATGAAAAAAAGCATTTACTGCCAATGAATCAGATAACATGACTCTGGTTTGAACTGATTAAGATCTTAATCGTCTATTTCATACCCATGTTTTCCCGTTTTGTTTCTTACAGAATGTGGTGGACCATAACCGGTAATTTTGGCAACATATTGCCAATCGATTGGTCCAAATCTTATGCACGCAAATTGCACATGTCCACGTTAAATTTGGATGAGAATGCTCCCAAAAAGAAGGATTTACTGCAAACACCAGGCGATGAAATGACCAGCGAAGACGAGGCCATTGCCAACGATCTAGATATGCATTCCTTGATTCTAAATGGTTTAAACAATGAACCGGAACCGATTAAAAGTGTCGAAGAAGTGATCAAAGAGATTGAATATATTATTGATGAGGCAGATAATCCCGATAATGATGAGACGGAACCCTGCGAATCGGAAATAATGGAAAAAGCTAAAGAAGTTTTAAGTTCCCCGTTATATGCTGAGAGTAAGTACCAAAGATAACAATTCCAAATGATTTTATTGCTTAAGAGTCGTTTTAGAGCTACAATATTTATCGATAACTCAACTAAATGAATTGTACATGGAAATGGAAGTGTTGATACAGGAATTGAGTGAAACTCTAATCAATGAATTGGCACTGCGTGACGAATTGGAATTTGAAAAGGAATTGAAAAACTCATTCATCTCACTACTGTTGGGTGTTCAGAATAAAAGGCGCCAGTATCATGTGGAAAAGAAACGGGGTAAATTTCAAGGACCCGATCCTAAATACTTGACAACCGTGATACCCTATCACATGGAGAATGGAACGCCCAATAATCAAAATTTACAAATCTTAATAAAAAGTAAGTCCGACATACAGTCAAAGGCATTTATAATTAATATTTCTTCTTAACTATCATTCTAGTACTTAAAGGCATCAATGAAGACAGCCCTACGGTACCGACTTTATTAACAGATTATATTTTAAAAATTCTGTGTCCCACATAAATTAAAGCATAAGCATAAGAAAAAAAAATTATGGTAATAATAATAACAACAACACAATTGCGTGTTTATTTGTTATGTGTGTGTAAGTGTTTATATATATATATATTTTTTTTTTTTTTAATTTCAGTCAGTAAGTTTAAGAACGAACTCTTCTATGAAAAGAAATTCTACATAGTGTTTGATTAGCGAAAAGAATTATTTCTTAGATATATATAAAAAAAAAGAAAAATGTTTTAATAATTTGCTATGTAAACAAAAAAATATATATATTAAAAAGTCTTTGTTGTATATAAAAAATAAACAATTAAAAAATATTTTTTTTGGCAATTTAAAAGAAATACTTTTGCATTAAACGACAACAATCAACACGAAACCAAACAAAATTATGAATTTCTTACCTGCCTTAAACGTATGCTGTACAATATATGTATAAAAAAAAAATATTTTTTTTCGCAACTTATTGTAAAGAAACAATTTGAACTTCGAATTTTTTTTGAAAAAATATTTTCTTTGTCATGTCAATGTCAAATTTTATTATTAATTATGTGCTTTTCACAAAAAATGCATTGGTTTGTGCTCGATAAGTTTTAAACTGCCTTTTATGTATAACAAGCGAAAATCTTCTTATTCTTTTTTTATATACACAAATACTTTTGTCTTAAGTTTATCATAGAAAAGAAATATTTCATAATTTTTATGTAAATGGCCATATTAGAGTAATTGTAAGCAACATAAATAAATATACAATTATATGTATTTTTTTCTTTTTTGAATAATTTCTTAGTTTTTGTGTTTCCACGTCGCAACAAGCGATAAATCAACTTTAAAAGCATTAATTATAATACTCATTGCATACTTTTTTAAAAGCTAAAAAACTTTCCAAGTAATTATTAAAAAATTGTGTTGATTGAAAATATGGAAGAGTTCATAAGGTTGGGAGTATTTTTTCAATACTATAAATATGTTGGCATCTCATTAATCAACAGAAAGAAGTTCCAAAATAAAGGCGTCATTAAAACTTACCATATATTAAACTTTTTCCAGCCACATCAGCAAGCTCTGCACTTTGCTCAACACATCTCTGAAAAATTTCTCTTCTCAGCACCTTGAATAACTCAATTATTGTTCACACCTCATTCACTTTGCTTCTCTTACTCCACTACAAGCAATATCAAACATAATGACACACAAATGATACACTTTTGATAAAACGTCCAATTTAAACCCTGAATAGTAAAAGAAAAACAAGGTAAAATTAAGTAAAACTTTAAAGCAGAACCCAGTTTATCTTTGATAATAATGATAATGCAAAATTATTGTAACAATTTCGTCGTATAAAAAAGATCACAAAACAATTTCATAAAATATCATTTCTCGGAAATTTTTCACACATTCATAAAATAAAATCAATGTTATAATTAATAAGATAAATGAAAGGCGGAAAATACAATTATATTTAATTTTTCAACATTAATGTATAACAAAATTATAAACAAATTATATATTCTTTATCATTTAATTATGAAAAAATTGTCAACCCTTTAATAGAATATGAAGTCCAATCAATTGATTTACAATTTTGAATTAGGTGAAAATAATAAATTAAATGCAATATGGATGTATTTATAATATGTAATACTTATTATAAATTTATATATACATATATATTAATATGCAACAAAAAAGTCTCAATAGTTTAAATATAATAATAACAACACTATCTAAAGAATGCTTAAATAAAGATTAAAAACAAGTAAATTACCCTTCAAAGGATGAATTCTTGAACAATGTAACCAAATTTTATCCAATTATTTACATTTTTAATCCAATCAACGGACAGCGGCCCGTACAATTTCCGATATCTTCTTGAAATTAGAATATTTGCAAGTATATGAGTTACACATTTATGTACATACATATCTTTGTGTTATACAATTGCTTTTTCTAAAAAAATTACTTATTTGATTTTAACTATTATTTATTAATGGACTTGCTGGCCATGTTTAATTTTATTTTATTTTTAAGCCGCACGCAAGTGGCTGTGACAAGCAATCGATAAAGTATTACTTTTAACATTTTTAATTGATAGCAGTATGACGTAACAATTATTGTGTTTATTATTTTAAATTAATAAATGTATTTAAAACATTTCCTAACGAATTCTCACAACACTTATAATGAAAGTATACTTTATCTAAATATGGCGCAATTTACTGTTGTTGATGGGATTTTTATTAAAAGAAAAACAGCACATCATTCCGATAAAAAAAAAACGGAGATGTATGCAAAGAATTAAATGCAATCTTACAAGTATTTACATAAAATGAAAAAATTATTATTATAACATGTTTTTTATAGGTTTTCAAAGTCAGAAATATAAACAATTAATAAAACAAGTTATTCCTAGCTGTTCCTTTTTAACCCTGGCATTTAGTGTTGGACTCTTTTATAATGGGTAAATAACAAGTGCGTTTGATGTCCAGCCCAAAGATGATGAAAAAACCAAGGATTTCTAGAGTCAATAAATACATGTTGAAGCACTTAACAATGATAAACTGGCTGGCCATGTTTTTCATTTTTTAACGAACTTGCTTGCGGCTGTGACAAGTAATCCATAGAGTATTGCTTTTAACATTTTAAATTTATAGCAGTATGACGTAACAATTATTGTGTCCATTAATTTAAATTTATTTGAAACATGTCCTAACGAATTTCCACAATACCTATAATAAAGTATACTTTTTCCAAATATTCTTACATTGCAATTTACTGGGATTTTTATTAAAAGAAAAACAAAACATCGCCCCGATAAAAAAAAACATAATTAAAACAGAGATGTATGCAAAAAATTAAATGCAATCTTACAAGAATTTACATAAAACGGAAAAATTATTATTACTACATGTTTTTTATAGGTTTCCAAAGCATTTTAGCAATGATATATTACAGAATAACTACAATTGTCTTCGGTAACCACTACCACTTCACTTGGCAGCCTATGGTTGTATCCAAATAGAGATATGTTTTCTCTATGACTCCTATTTATACTCAAACCTTCGTCAAGATGATTTTGCAATATTTCTAAGTCATATTACTGCGCTTGAATCTTAATGCTAAACAAAGAAAAACCATTTGCTTTACCTTCTAGAAAAATCGGCACCGTTAATTACCGTTACTCAATTGGGATATGAACATAATTTAATACATTTTGACTAACGGTAAACGCGAAAATTGTAACAAAACAATCAGGTGACACCCAATGGTATATATGTAACTTCAATCAATAATTATTTCATCTAATTCATATAATACAACCACATGTCTGTCCCTGTGAATGTTCTGTGGCAATTACTATCCTTTTTGCAAAAATTGAAATGTCGATTCCAAACATGGCAGAAGTGTTGGCTTACGTTCCTATTGAAATTGGGAAAAGTTGGTCAAGTTTTTTTTATATTATTTTTAAAAGTTAATAAAAACAAGCAAGATATATCAAGCGATTCATATGTGGTATTTGATGTGCTTGTACTCGTTCGTAATAACTTGCTTCTTTTGCACACATACCTGTTTTAATGATATCTTTTTTAGAGATGCGTTTTTGGTGATTTAATTGCAAATAAATGCCACCAATAACAGGAAATTGCGCCAAAAAAACCGAAACATAATATGTGTTGCAAAGAAAATTGAAGCTTAAGCTAATTATAATATATATATATAATAAACGTAAATTATATAAATATAAGCTAAGCATACAAAAAATTAAGGTCAAATGACCGAGCAGTGACCAACGTAGGTTATTATTACTAAAGTGTGTGCTAGAAATGAATTATATAAACATAAATAGAAACTAAACACAAAAAAGTGGTAAAATAACCGACCAGTGACGGAAGTAAGTTTTTATTATTAAAGTGTGTGTTAGAAAATAGCAATTCAAAATTATTAAATGGTAAAGTAGTAGAAAAGAAATTAATTTGAAGATATGAATTCATAAAAAGTTTCATGAAATGTTTTGTGTGAGCGCGTTTTATAGTTAAATTCTCTATTAGAGATGTGCTTTTTGTAATATATCAGTAAATATATCACAAAGAGTATTTTAAGTTTCTTCTGTTGTGACAACTGGAACGGGAAATACTTCAAATAAACTTTTAAGTGTAAAACAAAGGGATGAAAATAAATAAGTTATACGACGTGATCTTAAACGTTACTAATTAAAAACGTTCAAAACAATACACAGCTCTGTGAACATATAATCTATTGCTTAGCAATTTCTTTTCGGTTGTTGAAGCAATTGCTTATGAAATTAGTGCCGTAAATAACAAGCAAGAAAAATTGAGCAATCTATGTAAAAAAAATAATGAGATATAGGGTAATTTTCCAATTCGGCAATAAATGTGTGCTATATGAGGTGAATGTGCTTGTACGAAAATATATTTTTTTTGCATACATATATGCGTTGTAATGATTTCCTTCTTAGAGATGCGTTTTTGGTGATTTAATTGAAAATAAATGCCACCAATAACAGGAAATTGCGCTAAAAAACCGAAACGTAATATGTGTTGCAAAGAAAATTGAAGCTTAAGCTAATTAATAATGTTTTAAACGTTAATTATACAAATATACGCTAAGCGTACAAAAAATTGAGGTCAAATGACCAAGCAGTGATGGAAGTTCTAACTATTAAAGTGGTTGTTAGAAAAGAATTAAACTACATAAATATAAATTAAACATAAAAAACATGTGGTCAATTAAGCGACCAGTGACGGAAGTAAGTTTTAATTGTTAAAGTGTGTGTTAGAAAAAAGCAATGAAAAATTATTAAATGGTAAAGTAGTAGAAAAGAAATTTCTTTGGAGATATAAAATCATAAAAAGTTTCATGACATTTTTTTGTGTGAGCTCGTTTTCCTGATTATATTTTCTACTACAGATGCGCTTTTTTGTAATAAATAGGTAAATATACCATCAATAATAGGAAATTATACCAAAAAGTAATATTTTAAAGTTGACAACTGGAACGGGAAACACTTCAAATAAACTTTTAAGTGCAAAACTAAGGGATGAACATAAATAAGATTTACGACATGATATTAAACGTTATAAATTAAAAATGTCACATGAATCTCGTGACACTTTTTTTAAATTTTAAATTGAATTTTGTTGTAAACAATGTATATGCATGGCTAAGAAAGCGAAAGACGGAAGTACGTTTAGATGATTTTAAACAAAACAAAATCACGAATCTGTAATATTTTCCATATCATTAAACTCGGATTTCGACTTTCAAAATTAATTGAAATGAGGAGTAGTTCTCACGCAAGTTGGAAATTTATTACAGTGAGGTGCTCATGTTGTATAAATAACTAAATATTTTGCAAGCACACGTTCCCGCAAACTCTTTTTAACGATTTTAGTTAAAAGAAAACATGTTTTTTTCCAGCTATACAGGGGTTTGCTTTGTTTCATACTTAAAACTTTAAGGTATGAATTGATCTAACGTGTGCGATGTCCAAAAAAAAAAAAAAAATCATGACACGTGTCTACTCGTATAAACTAAAAATCATTATTGATTGATTTTAAGTCAAATCATTTATGCTGAGGCACACATCGTGTGATTAACGAAATTAAATGTTTCTTTGAAACGGATAAAATATAATAAGGTAATAATTAACGTAATTATTAAAAACGACACAGTTTTCTGTATAAGTTTATATTGTGTTTGCAACTCTAAAATTTTTATCCAACTTTTAGCAAGGATTTGTAAGAGCTTTTATAAAATATTTTATTTACAGTTTAAAATTCACTCTTTTCTAAATGGGAAAAGAGTACCGCAACAATTTATTTTCGTACTTATAATCATACGAAAATAGGCAACTCTGCTTACCAAATATACATTGTTTACAACAAACATGGATTTATAAAATGAGAAACCAGTAATTAGTAAATGGGAGATAAGTGGCAAAAGCTTTGCGAGAGTGGCACTGCGATTCAACACATCTCTGCTGATATTTAGTTTAGTAAAATAATTTGTAAAGAGCGGTTGTGTGCGGTAGTCAGTAGTCAGTTGTCATGGGACAAAATTGTCTGCTAATTTTTTTTCTTTCAATAACATTTTAATGCTCACACACTATATCAAGTTTATGTAAAAAAAAAAAATGTAAGAAAATTAATTAATAAAAAAGTGCTTTTGTGTAAGTGTGTTGATGAGACAAATAAAATAAAAATCATGCAAGTGTTTATAAATTATAAATTAATCTGCAGCAGTTTTATAAGAAGGTTTCAAAAGTGGTAGAATACAAGTGGCCGATAGGAGAATATGTTCATGTAACGTTTACAAATTATGCCCACCTAGACTTGCTGGCTTGATAATGCTGTATTCATGCTGTATGTGTTTCATATACGAAAGCAGGTGTAAAAAAAAGCGATTGAAAATCAACATCTTGTATCGAAATGAATTGATAAGCAGGAAAAACAAAAGTAACGGTATAAGATTTTTTACGCGACCAGCTCGGGAGGGGGTATACGAAGCCATTTTTGAAGCATTTCTGTCTGTGCGTGTTGTTGTTGCTTAGCTGTTCTTCCATAATGCTTAATTTATATGCGTGAAAACTCGAGACAAAACATGATTCTGCATGTATGCTACATATGAATGCAACCCGTACTCTATGCGTACAATCTCTTTATAACTCACATATAATATATTAGTATATATATATATATATGCTGTTGATATTTTGTTGCGTGTGGTTGTTTTTGTTATTGTGATTATTATTATTATACAGCAAAGCTCACCTGATAAATATTTAAGCAAGGTGCTTGCAAGTGCGTACGTGATGTGAGATTTAAGAGGAGAGCTGAAATAATATATACAATAACAATAATAACAAAAACTCATTACAATAATGTGCTGTGGTTGTTGAAATGCTGCGACAAATACATAAACAAACAAACAAAACAAAACAAACGAAAATGTCAAGAAAGAAAATGAAAATGAGAGTTGGGTGGTGTCATTGTAGTTGTTGTTTTTTTTTAAGCAAGCACACAATATATAAAAAAAATCAATATTTGTTTATTGTTGGTTGTTATGATTTTGCTGCAGGCCTTTTGCATTTCGCTTCTGTTCAGCCGTCACGAGTACGGCTTTATTTATGATACGACAAATGTTTGAAGTTGCACGTAGAAGAAACATTGTTCCGCCTGAATGAATTGCACGGCAGTGGCGGCACCGCGTAGACAAATAAATTTTGTTGCCTTTCGATAGAAACTTCAAGACTGAGGGTCTGATTTGATAAAAGTTTTTTTTTTTATTTGTCTTGGAAACCTATTACCTTAACGCAGCTTAATACATATTTAGGGTGAAAAGAATTCTAATTAAAATCCCTAAAACTCGATCCTTTAGCTCTTGACACTCCAGAATATGATTTAAGGTGCAAAAATGCAAAATAAAGGAAAATGTCAAGTTTTTGAATACATTTGTACAAGATATATTTTTCATTTTTGATAAACATCAATGTCCGTTAAGTTAAGATTCTGCGAAATATATTCACAAAGCACGCCCACAATCATTTTTCTTTAATTTCATAGCATCAGTCACAATAAGTAAGAGCAGCTGGTCCTTTCAACAAATCTTAAGTGTATCATATATGCAAAAAGCAACAACAACAATAAAATAAAAACAAAGAAATAATCCTTTAAACGTTAGAAATATGTTAGAAATAAAGACAAAGTAAAAAAAAAATTAAAAACCTATAAAAGTGTACCAAGAAAATCTCCTGAAGTGTACATTTTTAATTATTTTTTTAATTACATTTTTAATTATTTGGGTTTTAAGAAATCTTCAGCAAAAAACTACCACCATCAATACCATCTCAGCGCAGCATCCCATGCCTGTACAGCTTCAATTACTACGTGGGTAAAAAGTCTCTTATCAATCATAAACACTCACCATTCGTCATTGAAATCCCTTCGTCTATAAGCTCTAAACTACATTAAAATGTTCCGTTATAATTAAGCTCCTGAAAAGCACCTTGAAAGAGAGAGAGAGAGAGAGAGAGAGAACAAAATTGCGTACCTTACCGGTATTTATTATTCGCAGTGGTCGTGGTGAATTCAAATCCCGTTCGTTTGCTCTCTTCGCGTTCATCACTCTACATCACACAATGGGCCGTCGCACGTATTTTAATCGATCTACTACCATCAGCTACCCCAGCCGTGTAGAGGGCTGGTTGGATGTTTGTGGTGAGTTTTCCATGTTTGTTATTATTATTACATAATTTTTTTTTGTTTTCGTTGTTGTTGTTGCTGTAACTTGTTGTCATAGCACTGTTACCAAGAAGAACTCGTAAATTAAGGTTGAATGTGAGAAAAAACCGTACGAATTAAATGCTGAGTAAAGATGTGAAAATGTGAATGTGCGTGCGATGTTGTTTCCTTCCTCAGTTAAGCTTATAATGGATGCTGCATTAGCTTCCTTTTTCTTTGCTTCTTAATTAAGGTCTTCTTCTTTTCGTTTGTATGAAAGAGGTTTTTATGGATTTACTTTAAGGCGCTGCAACAGGACAAATAACAAACAAGTGACGACAACTCATATGGGATTAAAATACTTTACACGTTTCTCAATACTGAAATCTTATTATTAATATTATAATATAGATAATTTATAATTAAGAGTTTATGGGATATTTTTACGGGAACAAAAAAGAAAAAATAATTACCAGGGATTATATAATTATGAATAATTATTATCACACACTCAAGTCGATGCAATTATAAATCCATAAAATACTTGAGACTCCATGCCCATAAAAAGTGCAGTTGAGTGCAATTGTGTCCCTTAACAAAGTGTTTGTTTGAATTGTTATAATTGACTTGAAATATTGTGTGATTCATTCATAGCTATACAGACAGTTTTCCACACACATCAACTCTCGTTTTATACCCGGCACCTCTTGTGGTAAAGGATATATTTGTGCGGACCTTTGCGACTGGAAGTGCTCCCCATTTATCGTCTTGAATTGAAATAAACCTTTATTCTCACTACCACAGTATGGGAAACACTGGTCTAAAATATTTTCGATTGTTGGGAATGGTGAACCTGTTGCCATGTAAACCTTCTTTAAATATCACTTCAACCGAAATTTTTTTTTTATGATTTTGAAAATTTATGTAGCTTAGTGCAAATACCAGCAAATGATAGCGTAAGAGGGTATGTACTGTAGTCTGCATGCACCTGATGTTCTACCTGATTTTTTCGTGTTTTTTCCATTGTTTGCTCACTAAGTTATACCTGTACTGTAACCATGCATAGTTGTTATTGTTGTTGCGTTTTCATTTCTTTTCAGCGCGTTTTTATGGATAGTTCTCTGCATTAATTTCCGTTTTCTTATGCTTGTGCCCGAGTTTGTTTAGTTCCAGAGTACTTGTCTGGTATGGGTAGCATTTGGTTTCCGTTTTGTAATAAGTTGGATTTTTTTTCTTTTCCTTGCTTTACTACTTAATTGTTAAGTGCTGCAGGTAACCTGGCTGATAAGGGTACGGGTATCTTAAAATATTTGTCCGTCTGTCCACTTTGCTTTAGTTATGTTGCAATGCTTTTTATTTTTTAATTTTTCATAAAAGGTCTCATATATCATTTAATTGAGGACGTCGTTAATAAGCGTTGGAGTCCTGAAACGTTCAGACGCTTAGTAATCCTTAATTTAATATGCGAGTCAATCGTTTTTGTGGCCTAAATATCTGTGCTGAGGTGGTTGGTAATGGAATGAAACCATTTTTATGAAAGTAAGAACAACAACAAATAATGTTGTTGGTGTTGTAAAAATGAATTCATATTTTTTAAATATGTAAACATCATGTCGAACAGATAAACTGTAAATTTTTTCTGTTGCCTACAGATCTCTCTCAAGAGAAATGTCCGAATGTAAAAATCTAAACACAAAGACAGCGAAAAACTAATCAACCAAGGTAATAATCAATATGAAAAATTAATAATATGATAACATGTGCATGGTTCGCGTGCTTTTGTGTGTGCCGTTACAGTTGCCATAGTGTCTATAATTTCCTACAAGCGGCTCATACGTACTCAGTACAGTTTTAATCTTGAACTCATTTGTAGTCAAGTAATTAACCTCTTATCAGTTGCTTATAATCAATTTTCTTTCTCTGTCTCTCCTTTTTCCTCTTTTGTTCAACAGTTTCCTTGAATGGGATTAAACAAGCAATTGTAATATTTTCCAATCAAAACAGAGGACAGAAAATGATTGAGAAATAGGGTGAAGAAAGTCGATTTCGTCTTCTTCTTTTTCTTCTTCTTCTGCTTAATAAATTGTATATTTACACCCCGCATCACTTTTCCCAAGCTACAGGTTGCATTTTTTGAGATATTTTGATGGAATTCGGTAGAAGGACATGTATTGATCCAAAAGGAAATCCTATTGAAAATTAACCGGATTGGGCCATTTTTAGAACCTCTTTCTATATAAGGTCCTAATATAATGGAAGCCTCTATGTGACAAAAATTGCAATTCTAAATATTTTTTGACAAATTATGATAAATAATAATTAATTAGCTTCAAATTTGGACCCGATCGGGCCCTTGTCATATAATGAAATTTCACAATGAAACTAATTGTAGCATAATTTAAGGAGTTAAATGGTGTGGGGTATTAAATGTTCGTTAAGAGCGATTATAACATTTTCACTTGCTTTATTTGTACATAATAAATATGTATATGCCTGCGTGCATATACGTGCATGTGCGTGATGTTTTCTTTGTTTGACTTTTATGCTGTTTTTTTGTTTTTTTTTTTTAATCAAATATATATTTTTCTTTAATTTCATCCAAAACATTGTGTGTACGCGTAAGAGTCAATGCAATGAAACACAACACAACCCAACACAACGATTAAAATAAGATTAAAATTAACACGCACTCGCTCCTCCCATCTTATGTGAAAGTTTCATTTATTTTTATCTTCTTTGAAAATGTTTTTTAATAACAGCAGCAGGTGTCAAGTGTATAATCATGATGATATCTATACATAAAATACAACATTTGGTCAATTTTAATATATTCCGAAAAAAAAAAATTTAAGCTTAAGATGACCTCTCGTTGTTAGTACCAAAAGCAAATGAAAAGAAATATCACACCCAATTATAGCATTTTAAGTACTGTTAAGCATTGTTGTTACTGTTGTTGTTGTTCTCTCATCCATTTTATAGCAAAAACAGTTATTTTGTAAACGTGTAAATGGTAGCGCGTGCTACTCAACTATTGTTGCTATCGCTGGAGAGCATATTATGAGCAATAGCAGCAAAAAAAGTCTGACGTCTATTAATTTTGTATTTGGCAATGTTATAGTATTGGTGTAGGTTATGTCAAGGCCGCGTAACAAATTTTCTCTGTACATGTACAAATATGCAAATTTCCAGCACATTCCATCTTGACATTTGACATTTTAATATTGTATTAATTCTCTGATGTGTCATATATTTCTCTATTTTCTTGTTCTTCTTTTATTATTAGTACAGTTCTTTACCTTAAGGCGGCAGTGTCAGTTATTTGATATGAAAAATTGTTGTGCGCTGTAGTGGCATCAAGTGTTTGCCGTGGTTTCTGTGCAACTCAGTCACATTTGTGTGGTTGTTCATTAGGTGGTTCGCTGATTAAGATTGTATATTCTAACTTTGTTGTAGTTTCAGCTCAATGTCGTTCATTTATATCAATTAACTAAATGCGTTCGCTGCCGCCTCCCCATCTTTTATGTGCATACACCTTTCACTTTGGATTTTGTCAAATTCAGAAGCAAAACATGTTCTTTTGCTTGATTTAATTTCGTTTGCGTTCTTAACCTTCAAGTTGCTTTCAATTTCATTCCAATTCATTAGTTTGCAGCTTTCAGCTACAATTGCTGTTAATGATGTCATGTGTGCACACACACACACACACACACACATTAACCAGTAGTAGTTTTTATTTAGACATTTGCTGTTCTTTTAATTTCATACCTCTTAGATAATTGTGTGAGTGTGTGTGTGTTTTAGAAATGTATCTCATGCTAAGCATGCATGATAAACTAAAAACAGGTCAGTCACCCATATAGCGTATATACGTGTATAGATTATTGAATTGTATTATTTTCTATATAAAGAGCATAAACATATATACATACAAGCACATAGTTTGTGTTCAATAGGAAAGGTGGCCAGAATTTAAATATGATTTAGAGAGTGTCTGGAAAAATCTCAGTAACAGAACAGTGCAGAACAAAACAAGCAAGAATGCCAAATTTTGCTTAAATATCCTCTACATCTATACACAAAGGTGGGCGTGTCAAGTAGTGTCTAGTAGTGTCAGCTTGCAAATCCAGTTTTATGCCGAGTAGGATTTTTTGTAAACAGTGGGCGTACCTGTTAACCGACCATGCCCATTTTTACCAAACTTCAACTTTCTAACTCTGCTTTTGTAGCAGATAAATATATTTTTGTTTATTGTGGGCGTGGTTTTTGACTGTTCCTTAAAAGCTTTGACAGTAAGCTTGCCTTGGTCTGAGTAGTTGTGCGTGCTTGCTGTGTATGTGTGACTCATTGTGTTGTGGCATTGATGCCACCACAGCTGAATCATTTGCACATATACACGCACACGCAACATTTATTTTATTACCATTTTATTTTATAACCGCATATAGTTTAATTATGGTTGCAATTTTGTTGTTGCTGTTTTATTCTATTTTAATGCATCGTCGCAAACGCGACTTACGCACACTTTACGCGTGGCCTTCCGTTTCAGTTTTTTTATTAACTAAATAATAGCATAACACTCAATATTCTGTGTTTGAAGTATAAAATATATTTTACATAATCGACCATATTCGGTTTAAACCGCATGACATTAATTTGTTTTTATTTGTTGCTGCCGTTGTTGCTGTGGCGCCCCCGTTTTTGTTGGTATTGGTGCTTTATGTCATTTCCCTTTTTTGTTAAACACTTTTGTGGTAAAAATTTTTTAATTAAAAGTTGAAAGAAATTGAGTTGTTTTTCGGTTCTTCTCTCGGTTGTTATCTGCATGATTATTTATTTGTTTGTCTTGTATCTATAATCAATGAATGTGTGTGTGTTGCCATGAAAAAAACAAAACATCTGTAGACATATGAGAACCGTCTCCTGTTTACTGTGTTAAGTTCATTTGTTTATATTGTTGATTAAATTTATTTGTGAAGCTTTTTTTTATTTGTGAAGCTGTGTCGTTGTTATGGCAAACGGTATTCAAAATTTGGACACAGCCATATATATTTTTTTAATCAAAATATCTTAAATTTATAACGGACGGACAGTTACAAACGTACACAAAAACTCAATATACTGTTTGCCACAAGTGGTGCAAGACATAAAAAAGGAGTCATTACTTTTTTCTTCGCCTTCTGTTATCGTATATAATCGTATTAAAGAATTGACTAATAAACAATTTTGTTTACAATTCGAATATTGCGAATATTTTGTAAATAAAATTAAGCAGATTCTTTACGCCTCGCAATGGTACTTACATTAGTTTATTTAACAGTATAACAGTTTTATTGCGTTATAGTTTCCTTTGCTGCAGCTCATTAATCTTCTCTTTATAAGTTGCCCCCAACAACTTAATAAACATTTATTGTTAATGTAAAGTGGAAACTGACTGCCAGCACTACACCAACAGAAAGAAGTATGTAATAATAAATCAATCAATAAGCAAACACTTGGGGTAACAATGTTGAGAAATCTAGGATAGGAAACTAATTCTATGTAGGAAACAGAAAAAAAATTATTATCTTAATAAAAAGTTACAAAGTACGACACAAACGTCCGTTATGTATTGTTGTTGTTGTTTTGTCAATATTGCATATAAACTGGTTAATTGAAACTAGGTTGACGATCACTCTGCACACATTTTACATTGGTTGGAAGATCTTTGACTGTGTTGCGTATAAATTTATATACAGTGTGAGAAAAATAGGATGGAAACATAAAAAAAAATTAGTGATTTTGATCTCGATCAGGATCTTTCCTCTTCTAACCTGACACCTGACTGAACGTTACTCGAGAATTTTCATTTATATTCTTCACCCTGTATATACAGGCACTTAATAATTTGAATTCTGAACCCATATTGTTATGTCTGTCTGTCCGTCTGAGTTTTCGTATAACATCCGTATCCTTTACCACTTGGGTTGAAGGGTACATTAAGTTTGAGCGGGTAATTGGATAATAACGGTTAAATAGAGATCTACCTTTTATTATACCGATCGTTTCAGAATAATTTTTAATGTCCATGTGTCCACGTGAGTTTGTACTGAAACTTCTTATATAACGATTTTCTTTTTCAATTTGGTCTATTAATTAGCAAAAAGAAGCATTTCTTGATATATATATTAATGAAAAATAGTTAATTAGCTCAATTATTAAATCAAACAATAAAGAACGAATTTGGAATCGATCCCCTGCGAGGCTACTTTTAGAACCCTTTGGCACGTTTAACCTTTTAGCTAAACTATAATTTTCAAAATTTTTCCCTAAAAATAAATCCATACCATTTAGTATTTCCAATATGAACTGAATAGAAGGATATTTGAAGCCTTTCTAATTGAATTAATGATTTATGGCCTTCACTCTGACTGAACAACAACCCAACACGTTAAAGTTTATAATATGGGACCACGTATTAAATTCGTTAGACTAAGACACTAAACTCATGGTATCATAGTATGCTTCATTGATTTGGATATTGTGTGACATTCGTAGGCCTGTTGAGGAAATTTCTTTAAAGTTTAACTACATCCGTAGCTAGGTAAACTAAGTTTCTTATAGTGCTTCTTCTTCTTCTTTCTTTCAACTTTATATTAATAATATTTTCTGTTTACTGGCTGCTACTCTGCTTACACCGCTTTATCATCTGTATCAGATTGCACGCATTTTCAACAAGTGCTCTGGGTGCCCAGATATGTGAATTGTTTCTTTTTTATCATTGTTGTCATTATTTTCTTGAAGCGGAAATCTCAGTGTGAAAATCTTTTCATATTTTCTACTCTCATATGAGAATGTTTGTTTGTTTGTACGTTTTATTGTCTTTGTTCCCATTGCTTTACGTTGTATCGGGTTTCCTCATTGTCAGGTTTTTGCTATAGACGGCTTAGTGAAGGCGCTTTGCCCCCTACCTATGGTATGCATACACACTGAATGCGTATAATTTAACAGGCTTGGGCAAAATATGGTCCGCTATACTTTTATTTGCGGCCCGCCAATGTTCAGCTAGTGTGGGACTAACAACTTTTTTTTATAAGACGAGAGATACCATACATTTGCAACTTTCAGAACAAGACGTCAGGGACACTACGAAAGATGAAAATGAAAAGTGTCCTTAAAAAGCAAATAATTACAACAAGAATTGAAGTTCTGCACGAATTTAAAAAATATGATATTTTCATGAACATATGTAATATGTGGCCCGCCGGAGAGACACTGTTGCCCATTTCTGCTCTAACTTATGTTTTTTCCGTGTTTTTATCATTTTTACGGGATTTTAATGGGTTTCCTTTAGATTGTGTCAGTTTCGTTGTTGTCGGTTGGAATGGTACTTAACAAAAATATAAATAATTCCCGTACAAGTATGTTGGAAAGACTCTTGGTATAACAATTTAATTCGCCATTTAGAATCAAAATATTGACTTTTGCTGTAAAAAATATTCCCTGAATTGTTTTATTTTAACGCTTTACGTCTTTTGTACTTTGTGACTTTTACAATGCAAAAATGAAGTCTTCTTTTAATAATTGGTGTATTATATAATTAGAAGGTACTTAAAATTACGTCCCAGGGGGTAATTTTTCACCAAAATCGCCGCCCACCATAATGTTAAGTAAATGATTATTAAAAATATGAAGGAATGCATTATTTTTTAAGTTTTTCTTTTAAATATTAAAATCGGTCAATCAAAATCGCCCATTTAGGAATATGGTTAATTTTGCACCACTATCCCCCCATATGTCACCATAAGAAACAAATTTTGATTTGTATATCATCACTTTGACTCTTTTGAAAAACAGATAATGCTACAAGTATGTTAACTGTCTAGAACAGTTTGTATTATATTTTATGCTTTTCATGCGTTGATATGCGATGATACGGTTAATAAAACAGATTTCCTTCAAGTATTTTATGTTATATGCGCACATGGTACGTTTGATTTCTGTTTTCTGCGTGTGCTTGTTCTTCTTTATTTAATTACTTTACGATAGTGTTATTTTGTTACTATTTATTTTTTATAGTTTTAATAATTATTTGTAAACTTTTTCCTTTTTTGTTTTTATTCATTTAATTGGTTTGTGTGCGATGGTGTGTTTGCATGACACACATATATTTATTTTTTTTGAACTCTTTTATTGTTTTCTATATGAAATGTTTATTTTATATAACAACAATAAAAAAACCAACAACAACAACATTAACAATGCAAAGGCGACACTGGTTTGCTTTTAGTTAAAACAAAGCCGAAGAGAACTGATGGTGTGAGTTAAGTAAGCAAGTGAATGAGTGAGTGAGTGAGAGAGTGAGTGCTATGGTGCTGTTTATTATTATAATTGTTGTTATGGTATTACTGTGTCTTTCTCTCTATAGTGCCGTTCTGGCAGTGGTGTGGTGTTGATTCAATCGTTTCGTCATGCAAATTATAAAAGCTACGGCATCTTTGTCAAGTGGAAGAAAGAGTTAAATTTGATGGGGGTTGTATGGAGTAGAATTTTCTATTATTATATTATATTAATCACATTAGACGGTAACGGAACATTTACACGTTTGCAGTGCGCACATATTTAGTTGATTCAACAGTTGACCTAATTTTAATGTTTGCTTAATAATAATAATTACATTGGAGCTGTAAATATGTTTAGGAGAAATAATTGTTGTTGTTGTTGTTATTATTATTATTATTATGTTAAAGAAACATCAAATATCGTCTGGTTGCTTTTCCATTTAGACCACGTGTTGTATGCGTAGCGTAAAGACTCATTCATTCATTTAACAAACAATGACACTTAACAACACCTCCACACAATTGTTCTGTACGCTAAACGTGACAAATAATGTACAAAACTGCAAAACGCTGTTTATAAATTGATGCATGCTCTAAAGCGTAAACGAATTGTTGTGTCGCATCCAGCCATTGTCATCATATTGTGTTTATTCTTGGGTCAATGTTTCTCTCCCTCTTTCTGTGCGCCCCCCTTACACTAACTGTACACATGTGATATGATAGAAAATCGCAACTTACTGTATAGGCATCACAATTATCTGAAAATGTTGCACATATACGTGTACTTTGTGAACGTGCGTGATGCTAATGCTTCTTCTACTTCCGCCATAGGCATACTTTTGTAACGTATTGCTAACGGGTTGGCGTTATATATATATGAACAATTTCACTATTAAATAAAACACAATTACGGCGGGCATGCTAGTGTGCGTTTGTGTGCGCGTGTGTCTGCTCAACAAATTGCCTAAATTATAAACACCCCACATATTACTCGTACGATGATCGTGTTATGTTGGATCTCTTTGTCTGGTTGATTACTGTAGTCGGCATTGCCATCTCCTTACTGGTAATTACGCCAACCACACATATCCACATACACACATACGTCTATTTAACTCGTTTATCGTTGTGATCATAACATTTAACAGTTTAATGGTGTTGTTGGTGGTGGTGGCGTTGTACTCTTTTGATGACGGTAATTACACTCGTAGTGTGAGTGCTAGTATGTGTATGTACTTGTGGGTATAAGTACTTGTTGTTGTCGTTGTTGTTGTTATAATAATAAAACTCTTGCCTCCACTATGTATTGCTGTTTACTTAAAGATTTTTGTTACTGTTGTTGTTATTATTATTATTATTTCTTACTCCTCTTCACAGAGTTTGTAACATATGTGGGTGAATACATATATCGCCTTATAGATTTCACATTACGCATATATTTGCGAGTACGTATTAGTGTGTATTAGGGTGTCTGCTTGTACAAGAAAGTGTGTGTGTGTGTGTTTTTATATGGATAAGCATTAATTTTAATTTGGTTTGTATAACTTTGAACTGAATTGTTATAAATGGGTGTGTTATTTTCTCTCCTTCACCGCCCACTCTTTCTCTCTCTCTCTCTATCACTCTTTATAATTCACAATTATTAACAATAATTATACATGATAATAATAACAGTAATCACATATAATCGAAGTAGACAGCTTTTATGACACTCGCCTATTTTAATAATAATCATTTTGTTCACATTTCTTATTAAATATAATTCAAAATAATTGCAAGAATATTGAAAATATTAAATAATTTCTGCTTTGTTGATCACAAATACATATACAAAAAATGCCTTTGTGGGGACTTGGGCACCCTCTAAAGGGCGGACATATACCCATGCTTTGGAATATTGTTTAAAAGAACAAAAAATACTGCGGTAATGATATGGTAGAGTAATTATGTCCATGCGTCCGTCAATTGAAAAACAAGTAAAAATGTTATAATTGATCAATCCACGGACATTCCTTCTAATTTTAAATATATTTCAAATCATGCTATGCTGTGTGTTGTATGATACATATGTTTGTATACGAGTGCGAAACGTACACTTGAACCCTTGTTCTAGTCCATAACTGCTTAAGGTTCGACCTTGAAATCATATTCTTTAATTATTCTTCTCTCTCTCTGTCTCTCTTAAGATTCCATCAAAAAATAAACACTTCTGTGCAAACAGGGGGAAGTAAACTTGAGAAAAAAAAAAAACGCATAACAACCACAAAATATTTAATAATCTCTACAGCAATATACACACTTGTATACAACAGGCTTATTATTGCACTAAAACCAAAACACTTTTGATTGAATGAAAATGAAAATAAAAACGAAAAGATAGTTAACCGACCGGCAAGGGGAGGTCGGTCGTTTAACTTTACTTATTAATTTTTACTAAACTTGATTAAACTCTTTGAATTGTTTCTTAATCTTTTTCCACATATGGATGGCGTTACAAATGAATCTTAAAACGCACGTATGCGAAGAGAAAGTTTTGCATTAAAAAAACAAAAAAAAAAAAAGCAAAACACAAAAATTCATTAAATATAATCCGACAAATTTATAGTCGATCTCAATAAACGTAATAAACTGTAAATATGAAGGAGTGCGTAATAGGACAGGGAAGAAGAAGAAGAAGAAGAAAAAAGTGAGTGACACCAATTTCAAGTTTTTTTTCTTTTACTTTTTTAAAGGTGAAAAGTTAGCCGTTGACTAGCTCAGTCATAGACAATTGTGATTGTTTTGTTGTTGTCGTCACACTTTTCTACAATTAACTTTTTAAACCATATAAAGCTTACAATGACTTCAGCTCACAACTAACTTAACTAACACAGCTACGACCAATTTACGTTTTGAATTGTGTTGAACAGTTTTTATTGGTGTTGTTGTGTGTTGTCACGTTGCTTATTTAGTATTTGAGCATAAGTCAGTATGTCAGTGCGTCACTAAACATGCAAACAACCATCGATGCGTTTATAAAATGTTTGATTTTGATTGAAGAGTTATTTATGGCCCTCCAAGCTACAGTTGTGGGCGCACACACACAGTCATACCTATAAAATCAAACACAGATATACAAACACGCAAAGCAATTCTGCAACTTTTGTTTGCATGCTTTTGACTGGCTTACTCATGCAGTCAATTTTCAAGTTGATCTTGATTTGAAAGCAAGACAGCGGACCAGGCACCACACCATACAGCGCATAAAGTCGATCACAATAAAATTCACTTTCCGTTGTTTCTTATCGAAAATTGAAACGATATCTTCACAACAAAATGGTGTTTGTTTAATCCGATTCAATAACAGTTAATCGCAATAAGTGGGATTTGGACAACAAAATACATAGTGAAAAATTTAAAAAAGGCTACATTTGGCTAAGACCAAATCTGGCATACCCTGCACAATTACACATAAAGTTGTGGACTCTTTAATAAATCGTTTATTTCTTCATTGATCTTCGTGTGTTTTGTTTCTTTTACGTATTTCCGCCGCATTTCAGTTCATTAATCTCATGGTACTCATGGTTGAGTTTATGCAGATGAATACAACTCCGAACAAAAATATACAGTAGTGGTTTACCTACATTGTTGTTGTAATCTTGGATCAGATTGATGGATTTTGAGACTTTTTTCGGATTTTCGTATGACAATCACTTGCTACTAGTAAGGCCATAAACTTTATAACGTGTATAACTGTGTACAGCTATGTGGTGGTGTAAAGTATTAAGTGAACCGGGCTTGACTTTTTTCACTTCACAACTTTAACTGAGTTTAAATTCTCAGGCTTATAAGAAAGAAAAAAAAAACCAAAACAAAAATTCTTGCACTGTTTCCTACTCTCAATCGTTATTGTTGTTATTGTTGTTGTTGTGTCTCACAGTTATGTGAGTATTACTCCACTTGACTTCACCTGAATTACAAGTATAACTAAACTCTACGCGAATTTGTTGGTGTTTGCATGTTGATGTTTGTACGTACGTACGTACACACGCTGAGTTATATTGCGCCATTAACAGAGATTCGTTTGTTATTTAATTTCCTGTTATAAAATATTGTCTGTTTGTTCGCCTGTGTGGCTGTGTGTTTGTTACTTCCATTTACCGGTGTTTTTTTTTTCTTCACCTTATTTTGTAGCGGTGGAGTATGTTCTGTACATGAGTGTACATTGAATGAAAATTTCTTAAGTTTGTTTTACACCTTATTCTCTCGTTCTAACAATTAGAAACGAGTAATTGATACGTTGGCTACAGTAATGTAGCCGTAGTATGATTTTTTTCTCCTCTAATACTGTTTCGTAATATAATTTACAGGTGTGCACAAAAAAACGCATAATTTTATAACTAATAAATTAGCCTGATCTCGAATACCCACCGCTGATGCCTCAACGAATTACACAGCAGCAATGTTTTTTCTTTAGTATTTCGGTAAAACTCGTCAAAAAATGGCACCTTTTTCGATATTTTTATTTGTTTACTTCATTTCTATAGTAACGAGGCTGCCAATACTTCTGCTTCTGTTATAATGGAAGTCTTTATATGGTAAAAAATCGCTAGTCTTAACAATGACATTTTGACAATATTGAAATAATGAATGAATAACATAAACAACATGTGCCTAATCTTCCCTTTGCGGTGTGCACACCCTATGACACAAACTCCGCATCATCATCTGTCATAACCATCAAAAATGAAATAATTTGTTCTCATAAAAGACAACATGGCATGCAAGTGTATGTGTGCTTTTGTGTTTGTTTATTTATCACGATGACAACACACAAATATCACATCATTGAAATGCAATAACAGTAACAGGGTCACTCACTACAGGAAGGTGATCGCAACACCGAAGCACTCATTAAAAATATTTTTCTTTCATTTTTTGATGAAAAATTTCTTCCATTTTCCTTATCGGTAGTGTTACATTTTCTTCTATAAAAACATGTGTGCGCTTAATTTTGTATGCTACCGAAGAAATAACAGCAAAGAGGTGATTGCACTTGTTACACTGACGAGCTGTGTATGATGTGTTCATGGAAAGAACAAAACAACAATAATAATTACAACAATAACAAGGAAAAAACGTTTCAATTAATGCAACAATTACAGCTAATTAAAGTTTATATACAAACTTCTCACCATGCATCATATGTTCAAACAAACAAATACTTCATGAGCTAGGAAAAGCTTGCATCACACAAAACTTGTTGTTTATCTGCAGTGTACGAGTGTTCTAGTGAAA
The DNA here is from genome assembly GCA_949710015.1 of Crataerina pallida. Classification (NCBI taxonomy): domain Eukaryota; kingdom Metazoa; phylum Arthropoda; class Insecta; order Diptera; family Hippoboscidae; genus Crataerina; species Crataerina pallida. Next base: position 2,865,600 of record OX453291.1, on the reverse strand, counting down.
CGATTATTATCAATGAGTTACTCATAAAGCAGTTGAACTTCAGAAAGGTTACACTCACACACTTGTATATATAACGCGCACCCATTCAAATGATATTATATTGAGAAGAGTTGAAAATACAACAACTATAACTAAAACAATTAAACGAGACATAAAATGTAAATTACAATGTATGGCCGCGAAAGATTACATTACACGATCGTATTGGTGTATATGTGTGTGTGTATAAAAAATGAATAATAATAAAAGAAATAACTTTTAATAATTAAAACATGATCGTGTAGAAACATGCTTAGAATTCAGTGCGTGTGAGAATATTAAAAAAATTACAACAAAATACATGTAATGAAAAAATATGAAATTTATATTAATTCGAAAATGTTTTGATTAAAATAAAGGAAAAAATTATGAGTGACCTGTGGGCGTGGCTTATGTTGTATACAATTAAAGCCTTTTTTCACCGGCTTACTTATACATTACGTGTCGAATTTCGCACATTTTAGCATATCGAAGGTTAGGCAAATTTATATCGAATTTCACTACACCCTCCACATGTGGAATCCCTGAGGTTTTGTTCCACTAGTTGCAATACAGAATACATCCGAACTTATCTGGCTTTTTTCATATTTAGTTTAGATTTTGTCATATTCAAATGAAAATGTTGTCGTCAACTGCGAAACTTTAATTTCATTTAATTGCTTACACTTTTATATTTTCCCACCAAACGAAAGGAAAGCAAAGTTTTTGGAAGCAAAACATATGTGCTCATAAAATTTTATTAAGTAAGTATATATGTAGATACATACTCGTATGTGTCTGTCGAGAGCTGGTCTTTTTGCTTTACATAGCATATTTTATTCCGTAAACCACAATAAACAAATGACTGCTTTGTAGAAAAATATTGTTTTAACAAAATTTTCAACCAATAAATATTTGTCTAAAGGAGAGTGAGGGAAGAAACATCATTCAAAAGCATGAATGTCTTTGCGTTATGGTCGTTTTTGTGCATTTAAATGTTGACAAGCATAGAAAGTTGTTTGACTGCAATTTCCTTTCCTTCTCAACTTTAAGTGACTATTTACCGCTGCATCTTCTTTTTGTTTTTCTTCTTCTTCCTACAACCACTCCATGACAATAACTATTTAACAAATTAAAAGAAAAGAGAAACCATTAAATAAAGGAGCTCATCATGTGTGTGTGTTTGTTTGTCTCAATTATTAGCAGCTTCAACGGCTCTAACTAAGTTTTAAAATTTCTTGGTCAAACTTTAAATTCCTGCTGATAACCTTCCGCATGTGCCAAAATGTTTTAGGTTAACCACTAACTTCCTTCCCAGCTTAACGTATGTTAGTATTGATTAGCATTTTCCCTAGTTTCATTTTCAATTAATAGTTTTTTGACTGCATTCTTTACTCTTCTCGTTTTGTTGCCTCTCCGCTGGCAGTGCTTGGAATCAAGACCTAAAATATGTATAGAATATATATATATATCTTGTGGGGTATCCTGGGTATCCTTCTCTTCTAGTAGTTGCATAGAGAAAGAGAGACATGACATGCCCCCGTTTTAGGAGAGGGTACCATGTAGAACCATGTAAAATTATAACATCGAAGACGAAGAAAAAGATGTTGATGAAAAAGAATCGTGTCGGTTAAATAGTTATGCAAAAATAGCGTGATGGATTGACGTGGTTAGGGTATGGGTATGAAAATTCATTACGTTACATTATAATCATAATAATAAAGATGATGATAATACTACACTCGTACGTGTATATACATTGTCAAAATGCATTATTTATGTAAAATGTATACGTGTGTGTGCATTTGCTGTTCACAAGTTATGATGGCAAGAAAATGGTAATTAGATAATTATATGAAAGAGATCTCTTCTGCATCAACTCATTCACTTCTTCACTTCCTTCTCCTCTCCGCCTTATGCATATTGAACTAACAATATAATTGTTGTATATAATGTGATATTTAGAAAAAAATATTATCAAAATGTATGAAACATAGGCAGCATGTTCGAATGCTCTTAGAAATACAAATGATTCGTCAAACGAATCGTTATAGAGTCCAGTTGCTTAACAAAAAATCATTTCGGAAATCAATAAAATAAGTAAAAAAAACTAAATTTGACTTAGGCCAAATCCTCAATATCCTCTACCTCCAAAATTGGGCGTGGCAGATATATAGTTACGCCATCTAACAGTGTATGTGTTACGTGTCAGCTTACAAGTCTAGTTTTATGGTGAATATGGTTTTTTGTAAATTGTGGGCGTGTTTGTTATTCGACCATGCTCATTTTTGGAATATCCATGAATGATATAATTATAAATATGAGTACTAAATTTCAACTTTGTAGCTCAATTTTTGTGGCAGATATATACATTTTTATTGATTGTGGGCGTGGCTTTTAACCCATTTGGCCCATTTTAAATAGCAATCTGCGTGCACATACTAAAAGTATTTGTATAAAATTTCAGCTGAATGTATCAAAATTTACGCCTGTAAGAATACCAACAATAGACATGGACACCCGGACATACTCGTACATGTCTAGATCGACTCAGTTTTTGCTACTGATTAAGAATATAGTTTGTAAAGTCTGTAACGTCTTCTTCTTGGTGTTGCAAACGGAATGAAAAATGTTATGTGGAGCGTACAACAATCTTCATTTTATTATTTAAAAAACAAAAAAAAATTATAATTTATGAATTGAGAAAATATTTTTAAAGTAAATATTTTTTCAGGTTTTTAAATATTTTTTTGGTGTATTCTTCCGTATAAACCAATGCCGTTGTTTGTTGTTGTTTCTAAATGTTCGCACAATAACATTTTATGAGTAGATGCTGATGTGTTTTCGATTTATGGGCAGTTTTCCTTCAACTTCTAGTAGCAGAAATATGTAAATAATTTTTTGGCGTTTTGTTAAATATATAAAATACAACAATTTCATAAAAAAAACCTGATGAGCAAGATTTCATCTGCAGAGTTATTTATTTGAATTTATTTTATAGTTGCTTTTAAAAAGAATGAATAGCGCAGAAAAAATTAAAATAATTTATATACTCGTACAATTTTATTCTTAGTAATCAAGTGTATTTTAACAAGGGAATGTCTTTTGTATTTTCTATTTTCTATATCAAAGAGGCCTTCAGACATTTTACAATGTAGGCGTACATATATTTTATATTTTTCATACAACAGCTCAAAAAATATTTAATTGCAATAGTTTGATGAAAACTGAAGAAAGCGCGTGGCGTTCTCTTTTGCAACAGGCCAAAGATCTTTATACGTTGTAATCGGTCAGCAAGTTGATGATGATGATGATGATGATAATGAATAGTTTGATGTGTTTAATCAAACGTCGGTGTTGGTAGTGTTTGTGAAAATATTTAATCTGCCTACTTACCATTGGTTACAGTGCTATTTTTACCTACTTATTTATTTAAACCATAGTTAAATACGGCCATTATATTGGGTTGGCAACTATGTGGTTGCGGATTGTGTCTAACGTGCTATAAAAAAGAGATCTATAAATATTCTGAGGACAGATTTCAATAAAAACCGATTAAGATGAATTTTTTGTTCATCATTCAGCCAAGAAGTTTCAATTCATTTTCATGCTGTACGTATGAGAGAGATAAACTACATTCCATTTGTATACCCCGCACGGAAGATGGATACATTCCATCAGACACACTATTCTGGATCAACATTAAAATCTGAATTGATCTACTTTTCCATCAATGTAACAAAATTGGGCGTGGATGTCTAACAGAGAAGCAAAATTTACAACTCGTGAACAAAAAAGGGCGGAATAAGTACCGTTTGTACACATGTAGATGGTGGATGGTATTTAAGATTTAAATATAACTTTTTTCCTTGTTTTTTTTGTTCCATTTAATGAAAACTTTGTAAACAAAGTTGATTTTCGTTTATTGTGTAATATAATGTTTCACATGAAAATATTGTAACACAATGTTTACTGGCAGTGTGAGCCTAAAGGAAATAATAAATTTTTTTATGAAAGAGAAAAAAAAATATGATTTTTTCTTTTTCAGTTTTTTTTTTTTTGGGTCAAATTAATTTAGATTTATAGCGGCTTTCCAGTAACACACACAGAAGAAGCAGTTTATTGAAAATACGTTTTGAATAGAATGGAAAGACGCGCTAAATGGCGCATCGTTAAATGTTGCGTCGATTTTCGCAAAATGAATGGTCGTATAATATTTTTAATTTCACTAAAATACAATATAAATCCCGAGATGTAAATATTTTGCAGATAAATTTAATACTTCAAATTACTTCTTATCGGAAGGAAGAGAAAGTGATTGCGATTGTACTGTCATTTCCTTTTTCACATACATTTGACGTAAATTTGGTTTTGTGCTAATTCCTTTATCTGTCACTTCTTCTTGTTCTTCTCGTTTTGGTTTATTATAAGATGGTGAGTATATTGTGTAAATACATTTGATTGCAAAGTAATTATGCAGATTTTGACCTACTGCCCTCAACAGTTGAACAGTAAATTTGTAAACAAACAAAGCTCAACTAAAAAAAAAAGAGTTAAAACCAAAACAAACCACACCATTAACCAAAGATGGGGTTCATAGAAAATATAGTTAATAGACAGCAAGTGTTGTTGTTGTAGTCAAATAAGTCGTGCCTTGGAGTATTCTACGTGGTAGGGTTCTCCTTGTGTAAAGTGGAGGCCAAGCGCTTTCTTTTATAGGAGTGGTTCATGATCCGTTAAATTTATTCAAAATTATAATCGAATTTTTTGTGATAATAAGGATCTTTTTAGTAATGCTCTTAGAACTAACACCGTGTTACAAGTATTTTTTCGTTAACCTTAAACTATCTTTGAATGAGTTTAGTTTTTCTCTAGCACTCACAGTTTTGGAGAGAAGTGACCTTGAATGAATCAGATTTTGATTCTGACTGGATCGGTATAACTGAAGCTGTATATGGCATTAGCATTTTAAGGGTTACAAATATCCTCAAAAACCTAATAGACCTCCTTAGCCCATGTGATATATTTATAAATTAAAAATTACTCGTGAAGGGTGGTCACTTATGGAGTCATTTTATATGGCATTCGCGTGTATTTGCGTGTCAAGTTTTTTACTGATGTATTTTCGCTAAATGTAATTTTGTGGGATCTGAAATCTGTGCTGACTTTTTTGTTTTTGTTTGATGAGTTGTATGTTATGTGAAAAATGTACATTTGTGAAAAGTAAAGTTGATGTCGTGATTCGAAATATGGTCTTATGGTATCATGCATCATAGTCATGGGAGTATGTTAAGTTTGTTGTTCTATATACAAAACCTGGAAGCGGGTGTCGAAGACCAACAAAGTGATCAGTACTTGATCGGCATAAAAATCTGAGTCTATATAAAGATGAATGTCCGTGCGTCCGTTCATTGTTAGAACAATTAATCTGAGATTCTGTAGAAATATTTATAGTATTTGTATGTGGGATCCTACTTAAGTTGACAAAAGTGGTTCAAGTGACACGCCCGCAATTATATAATGAAAGTGTTTGGTTCATTATTTACGTAGTCGGCTCCCACCAGTCCTAATATTCTCAGATTTGAATCCCTATTCCTCTGCCTAAAGTCCTTTCCAACCATTTCTATGATTGCACAATACATCTAATCAGTCGATGAGTTATAACATCCTAAGAAAATGCGAATAATTTTCTTTTGTTTTCACGTAAGCTTTTTACTTTTTGGTTTGTGCTCTTGCTAAGTATCATAATAGCTTAGCTAACAAACATTTACGACAGAGGGCCTTCAATACATGGCAACTATTAAAGGGTGGCCCCAGTATAGTTTTTTTTTTTTTATTTTATATCATTTTCCTAAATAAATAATTTTTTTTTTTTATATTTTACTTTATTGCAGAAAGCGAAGGTGAGGTGACACGCAAGCAAAGAGTTACTCTGCCGTGGGGTCCATTGTATTGTGTACTGCAACAAGATGAGCAGCATTTCACCGCTTATTGCAGCGAAGAGATTTCGGTGAGTTGTTGGCAGCAAAATATAATTTATTATAATTGATTATAATTGAAAATGTAATGCTTTCCACTAATAAAAAAAAATTCGTTTTCTCTCTCTCCCTCTCTCTCTTTCCTTTTCGTTAACATGCCATTCATTGACAATTCCCTCATCTATACACAAACATTACACGTTCGTTTTAATTTAACATTTAACACTTCGTTGTTGCAATTCACAAAACAATGCTTTAATGATATATTCCAAAAAAAAAAAAAAATTAATTAAAACCATAGATCTTATCTGCTATGCCTAGAAAGGAGGTGGGTCGCTTTATAAATTTATTATTATATGAATTTTGAATTTTGTTTGTGTTGTTGTAGAAATTTGTTTAAGTGAATTATTTTAACTTTTTAAATTTTTCTTACTTTTCCAAGAGATAAATAATAAAGATAATAAAAGGAATTGTTTATATTTTTCACTCCTACTACCGTTAGCTAACTGATATAATGTGTAATGAATATCCACGTGTGCGGTTAGATCGTATTCGTCGTCCGGCAAAGATTTCATGGGATTGTCCTCCAACTTTAAAGGAGGAGCCTGAAGAGTCCGACATCTGCCCTATGGAAATCGTACTAAACACAACGCTGTATAGTGAATTGGGTAAGTGTGGAAAAGAATCATCTCTGAACATTAGTTGTAGCGTATAATTTGAAGCAAGCGTTGTAAGGTATTAAAATGACTTAATCACCTCCCCTTTTATACTCAGGAATATATAAATATATTTATGATTATATATATTTACTACTATTGTTGTTGTTCATTTGTTGCATACAATTGTTGTGTATGGCCTCTAACACTCTAACATTTTATTATAATCACGTATGCAAGCGTAACGGTGATGATGATGATGATGATGAAGATGATCGTAAAGTTATTGCAAAGTTTATATATACGCACACACATGCATGTGATTGTACGCATGAGATCACACATAGGTCCAGATTTATTTGCATACAATCTATTTGCTTTCCTAACTGCCTGACTTTGCATAACATTTCATTCTGAACTGATTCTAAATTGTCGCCAAAGAAGATGATTATTCGCTTCCAATTGCAAAATAAATGATATTTAAATTATTAAGCGAGATTCTGTATATATGTATGTGAGTCTTTTTCGTAGCCTCTGTATTATTCCCAGCCTTACAACATGGGGCGCTGGTATTGGAAAATGCCAACATTCAAGTTTATTGTTATGTTAAGTTTGCTCTTCTTCTATGTCTGCTTCTATATATATACATATAAATTAGCGAAGTACACTAAGTTTGTTATTCCATTTGTAACACTTAACAAGTAATAAATCTAAAATTGGCCAAATTTTAAATAGCCTTCAAGAATCAACTAAAATCTAACTAAAAAGCTAAAGCAATTTAGGGCCAAAGTTGAAATTCGTTCTACTTACATATTAAAAATGGGCGGGGTAGAATGATAAACACGCCTATAATTTATATTAAGATGAGTTTAGAATGATTTGATCCGCAATGTTTACACTGTCAGAAAACGCAATCAAACACCTGCTACGCCCATGTAGTTGTGAAAAGTATTTAGGATTCAACCTAAAGCAAATAATTTTTTTTATTACTGTTAACAATTTTGTTGTTGTTTATTGTTACCATCATCTAAATTACTATTAAATACTAAGTAAACAACAACCTCAGCAGCCTTAAAGGCAGTTGGTTGGTTAGGTCGAACATAGTGCAACTCAACCGTGCAATGCACAATAACAAGAAAACAAAATTAGTTTTTGTTGCTGTGTTATTTATAAATGATAATACACACATATCCATAAATGTTTACATACGTTTTACGAGCCTCTTAAAAACTGTTGCTGCTACATTTTCAGGTCTCGTTTGTTTTGTTCTCTAAAAACCTTTAACTCGTTTCAGGTTTGATTGTTATGTTTTTGTTGTAGATAACAGTAAGAAGTAAAAAAAGTAGTATTTGGCGTCGATAAACTTTGGATACCCACCCAGTCAGCACATTAAAATATAATTTATGTTTTGCAATGATGCTTATACAGCTAATTGTGGGCGAGGTCGAGTGAAAACTTTTTCAATTTTTCGGCTTAATTTCAAAATCAACAACCAATATTTTTGCTAAATTTAGAGTCAATATCTTACTTTTTGCAACTGGCAGAATGTTTACCGCAGACGGACAGATGGACAATTTTAAATATGTGCAGAATTTTAAGCTGATGAAAAATATAAATACTTTGACGCTACTTTCTGAATGTTACAAATGTTTTGGTCAATTAGTATACCTGCGCCCAGGTTGGTGGGTATGAAAATCATGAATGAATTTCATTTCCACTGTGTCTCCATAGTGCGTGTGTATATGTGAATAAATAAATTGGTGAGAGAGAGAGTGGGAAAGCAGAAAGGTAATGAATAAGATGGTTATACAGCGAGAACAGTTTGCTGTGGTAAACTGATATCACAACTCATAGCATAAGATTTATAAACTTGTAATCTAATCATTCCTCGAAGGCGGTTTGTTCGTTCCAATGTTACATGACATTTTAGTACTGCAAGATGCTGTTGATCCACTAATTATTGATATATTTTTAATTCACTTTTATTTACAATTTTATTAAAAGAAAGGTTGGCAACTGAAAGAGCGGATAATACACTTGGATATAATAGCCCAGTGTATGAATTGTTTGTTCTGATTGTTTTTGCTCTTCTTTGTTATACATTCACTACTGCTTCCAAGTTCCAATAGCAAACATTGAGAAGGCTTTGTGAGAACAGGTTTTCTCTACTTGTTTGTTTATTTTCTCACTGCTCTGTCAGCTCAAACGCCAAAAGCAACAACAATCCTAGGGTATGCATGCAATTTGTTTAGAAAAACAAAACATACCGCACATATTTTCTCTCACACACTACTCACACAGTGTATGAGTATTTTTCTCAGTTTGTGTGATAGTGAGATAGGTACGTTTTTACTTTTTAGTTTTCGTTTAGCTACCGGTCGAAACGGTTAATAATTGTGGTTAGTGGCGGTTGGGCGTCTGTACATTAGTGAGAATGCGCTTTTTGTTTCAGTGAGAATGGTATGCAAATAATACACATACCCACACAAACACTTCTTTATCGGCCTTAACACAAAAGAAATTTTGCTTGCTTTTTACATATTTGCATATAAAAGCAAATAAATCAACGTTACTGAAAAAAAAAAAGGTGAAATAACCAAAAATAGATCACTGATCTAATGCGAAAATACATTGGATTGTTTTTGTATAGAAAGATAAATTACAAACTAGAAAATTAAATAAAAAACAACAGCAACAAAACACAATTGTTAGAAAAATAGTGAAAAAAAAAAATCAAAAGAATTAGTGGAAAATAATAAAATGAAAAATTTTTGCTTAAACAAAAGAAGAAGAAGAAGAAGCATATGAAATTATGTTTAAAGCAAGGTCTAGTGTTGAGAAGAAATAAAATAAATTAAATGCTAAACGCGCGATAATGTGAATATATTTCTTTTTTCACTTATAAATTAAGGTCACTGTGTACACATATGTACACGTTTATTGTCAACCGTTAAATTATCTTTTTTTTACGTTATTTAGCATTGTTTGTTAAAAGTTGGCATAATTGCTAAAACGGAAATTACTTAAGAGAGAAACTACTAGTACTAACTAACGGTAAAGTGTTTCTATTTTTGTTTTGTTTTTGTGAAATCGTCCCTAAAAACTTGTAAGCTCCCATAAAAATAAAATAAAAACTACACACAAACACAAATTGTGTCGAAACTTGAACATATTTCTTAATACACTTTATAAGAAGCCAACGGTTTAATGATGCACTTGCTTGTTTGCTGTAAACCGTTGTCAAGGCAACATATACAGCGTTTTACGCACCACCAAAACCCCTGCTAACGGTTGGTTGATTGGCCTAATGACTTTTCGACTATGACACTTTTAACACCTTTGGCGGTTCATTATAATGTAGCGCAGTGTTTGAGAATTTTCAACATTTTTATACTGTTCCAGAAAATTTTTCATTTTTACGAAAACAAAATTTTGTATTTTTTTTCAACATTTGTTTTGTGTGAAGAGGTGTTTACGTTTATTACTACATCACGTGTTCTTGTTGCGCAGCTGACTACTTCGAGTTCCACAGTAGTTGTAGTCAATCGGATTCCTTCTAAAACCGTCGGCTTTTGATGTTATTTATGCTTCTCACTACTCTGGAAGATTGAATAATTTATTAATCGGAATTTTAACTGATTTAAATTTAGTTCCACTTGTCAAGCTCTTCTTTGTTTTGTTGCATTTTTGATGTATCGCTTCAAATTTATCATAATTTTAACACTAAATGATTTCGTTTTACTTCTTAATGAACAGGCCGATAAATTTATTTGAGTACTTGAATAAATGAGCGAATCAGGAGCCAATGCGTATAAGTCCATTTTTTATTATTTTTTGTTGTTTCATTTGAAATTTTACTTACTTACTCATTCCACAGTCTACTCCGTTCTCCACAGATCTGATCAAAGAAAAAGAAGAAAAATGAACGTGAAATGAATGCTTTTGATTGGCCATTCAAGTACTCAAATAATGCTTTACTGTTATATGTTTCATTAAAAAAAAAAAAAAAAAAAACTGTACTCAAATGGGAGTTTGTTCAACAATTATTAATGATTATAAACTTGTGTTTGTTAATTTGGCTGATTTCAATATTTTTAATAAAAAATTTAATAACTTTTATACAATTTTAAAGCGTTTTAAATTTATACTCATTCGTACTTCCTAAGTAAAGGGTAATAAACAGTATATACACTGCAAAAAATTACTAAAACGAAAAAATCATTGAGACGAAATGAAAGTAAAAGATATCATGGCAGTAAAAGTTTAAAAATTACTCAAAGGACATACATTTTAATTTGACTTAAGACTTATAATGAACGATAGACTATACTGCTAATTTTTCTACGTGTACTATTATAAGCATTCACATGTACGATATATATATATATAGCAGCATATTATAAATGCCATATAATTCTCACATACTTTTAATGTAGTCGCTGGAAATTAATCGAAAGATGTTTCCACACGTAAATAATTGATTATTGAATAATTGACGGTTCGTTTTAATTGTTATTAATTAACTTCTTATTACAAATAAATAAAATGTTGTGACATAAAAAAAACATTTCTTAAATATAAAACAATGTGCACAAGTTTTCAAGTGGAGTTTAGCGTTTTTGCTAATTTATGAGACAACTTGAGCATAACATTTTCACGTGAACACATCTCATTAACTAACTCGACCATATGATAATACAAATCTTATTTATAAACAGTGTAATGTGTAACAACAATTGATTGACCAGCGGGTGAATAAATATTGAAATATGTGTCAAAATAAATGGCAGATGCTTTGGATTCGAGAGTTAACTATGTTGCGCTTCAAGTTAACTGAAAGCTAATTCATTTGTTTCTATTATTGTGGCATGGAGGTAGTAATTCATTTCAAACAGACTTAATATTTGGCTACGAACTGTCTGTGGTTCAAAGGTCTCGAAAATCCTTAAAGTTTTAACTTTTTTAATGAAATATATTTCAGTAGGTTTAAATTCTTCAGTTAAAAGTACACGAGTTCATGAACGGGCACACATTTTTATAATCTCATAAATTTTAAGATGAAAAAGTCATTTAAGTGAATAGTGTTGTCAAGATGGGGTCCTTAAGCACTTGTTTAGCATTCTGTAGTATCATCACCAGTGGTAATAAATCTTCATCGTATGATGAACACATAATGATGCTGGTGTAGTGTATATGGCGAAAGTATTTCAGTATTTATTAACACGTCACATACACTTTCATCACATGTACTTAACACTTGTGTTAGCTAAGCATAGTAAACGTAAGAATAACAGCAAAATATATGACATAATTGAATAACAGAGACAGAAGAGATAGAGAGAAAGAGAGAGAGGATTATTGTTTTAACTAGGCAAGTTTAACAATACCTACGGAGTGTACCCTCTTCCCTCCTACCTTTAGATAAGGTTCATATTTTTCATGCATGAGTGCTTATGTTTTTGCATAGCTGTACAAATGAAATATTTGGAAAAAAAAATTCATTATCTTACTACCTTCCATGTAATTTATATTTAAGTGGGTATATTAAGTGTGAGCACGTGTTTGTTACTACTTTGAAATTTATGGCTAAATACAGCCTTTAATAGAGTATAAAATTAAAAGTGGGATTCCTAGGCAATTATGATTTTTTGGAAATTGTGGTCTTTTTTTATTCGCTACTACTCCCATTTTTCCCACATTACGCACCAAATTTGAACTTTATACCTCAATTGTCGCTGATGAATAGATTTCTCTCATATCCTATCGTATGTTTTCAAAATACCTGGCAATAACTGAGATATTGAGAACACGACCACACAAACGGCAAAACTCTCTCGCATTTGCCAAAATAAAGGCAGGCCATATATAAGCAATGTCGGTTACTCCCACAAACTACTTGGTGTAGAATTCGCCCACAATAGAAAAGAGCACATGCCACGCACCGTTACTTATAAAAGGAGAGGATGACCAAGATTTGGTCTGAACCATATTTAGTTGTTTCACTTGTTATTTCTTTTTTCAATTTTATGCCATCCATCTCATTAGCATTATTGCTGTTGTTGCTTTGGAAACAAAAAAACAAAAAAATATATACTCCCATCTGTAATAGGGAGTTGTTCATATGTATGTATGTATATGCAAGCGTTGTAGTTTCTTTACGTAATTTACTAGGCGTTCAAGCACTTTAATGCCCTCAAGTAAGAAGATTTTTTTGTTCTCACTCACTAAGTGTACAAAGAGCAAATAATTGAGAGATGATATTCACTAAGAAGAGATAGAGAGGAAAGAGTCTTAATATACAGTTTATATAGTTTTAAAAAATTTATTATGATACGGTACCATGTCGTGGTCGCGGCGGCACAGTCACTGACATAGTCACATAGTCAGAAAGAAGCATCAGAGATCCTACAATCGATTTAGCTATGTCCGTGTGTCTGTCTCTGGTAAACATTCTTAAAATTAGAGATGTCGTCTCCAAACTTGACCGAATTATTGGTTGTTTTCGTAAGCATGTCGGTGTTGAAATTGGGCAAAAGCGTTTGAAGGACAAAAAGTGAAATAAGTTCAATTTGAGGAGTTTTTTAAAAATAACATTCAGACCCCGCCTATAATACACAAGTATTATTTTCAGTTATGACTTTTATTTTATTATTATTTTTTGTTTTGTTTTGATTTTTAATTCTATGTAAAATTTATTTGAATAAAAAAATAAAGAAAGTTTTCTACGCAAGTAAAATGCGTAGAAAAACTATATGTATACTCGCTTAAACACATGCATACACACACATGAGCGCATTCATACATAATTACATACGGTCTGTGCGAAAAGTTGATCATGCGATGCGTGTAAATTTAAGTGAACCATCAAACAAAGTGATGGTTAGAGTTGTTATTATTGTTTTTTGCTATTGTTGCAGTAATAATTGTTGTTATTTTATTATTGTTTTTGTTTTTATTAGTGTTATTTAGGTCATGAAAGTAAATTGCATTTTAATTTAAATTGTTTTGCTATTGCTGTCGCTGTCATGTGTTATTGTGTGAGTGGCGATGTATACATTTATTATAATCATATTAATAACGCCAACCAATGCTGGGTGTATGAATGCGTAAGATGTGCATGTGTTTTGTATATGTTTCAGTTGCAAAAAACAAACAACATGTAGAAAAGTTTATTTTGGCTTTGGACGAATCTTCGACGCCCTTCACATGTACATGCAGATGTGGGTGTGATATTGCTCCTGCTCTTTACCGCAACTAAAGTGCGGGTTACATTTTAACTCAAGAGTGTAGTTTTTCAATAATTTTTTGAAAATTTCGAGTGATTTTTTGTGGTAGTTGAAGATTTTTGTAGATTTTTGGGCGTGTTACTTATTTTACGTTGGAAAATACTCACATAAACTAAGGCTGTCCTAATTGTTCAGTTGGACAGGTCTCGATAGATTCAGCTCGTGGTGCTGATCAAAAATATACATACTTTCTGCGGTCCCTGAAGTCGGCCTCTGAAATGCCAACTTCACTATAATGCGGTGGATACAAAAAACCGTCAAGTGTAATTGCTTGTGAAAGTGTTGTTAAAAGCATAAATAATTTATAAATAATTTTCTTCTGTGAACAAGTTTTTGTATGCTCGAGAAAGTTTTCCATCTCTATTGTTAATAAAACAACAATGACAAACAATATCAATAAATATTTTTTTAAAAACAAATATTTATGTTCTATAACTTTACTAATTATGCGTGAATTAATTCAGTTTTATCGGTAAGCGCAAGGCATTGCCATATAAATCTTATATGGAAAGGTGTTCTAAACATGGTTCGATCGGAGCCAAATTTGCCACATCCGGCATATGTTTTGAAAAATCTTAAGATTTCCGCTTTTTTTGCCATATAAAGAATTCCATTGTAAAAAGGGACCTTATAAGGGGAGGGATTCTACAAAAGTGGCCCGATTTTATCTTTCTTCAATAGGGTTCCTCTTTGGGCCAATTTGGTCCTTGTTCCGAAATTTTATCGAAATATCTCAAAGAATGCGACTTGTAGCTTGCGCACAAATTTGCGCGGAAAGGCGGAAGGTACGTCCGCCCAGACTAAATCGATTTGTATAAGTGATGGTGGGTGTGGCACTTGCTATTTAAAAGTTACAAACTCAATATATCTTTTGCCACAAGTGGTGTAGTGTAAATATTTACATTTTATTGTAAAAAATTAAATATTTTTAGTAGTCAGCAAGTATGTGGAGGAGTATGCCTCCTACTGGCTGCCTGCCTTTCAAGTGTCTAGTTTCCTTAATTGTTTACATTTTCATTCATTTGCTAAATGTCAACAACAACAACCGTGATATAGATTTTGCGTTTCAAGTATCTAACCTTCGTTTCTGCACCCTACCCCAGGGTAACTCTTTGTTTAATCTGATTGGAGCAACTTTGTGAGTTTATTTTATGAAATTTTAGATTTTATTTAGATGGCCTTACGATTAAGCAATCGTGCCTGTCCTAAAGTATTATTTTAATATAAGTTTTTAATTAATTTTTTCTTGCCTATCCGCGTGTCTTATTTAATTTAGTTAGCTGCTGAGTCACAATTTATGTGGAATTGTGGATGATACGTATGTTTTTTTATTTAAAAGTTGAATGTGTGAGGATTCCTAGTACGAATCTGATCTTGGGGCGAATGTTCGTGTACTTATGAGTTTATTTAAATACTTAAACATAATAGCAGTTAACTTTAATGAGAGTATTTTTTATCTTCTTTTTTGTTTTTGTTTTTTTTTGTTTTGTTTTGCGCTATTTGCGTGATCAGCTTAATTAGTGTAAGGCTAGACTACTAAATGTTTGTATGTGTACACTCTTCCCTTCACAGTCTAAGCAAAAACATGATGATATATATATTTGTGTAAGTTTTGTTGCGGCTTGTGTGCAACACTAACACTATCATTGTATCAGGCTGTGCTCTTTTATAACATCAACATGAAGAGTATACAAAGTTTACCAAGTTTAGTTGCTCTGGCAACACCCTAATAACTAATAAACCTAATAAGTGACGGTACCGAATTTGAACCCTATCGTGCCATTTTTAGAACCCTCTGGTCCATAATCCTTTTACACGAAGTGACTTTTATGTGACATTGGCTCTTGTTACTGAAACAATTGAACTAAATAATTGCCTAAATTGCTAAAGTAACCTTACACCACGTTTGAATGGCCTACAATTTCCGTTGTTTTGTTACTATCGCTGCTGCTACTAAAAAATCATATTTATTCTCTGTTTATGTAGCTGCAACAGTGGCTAGGATAGTTTTTGTTGTTGTATTTTACTGTGAAATTTAGTTCATTACGCAAGTGTTAATGAAGCCTTTGCTTGGTTTTTGGGTTGAGTGTTATTCTTCTTCGTGCTTCTTCGCCTTTTCTTTTGGTTATGCAGTTAAAAGGCTACAAGTTTGTTGACTAACTTTTGTCCTTACTGTTGTTGGTTTTAAATTTCTACCTTCTGGATTTGTTGTTGTTATTCCACAGCACTTAATTGATCGTGTTTATTACTGTTTAACATGCACAATGGTTGGTAAAGAAAAGAAAGAATGGAAGAGGAAAGGAGGGGCCATTTGTTGTCATCAGAAAGTTAACTGGTGTAAATGATTATTTGCCGCAATAATCAATTAACATTAGGCTTGATTTCCTTCTTTACACCCACTAAGCAGGAAAAGCCGAAAATACGGAAACAATTGGAATACATTAAAACTGCAAATATATATATTAGTCAGCTAAGTCAATTTTGGCATATACGTCTGGAAGTATATAAAACGATCACAGTTGCTGTATTATACGCTAAACTAAACTAAATGGGCAAAAATCATGCCCTTAAAAAAGCGAAATTTCTGCCTCCTAATAGGGAGGATAACGCAGATGCGACTTAAACCAAATTTAGCTATTATCTGGTTATTATTACACTTTAATTAAAGTTGATGTTAAGGTTATTTCTATAAAAATAGTTGTTATTGTTGTTATTATTTTGTTTAATATTTAGACAGACATCTGTATTCAACCCCAAACCCAAGCAAATGATGTCACTTGACATTATTTGCTTGCTTTCCAAAAAAAAAATGAACTCGCTCGCACTGATCTCATAAAGTGATCGGGCACAAACAAGCGTTTCTTCAAATTAGTTGTTTTTTTCAAAGAAAGAAGAGGAGAAAATAAACAGAAAAAACTGCCACACACACATAATCTTCGAAACATATCGCAAAATGCGTCATCATTGTGATGTTTAAGGGTAATTATGAGGCTCCTGCTGCGACTATACATCAAAAGAGTCCTAATAAATGTACTGGAACGTCAATATTAAATGTAAAAATTTTCTCTTATTTTTGCAACATTTTTTTTTTTCTATTCAAGTTCAAAAAACTTTTTCGAAGAGTTTTCTGGTTTTGCTTTTCTTTATTTTTCTACACATTATTTTCATAACAACAAAAACAACGACAATTACCAGAAATATTATTGCTTCATATATATTAGGTTGGAAAATGTTTGCGTGCATGTTTCTTCTTTTTTTTCTTTTTTTCAAGTTCAGGTCTCCAATATCTACTCGTGTCTGTGTTTTGTATTTATTTGTTTTTTTTTTTTTGGCAATTTCACAATAATAAAAACATAAAGAAAATTTTATGTCATTTTTCTTCGTTTGTCGTGTACGTGCTGCTGTTGTCTCCACATTAAACGTCAATCGTTTGTTAAAGTGGGGAAAAATTGTGTGTGCAATGTTTAAGCAAGTGTAAAATTATTTTAGGACTCAACAGAAACATTGGAGTGACTGCGAAACGGAAGACGACTTTTGTGTCAGTTGGTTTAATTCAAAAAAAATTTGATTGTTTGTCTTTATTGTTAAAGAACCGCCACAATATTAACTAATTGATGGTACAAGAAATAAATTATATCTCCACAGATATTTTGAAATAGGTGAAATATTAACGTTTCGTTATGATGAAGTTGTAGTTTTCTATAAATGAAGGCGACATGGCTAGATCTACTTAGCATGCAGAATATTTGTATATACATACTTTGTTGGGCCTGCGATGCCAACTTCTGGGCGTTGCCAACCTTTTGGCAAAGTGATATATACCGTTATAAGCATATGATGATGGTATAATAGAACAAAATAGAACACTTTTTTATATATTTAATTTAACACAAAAAAAAAAAGAGAGAGATTTTTAAAGATTGTTTTATAACAGTGTATGGGTGTGTGTATGATTGCGTTACATGTTATTAAGTAAAGTATTTGCAGCATTTTTACGTTCTACGTAAACTACAAAACAAAAAAAATATAAAAAAAAATAAAAAATAACAACAAAAAGAAAACACAACAAATTGGTGCATTTTGATGATGTCTAAAAATATGATATAAAAGCCAACAACAACATTGCCAAAAGTATATAAAACTAATAATAATAATAAGAGAACAAAACGAAAAAGTATTACAACAACCCCCACAACAACAACAACCACCTACCTTGAAATCAATTTCAACGCAAACCAAAAATTATTTATAAGAAGTAAAAGAAGCGAAGAAGAAGAAGAAGAAGTAGAATAGATCAAGAATTCAAGGAATCCAAAACAACCAAAGTATAATATTTCCCCCCCCCCCCCCTTAAATGATCAAAAAGACTGCAGCCGCACGAAAGAGAACCGCTGCAACAAGATAATCAGCACAATGAATTGTGTAGCTATACCGCATACCGAAGATAAACGTAGCATCTCTGCAACAACAACACCACAACCACCACCACCTCCATTACATATTATACAAAGTGAATTTACGCTAACGACACCGTTCATTGAACAGACAAGTCGTACGGGTGCTGCCGGCGACAGTTGCAATAAGCGTTATAATGCGACCGCGTCTGCTCTAGTAGCCGTCAATCATCATCATACAACGCAATCGCTGCAACGCACCGCAACAACACATTTGTATTGCCGTTCTTTGGATAAAGATGCAACTGCTATGGCAGCACCGCAACGCCGTACATCGACGTCGCGCAGTTTCGCCTCATGCTTGCGCGGTGAACGTGACGATGCTTATGTTGATTATCAAAAACGTGCTCTACAATATGACACAGCCACACAACAAAGAGAGCAACAGCAACAACTGCAATATTTTCAACAACACCAACAGCAGCAGTTCTTTGATAATAATCATCCAGTGCAAGTGCTGCAAACGAGTGTTGGGGATTCCGCCTCCATTACCAGGAGTAAGTTTTTATCCTTGATCCGCACCACTGCCAAAAATACAATTCAATTTATAATTTTTTTTGTTTTAATTTTGCAAAATTTCTACAATAAGTAAATTTTTCGATGGCAAGTAAAATAAGTTGAAATGTATGAGAAATGTTGAAAATGAAACATTAATATGTGGCTGCCACGACCCCCACACCCTGCTTTTATGCAAGCTTTCAACACTGTTTGTAATTTATGGAGAATTTCAAAAGCACATGCTTCGCATAATATGGGTAGTGCGTGACTGAATGGACCTATGAATCATATCCAACATGTGTCCTTCATCCCCTCCAACGATTACTGTCTGCTTGCACATGTTTCGTCCACATGTGTCCCCACAGTCTACTAAAAGGCAATTGTTTGTAAAATTCTTTTTACATTATTATCGTTCCCTGCGTATGTTGGGAGTCAAGTGAGTGTGTGTGTGTGTGCGTGACGTTCATTTGAGGGAAAACTTTCGGCTTTTTTAATTAAAAATACAAATTCTACAACAATAAATTTTATTCACAAAGACTCGAACTGTCCGTTCGGATATAAAGCGACCACAAATATATTGCTCAACACAATAGAGAACAAGTGCACAATCGACATACATTTCATTAAACTTATTGTATATGTACATACATATATGTATACAAAGTGAATGCGGACTGACAGACACCACAAAATCATCGATTTTTGTGCCACTGTTGTTACTGGCTTCAAGGGTGCGTTGGCCATTATACTACACTCTACGCTTATTTTCCTTTATTTGCTTTGAAATGTTTGCCATTTCATTGTTCAATTATCAAAGAAAGTTTAATGGCTTCAAATGGCTCATTGGGGAGGAGTTACAATATCAATCAATCTACCAGTACCCTTCCTACTGTTTGTAGAAAATATTCGAAAACAAACTTTTAATAGCTATCACATATCTATTTATATTGGGTCCGATAATTTATTGTTTTCTTCCCATTTGCTTTAATTAAATTTTTACTATAAATATAATATTTTGTTGTCTTAAATATTTAATAAAAAGCAAGAAAGTAAGTGAAAATGGTTTGGGCGGTTATGCCTGACCCTTCACCACTTAGTTTAATTGTATCAGTGCGAGGTGCTGCAATTAGTGAAATATGATCCGATTCGGCGCATTTTCAATGGGGTTGCTTGCTGAGACCAGAAATGTTCTTGTACAGAATTTTATCGAAATAAGTTACAGTAAGTAACCTTTCCCACAAGTGGTATAGGGGATAAAAAACTTAGGTAATTAAGATTATCCCCCATATGGTTTTGCGAGAAGTGGTCGTGGTTGGTACCTGATGATAATGTAGCCTAAAAGAATACATTTTTCCCATAAACGAGTTACAACAACAAGTGTACTACGGATACACGGACCTTTTAGAGATTATGTCCACAAGTCTCCTTTTATGGGAAGCCCCCATATTATGCCACTTCAATTATTGTTTTTTTATAAACATGGTTTATTGTTATTGTGGAAAAATTTATTCCTTGGCTCCAAAAAAAAAACAACAAAATATTTCTACAGAAATGATTTCTTAACTCTCTTAACGGAAAACATTGTGAGTATAACAACTCACAAGTGATGAAGACAATACGCAATAAATTATAAAAAATTAAAACAAAGCTTGGGAAGTGTTCCCATGACTGTCGTTATTTTAGTTGTCTTCTTTCTCTCTCTCTCTCTCTCTCTCTCTCTCTTCCCCTTTGAGCAGGTTACAATAATTAATGAAAAATGTTGGAAAATGAAAATTTTTAAATGAAATTTTACGATAATAGTTGAGGGAAGGAACATGCGCACAATATAAATAATTTTTGGGCGTGGCAATATTCATATTTGTTCCCAACAATAAGATTTTTTTAAAATCATTTTGCAAAAGTTTCATACAAATCACATTTCCTATCACTGGGATGATATATGATATATGAAAGTTTCAATTCTTTTATGTTTTTAGTAATTTTTTAAAGTTGCTTCTTCCTCTTTACAGCATATTTTACTCAATTACCTTTAATTTGCGCTGAACTTTGTACATTGTAGTTGTGTGTAAAAGTGTGCGTTAGTGGTTGGCTCAATTAAAGTTGGGGTAATTTTATCTTGTTGTTTTATGAGTTATGGTATCCGACGAGTGTATCAACATCGTAATCAGACAATTATCAAATCATCAACACTTGCTCACACCCCTTTCTCTCATTAAGCTGAAACGGCACAACAACCTTTTTAAGTGGTTAAATAAATGACCAACACACAGTGACTCTACATGGACGTAAAAAATAGTGATTGCAGTGGAAATATTTTTGTATGTAAATGCCGGTATTAGGGATTATTGAAAAGGGCAACAAAACACAGATCTGCCCACATACATACATTTCGTTTGCAACACGCACAAGGAGGTGTCAGGCCACTCAACCAATGTATATATATTATGGATCTGTATCAAAAACTGAGTCGACCTAGGCATGTATGTCCGTGTGACTGTTTGTTGTTGGCATTCTTACGGTTATAAATTTTGAGATATTAAGCTGACATTTTTTATCGACTCTTTAAGAGTTTGCTTACCAGATCGCTACTTAAAATGGCTGTTCTGTCGCAATCATTGAAATATCGAGCTAAGTAACATATAATCTTCACCAGCGTTTACAGTTTAGTATTGCTTCTATATTCTAAAAATAATTTAACCAGCCATTTGGAAAATATATTAAAACGAAGATGGCATTATTTTAAGAGAATAATTTCACATCGCATGATTATTAATATGAGCAATGCACACGTTTACGTGCATGTTTGCCGTTATAAAAATTTGTTTATATTTTTGTTGTTGTTTCTTTTGCTAGTGAAAATATCAAAGAGAGATGATTAGATGATCAAAGTCTTGTATAGCATACATTTTTGAAATATTAAAGAGTTGAACATACGTACACATACATATATGTACTGCTTATAGGAAAGCGCACAGCCTGAGGTTTTCATTTTATATCATTTGCTTTCTGTTCATTGCATTTATAAAAAATAAATGTAAATAAATGAAATAATGAAAAATTTTATTATCAGTATCGGTAATCTTATTTTTATATTCTACAGGATATATTTTTGGCGTATGTTTACACCTTTTAACATCATACTTAATAAAGATAAAGGTACCTGACCTGACCTAACATACCTTACATTTTTACTTGTTGTATAATAGTGTATGTATTAAAAAAAATCCATTTGTTAATAATTGTTTATTTATTTTATATTTGCAGGTGAGTACAAATCGAAAACTTTGCCACGCATTCATTTCGACACTTCCGCAAATGATTCATCGATATGTGAAGGTACAGAATATATATTAATAAGAATAAAATTTATATATAAACAGGTACGAAGGATAAATTTGGTTTGGGGTCAAACTTCCCTAAGAAGTACATGTACGCACCTTTTCAACTTTCTGTCTGTGACATTTTGTAAATAATACGGGAAAATATTAATCGGTTTTTGTCGTACGGTGGGCGTGTCTTTGGAACCCATTTTGCTTAATTTCAATACCAACCAAGACTAGCTGCTGACTCGGACAAAAATGTTTTTTTTTTTCAGTCTATGGCGCCTGCTTTTGGGCTTTGTAAACGTTTTGATAAAGTAATATATATTTAGCTCAATAATATACGTATATATATAAAACTTTTGAAAACAGAGATATATTGAAATTTGTAAAGAAAAAATGGAATAATTTTTTTTTTTGTATAAATAATAATAAAAACGTTTCACTATGAGGCCATAAAGTGATTGATCTTGTTTGCATAATTAGTACACATAACTCTATAATAAATACATTGTAAGACTGATTAGCTTGGACACGCCACACACACATATACACAGGTGTTGGTTAGTGAACCAATAACATAATTAAGCATTCATTTGTGTGGCAGCTTAAGGCAAATTGATATAATTTGTTTTTTTTTTTAATTTTGCTTTTTTTTCCACATTTCTTTATGGTGGTGTGAAGAAAATTTCTGATTAAATTAACAGTTTACTTACCATAAAGCAGAAACCGTTATCAGAGTAAGAAAGAGTGGTTTGGAAAAGAGCGCAACAAAGTGAAGAAATATTTAAACTAACTTACAACGTATTACAACAACAAAAAGGAAACTTATTGTAACTCAAATAATATTGTATAAACATATTAGTCTGTCAGTCCATCAGTCCGTCACTGTGTGAATGCTTTGTTCAGGTTTTGGCATTTGTTAGCAAGCAAGAATAATTTTCTTTATTGCTTATAACCTGTTTCTTATATGTTGTGTTGATTACACTGGCTGGCTACTGAAATGTTGAATGACCTTAACCTTGAATGGTTTATATATCGTATGATCGATGTTTGAGAAGATAGATGTTTATTGCAAAGCTTCCTTCAAACTGTTTAAAAATAAATTATAAAATCCAATGAAACGTTGCTATTGTAATTATTTTTACGATTTTGGCGTAAAGCAATTTAACTCATTGACTCGTTGCTCGCTGTTGCCTATGTTGGCGTAGGGCTGTTAATTTTATCGACCCTATTTAAGTTGTCTGGGCGCCTTATTGGTTTTCATAAAAGTCTTTGTTGTTGTTGACGGTGTTGAGGTTTTTGTTGTTTTATTCCCTTTTTAGTAAATGTTGCCTTTTATCGCTTGTAAGGCTTTATAAGTCTGACAACAATTTCTTTCGTTTTATGGTCACTTCCGCTTCGGTGTGTATATGCTTGTCGTCCTGTTTGTCGTTTCCATTTTCTTCATTTCTTGGCCATTGTGTCAATAACTTGTAAATTTCTTATGAATAAAATATACGAACACCTATAGATTGCATTTATAAATAAATGGATAATCATAGAAATCATCAAGACCGATTACTATGAAACAAACTATTAATGAAATTTGATCCAATGCAGGGTATAAAGGAGCTGTACACAAGTAAAATGTGCTCACTCTGTTGTCTCTGTTGTCACCGCCACTGCAAGGTGCGAACAATTTAATAAAAGAGAAAAACAGTACAACCTGAAACAAGGAAGCGTTTCATCACCTACAGCGCACAATTCATATTGTGCCCATTTCCTTATTCTCCATAATAAAAGAAACCAACAACAACCAACATTCAGAACCAAATACTTAACTGCTCTGTTCATTTGCGAATCGTTCTCATAAATATGTAGAAAAATCCGTCGTTCTAAATGCTTTGTCTTTAAAAACAACAAAGCCAGAATGTTTCATTCTTTAAAAAATTCGATAATACGCTATTGAAATAATTGTTGTATAGAAATTTTCATATGGAATGTTTTGAATGCTGTCGGTATGGACGGATAGACAGACCATCAGGTTATTAGTTAAATACTTTGAAGGTATAAGTGAACAATAGTTGTATTGAGGAGTTTTGAAAAACGAACTGTGTGTGTGTGCGTCTCTTATACCATTTTATGTAAATTAACTTTTAATTACATTTAATTACTTGCGTGCTCATGTTTGAAATGAGAATTAATTCTAATTGTGGAAAATTGTTCACAAATTAATTTTGTTTTGTTTTTGTCATGATCATTTACAATAATTTACAATAACCTTCGACAAATTTTGTCACGCCTTAATGGCTTAAAATAATGTTTTGCAACATCAACAACAACAACACCTTCAGAGTTAATAAATTACAGATTCAGTTGATAATTCATGATATTATTATTATTGTACACAATAATAACAACAACAATATAAAAGTTCAAAATGTTAAGTGCAATTTATTTCCAAGAATATTTTCATCCACTTTGCTTCAATATTTTTATGCATTTAATGCATATTTTATTGAAGTGATCTGTACTGTACATGCACTTGAAGTTTTTATACTTTCCATATACTAAATTCCATCGCTAATGCTTACTGATTATGGCAAAATATCTTAGTCGATCTAAACATGTCCGTTTGTGACATTTTGTGTAAATTCTTCTTCTAGTTTTAATGCCCTCCATATACAGGTCTGTCATTCCGTTTATAAGGAGACGTCAGGGACCCTACAAAGTATATTTTGACACGATCTAAACGTATGTCATTCTCGCAGTCGCAAATTTTGAGATATTGAGCTGAAATTTTGTACAGACATCTTTAGTTATCGTACGCAGATTGCTATTTTAAATGAGTAAAATCGGTCAAGAGCCACGCCCACAGTCCACAAAAATGTATCTATCTCCCACAAAAATTAAGCTATGAAGTTGAAATTTGGCATAATTATGTATAATTATCAAATGCATAGATTTGCCAAAAATGGCCTTAGTCGGATAAAAGACATGCAAAAAATTTACAAAAAAATTAATATGATATGCTGATCTGCCACGCCCACCATTGTAGATGTGCAGGGTATTTAATATTTGACCTAAGCCAAATTTAATTTTCTTGCATGTTTTAATTTATTTTGCAATGCTTCCTCATTATTTTATCCGCTCAAAGTAAACAATAGCAGCACGAACGTCATGCATAATTGAATTGAATGCAATGTTATCGTCAATTGTCATCTGTGTTGAGCTATATAGTCATTTTCCCAATTTTCTGTAAAACTCGTTGACTTGTTGGTTGATGTGTAATAAACATGAGCTACTTGAGGGCGTAATCACGTAAGTATCCATCACTCCCACTTGGCCTCAGCTAATTGTAATCGTTTATTACAAGGTAGTCGTTGGAAGTCTTCACCTCTTAAGCTTACTTTAGTTCTATGTATCTTAAATTGCGTTATGCTGCACACACATTTACACACAATTGTAAAAATTAATCATTAGTTTTTCTTTTTTTTTTTTTTTTTCTTCTCATAATAAATTTTAGACCCACTAACCTACATTTCCTTGCAAATAAATCATTAATGTTTATAACATATACACCATATATGTATGTATGTTTTCAATAAATTTGAATGCATTTCACTTTCACCGGCAGAGTTTTCCGCTTTCACTTTAATGGCGCCTGTGAAAGAACGATAATAAATATTACATCGGTTCTCTCTACAGTATTGCATACCAGGACGCACATTCTAAGTAAAAAATATACTTTTTCCTGTTTTTTGCATCAATTACAGTTGTGGGATTGTTTTAAAAGTATACGTATAGGAGGGTGACAGAGCTGTGCTTGCTTTTCCTTCACTTTCAGTGCGTGTTATAATGAATGTCGGTTAACCTCATTAAGTTACTGAACTAACAATGACTTGTCTACCCACCTCGGGTGGTATAATCACTTTGACAAAAAGTATGTAACACCAAGAGATCCCATGTCATCAAATTCCGAACGATTATTCATCTACCCAACGTGGAAAAACTATTGGTAGGCTTAGGCAATACCCCGCTTGGTATTGAAACATCATAAAATCTGTTAAACGTCCACAATGCAACGGAAACTGAAATTTTAGTAATTTTTCAGGTTTTTTTTTTTTCATTGCATTAAAAAAAAGCTCATAGAAGCCTTGTTGCCAATCAAAAATTGTATTTTATGTATCAAGTTATACAATCCAAGGTGTTTATTCAAGATTTGGCCTAAACGAAATGTAACTTTTTTATACGAAATGTGTCCCCATCGATCCGATTAATGATTGGTTTCCTGTCATTATGATATTAGCAACAGCTAAAACATTAGAGTTGCATTGTATTTGGAGTTGTGTGTTTTTTATCCACGTAAATCAAAACCACTAATTATCATGGTGAAGAAAAACACAACGACAAAATTGTTAATGAATGTTGTAATGAGAGCGATTATAAAAAATGTAAATGGAAAAGTTTTTAATTGATTTCATGGAATTTGCTAAAATATTAATAAGAAGAGGGTAAGGTAACACTACCTGAGAGTGTACATATGGGATCAATTAAAAACGGTTTTTTCTCTCTCTCTCTCTCTGATTTTCCATTGTTGTTCATTCCATTTATTGCTAAACTTTTTGTGAAATTTTGTTGTTTACTTTTTTTGTTTGTTTTTGTTTTTGTTTATTTCTCATGTAATTCTACACTCATTTCCCGTTTCCGTTTGAACGCCATACAGCCATATGGAAGCTCTCTGTTCTTTATTTTGACTTATTTTTTATTATTAGCATTTTGTTGTTGTTACACACTTTGCATAAGATGGGGCTTTTACTAAGTTTGTCATTAGATTTAAAACATTTATTAGGAGGCATTAGAGATCCTACAATGTGTATATATTCTTAAACGGCATAAAACGCATGTATGTTTTCACGTTTGAAAATTTCAAGATATTGAGCTGAAATTTTGTATAGACATAGGTATTCATATCAATAATTATCTCATTCATCGATATTCCAATAATAGGCGTGGTAGGATAACAAGCGCGTCCACAATTTACTAAATAATTATAATAACTTGAAGCTGATACGCAATACACTATTAGAGGGCGTAATCATACATTAGCCACACCCATCATTTGTACGTAGATGTGGAAGGTATTCAAGGTTTGTGGCGTAAACCAATTGTAGCTTTCTTACTTGTTTTTTTTTATTATTATCATTCGGTTGATGAATTCATTTATTATTACGTTGAAAAGCAACGAAGCTTGACAATTTTTTCGTAAGTGCGTGTTTGCGTTTGCGTTTGAGAATCACTATGATTCAAATTCTGTCCTTTTTTGTTGTTGTCAGGCATCACAGGTGACTGAACTTTTCCGCATGGTTATTGTCATTTCTCTTTGTCATAGAAGGAGAATATAAAAACAAACATGTAAACAATGAACGAAAGCATATTAAGTGTAGATTACAATAGATTTCCACGTTTAGACCGAGTGACATCATAATATCATCACATCGTGTTACAATGATGAACGAACAATATATTCCATGCCCAGGGGCTGTATTTAGATGGGAAGGGTGCCTAGTGTGTCCTCTAAACTCTAAATTTAATTTTTTACTTAATATTGATTTTATAAATTTTTGTTATTTATATGTGTAAAGTAAAATCGATTTTAAAATTTTAATATTAAAAATATGTACAAATAGAAAATAATTCTTATTTTTTTCATTTAAAAGAAAAACAAAGAAAAATATGAAAACAAACTACAATTAATAATAATTGACACCAAAGCCAAGTCATTGTGGTTGACACATACACTTTAATATTAAGAGACAGACAACCAGGCACGTAAAATATAGGTTATGAAACAAATGTAGTCGTCAATGGTGGGCAACGCCTTCTTCTAATACATAAAAATAAACAACAGCAGCGTATTGTTATTGTTTGTAGAAAGAAAGTACAAAAACACAAATCATGATATTTACGGTACACACAACAAAAACATAGACTCGTAAAAAATTACGCTTACAGTCACAAATGAAAAGAACTGCTTGGTTAAATAATTGAGGAACTTGACTATAAATTCTGTCCAACTATTCTTGACTCCACCCACTTAATTGTGTACATATTTTCTGTGTCTTCTAAACTAAAAGTATTAACTATTGTTATTGCTTTTTCTGCTTTTTTTGTGTTGCTTACAATACGCAATAAAGAGAAGATAGGTTCCTGAGAAAACCGCGTAAAAATACAAAACGGCCAAATCTCATTTTTAGATTGGAATGAATATATTCACGTACAAATAGTGGGCGTGGCAGATATATGATTACACCTTTTAATAGTGTGCGTTGACTTTTACGCTAAGTACAGTTCTTCAGAATTTAATGTCCGATTCCTCCCATTTTTGGCACATTGGTATAAATGGGATAATTATAAATCTGCGTACCAAATATCAACTTAATAGCTCAATTTTTAAATATAAACGCTAATCTTACCAAGGGAACGGAATTAAAAAATTACCGTTTGTTTAATTCCTTATTTTAAAAAACGTATACAAGAGAAAACGTGCCAAAAAAGCTTGTGTGAGTCTTTCTGAGTCTCTCCAACTAAGTTTTATCTCAACTCTTAACTACTCATTCCATAAATAATACAAATTAACTCAAATGAAAAACATTCTTCATTTATATTTTTCGCTTCATTCATTTTGATCCGTTTACAAATCATCGCAACATAGATTATAAATTTTCATTGTGATCTATAAAATGTTTCTTTTTATGTTAGGCAATAAAGTAGGCAAGATCTAATGATCGCTGAGATCGTTATGTGAAATACATTTAGTGCCTAAATGTAGGCAAATGATTTTTGTAGAGAACAATTATATTGAAGCTTTTTTAAATAAAAGCTTAAATTATTTACAATCATTTCTACTCCGTTTATGAAAATGTTAGTTGATCATGGCCGAACTATGTACCACACTGTTCGAATTAGAAAACTTTCCAAATTTAATAAATTAAAACTTAAGTAGATAAATTGCTTACATATACTGCTACTGTGTCTATTTTTATTGAGTATTGATTTGATTTGATGAATTCATACATCTCGCGAGAGAGTTATTGTACATAAGAAGAATCTGCATGCGCCAGTGTCTGGGTTAGCCAGTCAGTTTATTTATTTACTTTGTTAAATAATTACAAATTAATAAAATATTGAATGTGTGTATGTGTGTCTACATTGTATAGAAACAATGACACCGGAAACTCGTGACTAGCATTAGTTGCTGTAGTCATAGCTAACTGGCCATTAAACTAACCTCCACATAAATTATCGGTCACATTAAATTTGTTCTTCCGTTTGCAACACCCAGAAGTAGGTCTCAGCGACCCTACAAAGTATATATATTTTTAATCAGCCTCAAAAACTGAGTCGATCTAGACATGTATGTTCATATGTCTGGGTGTCTGTCTTTTAATAGCACAGGTGTAAATTTTGAGCTATTAAGTTGAAATTTTGTCTAAATATTTTTAGTTTCATTTAAAATAAGCAAAATCGGTCATGAGCCACGCCCACAATTAATAAAAACCTATGTAACTGCCACAAAACATTAGCTACGAAGTTGAAATTTAGTATACTTATTCATAATCACGCCGACCATTGATGTGCCAAATATGGGCGCGGTCGTTAAACAGGCACGGCCACAATGTTGATGTGAAGGGCATTTAAGATTGACTTAAACCAAATTTCGTTTTTTTGCTTCTTTGTTTTTTTGCCGTTTCAATGCCGGAGTTTTTGGTTTTATTTCCACTGTTGTGTACAATGTTGCTCTATGTTTGCAAATGAAGGACTGCATTCTTTATTGGAACAATTATGTATTTATTTTCTTACGGTTTAAAGGGACAACACATGTTAGTTTTGCAAGAAAACAACCCAACACTTTACGACATAACAATTAGGTAGAATTTCACAAATCGAAAACACTCGAAAACGAGAGAAATTCATTTAATATTACTTTACTTTACGTTCAACATATTGTTTATTTATGAATAATAATTTAAGTTACAGCCGACTGCGCTAAATTACCTTCAATTAAACGTCTTGCTGTTCGTTTTTACTTAAATGCTTCTTCTTATCTTAAATATTAGGTAAATAATCATAATATTGAGAAAACATTTGGTCAGAGAGCCAACACATCTTAAACTTCAAGTAGGCAAACAAAGGTATTGCAACGACATAAATTCCATACAATGCATGTGTGCAAGAAAAGTAAGAGGGGACGAAAGGCTTGCTGATATAAGTAGCACCCTGGCTGGCGACACTCTCACCATAATCATAATAAACATAATAAGGCTGGCAAAGGCATGCATGCATACACATTGTATAAGGGTACATAGCGCAGTAGTAGATATACAAAGAGCGCCACTCTCGCCATCTCTTTGCACAGTTAATCTGGAATGTTTTCTGGTTTATATATTATATACGTGCATGATGTGTACGCCTATTTTCTCTGAAGAAAAAAAAAAAAAAACAAGTAAAAATATATTATAGTTGGTTGTACCCGACATTTTAATACCCTCCACTACTCAACTACTAGTAGCTTGCGCACAAATTTACGTTGACAGATAGATGGACAGACGGACATGGTTAAATCGTTTCACATTTGATTCTGAATCAATCGGTATAATTGAAGGTGGGTGTGGCATTTGCCGTTTAGGAGTTACAAACATATGTACAAATACAAAACACAATATACTCGTTACCACTTCGTGGTGTAGGGTATAACCTTTCGCTTAAGTTGATGCATTTGTAAAAATCTTTCTCATAGATAGTCAAACACATACAAACAATGTGTAAATGCTTATAAATGGCAGAATATGTTATTTTTAAAGGTTGGGCAAAGTTTATTCAAGTGCATATGAGTAGTGTTTCGCAGCTCAATTGAAAAAGAGAGAGAGAGAGAGCATTATCCACCAAGGCAGACAATACTTAATAAATTATTACATTTGTATATAGATAAGAAAAGAACGTATGTTTGGACCAGAGAACACACCGCACTGCAAACAACAAAACACACATTTAGAAGAAAGATAAGAAAAGGTGTCATGTTTTCTTTTTCTGGTTTCCATTCGGAATCTAGAAAAGTGATAAAATTGCTGATTAAACTAAACTTCTTCATGATTACTGTTGCTTTGTTTTTACATCAACAAAAATTGATTGATTGAAAACACACGAATTTGTTATAATTGCTTCTACTTAAACTTATGAATATATGTTAAAGGGGATCATTTGAGTATAAAGAAAATATACAACCTTAGGGAGGGTGTTTCAGATTTACGCTAAGGTACCCTAATACAGCTTTTTTCTTAACTCATAATAAAGTATCAAATTTCTCTAGAAAATCCGCCATTCTTACACATTAATCAACACCTCCCCTAAAGCATTTAACTAAGAAGAAGAAGTTCATTCATTCAATGTGTGTGATGTGAAAATAAAACTATTTTTTAAGGTCCCTTACAAAGGTGAGGACTGAGACACAGTCGAGGTGATAGTGGTGAAAATTTCATATTTTAATTTTTGTACATTTATAAACATTGCACCCAGGTGGTGATTGTTGAAAGTTCCGGACCTTATTTCACATTTGACTTGCCCAGGATATGCAGAAATTATATCTTCTGTATGGAAATTTGAAAAAATATAATATAAATTAGTAACTGAGCAGCACACACACATACAGAGCTACTTAAATACCAGCAATTACAAAGCAAGAGATGAATGATACACAATTTGTTGTTGATGAATGATACACAATTTGAGAAGCAGTTTATTTGTTTTAAACAAATATCCCTTCGTAAATATTTTTATACGTTTCGCTGAGTGCTTTTGTTTTAAAAAAGAAATAGGATTAATTTTGATCCCATTTGTTATGTTTACTTAAAAAAAAAACTTCTATTAAAAATTCGTATTCATATAAAAAGTTAGCTGTAAGCAGCTGTTTATTTGAAATTTATTGAAAACACTCTCCCCATGAAAAGATATGCAATCGCACTTAAACATTATGCTCTCGCAGCATACTCACATAAAAAACAAACACTCGAAGAACTTGTTAGTGCACTCGGATGTCATTTCCATGATGATGTATAATGCAGCTAATAATTATTATTTCGCTCGTTGCCTTCTCTCACTGTTTAAAATAACGGTTTGAATAATACTAAAATAAGCAAAAACTCAATTAGTCAATATATATAATGAAAAATATTCGGAATCATTTCTAAAGAAACTTAAACTATCATGTATGTCTAGGAGAATAAGATGCGTGCCTGTGTCCATATTTATTTCCTCTATTATTAAAGACTAGTGTATGTGCTTTATCGAATTTTTGATGTGCTGCCTACAATATTCATATAATTCTTCTAAATAAGTTTTTTCCTTTTTGCATATCACACTTTTTTTATTTGATGTAATTCTTGCTTATTTCTGTTGTTGGTGTGTGTTTTGCGACCGAAAGTGAAAAAAACGAAATGGGCAGCTGTTACGTTATACACAATGGCTCTGTCCGAATTATTAAAAGAGTTTTTATCAATGCATCATGGTAGCACATACGTACGCATATCGTTTTCATTCAGAAAGATTGTAGTTACCAATTAAGCTGATGACGCATGTCATGCCGTTGAGTTTTTAAATGGCATGCGCATGCAGGGATGTGTGTGTGTGTGTGTGTGAATACCAGCATATTTGGCACAGTTCGCTTAGCTTTTGTCTTTCCCTTTATAGTTTTCAATAATTTTTTTAAAATTTTTTAGAAATAAAATGGGTGGCAATTTTTAATCACCTCCCTATTGTGTTCTTTAGCATTGTTCCTGTACATAGCTAACAAAAGCTTTGAAATTCAACAAAAAGTTCTTATCTGTCATCAACTAATTTGTAAAAAAAAAAAAATGTCCTTAAATCCTTTCGTTCGCAAAACAGAAGGAGGGAGCGAAGTTTATATGCTCTGATTTTAAATGTATTGTTTTTGTTGCTCATCGCATGCTCATTAGCGATGTACGCACAAATACAATGTAATTTGTTATGGCCGCTTAATGTTGTTGTTATTGTTTGGCCGTTACATACCGCTATGTATGCGGCTTGTGAATTAGGTCGCACTTAAATGCTATTCAGTTGATTGATGTGGTAGAACTTTCTGCATTAAAATTATTTCATATCTCTGCGCATTTACAAGATATTGCTCGATGTGAGAGGTTTTTTATTTTTCTTCAATTTTTGTTTATTATTAAAAATTTAATTTTCCATTAATTTATAAATTTTTTTGAATATTATTTAGTGATAAGTTATAATAAGAAAACCGTTTACTTTGGCTTCGTATGTTCTTCGAAAAATCATTCCTGGCAAGACCCTAAATTACTCACGGTTATATTTTTTTTCTTTTTCTTTCAAAAGCAAAACTCTGTGATCATGTGAACACATTTACTCACACTTTAATTCATTTGTGTAAATATCCACTTCTTTTATCTGTATCTCTTTTCCATTTTATACACTACCGTCAGTCTCTGACTTCAAAATATTTTGAAGTCTCTGCCATCGTGTTGGGTCTGGCAAGAGAGTAAAACTATTTTCTCAAGTCAGTTGTGCGCGCTTGTTCATGAAAATTGGTGTTAAATGTAAAGTGATCGGATAGTACACTTCACGATTGCATAGAATAATAAAAATAAGAATACAAGAAGAAAATATTTTTTATATATATGAGAAGGAATCTTCCATTCAGAGTAGTAATGAAATATATAGGAATTGAGAAGAAGACGATTTAAATAAAACTAAATAGTGCTTCTTCTTCAAGTAAACGAAATAACAGCTATACGTTTAACAACGTAATTAACGAAATATTTTACGGTTGTGTTGAAGCCAGTTTTTTATGTGCTACGTGAGAAAATATTTCTGCTTACAAGTTGTTTGATCAGTTTTTCTGTTGTTGTTTTCTTTTGGCTGCTACTTCAGTGCGCTTAGTGTTTTTGTTAACATTGTAGAATGGGCAGAGACCAGAAGAGTAAGCATATAACGCATTAAACAAATTTTACATAATCTTCTAAGAAGTGTTAAGAAAGTAAAAAAGAAAATTGTTGCAAAATTTTTTCGAAAAAAAAAAAAGAGAAAAGAAGTTTTAAAGTGAGAGTTATGCGTGGTTGAATAATTTCTGTAAAACCAAGAGTTGCCATATTTGAATAGAAGAATGTGCGGTCTAAAAATTGTTAAAAGTTGAATAAATTATTGTAATAGAAAGAAGAAAAAAAGAAGTTATACGAAAAAAACAAACAAGACAAGTGAGAGAAAGAGAGTAAGGGTACGGTTTGCACAAAAAGGAAAAACATGTTGCAAACTTTGGATAATTCAGTCCTGACCGTATCTAGTACTTGTCTAAATACATCAAATGCTACAGCCTGTACACCTGCAACTACAACAACAGTGAACAATAATAACAGCAATACTAACACAACTAGTGGGGAAGAGAAAACCCAGCGACGACGTTCTACTTTCTACGTACCTTTAGTAATAGAAGACGAGGTCAAGGCATCTGCAGACATCAGTTCTGCGCATAACGATTTGTTGGAAACCTCCGAAAGGGAATTTAAAAATTCCAGTGAAAAGGAATTAAAGAAAATTTTAAATCTAAAACCAGTCAACAGGGTCAAGGAGAATTGTTCACCTCGCAATTCCACTACCTCAGTAAAGGTTACAACTTTATTATTCGAGAGAGCTAATAGTACCTTGGGTTTCACTACCAGTTCTTCTTCAACCGTTTCCTCCAGTTCTTCTGGTTATCGCAGTAGCAGTTCAATAAAATCTTCTAAGAAAATGGCACCACCTTGTGGTTTCAATTGGAGCTTAACAGGTTTAACGGATAACGTTAATACTGACCTGCAAGAGGACAGTGATAGTGGTGAGCTATTGGCCACCCAAGTGAATAGGCACAAAGCTTTAAAAAACGCTGCCACCAGTACAGAGGGAAAGTCGCACTGTGCTCCTCCTATTGTTACAAAGAGGATAAATAGAGCAGCCAATAATGAAGTTACTAAAAAACCTTCCACAACGAAGCGGTTGAGTAACGTTAGCAGTAAAAGTTGTACCTCGAGTGCAATGCCAGCCACCTCCACTCCGTTGGCCAAGCCACGAACACACGCAGAAAGTGCAGCCAAAACCAAGCGTTACGGTTTGGTTTTGAACAACATCAATTTGGATGACAGTGCTTCATCCAGGAATTCATTAAATTCACTTCATAACGTGGATATGGGAAAAGTCATAAAGATAGAGCGAAGAAGCAAATGGCCTTTGCCGGCACCACGGACGCAATTTAATGAGGAAAATGATATTGTGATATCTAAACCTTATAAGAGCAGGAGCAGGACTCTAGACGAGTCAAATAATAATAACAATAGTATGGCAACACCGCGACCCTCCAATAGTAACGACAGAGTAATTGATAATAATAATGATGACGACGATGATTCAGAGATAAGTCGCATGCAAACGAATACCTCAACTCCTATCAAAATGATGAAGTCACGTTCACGCACAAATATCTTATCAGTGCCGCCGTCGTTGATGTCATCGACGTCGACGTCGATGTCCGTGCACAATGAAAGCTCCGAACAAACAGCAAAGTCATTAAAAGCTGACCAGCCGACTACAAGCAGATGTCATGTAAGCTCTGTAATAACAGCAGTAACAACAAAAACAATTAATAGTACAAAGATAACAACAACATCAACGGTAACGTCATCTTCCACATCAAGTGTTTTGCGCATTAAATCGAAAACGTTGCCACAAAACTTAACACCGTCAGTTGTGTTGAAACAAGGCGAAGCTTACGACACGAAAACCTCTGCATCAAATACGTCAAGGAACAGTGAAAATCAACAATCCGTTATTGCACACTCGCCGTCGGCGTCTTTTAGTAGTAACTTGGTGAAACGTTTCGGAGGCAGTACCTTAAATAATTTAACTCAAGACGAAAAATCGAATAAAAACAGAATCATTACGTCCGCGTTCCCGCCGAAAAATTTGTTTCTGTTGAAATCCGCACCAAAATTGAGCGCAGCTAATGCAAACAACTTGACTAGTAATTCTCAGATGGATAATATTAACAACAGCAACAATAAAACTCGCAGCTGCAAATATTCCTCCTCATCTAAGTCAGACACATCATACCCTGCTACCCAACCGCCCGTAACTTCACCAGCCAAAAAATCTTTAAATTTCATTCGAAGAGCTCACTCCACAAAATTATCTCGAAGCAATTCTTTACTCAAATCCATTGCCAACAATAACAGTCAACAGCAGCAATCGCAACAAATCTCCGCTTCATCAGCATCATCGACCTGTTATTCGGGCAGTTGGGGTAAAGATTTCTATTTACAATATGACGTCTGCCCCTTGACTCTGGAAGAATTGGATTCGTATTTTCGTGCTGAACGTTGTGCGGAATTGATCCGAGAGCGTTTTAAAATCTGCGATTTAATCGTTTGTGAACAAAACGTCCAAAGCAATACGATCATGCAAAACAATAGTCTATTGTCAGCATCTATGATGGCTATGAAGAGCCTTGAAATGGATAGTAGTTGTGGTGAGGGTGGTGACTTTGACCGAGACGGTGAGGATGACGAGATTGAGGATGATACGGGACATCATTCGGGTAAGCAAAAAGTAAAGTATTTTGCTAGGAAATGTTTTTAAGATTGCGAAGATGTCGATTATTACATAGAATGTGGTGTGTAGGTGGTTCGCATTCAATAGCCGATGTCTTGACACTTTTATTGTAATTTTATTATAAATCAAGTTTTTTTTTTGTGCCATCTTAAAATATCTATTACACACTCGCACTACAATTGCTCGTTAAGTTGTTGTTGTTGTTGTTATTGTTATTGTTATTGTTGTTTATTGACTGCTAAAAGTTATAATTGTTTATAGAAAATTTAAATGTCACGTTTCATTGCTTTTTAAAACAAATGAATGACTTAACGAGCCACCAGAGTACATGAGTTAGTTAGGGAGTGAAGGCGATTTTCGAATAAAATGAAAACAACACTGATGCACATGCAAATGTAATTAAATTTAATAAACATAAATTAATAACAAATGTTACGAATACACGCGATAAACAAATAAACTTGAAGCGAGTTTGATAAAAAGTGTCCACAACGCGGGTGAGAACATTTTTTTATCACACATTTAAGCTTTCCTTTATGATTAACCGCTAAAGCAGAAACTATTCTTCAATATCGCTTTTATTCTGCTTGTAGAAAATCAAGTGATAAAACAGTTATGGTTGCTGTTGTAATTTTTGTAAAAATTGTTAATGCGGAATCAAACAATTGCCGCGATTGCTTGCCGTTAATTATTATTAATTTTTGGTAATTTCAGCAGCTCTGGCGGAATAACTTGCACAATAATCCACCAAACCAATTATCGGATTACGAATTGAAAATAGTTATGAAATATTGTTGGGTTAAAATGCGAACGTGTGCAAAATTTTTAATGTAAGATGTGCTCAGATTTGCTCTGGGTGTAAATGAAATTTGCAGAAAAACACTTAATTCAATTTTTGTCGATTGTGGGTGTGTCTGTAATTCAACCACGCCCATTTTTGGTACCTTAAAACATTTAATACTATGTAATATTCAGATGCCCTCCATATGAAACAAAAGCGCATAAGAATTTTGTAATACAATATAGACTGAGCTTCGTCTGCTTCGGAGAGCCAACCCCAAACACATTCTCCATACAAATCTGAAATGAATGGTTTTGTGGGTAAATTTTGATTACCTAAATGTAATAAAAACAACACATTTTATTTTTTGTTGTTTCCAAGAGTATTAACAAAAACAACATTAAAGCCGAAACAAGCCTTTAAACGTGAACTGATTGCTTTTGCAAAAGTCTTTAGAAATTGTTATTGTTTTTTTTTTTTTTTTATTATTATTATTGTATTGTTGTTATATTTTCATATTTTTGATATTTGAACATATAATTGTTTTTCTACTGCTTTAAGCGAATGTTTACTTACACGTACACTTGTACGTATTTTAAGTATAAGTTCATTAATTGGATAGAGTACAAAATGTGTTTTGTTTGTATGTGTCGAATTGAAAAATTGAATTCGACTTAGGCCGAATCTTAAATACCCTCCATCGTAATACTTAATTACGTGAGGGCGGGCAAGCAACTAATTACGTATTAACGCATAAGTCGCACATCAAATTAATTTCTTTTTGTCAATTCTGACCAACAACGTTAATTTTTCTCATATTGGTAAAAATATACCATTTTTATTGAAGATATATAGATTTTTGTCAAATGTAGGGGCATCTGTTAAGGCACTACGTCCATTTTTGGCACATCTATGGGCTCAATAATTATAAATGAAAAGCACATTTCAACCTCTTAGGTGAATTTCTATGGTGAATATATATATTATTGCCATTTGTGGGCGTGACCCTCAACCGATTTTGCCCAATTTGATTATGGAAAGTAAACAGTAATGTGTATACAAAAA
This sequence comes from Crataerina pallida, assembly GCA_949710015.1. Classification (NCBI taxonomy): domain Eukaryota; kingdom Metazoa; phylum Arthropoda; class Insecta; order Diptera; family Hippoboscidae; genus Crataerina; species Crataerina pallida. The sequence goes on along the minus strand of OX453291.1, from coordinate 2,826,889 downwards.
TGCAGCTCAATATCTCAAAATTTACAATCGCAAGAGTGTCAAAAACAAACGGACATATCTAGATTGGCTCACTTTTTGTTGCTAATGACGTTTGTATATACTTTGTAGGGCCCCGAGGCTTTCTTCTATGTCTTGCAAAACAGAATAGCAAACTTAGTGCAGCTTCATCACTAAAGTGTAGGGTATAACTAGAAGCTTTATTCTGATGATTCGTCATTTGTTTTAGAAATGACTTCAGCACGTGCTGGGAATTCATAATTTGTTAAAAAAAAAAAAACGTTTGAAGGAAAAGAGGTTGATTGTTTTTTTTTTTCATTTCGATGCATTCCTAAAATAAAAAAAGTGACTTTTATTACTAAAATGTAAGAAAAACGTATTAAAAGCTTGTAGGTGCCACAACATTTAAAAGCTTTGTTGATGCTGTTTACATTTTATTATCTTCCAATGGTTGTAACCGTTCTCAGTTTGGTAGAATTAACGTTTTTCTACATAAAAACCGTTATGGGTGCTGTGATAATTAATTTTACATTCGTGATTAGTGATAGATAGAAATATTGGAATAATTGAAAAGAAAAAGTTGAGCGAGTGTTAATGAAATTGTCATAATTCTTTTCACAATTATTTATTATTATTATTATTGTTGTTGTTAGAATAAGCATTTTGTATAACTTAGCAAAAAATTAAGGCCACGGCTGTTTGTTGCCTGTATGGCTGTGCTTTTTTATATACCCTGCACTACTTGTGATGGAAAGTATATGAAGTTTGTACGGATGTTTGTGATCCCTACACATCGTCAACCATTTTTCATAAATCATCAAGAGTTAAAAGCAATTTCTTTGTACACATCCTCTTTCCCATTCTGTCTAATCTAAATCTATTCCGATTTCATTATATTCGTCTGTCTGATTTATATAACAATGCCTCCTCGCGCCTACTAATACGTTACAGCATAACATATAGAACTGGGTGGTGTAAGAAATGGTTCGGTTTTAACCGATTGTAACATTTTCACGAAGATGTTATTATTATTATTATTATTATTATTGTTGTTGTAATACGTATGAATCTAGAAACCCAGTTGTTAAGGGCTCTCTTGAAAAGAAGTTTAAACAAAAGAAACATTTTTTGCTTAAAAGTTTTTTTTTTTGGTGAATAATAGAAAAGCAAAAAATTGCTTGAAAGAAAATATTTCATACAAGGGGCGTTACCTACATTTTTGCTTACAATAACAACAGCTTTCAGCATAAAAGAACCTTGAAAGTGAAAGAGTAGATTTTTTAGTAGAACAAACTTCAACTTTATACACATTTAATATACTTCCGATTAGAAAGATTTTTCTATAAAATTTCTGCTTACGAACGGTAACATAGGCACCGTGTAATCATCTAAGAATTTTTTCAGGATGGCATCCCTTTAGTTTCATATGAAACAGTTTTTGTAACCAGATGCGCACTGTAGGTAGATAAAGTCTTTTCTCTTTATTGAATTAAGTGCCAGCATTTAATTTTTATTGGATTTTCGTTTATTATATATTTTTGTTGTTGTTGAAGAGATGACATTGCGATCAATTAATATTAATTTAATTTTGTTACTGTTTCTTGAAAACATGAATCATATGCATTAAAGTACAACAACTGCAATAATATTGAAAGAAGAAAAAGAAGAAACCAAAAAAGAAATGTCGTTGATTGTCTGTTTAACCCACGAGTCAAGAAAGGCAATTCTTCTCTCAATTGTTGGCTTTTTATATGCTTCGCATAAGATGGTAGTTGTGCTAAGTTTATAGATTCGTGTGCAACACTTCAAAAGGACTAAATTGGAAGTCCTTGAGGCCCTTGTCCTCTACTTTCAAATATTTTTACTAGAAGAAGGCGCCAAAAAACAAAGATTCCTGTTTCGGAACAAAATTTGAGTCGATTTAACAATGCCCGTCTGTTGAAATATTCGTAGATCGTAAAAATTGAGATATCAAGATAAAATTTGGTCGAATAACAGACACGTTTACAATTTACAAAACATCATACTCAGCGCAAAACTCAATTTGCCAACGGAGACGTAATACATACGAGTACACTATTAAAAAGCATAATCACATGCCTGCCACGCCCACTGTTTTTATGTACTTGTGTAGGGTATTTAATATTTGGCTTAAGCCAAATTTCGTTTTCTTACTTAATGATGACATAATTTTCCGATTGCTTTTAGAAATGTGTAGAACATTTCCATAATATTGAGATAAAAAAAAAAAACAACAACTATAAAAAACGCAAACAACAATAAACATACGTACGTGCTATATATTTGCTTTATGGCGAACTGTTGTCTGCTTATATAAGGCGCTGTTTGTCCCGTCTAACCGTTCATTCGTCTCATCCCATTCTATTTTATATAAAGAAATGCTTTGTGTTAATATGTATTTTACTTTATTATAGCAAACGGTCCCACAGTTCTCCCTTTTCCAAACTCACATAAATTGTACGCGTTTACTTATACAGAAAAGATTGAAGATTGAAATGACAAAAAGCAAACAACCAGCAGAGTTCTATGATAAAGTGAATTGTTGTAAAAAGAAATCTATGATGCAGAGGGGGAGTAGAATTAGTTGTTAATTGTGATTTCTGAGTCATTGTGGGGTATCCTTCAAAAACCAACAGTTATGAAGAAAACATTCAAAACACCTGATGTTTAAATGTTTAGTCGTTTCTTTTTTATAATTTTGCTAACGTTTTACATTATTTTTTTTTCAAAGCAACTCATACAAATTTAAACAACACACTACCTGTTTTTGAGTTTGCGTTTGTCATGAATTTTTATCACATATAAAAATTTTTTTTGTTAAGAACCAGTTTTTTTAAGCAAAATAAAGTTTTTCAAATGCTTCATTATATGAGTCACTCTCGCTGTATTATACTCTGTACCAGTTGTGGTTACGAGGGTATATTAAGTTTGTGGGGATGTTTGTAACTCCTAAACGACTAAAGACAGATCCCTCTCTTATTATTCGTAAAGTAATTTTTCAATCGATTTACTTATGTCCGTCTGTCCCAGTAAACGTATGTTAATGGTAGAGATTAATGAAATTTGGAACAAGGACATGTTTTGATGAAATTTTTTAAATAAAAACTTGTGAGTGTTATTTTCAGAGCCTAAAAATGATATGTTTTACGTTTGGATCATTTTGAACTATTTTTAGCACTTCTGTTCCTGGAGTATTTCATATTCCACAATAACTCGCATACACTGATATTCTTAATGAATGACAGGATAAATTGCGTTACATGAATAGCTATGCAATTGGAAAGAAATGCTAAAGGGTAAATGTCAGCAACCTTTTTAAGTGGTCGGTCATATAACTGAAATATAAAAGTTTCCCTTTGAAAAACAATCTTTTTATATTAATATGAAAATAATGTATTCAAACATGTTAACAAAACCTAATTGGACATAATTCATATCAATTTAATGCGAAGTTTGACTTTGCAAGAATTTCCACTCTTAAGCTTTTGGTCTAAAAAATTTTCTGTAATAGTTTTCACAGTAGTTTATGGAATTAGATTAGTTTGGGAGACATGGTGGCCAGCAGGGGCACCATGTTGCCGACCCTTGCTGAGTGGTATTAAAAAAGTCAGATTTGATCAATTATAACATTTTTACTTGTTTTTTAATAAATTGTTTAATGAAGTGAAACCAATGAATTATAAGACAATAATCTTTCCTTAAATATGTTTAACGCCCATAAACAATTGTTTAAATAAATTAAAACTGAATGACTAGATTACGTTCAAGTAAGAGTGAAAAAATCTCTAAAAATACGCACTTAAGAAGAAGAGGCAGGCGTAGCATACAAACAAGCCTATAACGAACTACGAACTAGTTACTAATGGCCAGAGAAAGGAAAAACACACGTGATTTGCATTTTTTTTCACTCGCTACGCTACACTACGTCCACACAAACTCGTCTTAATCAGAGATGTTGTGAGAATAACTAAAAATAAAAGAAAGAAAAGAAAACATACGTGAGGCACGCATACGTGAAATATAACAATACAAAGGGAAAGGCATCATTCTGTTTAGTAAAACAGTGTTTGTTTTATTTACATTGCCATAGAGCTGTGAGTGGAGAGCGGAGAGTAAAAGCAACGGAATTTAGCACAAACTATAGTATAAAGTTTGTAATAGTTTTTATAAACAATTTATTAAGCAAATAATTTCTTTTTCACATATTAATACTCTACATAAGAGGAATGGTATGGTAGTTTTCTCATTTCGTTTGCGTCAAATGCTTTACTCCGTATATAATTATGGTCTTCTTATAAAAACGGAGGATTGGTGTAGAATGAGTCTTTTCAAGTAAATTGTATCCAAGATTTGGTCTAAGATGAAATGTAGTTTTTCTACTTATTAATCTTTCGCACCTTTTGAGAACATATGCATACATTTTGGCCATATGTTTAAAAGTCTCAAGTTTTACATTTTCCCTTATTTGTCATTCAAAATATTTACATATATAGCAGTGTTGGTGTGTGTGTGTGCAATAAATAATATCATATTGTTTTTGATATGAAGAGTTAGCGCGGCCGCAATGTGATATGTGATGCTGTCGCATTTTAGGAAAACATTACTTTCGCTTGCAATTGTTTTTGCTGTTTGTTGTGATTGTTGTTGTACACAAAATGTAAAAGAACTCAAACTGGGTTACTGTTCGTCGTTGTCGTCGTCGTCGTCGTTGTTGTTGTTATTCTTGTTACTGTTGTTGTTGCATGTAATACTATCGCATTAGCGGTTAAACTATTAAAATATTTCCTGATGTATAATTTTTATATGAAAATGTAACTCTAGCGATTATGAATGACTGCCTAGGATGACTGTGACGCAAATAATAATGATGTTGATAATAGCTGTAGTCTTTTTATGAGACAAAAAAATTATGATATATGGATAATAAAAGGCTGGTAGAGTGTCTAGTGTTGTTTCCTTGAATTTCGTTTTCATTGAATTTGAAAATTTCATTTTGTTTACTTCGCATTATTGAATATTCAGTGTTGTTTTATAATGCGTTTCCTTTATGTTCCTGTAACGTTTTCCTCTGTTTTCAACTTTTAGTTACAACAACATCAACAACAACAAATGAAGTTGTTAAAACTTAAGGTTTCAAGGAACCTTTGTGTCTCGGTGCAGTTATAAAACTAGTTTTTTTCAATTCTTTGTCTCTTAGTTGATATTCTTATGCAGACACTATACATATATGGCTTTAATTGTGTCCCTTTGGTTGAATTAAAACATGTTATAATATTACAAATGGTTAAGCCCGAGTGTTTGGTACCCTGCACTAATATCTTTAATTCACATCGTTACCAAATCGATCGAAACGATTTTACTAAAAGGTAAGTCTTTTTTAAGCCCTTCAGAAGTTACGAAAGTTTACTTAAACTTAATGCACAATCTACAACATGGTAGTGTGGTGGAAAAAAGCGAAATTCTTACTTGGTAGCACACAATGTGTGTTTTTTCTTTTCATTATCTTTCAAACCACTTCGACAAACGTTAGCGTCTTTTCTCCATTTAATGCTTGCATTCATGTTAGCCGATGTAAAGAGACACGTATCGTCCAGGCATTTAATAAAAAATAAAAAAAAAACACATCAAAAGATTATATGGGCCCCTATACGTCTTACAAGAATGTATTACGAAGAAGAAAAAGAAGAAGAAGAACATATACAAAGGGCTAAAAAACAACACTTATCGCTCTACACTAATGTGTGCATAGGCTTTGGTTTTTGCCTCCATAAGCGAGAGTGTAAAATGTGCGTGCGTATGTGTTGTGCTGTATTAAGAGTATTAATGTTAATCTTTAATCTGGCAATGTCTTCCAATCCACTCTCTGCTGTGTAGAGACAGTCGCCTTAATTGCATGTTTGTAGATGAGAGAACGAGAAGTATTCTTTAATTAAATGCATTCCTCTGATATTCTCTGCCAGACTTCAACTTGCTGTAATGATTTAATGATTTAATCAGTTTTGTTTATAAACAAAATAAATTGTATTTTCCAAAAACTTTGTACATTTTTCTATTCACACACTTGATATGTTTATTTAGTAATAAACAATTATTTAAAGTAAATAGCGTATGCTTTATGTGATGTTCCCCACATTACCTTGAACGTTAATTTATGTTCTTCTTCAAAGCACATAAACAATGTAAAATATGAGTTTGTGTGTATAAGCGTGGATATATATTTAGTTTTTCGTCCAAATGACTCTAGTTTTCTACTTTTTTTCTCTATCACCATATTTTTTTTAATATTAATTTTGATAAAGAGCATCTTTTTGCATATGAAATAAACTTCCGGAGAGGTATGTAGTATAACTAAAGCTGCCGTGATCGCATTTGTCCATTATTTTTTTATTACCATTGAGTGATTGGGTAAAAATTCTCCACTTAAGAAAAAAATGATTATTCTGCCATGCCCAAAAATTAAACACATTGCAGGCATGTTTAATCAAATCAAGTTTGATGTATATTCTGTATTCTCTTCTTTTTATTTAGAGAAATAATATAGTGCTTCTACATTCGGAAGAGGGCAATGATGATGGTGGGTGGGGATGGAGGGCCCTTTAAATTTGGCGTGTGCCCAACTTAGCTTTTTTTCCTATTTTTTATTTAACTTTTACATACACACACACTTTATTTTAGCTTTTGTTCGTGATGTATGTTGTCTGAGAGAGAAAGGAAAATTGTCTCATTCATGTAAATGATGTCTATGCAAACAAATATTCATATTTTTTGTTCACATTTTATGATGATCTATACGTTGAATAGTTATTCTGGAAAAGAAAAGAAGAAAAACTTTTATTATATGTGCAAGTTGTTTACGTTTTACTTCCATTATACGCAGGCCCCTCTAAATGGAGTAAAAGACAAACGAACCGAGTAGAAACGCTGCTTATGAAGTTTTTAAAAGAATTGTTTTCTAATAACTGTTAGCCCTTCACGAGAGAGGGATCTTAGCATTTTCCGTCAAGTCATTATACATTTTGAAATCGATTGCCTCCTGCTGTGCCTTGCAAACGGAATGACAAACTTTGTATGTCCGCCATGTTATGTAGAGTGTATAATAAAGCCGGCAGGTGGTAAAATATATAATAAATAGGGACGTGTGTTTGAGTGAGTGAAGGATATATAAAAAAAGAGATGTAAGAGGAAACATATCCTCTTCAAAGATTAAATAACAGTTGTTGTCCTTAGCACGAGACGAGTTTTTTTTTATATCTTATCTTTTTTTATTTTATTTTCTCCACATCCACAGTATGCTTCCTCTTATTCTTTTTATTAATTACACTATACGGTTGTCCCCTTCTAGCCTTTCTGTTAAACAAATGATATGAAGTCTCTTTTGTTGGCCTATTTAGGGTTTTGGTTTTTTAATGGTTTCAAAATTCCTTTTAGTAGTAAAAGTGTACGGGAAGAGGGAGCACATGTTTTTATTAATTTTTTATATTAAAAAATTTCAATTAGAATTTTATTTTAATAAAAATGTCTCGTTAATGGGTAGCGGGCAGCTGTTAACAGTTTTTCCAATCAAATCTAATTGAATCCTGCTGCAAACTGCTTTGTTTAATTTTTAATGGAATTCTACACCAAAATATTCGATTTATCGCAAACATTATTTATAAACGTTTCCGAAAATCGTCTTTTCAGTTTAGCGCGGCGTTTATTTTATAATTTGTGGGATAATGAAGCAACCAGTTACACGATTAAATGTAAAAATGAATTTGAAGGTAAATTTTTTACATACATATTAAGGTATAGTAAAAAAATGAAGGGTTTCTGATGCTACAAGGGTTTTAACAATGTGAATATACCACCAACCTCAAGGTGATGGGTATAAATAGAACATGATACCCGCACTCACGTTGATTAATGAGAATTACACATCACTGAAAGTAATTAAATTGTTGCAACAAGTTTGTTGTTAATTTATTTTTTGTTTTTTCTTTAGTTTCTCAAAATTAAATTATTGGTTAGCTAAGCTAGAGTATATATTGTATGTTTATAAAAAGACAATTATAAATATTGTTGTTAATGTTGTTAACCCTGCACCAGTTGGCGCAAAGGGTATGTTAAGTTTATGAGGATGTTCGTAAATGGCAAATGCTACACGCACTTTCAGAATCCAAATCTGAATTAATATAACCATGTCCGTCTGTCTGTCCTAGTAGAAATGTGCGCCAAACCCCAATTTTTGTGATATATTTTGATGAAATTTGGTACAAGGACATTTATTGGGCCAAAGAGGAACGCTATTGAATATGAATCGAATCGGACCATTTTTAGAACCCCTCTCTATATAATAATATTTCACGAAGTAACTTATATGACAGTGCCTCGTGTATACAGACACAACTAAACTTATTGTAGCATAATTTAAGGAGTTATGTGGTGTAAGGTATTAAATAGCGGAAATGATTTTTGCAAAATTTATTTTCTATTGAGAGCGAGGTGAGGAAGGGGTAACGTAGAGTCATTAACATTATTTTATTTCGTTTTCTACTCATCAATATAAATACAGAAACTACTACTCCTGCTGACCTGAGAATATACCATAAATACATGACGTTTGGCTTTTAAGTTATTTACCACTTACGAGTTTTTATACGTATGCTTGTACTCAACGAAATGTTGTTGTTGTTGTTGTTGCATATAAACATAATTATAGTACTTTGTACTCATTGTGAGAAGAAGTGTTTGTAAAAATGTGGTGAAGAGAGGAATTTGTGTGCCAGCACTTTTAAAATGTATGTATTTGTGTATGTGTACACACATGTACGTAGTAAACTCTGAACATTTGTTTTACTAATCGCATGCATAAGTACGTAGATAACTCTGGCGTTATTTATGTTTTTTTCATTCTTTTCCTTCTCTTCGGGTTTTTTCCATTTTTTCATTAGGTCAGGTGGTGATTAAACACATTTTTTTTATTTGTATACTTCTTGTTGTTAGTGGCTGTTGATTACCTGTGTAATGTTTCAGATGGTTACTCTTTAAACGTGTTTGTTCTCATGCTCTCTTATGTGGCATTGTTGTTAGTTTTTGGTTTTAGTTAAATGTGTGGCACAGGTGATAATTACAGTCAATGAGAAAATCGTAACCAATTTTTTTTTAAATAAACTTTGATTCATCAACTTGTTAATATTTTGGTTGATTTATTTGAATGGTTTTTTTTTTTTTTCATTTCCAGATACATCATACGAAAAAGCATGCAGGCGTGGTTCAGCTCCAGCAACGCCCATATTGGGTCAAAAACAACACCAACCTGAAAATAATACAACATCAAGATTTACAAATTTCTTTTCGAAAAGGTAAACCACAGTGAAAAATTGTTGAGGAAACTCTTTAAACTTTTCTGTTAATTATGTGCTTTCAAAATTCATATATACACATAATTAGCATTCATAAGAAAGGTAATTAGGTGTTGCACGTAAACTGCTAATGACCCAGAAGATTTCCTTAATAGGCCAGCGTGTGCCAACCTGTGATAAAATGATGGCTTTAACCATATTCAAACTAAACAACTCATATATTTATCAGTAACTTCGCCTTTTTGCCTCAACATTTATTATATGTTAATAACTTTAATCATTTGAATGAATGGACGGAATGATAAACTTAGTGTACCCCACCATTGTGGCGGTTATAACAACTCTATTGTTAATTAAACGTATACACCTCAGTTTTTCCTATTCAATGCAATCCTTTTATTAGCACTTTTCCGCTAAGAAACACTCCTCAAAAACTCTCGAGGAAATGTATGCACAAAACTAAAATCTAATAAAATCTACTCAAGTACTATAATATAATAAAAGTTTGCTACCAAAAGCCAATGTTGTTGAAGAAGTTGTAGTTGAACACAGCCACTGAATGATCCAATACCACAATAGCATACACAAACCAACCCATATACACACCTTCCCGTAAAAAAAATGTAAATTCATACGTGCGATGTGCTATTCAGAGCATTTGTATACAAATCTGTGATTGGGTACTGCATGCTTGTTTATTTGTCCCTACGTCCTACCATTTGTATGATATTCTTCTCGTTCCTTTCATATTTTATTTTATAAAAGATTTTCTACCACAACCAAATGTCCGCTTTCCTCTCTGATGATGGCTTATTGAGTCTATTGTTGTTGTTATTGTTATTGTAATTGCATGCATATCCAACTTGATTTGTTGTTTCCACTGACTGACTGACTAACTGATTGCTATGCACTGCTGCCGCATTACTGTGTAAGCTTAAGCTTACCCAGCAAGAAAAAGACACAATTCCGAGGGCTCGAGAGTGAAACGAATGGACCCTTAAATAAAGAATAGCTACCGTAGAGTGTAAGTGTATTATGTTGTGGTGGGCCTGCTTGCATTCCAGGATGATTTGTCATGCAGCCTCAAGAAATATTTTAAGTTTTGGCTGTTGCTGCTGCTGCTGCTGCTGCTCCCCTATTAAATGACTTGAAAATTGATATAAATTTTTGATAAAGTGCCACATTTAGGAATAAATTTTAGCTTCCGTATGAGTTTGTTGGCTAAATGCCCAGAGGCCAGCTTTACTTACTGGTGCGCTTCTAAACTGAACGACACAAATAAATGTAATTTTAATGACTTAAAAATAACTTCATTGCACACTGGCAGCGATTGTTTTATTGTTTACGAATTGCCTTCTTTATGGCTTTTTGCATAAAAACAAATAATAAATCATTTAAACTAGTTGTGAACGATTGCAACCGTTCCTTTGTGTCATAATGTATTGTAATTGGAGGTATAGTTAGAGTTTCCTTTCAATTCAGCGGATTCGGGGGAATTGATCACCAGCATTTCTGTTTCCTTTTTAGATCGAATCCATTGAAACGTACAAAGTCTGTTACCAAATTGGAACGTACCAAACGAGGATCGGGAGGTTTGAGAGGTTCGCGATCCCATGAAAGTTTACTCTCCAGTCATGCTGTTATGTCCACCATTGGTTAGATAAAATTCGATACGAAATGAACTTTATTCTCTCTAACGGATATTTTTATTTGCAGATCTTTCTTCCTCCGGTGCGGTGGGAGTGGCACCTGTCCATCAATCCGTATTGGGGCGACGTTACTGTTTTCAAGTAAGAGGTGGACCGCGCGGTGAACGTTACTATTCCTGCAGCTCGCGCCAAGAACGTGATCTGTGGATTTATTCGTTGCGCAAATCGATTGCTCCCAATGCCGAACACACCCGCCACACGGACAATTCCCTGAAAATGTGGATTTACGAGGCCAAAAATCTACCACCAAAGAAAAAATACTTTTGTGAAATACATCTGGACAAGACGCTGTATGGAAGGACCAGTGTTAAGTTGCAAACCGATTTATTATTTTGGGGTGAATATTTCGACTTTCCCGATATACCCGAAATCAATGTGATTACGGTGAATGTGTTTCGTGAAGTGGAGAAGAAGAAGAAGCGTGATAAGCACATGTTCGTGGGTTCAGTTAAGATACCCATACATGAGGTTACCACGCGTTTATTCTCGGAGGACTGGTATCCAATACTCAGCGAGAAGAACGACAGTCTTAATCGCAACGGCAAAGATGTAATACCGACGCTGCGCATTAAGTGTCGCTTCCAGAGTATCGATATCCTGCCGATTAATGTGTACGCCGATTTTCTGGCTTACCTGAAGGATCACTACAAGAAGGTGTGTGAAACGCTGGAACCGGTTATCGGCGTTAAAGCCAAAGAAGATATCGGCCAAGCTTTGGTGCTACTTATGCACGCTCAAAGTTTGGCCGGAGCTTTTCTAACAGATGTGGTAGCTTTAGATTTATTGCGAGTGGGTGACCAAAGGTTAACCTTTCGGGGCAACTCCTTGGCCACTAAGAGTATGGAGGCGTTTTTGAAACTTACCGGAGAACAATACTTGCAAGACACACTTTCCGGCCCCATTAATGAGATCATACAATCGGATCGAGACTGCGAAGTGGATCCGACCAAAGCGAACAGTTCTTTGCAAAGACAGCAGGCTTCGCTGCGGGCCGCCGTCCGCAATGCCTGGCAGTGTATCTATGACTCGCATAAATATTTCCCAGTACAGTTGCGCGGTTGTTTTGCCACATTTCGGGATCGTTTGGAGCAGTTGGGACGTCAGGACATGGCAGATAATTTAATATCAGCCTCGATATTCTTGCGCTTTCTATGTCCGGCCATACTGTCGCCCAGTCTCTTTAACATAACCAATGGTAAGTGACGGTAATTTATTTGTGACGTTTGCGAAATTTTCATTTTATATTTTTGTAACCTTGCAGAGCTACCTTCTACACGTGCCACCCGTAATCTCACCTTGGTGGCCAAAACGTTACAGACTCTGGCTAATTTCACCCGTTTTCAGGGCAAAGAGAATTTTATGGAGTTCTTAAACGATTTCCTAATACAAGAGGCTCCGCGAATGAAGGAATTTTTGCAGTTGATCTCCACCCGAACCGAGCACAACACGCCCGAATCCATATTAGATTGGGCCGGCTACATAGACCAAGGCAAACAGTTGTCGATTTTGCATTTGTTGTTGAATGAAAGTATTAGCAAACTGCCGGAGGCCAGACAGCACGAACTGGATCCTTTGCAACACATATTGGATGAGATCAGTAAAGCCAAAGAAAGCAATAGTTACTTGCAACACTTGCCGCCACATATGCGACAAATGACTACCTCAGGTTCGTGTGAGAATCAAGAGAATCGTAATCCTGATGAACTGATGCTGACCTCCACGTCGTCAGATAGCGGTGGTGTTGTCAACGTCATACATCAGCAGCAAGCACAATTGGCGCAGCCGCAGCATGCGGTCATCAGCAAACCATTGGCTACTGAAAGGGGGATAATGCGTGGCGTGTTAACACCGAGTTCGTTGGAAAAGAATATTTTCCGTTATAATGATCCCACAGTGAATGCATTATTACAACAACAACAGCAACAGCAACAGCAATATACCAAGAATGGCATGGACAAGAGACAATCGAATTCGCAAAGCTCGATAGCATCTGGCCAATATGGTGGTGGGCTACAGCACGCACAATCGCAAACCTCGTTGGCCAGTTCTTCACAAATGGTGATGAGTGCCAGTATGCAGCATCATCATCATCACCATCATCATTGTCCCCCGCCACCAGCACCCACCACTACAGCCGCCAATACCATAGAGTGTCTGTACCATGGACCCACAGGTTCTTCGAATGGCAATATTTCCTTCCTCCTCCGTTTCCGCCTCCCATAACCAAAATCACAATAACTATCCACACCATAGCAGCAGTAATAACGGTAATGATAGTGAATGCTCCTCAACGACGGGCCAAGTACGAGCCACCACTCTACCCAGAGGTACCAACAACAATAACTATGACGAACTTAGTGGTGATTTTATACAAATATCCGGCCTGGACACGAACAGTGCTTTTGTTAAGAAATCACCCACACCCCACTTGAAGAATGGTACCAATGGCAACAATGGTGGCGGCAGTGGTTTAGTTAGCAATGCGATCAATATGTTGAATGCGGCCCAACAACAAAGACAATCGCAACAGCCCATAATGCACAACTCTTCCTCGTTGTGCTTAAGCATCAATGGTGGTGGTGGGGAGCGCACCTCCAACAAATTGAATTTGGGCATACCGGATCATTCACGCAACTCGCCATTAAGTCATAAAATGTCTTCGGGTGGTAATGTGGCTCTGCCTCCACCTTATCAAAATCAACGCGACTCCAATCCAAATTCCAATATGCCCATGAATCTGGAGGATCTGGATGATCTGTTCAAATATGCGGAAGAGCATGCTGTTGTGGGTGATGGACACACTCCCATTACTGTATCATCAGCCACAATGATTGCACAGCAGCCTAGTGGTAGACAACCAACCAAAGAGCAATACTCAGCAAAAAGTTCACATTGCAGCAGTTCTGGTTACCAAAGCATTAACACACAAACGGGTGGTGGTGGAAATCGAACGAATTCATCGCAAACCAACAGTCCCGTGGAGCAGACAACGAAACCTGTTACGAGTGGAGCAGCTTTAGCTTTTAAGAATCCCAGCTATCAGCTACAGAATGGTGTCAACAATCACCATCATCATCATCACCAAAACTCCAACTACTCCAGCAATATTGGTGGCGTTGGTATGTCAGCACATCAGCAATTATTTGGTGGTGGTGGTGGTGGCGCGCAACGTCAAAAAACCTCAATTTCGGGGGGTTTGGTGGCATCCCGTGCTGCTCTACTTAATAGCAAGAACAATACTCCGCTCACACCATCCTCCAGCGAAGAACGACTTTCACATGACAACAGTTGTCATGTTAATAAATTGCTCAAGTCTCCCTCGCATGGTCACCTGGATGCACAGCGTACGTTAAGTGGTGGCAGCAGCACTTCTTCCGGGTCCAGTATTCATGTGGGAGGCATTGGATCCAAACAAAATCATCATAATAACAACAATCACCACCAACAACAGCAACAACAACGCGCCATGCCTCGCACTAATCCGCAATATAAACGCGACGATATGTACGCACCTATAAACAATGGTGGCAGCAATCAATACATGACGTCTTCGTCCAACTCTTCTGGGGCTGGCAGTGCAGGTGGTGGTACCGGCATAATTCAGCCCAGTACTGTAGCTATTTACCAAGGTGCTGGTGGGGGGCGTCATCATGGCCATACCCACCACAATCATTCTCACATGGGGCCACAAAATATAAATAATCCAAGCGCACTACTGTTGGCCCAACAACAGAATGGTCGCTACCAAAGACGTTTAAGTTTGGATTCAGCTCGTACGCTATCCGATAGCTCCACCGATACCGAAGGTAAAAATTTTGAATATTGCGAAAATTGTTCCCTTGGCCGAGTGCACAAAGGCGCACCTTTTTGTATCTGTGTCTGAGTTTAATTAATTAATTTCAATTTTTTCCCATCTAAATAAAAATATAGGTCATTGTGCTCCACATGAAGGCGGGAATAATAAGCGGCGCCGTCAACCTCGTAATCATACCACAGCTGGTCAAAACTCAATGGGGATGTCTTTGTTGTCGTCAAATTCTTCTAGCAACACTGCTGCACTTTATAACAATTACGATCAAAATGGCGAAATACAGTTATTGCAAGAGACTCTGGACACTTTGCGTCACACATTGGATCGTGATGAGGCTGAACTGCGGGATTCCAGCGATGAATTGTTTGCCTTGCAGCGTTGCAATGGCTATGGTCCTGTAGTGTCAGCCAGTGGCTTGGTGGTAGGTGGCAACAATCTCAGCATGCAGTCGGAGTCAACAATGCGAAGTATTATCGACAGGTGAGGAGATGGCTTTATTATCTGTTAGTGATTGAATTGAAGTGTAACGTTTTGTTTAGGTTGATTACCATGGAGGAGGAGTTGCGTAGGGAACAATTGAAAATGTCGTTGGCCTTGTCACATAAGCAGCGTGTCATCGAGGAGCAGGGACAACAGATTGCGGCTTTAGATGCTGCCAATAGTCGCTTGTTAAGCGCTTTAACTGCTTTAAGGCAACGTTACGAGACTCAGCAGCAGCAGCAGCAGCAGCAGCAACAGCAACAACAAAACCAAACACCCCAATAAATAGAAATTCAAGCTATGAACACCAAACTAAGAGATCTGAGAATGAAACTATTTAAGATACTTGTACTATCGTAGCACTCGCTCTTCCTCTCTGACTCTGCATACCTTATGCATTATTCCACCTGCTCTGTCTCCCTATACAATATCTAGAATATAACAAAAATCAACCCAAAAATTTATTTATATATGTATTGTAGTTGTAATTGTTACAATTTAAGGTCACACACACCTTTTTTATTCCTTTTTCAAAAAAATATTGCAAAAATTGAAAAGATTTTTCCATTTTTTTTCAAATTTATTTGAAAAATTATCTCAAATTTGTTTAATTAGTCATGAGACCAATTGCTTTGTGTCTGTAAATGCAAATTGTGTAAATTTTCATTACCTTTTACAAAAGTCCGTGTTTCAATATTTTGTATTTTTAATTAATTTTTTTATTAAACATATTTAATGATTATATTTTAATAATTTGTAAATTTCATTAACGTTTAAAATCGCAACAAAATCTTTTTTAAGTATTACTTGAATTAAAAAATCACAACTTTTATTAGTTCATTAAATTATATAAATATGCATATAAAATGTTCTAAGTTTATACACACATACACACTATCTTATTTATTAATAAAATATCAAACACCATTAAGAAAAACAAATGAAAAACAGAACAAACGAAACGAAGTGTTGTTATTTATTTCGCTAAATTTGAGAGGTATGAGTCCCACTATTGCAATCCTTGGCTTCGCTTGCCCCTGCTCACACCCGTTTTATAAAGATTGCAAATTAATTCAGCTTTCAAACGTAGCATGTTATGTGGGCGTGGCACCGCCTATTATTTAGCTATTAAAAAACAAAAGCAAATGGGCAATGCCACGCCCACTAATTGGATATCCACAAAAAGCTAGAGGAATTTCCAATTTTTGCAAAAAATTCGACCAAAATCGCACCAGTAGTTTGCCAGTTATAAGCCAATCAAGTTCAGCTTCATTCTTGCAGTTGCGATTTTGAAAATCACGTCTGTATAAAAATTTTAGCAAAAAATACCAGGCGCCCAGCATGCTCAGCAAGCAAATCTTGATTTTAGAAATTCTTTAAAGTCGTCTAACTCGGAAACGGCTGGACGGATTTTGTTCAAACTTTTTGTGAAATGTTGTAAATTAATTCAGCTTTGAAACAAAATATATTATGTGGGCGTGGAACCGCCCATTGAGCTAATAAGCGACATATAGTTTTAAAAAGTCGTTTATTAGGCAAACGGGCAGTGACAAGCCCATATATTATACAACCCCAAAAAGCTGGAGAAATTTCCAAACTTTCGCAAAAAATTTGACCAAAATCGGAGCGGTAGTTTTCTAGTTATGAGCCAAACAAGTTCACTTTCATTTTTGTGGCCGTAATTTTGAAAATTGAGTTTCAAAGCGTTGGAACATAACAAAATCGTAAATTACGGTAGTTTTTGTTATTACATCATATATACAGTACGGTTGGTGGTAAATCTAGCTAAATAACGATACGTGGTCCGTAACTGCGGTGTAGTTGGAAACACTGCTACTAACATAACTTCATACTTGTACCTAATCTATGGTTTATAAGCTTCACCCCTTCCTGCAACTATACAACACGCACAGAAGCCAGCTTTGCTTTTATTTTTTGAATTGAGCATGAGCAGAGAGGGACTCATACATTTATAACATAGTCTCTGACCAATACACAGTCATCAGTGCTCACTGAGTTACGTTCTCTGAGAGTAAAGCTTCTATTCCCATCATAACTGTGCAATGCATTTCCACAAAGAATTTATTAACGCTGCAACATTTACTCTTACGTTTCGTTTTGTGTGTGTGGAAGCGTGAAAATAACGGCCGCACATTTTTTAGGTGCTTTCAACTTTATCATGAGTTCAAACGGGGGTCAATAACTGGCCGAGTTTCTTGCTCCATACACATATATAACAGTGTCAACAACAGCTACTCCGTCGGCAGCGACAATGACAACTTTAAAAATTATGATGAATGCATGCAATATTTGTACAAATGCTAGACAGAGAGATAAACTAAATATACGAAGTGTGTGTGTGTGTGTGTGTGCATAATAATACCTACTTGTAACACCAACATCAACACGCCAGTCACAGCTTCGCCCGCGACATACAGATTCCTCTAAATTGTATCGAAACATATTTCAGTTGTTTTTCAGAGTTCTTGCAAACTTTGATGCCTTTGTGTCCTTTGATACGCCTACTTTTTTAGTCTACGTCCCTTTACCAAAACTTTTTAAGCAAATATAATTTTTTTTTTGTCTATGTACAAACATTGCTATTACAGCAAATGTGTGCGGAGCTGCGCCTTTAAAACCCTTATAGAAACTTTCGACATATTTTAAAGGGAAAATGGGAAAATGGGAAAATGTTATAGTCGATCCAGCCTAACCCTTTAATACCCCAGTTACTCAGTTGGTATTATTGTATAAGTCTTTTCGTCGAATATCTATAGAATCATAGATATTGCATGTAGCGTATACACATGTTTAAGCAATAATTTTAAGACAGACGTGCATACAATATATTGTACGTACGGAGTCTTCATTTGTAAGCAATGATATAATAATTTATATTTACCTATACAAAAAACACAACAACAAAAACCGCAGCCTTAATACTAAATAACATAACACAAAAAGGAGTGATGGAGAGAAAAGAAATAAAAAGAAAAGGAAAGAAATAAAATAAAATAAATATAAACAGACTTAACACACAGAGAGACCCAACAACGCGTCATCAAGTACAAAAACCCTACAACAACAACACTGCTGTTTTCATTGCTATAATACATTGAACCACAAACAACAACTAAGCGTACATTAGCCCAGCGAGGTGAATAAACTTTTCTCTTAATGTTTTTGTTGACTTTCCGTTTTTATATCGCACGCACACTAAAGAAAATTAGCGATATCTGACAGAGGATAGAGAGCAAGACATGTTTGCAGAAGTTAAGAGTTATTTAAGGGAGAGAGAAAAAATATATTCATTTATATCAGAGAGACAGTGGGATTCAAAGTATGCTTTAGGCCCCAAACTCACTCACACTTCAGCAAATATGTTGTTGTCAGTACGTATTTTGAAAGAGTAAATGGATAGACGTGTGTGTGTGTGTGTGTGTGTGTGTGCAAGCATAGTATCGTGTAATGTACACAATCATCAGCGGTGGTTTTGTGTGTAGATGGATTTTATAATAAACGATGTTGCGGCAGTTATTTGAACGTTGACCGTGTGTGATGATTACGTCGTAAACGCGCCTCATAAGCTACAATTATAATTTTTACTGTTACGCTGTATCTCGTGCGTGTGAAACATTTTGGTGTTTTTCTTCTTTTTTTTTTAATAAATCAATTATTCTGCGCGGTGTTTTTCCTTTTTTTTCGCCTGTTTTTTTTTTTCTTAATATTCTTTCAGCTCGCCTTCAAACGCCTCTATGCACACATTTACGAAAAGTATTGGTGGATTGCATTTTGGAATGAATAGATGTGTGAAGCGTTGCCAAAAGATATAAAAAAAAAAGAAATAAAGTTTTCGGAAGATGCCTTGAAATGGCTTGAATCTGTTAATTGTGTGAATAGGATTGTCGCTTTAAGCACCGTGTTAAAGGTAGTTTTGATAGTGTGGTACACACACACACACGCTTTCTCAAATTATATGCTTGTGTCATAAATAAACAGCAAAAACAAAATCTCTCAATTTATAAAATCCTTGACTATGAGAATCAAAAGTTTGCACAAAATCTCAAAAGAAATACAAGAAAAAAAATATAAACAACGAATAACAACAACAATTTTCATATTTTGTAACCAGATTTTGTAATAAAACAAATTAAAAAAAACAAAAACAAAAAATATGTGGTGATTAATCGCTTGCAAGCTTCGTTTTTAAGAATTTGATTAAATTTGATAAAAAAAAAAAAACAGTAAAAAAAATTAAAAATTCAAAAATAGCAATAATAAAAGTAAATCGAAATAAATAATGAAAGAAAAAATAAATATTGAAGATTTATTTACTCCTACTGACCGGAAATATCTTTCATCCGTTGCTTTGTCCATGTGGGGCCGCGTTTAATAAAATATAATCCAATCAGCACTTGAGCATAAATGTAGCTGCGCATGGGTTTCTTTCATTTTCATTCTCTATGTAACCATAGGCCGCTATTCCGAACAGTTTGCAGTCAAAACTTTTGTTCAGCTTTCAGTGCCCCATTAATTATATATGTATTGCAGGCGATCATGCTGTGCTATGTACTGCATGACCTGCTAGGGTCCCATGATTATGTAAGGGTGGTAAGGGCTGGGTATGAGGACAGAAAACTAAATAATTATTAAAAGCTCACAAATTAGTAACAAAACATGTTAAATTTATTAAAAATAATTTATATAAATAAATATTTCTAAATAAAAATAAATATTGCAATCCTTTAAGAAATTAATTTATTAAATGTTTCACCAAAATGATTTTTTCTTATTTATTTAAAGGATAATATATTAAAATGCAATTAAATAAACAGTTTATATTATTTTTAAAAATAATAATTAATTAATTACCAAAATTGTCCAATTACAGTTTATTATCATCTTTTCATTTTCAAATTTAATTAATAGAATAATATTAAAATAATTAAAAAACCAATGAATTCTTTCAAGTGTAAACTCTTTCGCTTCTACCTCTCTCTCCCTCTCTATCTATCTATCTCATATTCTCCGTTTCTTTAACACAAAAAGTTATTGTGTTTTACTACGTGCAACATCACAAATGCATGATTAGTCAACAGTTGCATTGAAAATAATTTATAAAAAATAAAAAAAAAAATTGACAAAAATGTTTTACGTAATGCGTGAAATTTTGAAATATTCATTTTACTGGAAAAATATTGTTTGGCGTGTAATGTGTCGTTACAATGAATTTTATTTGAAAACTTGAAAAACAACCCAAGCAATACAAGTGAGAATGGATAAAAGTCTGTAGTCTGTAGAGTGTAGTGCAAGTGTCGAGTTCTTGCAAGCGTTCACGCATACTACGTCGGTGCTATTTGTACGCATCATGCGTTGAAGTGGATTTATAGTAAAATATTACAACCTTTGGGTGGTGTATGGATAACAGTTTCAATTGGTAAGCAAAAGCCCTACACGGTCTAGATATGTATGTCCGTGCATTCGTGTGTTTGTCCATTATCACTCTCACGATCATAAATTGTGAGAGATTGGGGTAAAATTTTCTCGACTCTGTACTCAGGTAACTGTTAAAATTGGGTAAAATCGGTCGAGTCACGCTCACAATTGATCTGTTACAAAAATTTATTTGGCCCCTTATTCCATGGATGTGGCAGAAATAGGCGCGGTCGGATAATAGACATTCCCCCACAAAATCTGTACTCAGCGCAAAACTGAGCTTTCAAACTAATTCCTAATAAGTAAGTGAAAGTCAAAGACATGTTGACACACATGACATTTACTTTAATACCCTAAGACCCCCCCGTCTTTTCCAAGCTTTGGCTCAAGCTAAAAATTAAATTTTTCTTTTTTTTTTTTTCAGATATTACTTAACAAACGGTTTCTTCTTAAATACAAATTTGAAAAGTTTTACAAATGATAAATAAAGGTGCGTCCGTATGGCCCGGACGTATAATTATTTAGGATCAAGTAAAAGTGGCCTAAAAATTGTTCATCAAAACAAGGATATTCATAATTTATAAATAATAATCAAAACTACCCCCGATTGGGTTCTAAATAGCATTTCAATAAAAACAGTGCATCTTGAAAACTCAAATTATAATAAATAAATAAGATAAAAGAAAAATAATAACAACAGAAAAGGAGCACAGCACGAATGTCATTCATTTAAAGGATTAATTGAGCAACATGGCTGCTACACAGAATCAACGATTTTAGAAAATGCTGGTTAATCACCATCATCCTCAATGCCATCAACCATATCGGTAAGTGCAGACCCATGCAAATTGTACGATTTCATTCGAACAAAGCGAAAAGAAACAAAGCGAAAGAAAAGTAAGAAAGTCTTTAGAAACTTTAGTTTCAGATTGCGACATATTGAAATCATTGCCACTCTGATAAGACAGCCTTAACGTTCTGATGATTAATCTCATTTCGCATCATTTTTCCAATAGTTTCTGAAACGTTCAATAATCTGCATTGTTCCCATCTACAGTTATGCCATGTTAGTGGTCATTATTGCAACACCGAGCAGTGCTGCTTAAAATTGTATCTTTTCTTTACTTATGATTGATATTTGGTGATTTACAAAAAGTGAGACCAGAACATCACAATTAATTTGTAGAAAATTCATTTAATGCGTACATAAGTGACTTGTTGGCAAACCCAACCTTAGTTCAATACATCAGATTGAAATGTAATGTTTTTGTTTGTAAGAGTGTTTCAAGCCAATATCTTAAAATTTACAATCTTTAGAATACCAACAACAAACGGACACACGGACATGCAATGCTACATCGACCCAGTTTTTAATGCTGATCAAAAATATATAAACTTTGGATGATTTTTGATGCCCCGTTCCGGGTCTTAAGTGAAGGGTACAAAGAGAAATGCTAAGTCATTCCATTCATTGTGTGTTGTTGTAAATAACGTCACAATCTCAACCTGAGCTAAAATCACTAATAAGAGATCATTGAACGTTACGAAGAAAGTTTACTTAACCAGAAGAAAAGGAACACCATAAATTACAACAAAGTAAAAAAAAAAAAAAGAAAAGAAAAGAAAAGAATAACAAGAACCAGAAGATGACTTTCCTCAAGCAACGCACAAACATACATACATACCACACATAAAAATTAAATACGATATGTGTGTATTTGTGTGCATGCATGTGTTTCTGTGTATGTGCTTTCTTGGTCGTTAGCTTTTACAACTGATTCGTATGCTTTTTCTTCCTCATCTCGCACACTGGTTCGTTTACTTTTACTGTGGTTGAATGTTGTTGTTGTTGTTATTATTATTATTGTTCTTGTACGTTGATCTTGATCATGACTTTTTCGTGCCATGTTATTTTTATTGCATTATAGCTATTATTATTATTATTGTTGTTGGTGTTGTGGCTGTGGTTGTTTTTGTCCTTGTTTTTATTCTAGCCGGTGGCACTTGTTGTAATCGTTGTTATTTATATTATATTCTATTTTATACTTATACATTTTCAGTTAAAAAATATTGTTGTTGTTGTTGTTGTTGTTGTTGTTGTTGTTGTTGCTGCTGTTCTTTTTATTATTTGTGTAATTTTTTTTTTTTATTCATTTTGTGAAACAGCGTGAATCATGTTGATTTTCCAGTTGTTTTACTTTCGTTTTTTTTTTTTTTACCGCTAACCGATGGTAAGTGTGAGTAAATGCATTGAGTGTGCTGGTGCTGGCGTAGTGGTGGTAGTACGGCGGCCCATTCTACTGTTATGTTTATTTCTGTATTAATAACATGATTTTCTGGCCATTGACACTGACATTGGCTAGAAATTATCTTGCGCGCACTCACACTCTCTCTCTCTCTCACTCTCTTACTGAAGATTGGCCATCGAAATAGAAAACAATTTCATTATTTATATTAATTAAGGAGATGCAGCCGATACTGCACTGCAAATACTGTTCATTTGTATTAAATATCTTAACGAATTGGATTTTGTTGTTGTTTTTGTTATTATAAAATGGAAAGGAAGGCATATTGATTAGATTGGAGATGGTTTCTTTCCATTTGTCTGATCAGGAAGAGAAGTTCGTTTATGTAAAAAACGAACGGCAGATGTATACGCTTCCCTTTAGACTTTTCTCATATTGAATACTTTAACAGTTACAATTAAAAATACTAAAATGACATAACAGTAAGTGACTCGTCTTAATTAATTATCTATGTTCGGAGATGGGTGACACGGTACATAAAATTAATTTCTTTTTTTTTTACATTCATATGCGCATTATGTCGTCCTCAACCACAAATAAAATCGTTATAAACGCGGAAGATTCTGTATTTGTGCGTGCGTATGTGTATGTATGATTCAGTTAACAGGAATAGAGGAAAAAAATTTGTCTAAATAAAGCTCACAGCGAAAGACACATGACGTTAATGATTCCCAAATAAGAACAACAAACAATAAAATCACTAACACACATATATAAATGTAATAACCTTCAAATTTAAATTTACTACTGCGATCGTATAGACTAATTGCCATTTATTATTTATATAGAGAGACAAGCAACCGTAATGTAAAGACGGACGGACGTACATAGATGCATTTGACGCCCTTGTCACTACATTTTCAAAGGGTCAATGTAAACGTCCACATATACAACAATTTACATACTTACAAAAGTCGGCACGATATTGCAGAGTGGTGGGGCCAATCTTTCAATCTTCCAATCACCACTTGTAGATAAATGTGCGGCCATTATGAAGGGAAGACATTTTGTCACACACGTACGTATTTGTACAAATATATGTGTATATATATACGCCTGACAACAATGAAAACTATTCCCTCCAAAAATATAAAAGAAATCAAATGAAAACAATAACAGCAATAACAATAACAAACAGCTAAATGGATTAAAGCAAACATATGTATGGAATTGGCGTATACGCACCACATACATACATCCAACAAGTGAAAATGTTATAGTCGGTCAATCTAAACATTTAATACCCTACACTACTTACTTTTCAATATTACGCAACAATTACAAACGCGAGGCATGACATAGCAGTATATGAAAAAGTGGCACAGCCAATTACTAAGTTAATTAACACACACTCTTCACCAAAATTTTTGACAAAAATATGACGAATTGCAATTTTTTGTTAAATAAAAACATTTGTTGTGATGGAAGCTTATTTTAAAAATGGTCCGATTCGGCCTATTTAGGGCGTTTTACTTGGTCGAATACCTATACATGTACTAAATTTCATTGAACATACCTTGCACAAAAATTTACATGGACAGACAGACGGATATAATTAAATCGATTTAAATTTTGATTCTGAATCGATCGGGATAATTGAAGGTGGTTGCGGCATTTGCCTTTTAAGAGTTACAAATGAACTTAATGTACCGTTTGGCACAAAAATGAAACTTTTCAATAGCAAAGTTCAACAAACTCATGGATTTTGTTGCTTATTCGCTCACTTAAATATATTCGCCCTTAATTTGGTGCTTCTTCACAACAAAGCAAAAGTTTTGATAATCTTTATATAAACACTTTATTAGTATTAGTATACTCGTATGTATGTATGTGTATACAAAAGTGTCTTTACTTTATTTTCTTTTATTTTTATTAATACTTCAGCACACTTGCTTGGTTATGTACAATGATTCTTGTAGTTAAAGATTTGATTTGAAAAAGGAATCGAAATGTTTTAACGCATGTTGGGCTGGGGCTCAGGACACGCAAAGTCCTCTATATATACTGACGTAGTGCCAGGTTGCTAAATCTTAGGAGCCCACTTATATGACAAGCTTGATATTGAGATTTTTCTGTCATTAATTTCTTTTAACAATTATTTAAACTGAAACCAATGTTAAATTCATGAAGGCGAACCCGGTTCAGTTAATGGGTTCGGGTTCGAGTTCGGGTTTACAGTTTATAAAAACAGTCCAGTTTCAGTCTCTGCTTAAGATAATTATCGTTTAAAAAAAATGTTGTTCATGTGCAGGTGCAAACATATGTTTGTTACAAAAATTGAAACTTTAAGAGCAAGTGTGCGTGTAATGTATGTGAACTAAATTTTGAGACTTGAGACCATTACAATGGAACCGGTTACATTTTTGTTATTATTATTTATTTTTGAGCAATATGGCCGAATTGTGCAATTTGTAGAAGAAACGGCGATGGTGGCGGGGGTTACTGTTGTAATTTCTGTTTCTGTAAGTTAAGAGAGTTCAATGACCGCACATTAACGAATCAATATAAAGAAAATTACTTCTTACGCTCATGTGCGTATGTATTGCAGTTTCATACAACGTACGCACGCATTGTGCCGTGGATTTAGTTACGTTCATTTTTGTTATTACTTGTGTAACCATTTTAAGGGCTTTAAAAGGAAAGCATTGCAGTGCGTAAATACTGCTATTCGGCCGTAAACTTGTGCTAACGAAGAAGAGTTTCGTCTTTTCCGTTTTTTTGTAGCTTGTACGGCATTTTTACATTATATTCCTATATAAACGATTCTAACGAAACTGTGTAAATACTACGCAGCATAGAGAGGGCGGTTTGCTCTATATTATCCAAGAAAAGAAATGACCAAAGAATTGTTGTATTTTCTTGAGGGAAGAAAATTTATTAAAGCATTAAGCATGTGATGGTGGTGGAGTATTAAAAATACTTGATGGAAGGCTGACTGTACACTTTAATAAATGGATTTATATTTTCCCTTTAGCTAGGTATTGAATAAAACAAGTCGCTTCTACCCGACCATTTAGAGCCCTGCACCACATACTTCCACAAATTAGGCGACACTTTGACTTTATATAATAAAAGTTACGTGAACAGGTAGCAAACAGACGGACAGATTTTATTCGGTATTCTTAATGATGGGTGTGGCATTTACCGTTTAGGAGTTACAAACATCCGCACAAACTTAATAAACAAAAATAGAATGAAAATGAAATTTGCTTTTACTGTGACCGTGTTTCTAGGTAATATTCTATGCAGACGATCTATATTTTATTTTAGTTTATTAAAATTATTCTTCCGTACAGAACAAAGAAAAAAGAAATGTTTAATTATTCTTGTTTCTCTTTCTTCATAATAAATGAATTGTAGATAAATTTTATATACACATACATATGCATATGTATATGTTATTTATATAAATTAATATATGAAAGCTTGTGTGAATGCCAACCGACTCGAAGTAAACTCTTGTAAGCGTTAAGTGTACAATGCACAAAACGTTCTCTCTCTCTCTCTCTCTCCTTCTCCTTCCGTTATACTTTATATTTCAAATTTTTCGTAAATTTATAATAAAATGCGAACCAGCTTGCACACAATTGCATCCTTCCCTGTTTGTATGCGACATGTAAAACATGTCCGCATATTTTGTTACTTCTTGTTGTAATATATACTTGAACGATTATGATATACTTACCCCACAATTGTACAATATACACACGCACGCACACACATCCAGACATGCACACGCATTTATGTGCATGCATTACAATTCAGACAGACAGAAAAGCTCAGGGTTACTTGACATTGAAATACATTTTGAAGGTTCTTTCACAGTTTATGCTGCACACTTTGTTCACATAGTTTGATTGTATCGCTTGAAAATGAAGAACAATTTGTGATTGTTGCTTTTTTTCTTTCTACAGTGGAGAAGTACAAACGTGGAATAGGAAAACAAGGGATGAAACGATGATTTCTATGTACAATCCCAAAAAGAACTAATCCGAAGAATTTATTAACATCAAATGAAATGTCGTTGATTACACACATATGAGTTTATGTATGCAGTTAAATATATGTACATATGTCATACCATACACTACCGTGATCTTATCATACATTCAAGATTGTAGGAGCCCTGATTCCTCACCGATTATAGAATCACCATCTTTTTTTATCGTTATATAATTGAATTACAAACCTATCGTTTTCGGTTGCATGTGTCTCGTTTCTAACAGGGAGGACCTTGAATTGCAACATAGAGTAAATTTTAATTAATAAAAATCGACAAATATGCACATAATTGGGTGGGTCTCCGAGGCTTCCTCTTTTATGTTTGATAGTATGACAAGGAGTGGCTGGGAAATAATTTTTGTTGTTGCAAGTTCTTTGGAAGCCGGAGGAATCTAGTGTAAGTCAATAAGCTTAGATACCATTTGATTTGTAAGGTATTTAGGCTTAAAATTAATAAATATTTTTTCTTGTTATCTGTTCTTCTGTATTCATTTAATAAACGTCTTCATTCAATTTTTCCATGACTATGTAAGAAGTAAAGAAGAAGAAGATTTTGTGCATTGTTTGAGGTGGCGCGTATCCACGAGTTGACTTCTGCCAATTTATGACTTTATCACTTATTTTTATATGGAAATTAATTTTTATTTACTGTTCTTATCTATATTCGTATGTATGTAAGTGTACGGAGTTTATGAAATGTTTTATCATTGATACGAAGGCGTCAGAGTAACGCTATCAATATGACGCTTCTCAGCATTCTTTATACATAATAAATGTGTACAGTTACCTTCCTTAAATGTTTAAAAATAAATAATTCTTAAAGAAAATTTCATTACTCCAATGTATTTGGGAATCATTAAGGGGCAACACAAACGCTTACTTCCCTCTAAATATTAATTTTCAATTCAAATAATCAATTTCTATGCTTTTTGCACCTTGTGGGCATGGTTATTAAAAATATTAACATGCATAATACTTTTTTTTACATTTTTATTACGCACATATGTACGGGGCCTCTAGTCTCTTCACCTTTTTATAAAAAGTGTCATAAACAACATGACACGCTTTACATACCTTTACATACTAATAAGGTGAAAAGTATGAAAAAGAAGAAGAAGAAGAAGAATGTTATCTACATCTAGCCCACTGTTCATATGGGCGCTGTTTGTTTTATATACACTCTGAGGGTAAGCGATACCGTTTGACTTTTCATCAGAGCCAATGAACTTGACTTTGTTGTTATCATTGTTAACAACGAAAATACACATAAATAAGTAAATACCAAGAAAGTTGAGGGTGTTCACATAACATACATATGCATGCAATATCAATATCAATTTTAAAAGCACACAAATACACTTGTAATGCTAAAAGATATATAACCGATCAACGTAATAAACTTTAGAAATAGAACAAAAGCACAGCATTTGAGTAACACTGTCAGCAGGTGCTAACATGGTAACTGTTAGAATTTTACCAAATGCATACTTCCAGATGAAGTAATCAGGGTCGCAGTTATCTTATATGTGAGCGGTGCGCAATTCTCACATACACGTATGTGTATGTAGACATACTTTGCATTATTACACTCTGCACCACACGCAGCGTCTATTGAGTTTGTGCAGATATTTGTAACTTCTAAACGGCAAGTGCCACACCCACCTTTAATTACATCGATTGATTCATAATCAAAATCGATTTAACTATGTCCGTCTGTCCGTTCACCTGTTCATTTGTGAGTGTGATCGTCTTCTTTGATATATTTTGATAAATTTTGCTCTAGTAACATGTACTGGTTCAAAGAGGAGCCTTTCCGAACGGACCATTCTTGGAATCCTTCTCCTTATAAGGACCTCTTAAAATGGAAGTCTTTTTATATGGAAAAAAATTGCAATTCTTCAAATTTTTTGAGAAATTTGGTGAAGAATATTTAATTAGCTTCAAATTTGGAACTCATAGGGCCATTTTTAGAACCCTTTTCCCCTATAATTATATTTCACGAAGTAACTTATTTGACAGTGTAGGGCATTAAATGGTCGGCCGCGACGAAGTGTAATATTTTTCCCTGTTTATTTTTATTTTTATTCGAAATTCGAAAAAGGTCATTGAACGGGCATATGTTGTAATTTTTGTATTATGGAAATTAAATCAGTTACACATTACTTTGCTAGATACTAACGTCAGCGAAAACGGCTTGACAACGAAAAAAACCTTTTAAAGAAATTTTTTGTAAAATTATTATCAAACGACTCATAGCAGAGTCATAATTTCTATTTTTACACTATACGTTGTGGATCACATTTCATTATGAAAACAACACAAACAACAATAGTCTTGACTGAAGTAAGTAACTCTTTATCATGAAGGAATATTGTAAAGACTAAAGATTTAACTTGAAGTAGTTCCCTGTTCTGCGAGGATGAAATCTGTGGGGATGACTAATGTTCAGTTAGGGTTTCGCTAGTTCACTAAGTATTTTAACAAGAGTAAAGGACCAAGTGCAGCTGCTTTTAACCATTAGTCAAGTGGGAGAAATATTTCATTTACATTAGCAATGATACTAACATACAGACAAACATGTGTAGATCCAGTCAGATTTGGATAGCCGTCAAGAAGGGGGTCTCTGGGCCGGCCACTGCAATGTTATGCGTAATTTTTTTTAAATCAATACGAATTTTTGCAAATTCACGTAGATAGGAAACTTTTTTTATTTTAATGAATATTTCTTTAGGAATCCTGTTATGATATACAATAAAAAAAAAAAGAAGAAAAAACTTAATTACTGTAAGTGAGTGAGAAGCAAAATAAATTCTTTAGAGTGAGGGGGGGAGGGAGGGAGGGGGCGAACAGAAAATGCATACATGGGCTGTGCTGAAAATGACAACAACAAAAACAACAACAACAACAACAATAATAATAATAGAATAATTTGTATGCACAACGTGCAACATGACTTTAAATAGTAAATAACAATAAAACGAACAACAACAGCAGCAAATTACAGCAATGACAATAACAATAATTATTTATTTATTTATTATATGTTGTTGTTTTTTTATTTTCAATTTAAGCTTTGCTTTTGTAGCGGTTCGCGTCTCGCGCCGTCTCACGGCACCTCTTATATCTATTGCATGTATATGTGTGTGTATATAAGTATATCGGGTCGTACCGTCATTTGTGCGAAATGAAAACGTATGACATGTTGCAAACTAAATAGATAACGGTGTTTGAACTTAAAGCTGTCATTTATTTATACCCACACACATACACTCGTTGCAGTTCTTAAGGCGACTAATAAGTTTGAAAACAACAGCAACATTAACCGTAAACAGCAGCAACACTAATAGCAAAAGTACATGCTAAGCTGCAAGAACTAATAAAGTAAACAGGTGAAGTGAATTTGTCGTAGTGAACAGTTATTATGTAAAGAAGACATTTGGACAGGCAGTGATTTGAAATGGAGGTACGAAGACATAATCAACACAAGCAACGATGAAGATTGAAAAAAGAAACGTTCATTTAAGAAGTAGTCGCTCTTGAGAAGAAACCTACAACTGGACGCACGTAGAAATTAAATTCCAAAGAATTGCATACATTTTCAATAAAAAATTCAAGCTCCAGATCAGAAAAATACGGACCGGATCGTACAATTTTTAGAACCACTCCCCATATAACAATCAATTATAATAGAAGTCTTTATGTGGCAAAAAAGCACAATTTTTAATGATTTTTTACAAAATTTGGCGAAGAATAGAAAGGGGTTCTATATAATGATATTTCATGAAGTGATATATATGGCAATAACGGGCCATTACAACTAAACTAATCATAGCATAATTTTAGGGGCCAAGTGGTAGGATTGCGTGACCGACTTGTTTCGTATCTTGTTATGTAAAACGAAGTCGCAACTTTAAGATATGTCAACGAAATATATGATAAGGACACAAGACTTAATGAATTTTACTACCACAGCATGTGAAGAAGAAATGTTACACATATAGCTGGGATTGGTGGTGGTGTCGCGGAAGAATAAGAAAACAACCACAATAAGGTGTGTTCCCTCCAGTATCTTAACTTCAGTAAAAAAAAAGTGAAGTAAAGTAAAGTTAATCAACAAAAAGTAATAATAAGCAAATGAGTGTGAATGTGTAAGACCGTTACTTTTTACGACTTGGCATTTCGACGCATTGAACGCAGTTTAATATGTCAGTTGCTTGGATTGTTTTTTTTTTTTGTAATTCATCTGGCAAGAATTCTCTGAGCATTACGTTTGTAGTTGTGTGTGTATTTTTTCATGTTTTTATTACAATTTAATTTATGGTGTCGTTTAATTAATTAACACATTGCATACATAATATTCGCATACTGTATATAGGATTTCCACTAAAATTCAACAGTTTAGTAAATTTTATTAAACAACAGTAAGCAACCAATCAACCAGCCAGCCAGCCAGCCAGCCAGCCTAGCCAACTAGTTAGTTAGTCAACCAGCCATCAAGCACCTAGGTCATGACTATATAGAGTTCAACTGTTCAACTAATGGAAAAACAAAAGCAAAAACAACAATAACTAATACTACAATAACGTACATGTACATACATAGATAAATACATATACTGACTTAGTTACTATGTATACTTTCCTATTAACAGCAACATACACACACACACACACACACACATAAATTTCAACCAATATATGGACAAACAAACGCATGCACTTCAACACATAAATTACTTCATACAGTAAAACTTTATTGTCCACAAACTTATACACACATGCACACATAAAAACGTTTGCACAAGCTCCACCATACCATATACGTATTTAGCCGTCTGCTACGCGATTTAAATGTGAAGTAATGCCATAGCGGGGCAGAATAAAACAGAAAAAGCGCGCGCACATGCACAAATTGTGACAACAACGATTGAAGTTTTAAATGAAAAAGGGCACACGTTGATAGAGTGAATGACCGAAACTAACACACATTTAGGTAAAAGGAAGAAAAAGACAAACTCCACAATAAGGAAGAAGCAGAAACACAACAATACAGATACACACCATACATCGCATGGGTATTAGTACTTACAAGAACAACAACAACAGAAACTACAACAATAGGAAGTGTTTCACAACCTCTACAATAAACAATATAATCAAAGAGTAGAAAACAGAGAGAGATACACCTACACCTCATTTTAAACGGAACTTACTTAACACGATTTCTAAAATATTGAAATTCTGAAATATAGATGTGACATTATACCAATCAAGAGAAGAAAACATCAATATCAATTATGTTAATGTATGTAAATTGAGGGATATACACTTTTATATTTTTTTTTATCATTAAATTTATTATTTCAAATATATTTTGCGTTCCAATCAATAACTGAATTATTTAGATTTCAATTTTACTTTCGTTTTGCACGTTTTTTTGTATAAAAATATCGATTTCGATATAAAGCGTTTTTTGTATAAATCTGGGAATAGCTGTATATATATAGAAAGAGGCAGAGAACCTAAAAGGCTGAGAGAGTATGAACCTGACAAGAAGCAACAATAGTACAAACAGGGCACTTATTCAAATACAACAAATCTCTTTAAATTATTGCCTGTGTTTTAAATACAATATTCTCTCTGGCCAGAACATACGACAATAGTAGTTTTGAATGAAAAAGAAGAGCTAGAGCAGGAGCGAGAGAATTGCTCAGAATTATATATGACATCACATATGACTTTAAACAGACATTGTTGTGCTTTACAATACCATAAAAATATAAAAATGTTTGTTCCTGCATTGGCGTTATTAAGTTATTTAATGACATGTGCATTTTTAAGAGACTGGAAATGAAACATGAGCTAATAAGAGAGAGAGAGAGAGAGAGAGAAAGAGACATAAAACCGATGCAAATGCAAGAGTTACAAGAACTCAAGTGTAAGTTCAACAAAACTAAGGCAGCTGTCATCTGATTTTTTTATTTGTACACCTTTACGGTTATTTACGTGGCCAGAGTTCCTATTTGTTAATAGAAATGATCTTCCTAAATGTAGCGTCAGATAGGTCACATTGCTGCTAAAAACCGTGAGCTTAAAAAGAGCATGTGACGACATCTCTATATTAGAGTGGGTTTAAATTAATTTTTGTGAGAGCCTGCAGAATGCTCCAACCAAGTAATGCGAACTTGTCACTGTACAGTATTTTAGAGAAGAGAAACAATAGAACAAAACCAACGAGACCAATATACTCCAACTGCCGTATATAAAATTAAACCAACAACAACAACAACAACAATATAAACAACACATATTAAAAGAAATCTCACGTATCCATGTAGCCTTAGCTAAGAGTGAGTATATGCTCCAATGGACAATTGGGAGAAAGAGATTGCAAAGCTTTTAAAGAGAGCTGATGTTCACGCGATTGAATTTCAATGTTATATGTGCGTATGTATGTAAGCATAAGCGATGGCTAAATGGTGTACGGTGAAGCAGTTGCTTAATAATATACGCGTATATTCACGCACACACACAGAGCTTATATATGCAACGTCTGAGCATACGTTTCTATGTGTTGTGAGGTTGTTGTGCCTTTTTGCTGGCAGGTGAACGACCGACCTAGCCATTCTTGGTGTTGTTGCTTCTGTTGTTTTGTACTGTGAACGATTCTTTCGTTATTTCATGTTTTTTTTAATATTTCAAGAAAGATTTTTTCCAACCGCAGTCTTTCAATTGATGCAGTCTGCGTGGGCGAGTTGGGTGAATCTTCAGTTGTCTGTCTCTTGCACTGTCTATCTGTGTGTAGGTTACTTACTAATTATGTGCGTGTGACTCATACTATTTCAGAATAACATTGTTTCATACATAAACGTATTTATTCCTCTCTTGCTCTTGCTCTTGCTTACCAAAACCATCATGATATACGTAGCACATGGATAAACCACCAATACAAGTTAATTTTATTAAAGTGTTTTAGCGCTAAAAGTGATTTCTTAAAATTCTTGCATTCTTTTTTATTAAGAGAATCAATCTTTGGGGCACAATGTCGTATCGTTGGGAAGTATTTTGTGGCTTGAGAGTTGTGCGAGTAGCCACCCTCTCCATATATTTATACGCACATTGACCTTGACTGTGACATTCACATATTGGACTATGTTGCAATGCGTTGCTTTAAACGTTATATGAAATATCCGCAGGAATGGAAATATTTAATTAATGTCCGTCACAGGAGAATCGAACAAGTATGATTCGTGGCGTAAAGCAGCTTAAACTGGATTCAAAAAATCGTCCGGTTTCTATTGTTTTCAAGGCGACCTTTTGGAACGGTTTGGTATTTTCATTTTATTTCGAATTTGTTATTAGGTATTAGGAAACTTAATTATTATGTTATAGCCATAACTACATTGGTAGGGGGGTATATTGGTTTTGTTTAAATTGAGCGAAATCGGACCAAGGACACGTCCGCAATGGCGGAATTATTTAAATATTTCTCCATACAATTAATATGAAACGTAGAACTACGTACAAAACTGCTAAATAACTTTGCTGAGTGTAACAGGGTTTGGCCAGTCTGTGTTGTAAGCGAAAAGGTTAAAGAACCCCTAAAAAATAATAACAACAACAGAGTCAACCTAATAGATATTTTTATATAACTAACCTTCGACAATAAACATCTAAACGAAAACATAATTAAGGCAGTTGGATATGTAGCACCTGGATATGTGCGTGCATACATGTGCATTTATTTTATATATGTTACGTTGTTTTGTATATTTTAAAAATGCACGAGAATAACAAAAAAAAAAAAGACCCTATGGGTGCGTTTAAATATGAATCGTACAGAGAGGTTGAAAAAGTATTAATTATAACAACAAGAAGAACAACGGTCGCACATGTTGCTACACTATAGTAAATAAATATATTTTCAAAACACGCACACACACACACACGCACGCACAATAACAGCAGTAAAAAATTTCGCTATAAAAATATTCAGGTACTCAATCAAGCGACGGTAAAAGCATCAACACACGAATATTATCTATGATTGTGGTGTGCTTGTGTGCACACACTCAAATGCGCAAAATACGTCTGCACGTATGCTCGTGAATGCATTACGGATAATAAGCGTATATTTAGCAACCGTCACATAATGTACGAAGGATTTCTAAAAGTAGAAAGGTCAAAAAGGGCTACATTAGGGGGCTACCAAACCTGGGATGCCCACCGCCATTGCCCACTTCTAAATTAGAGCATTTTTTCCTTTTGGAGATTTCCAGCAGTAATACGAAATTAATTTTCAGGTAGAATTTAAGGCCCTTAAAGCAGTGATCAATCCAAGAACTATTTAAAAAGTTTTCAAATTTGGATAAAAGCAAATTATTCTTCTTTTTAATACAACTCCCGAACGGCTTGTCCACTTTCTATTATTCTTGTGCCGTGTGCCCACAAAAAGCGTAGAAAATTTATACTGACACACGGATACATGACCCGACTGTTGATGCTGATCAAAAATATACACACCTTTGGGAGTGTAGCTCGCCTCCTTCTGGTATCTACACAAACGTTTGAATAAAACCAATATACCCCCATATCCTTATGATGCTGGGTATAAAAAGTGATTTTAAATAAAAAATTTAAGGCAGCTGCAGCTGCGCTTGCTTCCTTCGTTCTACACGCAGTGTGGAAAGGCAGCTTAATAGAAATTATATACGCGTCTTGTAACAACATATCAACCCCCGAAGAGAGATAGATGAGAGAAACAGATTTG
Organism: Crataerina pallida; assembly: GCA_949710015.1. NCBI lineage: Eukaryota > Metazoa > Arthropoda > Insecta > Diptera > Hippoboscidae > Crataerina > Crataerina pallida. The sequence goes on along the minus strand of OX453291.1, from coordinate 2,791,017 downwards.
TTCAGTAGTACAAAAGCAACAATGGCAAAGATGAAGTGGTGGGGTCCTGCGGTCTTTTCCCGAAAGGTCAATGAACGTACATCTATATTCTTCACTTTCCACACTATACGCAACTCTCACACATACTTCATTTCATACTTATAATATATTTCGTTGTTGTATTGTAATAACAAAGACCTAAAACAACAACAAAACAAAAATTTAAAAGAATTCGAAAAGAAGAAAAAAAAAACAATAGTTTTATAACGTTAATTGATGCACTAACGCACACAGCCTTATGGAGACACATTAATACTCAAGCACTTTATTTTATTATACCCTCCACCTCAGTTATTGGCATATGTTCAGTTTTCTATTCCAATTGCAATTTATGAAAGGAAGCGTTAGAGACGTGCCAAGGAGCTCTTGATCAGCATCAAAGTCTGAATTGATCCAACCGTGTCCTTGTTCCTGTGTGTCTGTCTGTTGATGACAAGCTCATGGTACTACCACTGAGCTAACATTTTTTAAAGATATTTTTAGTATAAATTGTCCAAAATTGATTGCATTAACTATTAATCATAATTAATTAACTGGAAAGTTGACATTCGCCTATCGATAACACGCCCACTGGTGTGTAGGTCGTCTGGGGTATTAAATGGTCGTCATTGACTGACTAAAAGATTTTCACTTGCTTTCTTTTATAAAAGTATTCTTATTATAGTTGTTGGGGTTGCTGCTGCATGTATATTTATCTCACGTTTTATGTACATAGTTGTGGTTGTTTCTCTTTGTAGTTATACAAACATATTCGGGGTCAGTGACTTTAAGCAACACACATATTTTATATTTCTTCTTCTGTTTCTGCTTCTTCTTTTACAGTTTTTGTTGTTGTTTTAATTTTTGATTTGTGTTCTTGTTATGAACTTCACTATGTTACAACAACACATCTTAGTTATCCCTACAAATATGATTTTATTGTTGTTTTTGTTATTGTTAATCATCTTCGCGCCATCAACTACTTTTAGTTTAAAATGCTCGCATTACCTATACAAACAAACAAACCTGCATACACCCAGGCAGAAACGCGAAGCAATGAGGAAAGACAGCCGGGGACACACCATTGGATCACAGAATTACGTACATAAATGCTCATGCATCTGCACTATTCAATAAAATTTGTGTGTGTGTGTGTGTAGTTTATGTATGCACACACATGTATATGTTGCCTCTTGTTGATATTCTATCGTCATTTATTATTATTTGTTATTGTTGTTGGCATTGTGACAAAATGTTGGGGTCGTTGATGGTCGTTATCCTATATACCGAGAAAAAATCATTTTTTGTGTTAGAAAGACAGAGACAAACAGAGAGGGAGAGAGATAGAAAACGACTCCGAGTTCTACTTCGTATATTCACGACACATGGGTAGTTTCCCCATTCTAACGTAAAATATTTACAAACTGCACAAAATGTGCCTTCATTTATGTATGTGTATGCATGTGTGTGCGTACATATAAAAATGAGCTGCACTCGTTCACACTTGCAATTATGGTAAATTAGAAAAATGAATGGCTCTTCTCCCTACAGTGACAGTGTTACTGCAATGGTGTGAGTGTTGGTGTATGTGAAACATATGAATTTAAAGAGAGAATAAGACTTAAAGAGAGTGGGAATATTGTTAAAAATATTTATTTATATCTGATGAAGAGCAACACGGATGAAAAAATGTTATTTAAGAGATGAAAAAGAAAAAACCAAAAAACGTACGTACGTGTAATTAGAGAGTACAACCGAAAGAGGCGTTTCGTTACGACACATGCACGTATTTATTTTTGATAAATAACGCTCACAGATACAATAATAGAGCTGCAAAGTTTATCGTTGTATAGGAATTGTTTTCAAGAATGTGCTGCAAATAAGCGGGCCGGATATCAAACGCGCTTACAATTTACGCAAAATCCTCTTCAACACAGAATATAATATTTAATTCTTTTTGTTTCTGTGTCTCTCAATGCACGCTGCTTTCTTGTAAGAAGAGTCACACTACATGAACACCGTTACTTTTTCATTCATATAAAAACTTCGAATACAAAAGATGTTCCGTTAAAAGATGGTATCCTTGATCTTGATCTAGCGCGGCAACTAAACTTTTGTGTATCAAGTTTTCTCCAAAAAAAAATGTCATCCCATTACGTTACGCGAGAGTTTCCATTTGTTTTTCTCACCCTGTTTATCGATTTAAGCCTATCTGATGGTTGGTTTTAATGAAACGTTCACTTCCCTGTTACATCTCAATGTGCGAAACTAGCCATACCACAGTGTGTTGTTTTTGTTTCATTTTCCAACTTGATATACAGACAAAGAGAGAGAGTACGATACAGATGGAAGGAGAGAGTTTGGTTTCCTATGTTTCATTTCAATTTCAGTGTGTGAGCCAATAAATAAAAAGGCACTTGTTTTCTTTCAGTATAAAGCAAACGAAAAAGCAAAACACAACAAAAAGTGCTCTTAATTAAAATGATTAACAACAACAACAAAAAGCAACAACAAAAACAACAATAAAATTCTTTTGGAAATGTTTTTGTACTAAGGATTGCTTGACCACACATGAACGAAAGCATTGTGCGCACCTTGTTGTTACTCGAAGATTTTACTTCCTTATTTAAAACAAGTGCAAATGTCATAATCGGCCAAGTCCGACCATTTCATACCCTACACCAAATTATGCTACAATTAGTTTAGTTGTGTTGTACGCGAGGCAGTTCAGTTATTTTGGCCGATTTCAATAACAACCAGCGTAGAGAGATTAACAACCAACACTTTTGGCAGATTCGAAAACAAAATTTTAAATTTAATGATTTTAACATACAAACAGATAGAAAATCGAGGCTACACCGCGTCCGTATTCGTTAGTGGTTTTGTATTTTTTTTTAAGCCCCAGAAAGGAGTGACCAACCTTTTCTTAAAGCCGTTTCACATGAAAGGATGTTTTTTTTTTGTAGGTACTAGAATGTTTCTGCCAGACTTTTCAAAAATAGAAAATAAAAAAAAGTTCCATTCTAATGAAAATTCAGTGCAGTTCGAATGTCTGTATGCATGCATTGGAATATTGTGGGGTTAATGAATTTCTTTGGCACATATAACACACACCGACAAGCCTCTTCTTGTACTATGCACAGAGTTCAGAGACCTTAAATAACAATGACCTTTAATGGATTGAAATGAAAACTAAACAGAGCAAGAGAAAGGTTGAGAAAGAGAAGTAAATGGTATTAAGAGAGTTGTGAAAGAGAAAGAAGTAAAAATGTCAACACATGCATTCGTGCATTCTCATTAGTGCAGAGAGAACCGGTTTGGAGCTGCAATAGAGATTTACTAAGAAACTCTTCGTAATGAAAGTGAATGTTTTTCACAAACATAAGAAGAAGCATAGCACTCATACTTCATGCGTGCTGGAATGGACTTTTCTCATTTCCCTTTGTGCTCGATTATATGGCAAATACTTCCGCATTCAATTTCATAACATTTCACGGTGAGCGTACATGCCGGCTCGCTCTTTTCATTTATGCGTTCGTATGTGTGAACAATTATTGATGGCGTGCATAGACGCGTGTGTTCTATAAACGTATGTTTCCCTTTCCGTCCTGTTCCCGGTGCACACCCTTTCTCGGTCTCTCTCTCTCTGTAAACTGCTCATTTACTGTTTACACTCGTAAAGTGGTTCGGAGTAAATTTCTTTTCATGTACATACGCTAAGAAATTAATAATGAAATGATTTTTCATTTCGAAAGTGCGCCTACCTTTCATTACAACACAGGGTTGCTATTTTATGTATTTTTGTTAGTAAAGTCCATGAATTCCGAAAGATGGCACTTTCACGCAATTTCACATTCAACTATAACGGTTCATTATGTGATGAAAATGCAATGCTAACATTCGTGTTACTGTTTATCTCATTGCAGCTCTCCCAAACCAAATGTCGTCCCGAATACCGTAATAAGCGTTTTGTTTACGAGAACTAGAACTTCCTTGCAATCATATGCCAAACAAATGCATTATGGGAAATTTTTAATACACGTAAAAAGTTACCAAAGGATACGGAAATACGGAAAATTACAGCTAAGGTATATTTTTGTTCAGATATGTTTGTTTTGTTTTTTAATTTTTGGTAAAAAATAAACAAGATTTTTAAATTGTTCAGCTCAACGAATCTAGTCATTTGTATATGTAAACGTTTACATATATACCAGTATTCTGGTAGTCCCTAATTATGCACAAAACTATGTTCCGTGCTAACATGGAGATTTTTTCTAATTTATCAAGTAAAAATATTACAGACAATTCCACCTCCGCCTGTCCATGTTTTTTTTTTTTTGTGATATACTTATACTCCCATGAGGATGGATAGATACTCTATTAAAACCTCGGACTTGACCGATTATAACTCGTTCACTTATTGCTTTTCCTTTCAAATGGAAACCATAGCAATGAACTTTATGTGTGTCAAGCACCATTTAAGAGTGCACTACAGAAGACATGAAATGCGCCCACTACATAAATGAGTATTTAAACTCAACTGAAAGGTAACAAACTAACACAACTGTCGACATTTTGAACACATGGACAAAGTGTATGTGTATGTAAAACGTATAAATGCCTACAATCACATTTCATGTAGCGTACTTGAACCATCAACAAAATATTGCAGAAACATTTTGTGTTACGTAACGATAGCGTTAAACTCTTAAAATACTTATAAAATATTCCTAGAGGCTTAAACAAGGAGTCAGTACTTCTACTATCTGATACTTAAAATTTAACTAAGTAACTCACCCGTTTTTTTTTATGGTTAATTTATCGATAAATCAAGTGGAGTTGCTGCTGCATCTCTCTTCGGCAAAAAGAAACAGAGAGAGTAAGAGAGAGAAATATAGCAAGCAAGCACAAGTCTAAAGAAAGTCACAAGCACTAAACATACACAATAAAATTGCAGTAACGTGTACCTCAGCACGCTGCCAACGTTGCGTAGTGCAATGTAGCGTGTAACTTGCTTGAAAGCAAAAGGGTTGTTGTACTCCAATTAGGCAAAGGAGAATTCATCTGCCTGTATGTGTACATAACAAACACATAAATAAAACCATATTCGACTCGATACGCAACCTACACTTGTACACCTATCGTAAAAAGTTTTTTCATTAATGTTTGAAAAAATATAATCACTCATACTCTCACGACTTCAATGCCTAACTGTAAGCCTGTTTATGCGGCGATACATGCACATAGGTACTTCTTGATAGACACCACAGTAAAATTGCACTTCAAACGAAAAAAAAAAAGAAAGAAATTCACAACAAGGGGTGTAGCCATAGGCTTGCCCATGTGGGGTGGAAAACTCAACTTCCAAGTGGACCCCTATCCTCGAAGTATGTCGTGTGCAGACGAGCACCATGTTATCGCTTCAACCCAGGTAGTGCAGCAAGAGTTAAGCAATGAATCGACAGACCGCACACACAAATGCAAAGGGTAAATGAGGGGGCAAAGGGTAAATGAGAAATCATAGGTGCTAGAACGGTTCATGCACGGTTAGAACTGTGTTGCAGCTTTTCATGCTTATGAAACGCCTTGACGTAGAACAATGAACTTTTTGTTTTAGTCTATAAGTCTGTGGAAAAACCAAGCATTGTTCGTGCATGTTTGTGCAAGTTTGTTGCTATGGCGGTTTGGCTTTGTAAACAACAAATAATTTTATGTGGCACATAATGCCCAAAGTGGAAAATCAGACACATCCATTAAATTGGAGAAAGCAAAATTAAAACATGAAAAATTCTCTGGCAGAGTTCCTTAAATTTTTTTTACAATTTCCTTTAACCCCAATTTGGTATAGTTGCAGTTAATTTACTGTACGCGTATGATTAACTCCTTTGGTTAATCAGCCGACATTTTTCACACGAAGTTTTTAAATATGAAACACAAGTGAAAATATTATTATCTGTCGGTTCTGCCCGAGCACTACGCTATTTGAATTATCATTTTTACACTCTGCCTTAAGTTTTCCATTCTGTTTGCAATTTGCAGAAGAAAACCTCGGAGACTTTACAAGTATATATGATCAGCATCTTAAATTGAATCGATCTTAACACGCCCATGTGTATGTCTGTTGTTGCCTTTCTCCCATTTATTAAGTACAAAATGAAGCCATGAATTTTAAATCAAATCGATCTGTAAACGTTGGCCATGTTCATATAAAATAAAGAATTTTTGTAGGTGTTTAAATTTTAGAACCGATTTTATGTAGATATATTCCCTAAATCCGAATACGAAATGAGTTTTTGTTCAACAGCTTTGGATTCTAAGATAATGACGTTTGAAAATGGGATTTTGATCAAATTTGCTTTCGATTATCATTTCCCAAAAACTATGTAAGATAGAAAAGATGCATGGACTTGCACTATCATGTGGCGAAGGGTATAAAAGTGTTTCATTTATTCCCCGTAGAAGATTATATATTGGCCCTCCATAGAAAAAATTGGTCACGCCTGTGGCGTTTCAATTGCATTCATGTATGAACGTGCCTAAGCACAGACATTAACGTTAGGACATTGTTCCACATTTTTTTTCTTCATAATCACCATCAACATCATCATCAACATTAACATTACGGACCGAGAAGCAAGTCATTATTGCCACCATCCATGTTTGTGAGTTTTGTGTGAGTGCTCTCTGACATTTTTGTTTGATTTTCATTTTTCCGTCTGGTCTCTAGCATTGCTGAACATTACAAACATTACATGACTGTCTCTCGTTCTCTGTCGCACACACTCTCTTTATCTTTATTTATTTTTTTCAAACAATCCGGAGTTTTTTTTTTTAATGTTTAAGTTTGTGTACATTGTGCAAGAATATCCTTGCGAAGCAGCTTTTGATGTAAAACTCAAATAACGGAAAATGAACACGAAGAACAGGCAAAGGGTTGAACAAAAGCGAAAAAACAAGCAAATGCGAAACGAAACAAAACAAACCAAACCAAACCAAAACTGGGTTAATCTTGTGTAGAGAGGGCACTTCCTGTTCATCGTCACCGTTATCGTTTGCCATGTACTTGTATGAGACAATACATGCCAAATAACAGTAAATGTGTATCTGCGTGGCCACTCGGTGTGTTTTTGTTATTGCTGTACTCCTGTTACAATGACGAAATATATGCAAATTTTCCTGTGTACGGTCGTGGAATGTACGAAAACAGAATTGTTTTGAAAAAATATGTTTGTTGGGGTTTTAAAATTATGCAAAGAGAAAGATTCTCTGGTGTAGCAAGAAAACCGTTTTTTTTGTAAAAAATGGACTTTAGTTTTTTTTTCTTTAATGTGATGATGGTCAAGTTTTCTTTATTACAAAGTCGTTCTTCGCCCTTTTCATTGCAACAGTGAACAGATTGCCAATTGTACTGAGCATTCAAACGCCCTCATACGCTCTGGTGGGACTTTGAGACGACTTTATACCTTGTTTTATATTTTAAAAATAAATTCAGCAGGAGTTGTGTTTACGGGTCTAATGCTTTACGTTTTATTCAATTTTAATAAAATTGTAATTCTGCACTTGTAACAACACCCAGTGAACTATTAAAACAAATTCGCGAGAGTCTCAAGTTTTTTCTGCGTGTTAAAAACCTTCTGATACAGTGAATAGTGCCCTAGCTAGGCCCTAGTTGTTGGCTTTAGAAGGGAGGATGAGAATAATTATTGTAGAAAACTGTCAATAATTTCAGAAATGTGTACGTGGGAGTGAACTCGCACTCATAATTACTCGCAGCAACCTGGGGGGTCATCAGATTTGAAAATGTAAATTTTTACATACAGCATACGGACATACTGACGCTTTTTATAATAATCAAACATAAATAGTGAGGTTCTGGTCGCTTTATTTTGGTCATCATCTGTTATGTTAAATAAAAACCAAATTTTGGTTTGCATGAATAATTGTTCTGTTTCCTTTTTAAACCCTTCACATGAGATGGAGGGTTTTGGTTTCGGCACGCAGATCGTTTTTTATTTTTAACTGATACAAAAATTGAGCTATTAAATTAAAATTTAGTACACGTATTTATAATGATTCATGTGGAAGGTATTTAAGATTTGGTCTAAGCCGAATTTAGTTTTCTTACTTGTTTACTTTTAACTTTATACGTCATTGCAAAGTATTAAAATAAAAGAAACGCCGCGAAGTGGAAAATGAACCCATACTAACTACACTTCCTTGTCTACTACAAATACAAGTAAAAAATTTATACCTGGCTTAGATCAAGCCGTGAATACCCTCCACATTTATCGGTAAGCGTGAATTTTTGTTTCAAAGTATCATTTTTTGTAATTTATTTTTATATCTGTCAATCGAACAAGTCCACTCTTTTATAGACTAATTATAATTACCTTTGTAACATTTTTTGGGGATTTTAAAAGAATTTTTTAATTTTTAATTTTTTTAATCTGTTAACTGATTTAGGTCCATGTCGCTAGAAAATTTTTGATCAATACCTAAATTTTTTTGGCCCCGTATGTTTCACTACAGATATTTAGGCATACGGATGCACGTCCGTACATGTCCAAATACAGCTTTTAATACTGATCAAGAGTACATATGGTTAACTGTGCCTTTAACGCCTTCTTTTGGTAGTTGCAAACGGAATGACAATCTAATTCTCTGTGTAGGGTATAAAGAAAGTAACAACAAAAGCTCATATTTACCAATAGATGCAGTTTGTAGTGTTGTAAAAGGGAGAGAGAGATACATTGCAAGTAAGCATTACGACATACAGCAAACAGTAAACGATAACATAACCAAGCGTACATAAGCCTCAAAAACAAGCAAAAGAAAAGGAAAACAAAACACACATTAAACGCACGCACGCTATCAAACCTACAGCGGCATTTGCATGATGATAATGTGGTAACGGTAGTAGGGGTGGTGGTGGTGGGGATAAAATGTATAAAATGTTTTATGCTCTTCTCTATTGCCTCCCATATACACAGCCCACACTACTGCACTCTTTCTAAGCACACGTACACACACATCCACATTACGTATATTCTCTTTGCATTTTATTGTTATTATTATTATTACGACTCACAGACACAACGAAAGCGAAAAAGGCCATTGGCCTGAAATACTGTTGACCTACTAAGCAATGCATTCATGCAGGCAAGCAGGCAGGCAGGCAGTCAAGCACACACATAAAAAATTGAAATAAAAAAAACACACATAACAAAAGTGTAAGCACATAAACAGCACCAACATTACGTTACAACTATATACCAACACCGAGCAATAGTTCACCCAACCATCTCCATCTCCTTCACCAACACCATCATCATCAGCCATCGCCATCGCCATCATCATCATTAGCATTAGCATTGCACGCATGTACAAACACAGTTGCACAATATAATGATAGAAACAATATTTTGCGAACATTCGCCATACATTGTCATTGCCGTACAATAGCAACATACAAGTTTAAAATAAAGCTTTTTCTCCACACACAATCATCAATACCAATACATGGTACATATATATTATACTCTGTGGCTGGCAATCATTCTCTTTGATTGAAATGTACGCTTACTCTTTCGTTCGACCACAAAATATAGAGACGGAGTGTCACTCTCTTCCAAATTTGTTAACAGAATCTCAAGATTTTTTCAATTTTTTATTTTGTGGTCTCTGGTCATGTCATGTTATGCGAGAAAAATTCACATAACAGCAGAAGAGATGAAGTTCTCTCACAGTTAACAGAACTGTAAAGAAATGAAACTTTTGCAAAGCTTTTGATGGTATCTTAATAAAAAACGAAATTAAGAGAAAGTTATAAGAAGGTGTAGAAAAAAGGAGAGTCATCCACATAGAATTTGCATCGCATTTGAATTTGGTTTCAAAAAGTTTGCAATAATACGATCAAGACGATTATACTTGATTTTTGAAATGATGCACATGTTACGATTTGATCGTATGATGAATAAGAAGGCTCTTCTAAGCCCATGCAATGAAGAATCTACAAACCCTTGCAGGAAAAGCGTGCAGGAATATACAAAACTTCAACTCTACACAAAACTATTCTAAAACTAACTTTATCGTTCCGTTTGCAACATCCAGAAGGAGGCAGAGACCCTACAAAGTATACATATTCTTGATCAGCATCAAAAACTAAGCCGATCTAGAAATGTAAGTCCGTGTGTCTATGGATCGTGTGTCTGTCTGTTGTTAAAATTCTAACGATCTAAAAACTAGACTTGCAAGCTGATACAGAGTGTAATGTGTAATATAATATATAATATAATTTAAATTTATTTTTTTTTCTTTTTTTTTTAATAAAATTGAATTTTTGACATGAAATTATTCACTGAGAATGTGCAAAAAGTTGAAAAAAAACTAAATTTATGTAAATATGATACTTGGCGCTTTTTTTTTTGCTTAACACATTATAACAAAAAGGTGCGAGTGAAAGTTTTTTTGTTTATACTTCTAAACTCATTTAATAATATCATGAAAAAATTGCACAACGATACACAACATACGCCATAAAAGTAAAACGATTGGACGGCTGTTGAATACTGACCGAATTATCATTACAACAACAACAGTTTCAGATTATGAAACAAAAAAAAAACAAATAAACGTTTCACTTGCTCTCGCAGGAGTGTTGGGGTGCAAGATTACTGTGCATTTTTTTATACCCTGCACCACTCTATCATATGAATGATTGTCTGAATCATTAGAGCAGGTGTCACAGAAGTTTCATCAAGCTTGAAGCCAAACGATGTCGATCAAAAATTCTTCAAGAATTTAACCAATTCTCTCCAACAATTTTCCCAAAAAAAATTTATACAAAAATAAAAGTCGTCCGATCTCACTTCAACTGGTCACGATTGAGTTGTATTGTGTATAGTATTGTGAATCGAATTTTTGATGATGGGCTATAATGGGTGTGTTTCACCATAATACACAAGAACCTGAAACTTTTGTTACACTCCGAGAATGAAGATAGAGAAGATACTCGAGCATCGTTCAGAAGCCAAAATTGTGAAAATACTTGTGAATTCTGAAAATTCAGTCGAATTGTTGAGCACACATCTCAAGACTTCCTTTTCATATTTGAATATATTGTCAAAATGCACACAACATACGCACTCCATGAATTATCCCGTTTCTCAGGCAATTACGCAACAATTTCCTTTCCTTCCCTTTGTGAATTAAATTCAAATATAATGCAGTTTGCTATTAGTTGCAATTGCCGCTGATGTTGTTGTTGCCGCTATATATACTTTCTGTATGCAACTGTCAAGTCCACTTGCCTGGTAATGTGAGTGGTTGTACGCTGCTTGTAATGGTTGCAATGAATGGTCATAACTAATGGGACCAAATAATACAATATAAAATAATAATAATAACAACAACCATAATTTATGTCTAATTCTATACTTCTGAGGTACACAATATTGAAAAAAAACAAAACAATAACAACGAAAAACAACAACTTGTACTTGGAGCAATAAACTGTCGTTATTTGCGTGCGTCTGTGTGTATGTACAAATGTGTGTATTCAGGTTTAATAGTGTTGGCGATAATAGTCAGTAAGGGTGGTGGTAGATGCACGTAAACACATACACACGTATTGAAAAGTATGCCCTTTTCACGTGCATGTATGCTTCGGATAGCAGAGAATTGATGGTAAAGCTTCAACCTACATAAAGGTCATTTTCATGTAAGCAATGCAATGCCGCGTTCATGTGTTTGTTATTGTACTTTTCTATGCATTTTTTTTTTTATTTTCTCGATTTACACAATACACATACAAACACAAGCCCAACGCTCTTTAATATATAAAACAATAAACGAGAAAGTCCAATAAAAAATGTTCATCAATAATAATATAAAAGTTGGGTTTTCTTGGTAAATCCGTTATATAACCCTTTTTCGAAGATCATACTTAGCCAACATTATGCAATTTCTTGATATGATTTTTGCGAATTCCACTCCCTACGAAGCAGCACACTTTACGATTATAATCATTATAATAGAAATTTGTTTTGGGTTTCAAGAGTTACAAGGGAGATGGTGGATATAGAATAATAAGCGTTTTTATGGCCCCAGCTTTGGAGTGCTTTCGAAATAATCAATTAATCAATGAAAAAAAATTTCAAATTATTCAAAACCTATAAAAACAACAAAAGCAACAAGCATAAACAATTTGTATAACTTGAAACGGACAGACAGACATTCATAGTTAAAAAATGATACTGATCAAGGATACACACATTCTGTATCCTCTGCGAGACTTCTTCAAAGGGTCCTCCCATTTACCAGATCGTTGATTTAAAAAAAAAAAACCGAAAAAAGACAAACGAGTCACACGAGAAGAAGAATAAGAAAGAAAGCATAGCGGAGAATGGATTGTTTTTATTGAATATACTTGAAAGAGAAATTTTCTGCCATGTGATAAGAAGAAGAGGTAGGAATAATGGCTTCTCCAACACTCAGCAGAGGCAACAGGATAAAACAAGTAACGAACCAACTGATAAACACTTGGTGCGACATAAAGCCAAACAGACAAATGCACGATTAAATGGTGGAACGGTTAGTCAGCCGGTTACACAAATAAGCTGATTAAGCTGCGAGTTCAACAAAAACAATTAATTTATTTATGTGTATGTACGATTTAATTTAGGGCAAACACTACGTGTATACAGTTGAAGTATTTAGTGTTGAAAGATTTTACAAAATATATGTAGAAACGATGGTGAGAGAAGCTTGGATTTAAAATCAAAAAATATTTACAAAAAGAAAATATTTTGTAAAAAACTTCAAATCAATGTCAAGTTTATAAGAATGAGTCAAAAAAAAAAAAACCTTCAAAAGTATTAATCGAAATATTATAAATAATTGTTATTAACTCTCACGTCATTAACCAACTTGATCAGCTTAAGACGATAGCCTCGATGATATTTTAAATTCACGAAATAAAGAACTTTGAAATGATTCAAGATGTCAAGTCTATTATGTTTGAACTAATAAACCCGCCTGCCCGCCATTTCATTCATAACGAATAAGCCATCAGCACAAAGTGATCATTTCTATGACATACCAGGTGTTGCGGTAGTCATATACACATCGGTACACATGCATGTTCATGAAGCTGTGTTATGATGACTAATCCAAGCACTGGGGATGAGCAGAGGTAGCTAAACATAAAAATTTAATGCAATAATAAATGAAAATCAATTGACCTCTACTGGAGTTTCGTTTCATTGTTGTGCATACACAGCATTTAACAAAAATAAGTGAAAATGTTATAATCGGTTACACCCGATCATTTAATACTCTACACCTTTTAGTTAAACAATTGGTTTAGTTGTATAAGTAAACGGAAGGTACTTACTTGTTATTTAAGCCACTTTGATGAATGTAATAAATTTCATCAAAATATCTCAAAAAAAGCGACCTACAGGCCGTAAATCGATTCCGAAAGTGATTCTGAATTTAAAGTGGGGATTTGGCATTTACCGTTTAGGAGTTACAAACATCCGCACAAACTCAATAAACCTTTTAAAGGAATCAATGAATCTGTTATCGACAACAACAACAACAAATAATATTATAATTATATGAACGTTTGCATTTTGTGATGTACGTACTGCCTTAACCCACATTTAATGCCATTTATTTGTTATTATTGCTGCTAAGTTGTTAATATTATAAGATTATGATATGTTGTGGTGTAAGCACACTTTTCAATCCCTCCACATAACGAGGGGGGTATGCTAAGTTTGTCAGAGATCATAAAAGAGTATATATGTACTTGATCAGCATCAACAACTGAGTCGATCTAGACATTTCTATATTTTCCATAATCTCTATATATCACATGTATTGATCTATAAAGTTGAAATTGTTGTAACCATTCTATAATGTGTCAAAAATAAACGTGATCGTATAATAGAAACGCCCACAACTTATAAAATATATTATCCACCGTAAAACTTGACGTGTAACTGGAAATGGACATTATTAGAAGTCCTAACAGCCATTCTTTGTATGTAGATGCGGAGGGTATTTCAGTTTTGACTTAAGCCAATATATACTTTGTTACTTGTTTTTTGTTCATGAAATGAAATAACAACAAAATTTAGCTCAGTTCGCAAATTTTTAAACTTTCTTTACGCAAAAAAATGGAAAAACAAAAAGTAGAAATTATTGAAAATAGGTTATGACGCGTCATCGGATTTATTTGTAATCAGTTCATCAGAATATCTGTCAAAAAGTTCTTTTCTTTAATAAAACTTCAGTAATTATAATATGATGCTTACAACTTAAAACACTGAGTTCACCCATTAACTCAAAGAGTTCATCACGAAAGCAAACAATAACCATCACTGCGCTGGGTGTATTAAATATACAGCTATATAGGCATGCCATCAGGACTCAACAATAAAAGCTCCAATATTTACAAATTTGCGTTTGAAGGAAATCACAAACACAATGTGGAAAGATTTTCTTTCATATTTAATATTGAACGCCTTTTGGTTAAGACCCGCCCTTGTACAAATTTCATGGACATACTTTAGAAACTGTGGCCAATACCTTGCGCACAAATTTACATGAACGTGGCGGTCATGGTTGAATAGATTCAGGTTTTGATTCTGAGCGGACTGGTAAAATTGAAAGCGGGCAAGTGTAGGAAACTTAATTACATGTAGTGCGGGGTATAACAATTCAAGTTGGTGATACGTGACTGAACAAGAATTGGCTGAATGATTATATTATATATATTGCGTTTGTGTGCACAAATAATTAAAACAGAATACACCAGAGAAACAAAAATAGAAAATAAAGAATAAATTTGTACAAAAATGACAACAGTTTGCAGTTTTGTAGTGTTTTACATTTACATTTATAAAGAATTCTATTAGTGTTATTTTTGTTATGATTATTATTTATTTATTTACTTATTTTGTTGTTGTTGAAATTTCATAGAAAGTAGGTGAAAAGGTGAACAACCTGCCCGCCTGTCGTTCCCGTGCAATAGCACACAATCGAAATGAACATGAACAAAAACTCTTTTGTTTACACGGTCGTGTGCGTGTATGCTGCAATTGTTGCTGACTGCACACTCAAATGTAAAGGCAACGTTTTTTCCTTTCATCAAATGCAGACAGATTACGGGAATGTATGAAATATTGACGCATACATGACAAACATACGTTCAGGCACACAAGGGTAGGCAGAGATTGAAAAGTCCTTTCATTGTGGGGGCGGGGGATTGGGATGAAAGCAAACTATATGTAATATGAAATGGTTGGGAAAGGGCATGTTGCGCATCCAACGCACTGTACACTATGCCTGCAATGTGTTCAAATTCAACATTTCCCCAGACGGGGTAAATATTGCTACATTGAAGCATTTTTCTGAAATGTTTCAGGAAGATTGCATCAGCAGATTGATGGCCAAAATGATGCACACATAGTCTTCATTTAATTTTTAAAACACTTGTAAAAAAATGTATCCATTTTCAGTTCTTGTTTAACTGCGGAAGGGATCGAATTTGCCCAATTTTTAATTGCAATCTGCTTCAATGCTTCTTAAAAATTTGTAGTCAACAAGAGAATGTTTACCACAGACAGACATTCAAATGGACAGACAGACTTCTTTTGTTAATCGATTAGGTTTGTTTTTGATTTAGTTTGTTAAATTTGTGCGGCAGACTTTGTTTCCTTAAAAAATTGGACGACCAGCAGTCATGATCATATTTTCGAAATCATTGTCAAATTTTCCAGGTTTTTAACAGTACCGTACAGGATATAGTAACAGCCTAAGAGCAACTTGCCACAAGTATTATTAATTTTATTAATGTTTTGTCTTTCATTTCAGAAATCTCCAATTAATCCCTCTTGTAAATACGGTAAGTAGTCAAAAAAATGGTTACAAAACATTCATACAAGAGTCTCCTTGTCTCATCTATAAATTTCTGTTTGGGTTTTAGTTATTGTGTGTGTGAGGGGGGAAGTGTAACAAGCAAAACAAACGCAACTGGGTAAAACATGTGATAGAAGCATTATAACTAATAATATGACGATGATTAAATGAGACATACATCCAAGTACATACAACTGCATTGCATTGTTGTGTATTGTAGTTCACTTCCGTTGTAGGAAAATTAAAGGGAAAGACAGAAGGCCAGATGGATAGACGACAGAGGGGCTAATAGCACAATATTATACGAACATATGCAAAGCATTTACACACACCCACACACACACTAATACCCCCCACACCTACTTGTGAATTTTTTTTCGACTAAATGTGACTGATACGTACGTATGAGTTTAATGAACTTTCGTTTTCATTGAAACTGGGAAAGATACATGAGTGCGTTTGTGTATAAGCTTTCGCTCAACGAAAGTCAATGTTGGTGATATGTGTGCATGTTGCACAAGCACGCAAACAATATCTAATACCTAGCATTACGTGCATGTGAGTGCGCTGTTTGGCAATCAGTTACATTCACAGACCCAATTTCATGCCACCAACACACACACACACACACACAGTCATGTGTAGAGTTATAGCTGAGAGAACTATATAGTACCCCACTGAGAGCTTGTTGTTGGTTGTTTTTTGTTAATTTTTTTATTTTTTGTTTTTACTATTATGCAATCGAATTTTTGTTGTTGTTGTTGTTGTTGTTGTTGGAGGTTAAATTAACACAAAACATGTAACAGTAACAACAACCACATAAGGTAAAAGAAAATATTTTTTGGACGATAGCCAACTAAACTAAAAGGTCATCACTGGCACCATAAACACATTTTTAAAAATTATAGTTTTCATCCAATACAAGCTGGCTGGCAGGCAGGCAGCAAACAAAGAAAAAACTCCAAAGGATCAAAATAAAACAATAAATACGTGAAAGAGATATAGAAACCAAGTCGAGTCTATGGGGTGGTAAAGAGCTAACAAGCAAACAGGAAGTGAATTCAAACTGCAAATAAATTATTTTACCATTGTTGTTATTGTTGTTGTTGCTGCTGCTGCCTAGCTCAAAGGCATAGGTAAACTGAAAAGCTTTTTCTTTCAAATATTTATAAGTACTAGAACAAACGATTTCATCAGTTCATGAAGTACTTTGTCACACACACAAACTAATAATTAATAATTAGAAAATAAAGATTTATCAACACTTGTCAATTTTTATACCCACCGTCATAGTAAGCGGGTATAAAACATTTAGAAGGAGAAGTAATGCAGTACTAGTGTATTTAGAATCAGCATCGACAAATGTCTGTCCGTCCGTCCGTATGTTTACACTGAGGCTTACTGAGATGTCGCTGCAAATGGATAAAATGGGTTGTGCAACAAAAACAACTAAAAAGGGAGCAATTGCTTGAGAAAATTCTTCGCGCTAATGAAAAATTTGGAATATCTAGTTTGAGGCATCGCTGCTGCAAGATTTGTCCCAAGCCCTTAACTTCTTTTAAATTAGTTTAATTAAAAAAAAAATGATTTGCTAAAAGTGTCAAGTTGGTAGAGAGATAATGCAAAATTTTAATCAATTAATTTTTCTACAATAATTTAAGTGTGGCACACAATAAATAATAAATTAGGTGTGACGAGTGGCTTTGAATCGGTGTTCATATCAAAATCGGTACTAAACAACAATGTTGGCGTTTTCTTACAAAGCGTTCAACAAACTTAATGCTTCAGCTTGTTTAATTTTGTTAAATAAATTTACATTTGTGTCATACTTTGACTCTTGCTTTAGAGAAGCGACACTGTCTGTCTGTCTGTATCCCCAGAGGACTTTACTAATAGACTGACAACAATATCAGCAGAACGACAAGAAGAAAAAGTTGAACATAAAACATCTGTCAGGGCAGAAAAAGCAGGTAAAAGAAGCAAACAACCAACCAATGGTGAAGGACCGGAAAAGTATGCACACAATATACCGTGCAAGTGGATGTTCATGCATTTGCACAATTTCGAGTTTTTTTAATTTTATTTTTTGTTTTTTGAATTTTTATGTTGCACTTTACTTCCTTGTTAGTCAAGCACTTATACGTGTGTAATGTATGTGTTTATGAATGAGTACATTTGGCATATAAATGTTAAAAGTTCATTCTCTCTGGCCTCAGTCGCACTCAGTTGACTGTGAAAGTGGTGTAAATGAAAGCTTGAACATCCCCCTCCCTCTCCCGTCTGAAAATGGTGGTCTTGTGATTTTTAAAACACCCACTGCGGCTACGAATGTGTGCGATTACATGAATACTTTTACGAACCCTACCGCAGCGCTTCCATAAGCAGCTTGCGTTGACTACGTATTTGCGCAGTACTCCACATTATCACCTTGTGCCATCGTTCGGGCATTGGCACAGTTTTTATCCCATATTTTTTGTTTTGTTTTGTAAAGAGTTCACAGAGTTTAGACGTGTGTAATGCTTTCCTTAAAACGATTTACACCACTTTTCAAATAACATGCAAGAATGTAATTATGAACTCTCGTAGCTTGTAAACATTTTGACAAAGTCAATAAAATTTAATTCAAGTATAAATGTAATTTATCATTCGCACTTACTTTCACTTGAAAATGGCAATAAATCCAAGAGGAACTTATAGGGTTTTGGGCCAAGTCTTGGTATGAAAATAAAATTTGTGGCTGACAGTTGCTTCTGCATTGTGGGCGAGGTTTTAGTGTAGAGTAAACACCACCTAAGAAACCTTTACAATATAGTTTTTTTTTCAGAGATTCCGAGTATTTTTCTTTTTGGAAATTGCATTTGTTTCCGTTTTTAACCACAACTGTGCGTTATGCAAAGGTTATGGTCATTGTCAAATAATACAAATTTTCGACATAAACATAAACGACTTTCAATATATGGCATTACAATAACAACAACAACAATTCCGAATAATAATAAGTAAGCTCATTAATATGACAAGGCGTTCCAGCGATGCGTACTTAGCAAATGAACAAATATTTATTATTAAACAAAAAATCACACAACAGCAGAAACAATAAAACAAGACATAAATATACATAAAAAAGTTTCACTTTTACCTAAAAATAATAAACAACGCAGAAATGTATAAACAATGTTCAGCGGTGAACATGACAATCAAAATTAGTCAGAGGGTTGGGAGGAACAGTTGGCGCGAAAGTGAAATTAACGCGAAATAAAAAAAAAAAAAAACATTAAGTGAAATAATAAAAATTGTTATATAGCCAGGAGAGTGTGTGTGCCTATATGCGTACACGACAAATGAAGAGCACAAGACTGGTTCACAAAGGGACCGAAAGGGTGGGACCGGCTCAACAACAACATCGATAACAACACATACTTTGTAAATATTTATTTAATTCCAGCAGCAATTCCGGTACGTGCCCGCTTACTAGACCAATTTCGTTTGTACATATGTACGTATGCTTACAACCGATAACTGCGTAAATACAAAATATGTGCAAGACTTTTGTTGAGTAATGGTTATGTACAATCGCCATCACTGCCACTTTGCGTCGAGTCAATGAACCTTTTATGGCCCTGCCCTTAATCATGTTTCGTCAATTATGTGTTGAAGTGCACATGTGTGCTTACGTTTAACGTACCCACTTTCTTTTTGAAGGTTTCTCACTCTTGCTTTCCTCTTTCTTAGGTTTACGATCATTTTTATACCTTTATACCTTAGTGAAGACAGTGTGCTAAGTGTTGTATTCCATTTGCAACACAGACCCTACAAAGTATATATATTCTCGATCAGCTGAAAAAGCTACATCGATCTAGACATATTCTTGCTTTTGTCCGCATGTTTGTTGCTAAAAGAAATACTTCGAGTATCTTTACTTAAGTTTTTATTTAATTTAGATGACATCAGACAAATGCCACACCCACAATGAATTCAATAATGGCCACAAAATTTACCTATGTCTATGTTATGTACATTTTAAATCAACATTGAGTGAGGCGAGGTAACCATGTCTGTCTGTACGTTTGATATAAATAGTGTAAATAAAAATTAAAAAATTTGTCATTTTTAAGCTGTTGGAAGATTTTCCTCGATATTCTCCTAATGATGAGGATCGATTACGATCACCATAACATGTAAAATTACATTAAGACCATGCCTCTAACTTAGAATTAGCTGGTCCTGACATGAGTTTTTTGCTTTATTATTGTACATTAAAATGGTGGGTGTACAAAATTTGGTGTATTCCAAACATTTCTGGTATGTATTGTATCAACATTATAATAATATGGGTGTGTATTGGTTTTGTTCGAACATTTTTGTGGGATTCTCTTCGTGTTTTGTTGGCTAAAAGTTGGTACATATAATCTTCGAGTTCTTCTACAGTTTCGTTTTACAATTATTGGGCAAACTCGATCGATCTTAAGCTAGGCTTTAAATCTTGATTCCAGTAAAGCGTGTATTGAAAATGTTTGGGCAAAGAAAAAGGAAATTTGGGGTTTTTTTCATGAATAAAGAAACTGAGAAAAGCCATTCGGGATTTATATTGAAAAGGCTGTGAGTGAGAAAATAACGATAATGGTGTATTAGATTTGGAGTACCCCTTATATACCTTTTATACTTATTTTTTATTTGTTTTATATACGTTATGATGTTTATGGTATAGTTTCTTTTTTAACAAACCTGTTGGAAGAGATTCATTTTAGTGTTTTGGTTTTCAAGGGTCAAGTTTTCTACAACCGTTTTTTTTTTTTAACGTTTACAATTTCTTGCATTTTTATGATAATTTCGTTTAATATACGTCCATGTATGTATTAACCAAAATATAAACTTGAACTTGCTGTGTTTTCATGCAGTTTATTTTCCTGCTTATTAATTATAGTGAAATAAAAATTTAAAAAACTGTGTATAAAAATTTCTTTCGTTTCGATTTTGTTTTTTTTTCATAATTTTAACCTAGCAACCCACCATTGTATTGTCATTTCACAGTTTTCATCTATATCTCCGCATAGAAATAACTTTCCTTTCTATAGTTACGATTACGGATTTTAAAGAATATTTACTTGAAGTTTGATCATCACCATCGCCATCAGCAGCAGCAAAATGCCGAGTGATGAAAAAATCTTTTGGAGTGTATAGTGGGCGTCATCTTTATCACCAGAATGATTCAAACTTATATATAGCTGTTGATATATATTACAGTGTATTCGGTTTATTGTATACATCATCATAATGATTATGGGGGTATATTGGTTTTGTTCAAGCGTTTGTAAATACAAGATGGAGTCGGCTCTTAGCCCTCAAAAGTACATATATTCTTGATCAGCATCAATAGCTGACTCGATCTAGCTCCTTTGTCCGTCCGTTTTATATCATTTCTTTTACCACTATCGTGGCCGCAAACATTGAAGTATCTGGGAGACATTTCATACACATACACATCACTTGTAAAAGAGCAAAATCCGTCTATGGAAGGTTTATATTTATTTTAAATCCAGGTAATTTTCGATTTTGAAGCACCTCTAAATTGGTCCTATTTTATGCATTCTAATGGTTTATGAATGAAAAAATTGGTACATCAATGAGGGAGGTGTATTAAAAAGAAGTTGGCATCATTTTATTGGATAAATATCTCAAAGTATGAGCAATGCACACATTTACGCGCATATTTGCTCGTGTACAATTTTGCAGCCGAGTGTTCGGAAATTTGCAAATCTGTTCCCGTTTATATGTACGTAAAATTTAAGTTGACTTGAATTGACCGCGTGTTTTCTAAGGTTGTGAAATTGTACTCAATAAATTAATTTCGTATTACTCCTAAAATATATTGTAGGTGACCTTATAGAGATCTGAATAAGAGATTTGGAAGGAGTATTCCTCCTCTATGTCGAGAAGAAATTTCAGAAAACGGGCTTGATCGGTTAACGTATGCGCACCCAGTGATTTTGTTGTATTTGAGTTGTTATTAAATTGTTCGGAAACCTGTCAAAACCGGTCTTTATGAAGTAGTTTTTTACTTTTGAAAGTATTTTTGTACAAGATGGCGCCTTTGTTCAAATAAATTTGAGATATTCTTTTCTAAGTTTTTTTATTATTCGGAGCAGTAATGTAGTGGTCATCCTAGATTTGGTATACGTCTAATAGAGCCCCTTTTTTATTTGCTTTTTATGATTAGTGTGCGCCGTGACTGACTTGACTTCTCTTCTGTTTGCATTGCATTCTTGTTGTTGTTATTATTATTGTTTTACTGTTGCCATATCTAACAACAGGGTTCAATGCCTGACCTAAATTTTATGAACAACTAACAACACAAACAACAACAATAATAAAAATCCACATACATTTTGTATGTGTTGTTTATAATACGCGCAGACGTATGTATAAGAATGCGTGTGTAATTCTTACACACTCTAATAATAAAACAACTGCATGTAAAACAACAATAATAACGAACAAAACGTAACAATTTCTCGTATAAATGTAGCGAACAGTAAAGTTCTACAACTACAACAACAACAATTAATTAAGTAAATATAACCTAACTTGGCTTACATGAAATTTTGTATGCCCTCCTAACTGATATTTTTAAATTATATTGATTTGTAACCGCTAAAGGCGTAAGACTTGCCCCAGAGTGGAGAGAAAGTGAAGACAGTATACCAAGCGCTTTACTCCGAAAGCAACCAGAAGAGAAGCATTAAAAACTAACCCAGTGCAGTTGTCATTAGCTTATGTAAGCGGGTTTTCACTTTCAATGAGCAAAACAGTCACAGTCACATAAATGGCAAAAATTTCCCGAAATCACCGAAAAAGAGCTACAAAGTGAGAATCTGGGGATGTGCTGAACGGGATAATTTATTGCTCACGATTCGCCTATTTTGTGCAATAATTCGACCTTCGATGAAATAGACATGCCTACACTTTACTAATAAATATAAAAGTAGTTTCAATTTTAAGCAACTAAGACAAATTATTAATCGGGTACCGCGCCTGCAAATCCATTTTACCATCAGAAACTAAAACAGAATTGTGATCCTGATTAACGCTCCTTATCAAGAACTGTCTGAAATAATTAAATAACAAAGATGAGGCATCTGCACCAAAGTCCGTAAAGAAGCAATCAATAAATGAAACCAATAGAAATTGTAGTATCCACGCACTCGGCGAATGGGAGGCTGAATGGGTGAGGATTAAATATTATATATATTTAAAGAGACTTCCTATGGACATGTCACTTAGCGCATCTAAAAGATAGACCAGATGCAGGAATTATTTGGCAAATGTCACGCCCACTTTCAATTTTCCCGTCTATTAATAATCAAAATCTGAATCGATTTAATCGATTTAACCATATGCGTCTATCTGTCTGTTCATGTAAATTTGTGTCTAGCTACAGGACCGCATTTTTTGGGATATTTTGATGAAATTTGATGAATTGAGCTAAATGGAAACTGTATTACAAATGAACCGGATTGGACCATTTTTTAAAATGGTCGCGCTTGATTGACTGTTTTTACTTCTTTTTAATGAGTTTCATGAGTTTGTAGAGACCTCGCCTGGGGTGTCGCAAACGGAATAACAAGCTTGGTATGCATTCCCATTTTATGTGGAGGGTATAAAAAACCAAAGCACCATTTCAATTATGAAATGCTTTGGAATCTGCTGGATTTCAGATAACTGCAAATATCGTTTTGCTTGGAAATATTTTTTCCTTACAATAAATTGTTACAAGTTTTTAAGCATTTGATGTATGTACATTATTCCTATGCTGATAATGTAGTGCCATAACAGCAGCAATAACGACAACTTGGTGAACAGCACTCAACTTTACAGATCCCCTCCTCCAATAGTACTTGAAGCAAGAAAAAAACAAAAAAAATATTAGAGAAAAAAATAAGAAAAATTATGAAGAATTAGAACAAAAAGTCAAGTATAAATAAAGAAAAAGATTATAAACGAAAAGACCTCTAATGATAAGTTCTAACCTACAAATGTCAGCCATACATACACGCATACATGCTGTTGTGAAATATTTATACACACAACGTACACATAAGCTGTATGAATTTATTTTATTAATAGATTGCCGTTGTACTGAAATATTTGAAAAGATGATGAGAATCTAGCGAGTAAAGTAAAGCAGCATGTGTTAGAGAAGCAAGTTGTCATCGTTGCCGGTCTAGCAGCAAATGGAAGCTAATGAAAACAAATGTTGGCACTTATACCGAATAATTACTAAACTTCGGTATCGGTGTCGGTCGGAAAATTGTTGAAGAAAGCAAGCGTTGACTGTATACAAAATACAACCGTGCGCGCTCTTTTACTTCTTTCCTCGATATACAATCTATCTATCTATCATAAGCAAAGAACGAATATTGTACCGCTTCCACGCTGTACATATAAAATGTATCTACAACCGCAAATAGAAAATTTCGCTGTTGTTGTTGTTGTTACAATTTTTTAGTGCACTGCAAATAAACGCGTGTGTACGCAGGCAGAGTGTTCGTTGAATGCACACTCTGAAATATAGGTTAAAAGTTGAAATGCACTCCGCTTTACCTCCCACCGAAAGACAGTCCATTCCCCGATCATTTAAAGCTCATTGAATGTGCTGCTGAAATGTTATGAAATATTAAGCACACACACACACATATATATATATATATATACATGCACATACAGATGCCTCGGGCATAATTCCCTTCCTCCACAAATAAAGATCATTTTTGTTCGATATATTACTTTTTAGAAAACATTAGAACATCTTGTTAATGTTGATTGCAGCAAATTTCTATCCAAATGGCATTCCAGTCAGCACCGAATGCACGTTGCGATGTAATGCTTAACAATGAATGCTAATCAATTTTACGAATAACAATTGTCTACCTTTCGTTCTTATGTTTAGGGTGTAATAAGATGTTGTGTCAAATTTGGACCCTATCGCACCATATCTAGAACATCTGTTTGTTTTACGACTTTTCAAAAAGTGACTTTAACACTAGATTTACGGACATTTCTCATATACCTATCTCTACGGCACCCGTCAACTTTGACGGGTGAATAAAAATACGCACTTCCTTTAAAAAACCGATTTATTCAAGTTAAGTTAAGTCAAGTTCAAGACGTGCCTTGGTTTCAGTACAATCTCTCATGTGTTGCATTATATGTTTTTTAATTATCAAATCAAAAACGCTAAGCATGCAACCCACCATAATGTTTCTTCTAGCATGGGCAGTAGGCCCTCCCATAGCCTTGAAAATCTTATTGATGGGCGTCCTACCTCTAGATCAGCTTGGTTCCAGTTTTGTCCACTGTGCCCCGTCAGTTGCAATTTCGATATCATCCGCTATATTTTGGGATGTAATGGTAAAGCCGTCCTCTCATCCTCAGAGTCAAAGCTAAAAAAATGTGCATTTTCTTGCTCCGAAGTTCTGTAAATAAATTCTCCTCTTCAGTATCTGAAGATAATTCTGTCCATCCACTTTCAACACATTGTATAGTTCCAATTTCGGGTTCGCTTTCGCCTAATTCACATTCATTTTCTTCGGGGGTATCCTCGTAGCAATCCTCATTGATCTTGAGGATTTTATCTTATTATATCTTCTGGATTTACGCATGATTGCTAAAATAAAGGGGATTGGTCGACATAAGAACGTACTGTGCCCTAATTCCATTTCCCTATTGTAAATACCTACAATAATCGCAGACTCTCTACAAGAACCGAAACTACTGAAGCGTTGGTACACTGTGGATGCAGCATTCATACTGAAGATCTTCTTTTGCTTTTAAGTTCGTCGATAGGAAATAACCTTTGCGTAGTAAATCTAAATAAACACTCAGGTCATACGACCCGCTTCAGTTTACACTATCGAGGCGCGATTGAGATAACGAATTGAAAGCGGAGAACAGAATGACATTGCTTTCACTCTTGTATTTCCTACTGGATAAATAATGTGGCGAACGAAGGAAAAATATAAGGATTATTTTCGAGATAAGCGTACCCGTCAATTTGACGGGTCCCGTAGAGATAGGTATACCACATAAGAATTTCCAAAAAGTAGAAGGCTTAGAAAAAAAAAACGGTGTGTATAAATTCTTTGGAAGAAATGATTAATTTACGATTCAAAACGGTTGAAATCGATCAAGCGGTTTCGAGATATTTCATTGCAAAGTTTTAATTCCGTCAAATTGACGGGTCTCGTAAATCTAGTGCTAATGTGTCAAAGACTAGCATTTAGTGATTCAACTCAACTAATTGTAGCATATTTATTCAAACCGTAGAGTGTATGGTATTAAATAGCTGAGTAGAACAGATTACAACATACCACTCATTCTATATCGAGATTTTGATAACATTTGATAGCCATAGACCAATGGTGCAAGTTTGAATTTGATCAACCTCCTCTCTCAAAGTCTATCACGATTTAAATTTATCATAAAGAGGGTTTTTAAAAAACCTGGCAGACTTAATTTAATTTTAGAGATATCGCAGAGATTTTGGATCAATAGTTAGTTAGATATTTATCACAACATTTTTCCTTGGGCTTGTAGCAAAAAACAGCACCTGAGATACAGAAATTACTTTTTTGGTACTAAAATTTACAATTCTCAACATTTCCTTTTAATATAAAAGTTTGCACAATCATTCTATTTACTAAAATGTTCAATTGCGACAAGTTTAAACTCAATCGGATGATGTGAACAAAATCCGTGCAGCCGTTCAGAAGTTATACGACTTTGAAAAATTCCTAAAATCAAAATTTGCCTGCTGAGCATGCTGGGCGCCTGGTATTTTTTGCTAAAATTTTTATACAGACGTGATTTTCAAAATCACAACTGCAAGAATGAAGCTGAACTTGATTGGCTTATAACTGGCAAACTACTGGTGCGATTTTGGTCGAATTTTTTGCAAAAATTGGAAATTTCTCTAGCTTTTTGTGGATATCTAATTAATGGGCATGGCAGTGCATATTTTTTTGCAAAAGGACCTTTTAAAAATACCTACTTATTACCGAAATTGGTAATGCCACGCCCACATATTATACCTTGTGTGAAAGCTGACCTAATTTCCTATCTTGCACAAAAAATTTGAACAAAATCCGTGCAGCCGTTCAAAAGTTATACGACTTTGAAAAATTCCTAAAATCAAAATTTGCTTGCTGAGCATGCTGGGCGCCTGGTATTTTTTGCTAAAATTTTTATACAGACGTGATTTTTGTGTATATCTAATTAATGGGCATGGCAGTGCATATTTTTTTGCAAAAGGACCTTTTAAAAATACCTACTTATTACCGAAATTGGTAATGCCACGCCCACATATTATACCTTGTGTGAAAGCTGACCTAATTTCCTATCTTGCACAAAAAATTTGAACAAAATCCGTGCAGCCGTTCAAAAGTTATACGACTTTGAAAAATTCCTAAAATCAAAATTTGCTTGCTGAGCATGCTGGGCGCCTGGTATTTTTTGCTAAAATTTTTATACAGACGTGATTTTTGTGTATATCTAATTAATGGGCATGGCAGTGCTCATTTTTTTGCAAAAGGACCTTTTAAAAATACATACTTATTACCGAAATTGGTAATGCCAGGCCCACATATTATACCTTGTGTGAAAGCTGACCTAATTTCCTATCTTGCACAAAAAATTTGAACAAAATCCGTGCAGCCGTTCAAAAGTTATACGACTTTGAAAAATTCCTAAAATCAAAATTTGCCTGCTGAGCATGCTGGGCGCCTGGTATTTTTTGCTAAAATTTTTATACAGACGTGATTTTTGTGGATATCTAATTAATGGGCATGGCAGTGCTTATTTTTTTGCAAAAGGACCTTTTAAAAATACATACTTATTACCGAAATTGGTAATGCCACGCCCACATATTATACCTTGTGTGAAAGCTGACCTAATTTCCTATCTTGCACAAAAAATTTGAACAAAATCCGTGCAGCCGTTCAAAAGTTATACGACTTTGAAAAATTCCTAAAATCAAAATTTGCTTGCTGAGCATGCTGGGCGCCTGGTATTTTTTGCTAAAATTTTTATACAGACGTGATTTTCAAAATCACAACTGTAAGAATGAAGGTGAACTTGCTTGGCTTATAACTGGAAAACTACTGGTGCGATTTTGGTCGAATTTTTTGCAAAAATTGGAAATTTATCCAGCTTTTTGTGGATATCTAATTAATGGGCATGGCAGTGCATATTTTTTTGCAAAAGGACCTTTTAAAAATACATACTTATTACCGAAATTGGTAATGCCACGCCCACATATTATACCTTGTGTGAAAGCTGACCTAATTTCCTATCTTGCACAAAAAATTTGAACAAAATCCGTGCAGCCGTTCAAAAGTTATACGACTTTGAAAAATTCCTAAAATCAAAATTTGCTTGCTGAGCATGCTGGGCGCCTGGTATTTTTTGCTAAAATTTTTATACAGACGTGATTTTCAAAATCACAACTGCAAGAATGAAGGTGAACTTGCTTGGCTTATAACTGGAAAACTACTGGTGCGATTTTTTTCGAATTTTTTGCAAAAATTGGAAATTTATCCAGCTTTTTGTGGATATCTAATTAATGGGCATGGCAGTGCTTATTTTTTTGCAAAAGGACCTTTTAAAAATACATACTTATTACCGAAATTGGTAATGCCACGCCCACATATTATACCTTGTGTGAAAGCTGACCTAATTTCCTATCTTGCACAAAAAATTTGAACAAAATCCGTGCAGCCGTTCAAAAGTTATACGACTTTGAAAAATTCCTAAAATCAAAATTTGCTTGCTGAGCATGCTGGGCGCCTGGTATTTTTTGCTAAAATTTTTATACAGACGTGATTTTCAAAATCACAACTGTAAGAATGAAGGTGAACTTGCTTGGCTTATAACTGGAAAACTACTGGTGCGATTTTGGTCGAATTTTTTGCAAAAATTGGAAATTTATCCAGCTTTTTGTGGATATCTAATTAATGGGCATGGCAGTGCTTATTTTTTTGCAAAAGGACCTTTTAAAAATACATACTTATTACCGAAATTGGTAATGCCACGCCCACATATTATACCTTGTGTGAAAGCTGACCTAACTTCCTATCTTGCACAAAAAATTTGAACAAAATCCGTGCAGCCGTTCAAAAGTTATACGACTTTGAAAAATTCCTAAAATCAAAATTTGCCTGCTGAGCATGCTGGGCGCCTGGTATTTTTTGCTAAAATTTTTATACAGACGTGATTTTTGTGGATATCTAATTAATGGGCATGGCAGTGCTTATTTTTTTGCAAAAGGACCTTTTAAAAATACCTACTTATTACCGAAATTGGTAATGCCACGCCCACATATTATACCTTGTGTGAAAGCTGACCTAATTTCCTATCTTGCACAAAAAATTTGAACAAAATCCGTGCAGCCGTTCAAAAGTTATACGACTTTGAAAAATTCCTAAAATCAAAATTTGCTTGCTGAGCATGCTGGGCGCCTGGTATTTTTTGCAAAAATTTTTATACAGACGTGATTTTCAAAATCACAACTGCAAGAATGAAGGTGAACTTGCTTGGCTTATAACTGGAAAACTACTGGTGCGATTTTGGTCGAATTTTTTGCAAAAATTGGAAATTTATCCAGCTTTTTGTGGATATCTAATTAATGGGCATGGCAGTGCTCATTTTTTTGCAAAAGGACCTTTTAAAAATACATACTTATTACCGAAATTGGTAATGCCACGCCCACATACTATACCTTGTGTGAAAGCTGACCTAATTTCCTATTTTGCACAAAAAATTTGAACAAAATCCGTGCAGCCGTTCAAAAGTTATACGACTTTGAAAAATTCCTAAAATCAAAATTTGCCTGCTGAGCATGCTGGGCGCCTGGTATTTTTTGCTAAAATTTTTATACAGACGTGATTTTTGTGGATATCTAATTAATGGGCATGGCAGTGCTCATTTTTTTGCAAAAGGACCTTTTAAAAATACATACTTATTACCGAAATTGGTAATGCCACGCCCATATATTATACCTTGTGTGAAAGCTGACCTAATTTCCTATCTTGCACAAAAAATTTGAACAAAATCCGTGCAGCCGTTCAAAAGTTATACGACTTTGAAAAATTCCTAAAATCAAAATTTGCCTGCTGAGCATGCTGGGCGCCTGGTATTTTTTGCTAAAATTTTTATACAGACGTGATTTTCAAAATCACAACTGCAAGAATGAAGCTGAACTTGATTGGCTTATAACTGGCAAACTACTGGTGCGATTTTGGTTGAATTTTTTGCAAAAATTGGAAATTTCTCTAGCTTTTTGTGGATATCTAATTAATGGGCATGGCAGTGCATATTTTTTTGCAAAAGGACCTTTTAAAAATACCTACTTATTACCGAAATTGGTAATGCCACGCCCACATATTATACCTTGTGTGAAAGCTGACCTAATTTCCTATCTTGCACAAAAAATTTGAACAAAATCCGTGCAGCCGTTCAAAAGTTATACGACTTTGAAAAATTCCTAAAATCAAAATTTGCCTGCTGAGCATGCTGGGCGCCTGGTATTTTTTGCTAAAATTTTTATACAGACGTGATTTTTGTGGATATCTAATTAATGGGCATGGCAGTGCTTATTTTTTTGCAAAAGGACCTTTTAAAAATACCTACTTATTACCGAAATTGGTAATGCCACGCCCACATATTATACCTTGTGTGAAAGCTGACCTAATTTCCTATCTTGCACAAAAAATTTGAACAAAATCCGTGCAGCCGTTCAAAAGTTATACGACTTTGAAAAATTCCTAAAATCAAAATTTGCCTGCTGAGCATGCTGGGCGCCTGGTATTTTTTGCTAAAATTTTTATACAGACGTGATTTTCAAAATCACAACTGCAAGAATGAAGCTGAACTTGATTGGCTTATAACTGGCAAACTACTGGTGCGATTTTGGTTGAATTTTTTGCAAAAATTGGAAATTTCTCTAGCTTTTTGTGGATATCTAATTAATGGGCATGGCAGTGCATATTTTTTTGCAAAAGGACCTTTTAAAAATACCTACTTATTACCGAAATTGGTAATGCCACGCCCACATATTATACCTTGTGTGAAAGCTGACCTAATTTCCTATCTTGCACAAAAAATTTGAACAAAATCCGTGCAGCCGTTCAAAAGTTATACGACTTTGAAAAATTCCTAAAATCAAAATTTGCCTGCTGAGCATGCTGGGCGCCTGGTATTTTTTGCTAAAATTTTTATACAGACGTGATTTTTGTGGATATCTAATTAATGGGCATGGCAGTGCTTATTTTTTTGCAAAAGGACCTTTTAAAAATACCTACTTATTACCGAAATTGGTAATGCCACGCCCACATATTATACCTTGTGTGAAAGCTGACCTAATTTCCTATCTTGCACAAAAAATTTGAACAAAATCCGTGCAGCCGTTCAAAAGTTATACGACTTTGAAAAATTCCTAAAATCAAAATTTGCTTGCTGAGCATGCTGGGCGCCTGGTATTTTTTGCTAAAATTTTTATACAGACGTGATTTTCAAAATCACAACTGCAAGAATGAAGGTGAACTTGCTTGGCTTATAACTGGAAAACTACTGGTGCGATTTTGGTCGAATTTTTTGCAAAAATTGGAAATTTCTCTAGCTTTTTGTGGATATCTAATTAATGGGCATGACAGTGCTCATTTTTTTGCAAAAGGACCTTTTAAAAATACATACTTATTACCGAAATTGGTAATGCCACGCCCACATACTATACCTTGTGTGAAAGCTGACCTAATTTCCTATTTTGCACAAAAAATTTGA
This sequence comes from Crataerina pallida, assembly GCA_949710015.1. Lineage (NCBI taxonomy): Eukaryota > Metazoa > Arthropoda > Insecta > Diptera > Hippoboscidae > Crataerina > Crataerina pallida. Next base: position 2,759,241 of record OX453291.1, on the reverse strand, counting down.
ACAAAATCCGTGCAGCCGTTCAAAAGTTATACGACTTTGAAAAATTCCTAAAATCAAAATTTGCCTGCTGAGCATGCTGGGCGCCTGGTATTTTTTGCTAAAATTTTTATACAGACGTGATTTTTGTGGATATCTAATTAATGGGCATGGCAGTGCTCATTTTTTTGCAAAAGGACCTTTTAAAAATACATACTTATTACCGAAATTGGTAATGCCACGCCCACATACTATACCTTGTGTGAAAGCTGACCTAATTTCCTATTTTGCACAAAAAATTTGAACAAAATCCGTGCAGCCGTTCAAAAGTTATACGACTTTGAAAAATTCCTAAAATCAAAATTTGCCTGCTGAGCATGCTGGGCGCCTGGTATTTTTTGCTAAAATTTTTATACAGACGTGATTTTCAAAATCACAACTGCAAGAATGAAGCTGAACTTGATTGGCTCATAACTGGCAAACTACTGGTGCGATTTTGGTCGAATTTTTTGCAAAAATTTGAAATTTATCCAGCTTTTTGTGGATATCTAATTAATGGGCATGGCAGTGCTTATTTTTTTGCAAAAGGACCTTTTAAAAATACCTACTTATTACCGAAATTGGTAATGCCACGCCCACATATTATACCTTGTGTGAAAGCTGACCTAATTTCCTATCTTGCACAAAAAATTTGAACAAAATCCGTGCAGCCGTTCAAAAGTTATACGACTTTGAAAAATTCCTAAAATCAAAATTTGCTTGCTGAGCATGCTGGGCGCCTGGTATTTTTTGCTAAAATTTTTATACAGACGTGATTTTCAAAATCACAACTGTAAGAATGAAGGTGAACTTGCTTGGCTTATAACTGGAAAACTACTGGTGCGATTTTGGTCGAATTTTTTGCAAAAATTGGAAATTTATCCAGCTTTTTGTGGATATCTAATTAATGGGCATGGCAGTGCTTATTTTTTTGCAAAAGGACCTTTTAAAAATACCTACTTATTACCGAAATTGGTAATGCGACGCCCACATATTATATCTTGTGTGAAAGCTGACCTAATTTCCTATCTTGCACAAAAAATTTGAACAAAATCCGTGCAGCCGTTCAAAAGTTATACGACTTTGAAAAATTCCTAAAATCAAAATTTGCCTGCTGAGCATGCTGGGCGCCTGGTATTTTTTGCTAAAATTTTTATACAGACGTGATTTTTGTGGATATCTAATTAATGGGCATGGCAGTGCTCATTTTTTTGCAAAAGGACCTTTTAAAAATACATACTTATTACCGAAATTGGTAATGCCACGCCCACATGTTATACCTTGTGTGAAAGCTGACCTAATTTCCTATCTTGCACAAAAAATTTGAACAAAATCCGTGCAGCCGTTCAAAAGTTATACGACTTTGAAAAATTCCTAAAATCAAAATTTGCTTGCTGAGCATGCTGGGCGCCTGGTATTTTTTGCTAAAATTTTTATACAGACGTGATTTTCAAAATCATAACTGCAAGAATGAAGCTGAACTTGATTGGCTCATAACTGGCAAACTACTGGTGCGATTTTGGTCGAATTTTTTGCAAAAATTGGAAATTTCTCTAGCTTTTTGTGGATATCTAATTAATGGGCATGGCAGTGCATATTTTTTTGCAAAAGGACCTTTTAAAAATACCTACTTATTACCGAAATTGGTAATGCCACGCCCACATATTATACCTTGTGTGAAAGCTGACCTAATTTCCTATCTTGCACAAAAAATTTGAACAAAATCCGTGCAGCCGTTCAAAAGTTATACGACTTTGAAAAATTCCTAAAATCAAAATTTGCTTGCTGAGCATGCTGGGCGCCTGGTATTTTTTGCTAAAATTTTTATACAGACGTGATTTTCAAAATCATAACTGCAAGAATGAAGCTGAACTTGATTGGCTCATAACTGGCAAACTACTGGTGCGATTTTGGTCGAATTTTTTGCAAAAATTTGAAATTTATCCAGCTTTTTGTGGATATCTAATTAATGGGCATGGCAGTGCTCATTTTTTTGCAAAAGGACCTTTTAAAAATACATACTTATTACCGAAATTGGTAATGCCACGCCCACATACTATACCTTGTGTGAAAGCTGACCTAATTTCCTATCTTGCACAAAAAATTTGAACAAAATCCGTGCAGCCGTTCAAAAGTTATACGACTTTGAAAAATTCCTAAAATCAAAATTTGCCTGCTGAGCATGCTGGGCGCCTGGTATTTTTTGCTAAAATTTTTATACAGACGTGATTTTTGTGGATATCTAATTAATGGGCATGGCAGTGCTCATTTTTTTGCAAAAGGACCTTTTAAAAATACATACTTATTACCGAAATTGGTAATGCCACGCCCACATATTATACCTTGTGTGAAAGCTGACCTAATTTCCTATCTTGCACAAAAAATTTGAACAAAATCCGTGCAGCCGTTCAAAAGTTATACGACTTTGAAAAATTCCTAAAATCAAAATTTGCCTGCTGAGCATGCTGGGCTCCTGGTATTTTTTGCTAAAATTTTTATACAGACGTGATTTTCAAAATCACAACTGCAAGAATGAAGCTGAACTTGATTGGCTCATAACTGGCAAACTACTGGTGCGATTTTGGTCGAATTTTTTGCAAAAATTGGAAATTTCTCCAGCTTTTTGTGGATATCTAATTAATGGGCATGGCAGTGCATATTTTTTTGCAAAAGGACCTTTTAAAAATACCTACTTATTACCGAAATTGGTAATGCCACGCCCACATATTATACCTTGTGTGAAAGCTGACCTAATTTCCTATCTTGCACAAAAAATTTGAACAAAATCCGTGCAGCCGTTCAAAAGTTATACGACTTTGAAAAATTCCTAAAATCAAAATTTGCCTGCTGAGCATGCTGGGCGCCTGGTATTTTTTGCTAAAATTTTTATACAGACGTGATTTTCAAAATCACAACTGCAAGAATGAAGTTGAACTTGATTGGCTCATAACTGGCAAACTACTGGTGCGATTTTGGTCGAATTTTTTGCAAAAATTGGAAATTTCTCCAGCTTTTTGTGGATATCTAATTAATGGGCATGGCAGTGCATATTTTTTTGCAAAAGGACCTTTTAAAAATACCTACTTATTACCGAAATTGGTAATGCCACGCCCACATATTATACCTTGTGTGAAAGCTGACCTAATTTCCTATCTTGCACAAAAAATTTGTACAAAATCCGTGCAGCCGTTCAAAAGTTATACGACTTTGAAAAATTCCTAAAATCAAAATTTGCTTGCTGAGCATGCTGGGCGCCTGGTATTTTTTGCTAAAATTTTTATACAGACGTGATTTTCAAAATCACAACTGCAAGAATGAAGCTGAACTTGATTGGCTCATAACTGGCAAACTACTGGTGCGATTTTGGTCGAATTTTTTGCAAAAATTGGAAATTTCTCTAGCTTTTTGTGGATATCTAATTAATGGGCATGGCAGTGCTCATTTTTTTGCAAAAGGACCTTTTAAAAATACATACTTATTACCGAAATTGGTAATGCCACGCCCACATATTATACCTTGTGTGAAAGCTGACCTAATTTCCTATCTTGCACAAAAAATTTGAACAAAATCCGTGCAGCCGTTCAAAAGTTATACGACTTTGAAAAATTCCTAAAATCAAAATTTGCCTGCTGAGCATGCTGGGCGCCTGGTATTTTTTGCTAAAATTTTTATACAGACGTGATTTTCAAAATCACAACTGCAAGAATGAAGCTGAATTTGATTGGCTTATAACTGGCAAACTACTGGTGCGATTTTGGTCGAATTTTTTGCAAAAATTGGAAATTTCTCCAGCTTTTTGTCGATATCTAATTAATGGGCATGGCAGTGCATATTTTTTTGCAAAAGGACCTTTTAAAAATACCTACTTATTACCGAAATTGGTAATGCCACGCCCACATATTATACCTTGTGTGAAAGCTGACCTAATTTCCTATCTTGCACAAAAAATTTGAACAAAATCCGTGCAGCCGTTCAAAAGTTATACGACTTTGAAAAATTCCTAAAATCAAAATTTGCTTGCTGAGCATGCTGGGCGCCTGGTATTTTTTGCTAAAATTTTTATACAGACGTGATTTTCAAAATCACAACTGCAAGAATGAAGCTGAACTTGATTGGCTCATAACTGGCAAACTACTGGTGCGATTTTGGTCGAATTTTTTGCAAAAATTGGAAATTTCTCTAGCTTTTTGTGGATATCTAATTAATGGGCATGGCAGTGCTCATTTTTTTGCAAAAGGACCTTTTAAAAATACATACTTATTACCGAAATTGGTAATGCCACGCCCACATATTATACCTTGTGTGAAAGCTGACCTAATTTCCTATCTTGCACAAAAAATTTGAACAAAATCCGTGCAGCCGTTCAAAAGTTATACGACTTTGAAAAATTCCTAAAATCAAAATTTGCCTGCTGAGCATGCTGGGCGCCTGGTATTTTTTGCTAAAATTTTTATACAGACGTGATTTTCAAAATCACAACTGCAAGAATGAAGCTGAACTTGATTGGCTTATAACTGGCAAACTACTGGTGCGATTTTGGTCGAATTTTTTGCAAAAATTGGAAATTTCTCTAGCTTTTTGTGGATATCTAATTAATGGGCATGGCAGTGCATATTTTTTTGCAAAAGGACCTTTTAAAAATACCTACTTATTACCGAAATTGGTAATGCCACGCCCACATATTATACCTTGTGTGAAAGCTGACCTAATTTCCTATCTTGCACAAAAAATTTGAACAAAATCCGTGCAGCCGTTCAAAAGTTATACGACTTTGAAAAATTCCTAAAATCAAAATTTGCTTGCTGAGCATGCTGGGCGCCTGGTATTTTTTGCTAAAATTTTTATACAGACGTGATTTTCAAAATCACAACTGCAAGAATGAAGCTGAACTTGATTGGCTCATAACTGGCAAACTACTGGTGCGATTTTGGTCGAATTTTTTGCAAAAATTGGAAATTTCTCTAGCTTTTTGTGGATATCTAATTAATGGGCATGGCAGTGCTTATTTTTTTGCAAAAGGACCTTTTAAAAATACCTACTTATTACCGAAATTGGTAATGCGACGCCCACATATTATATCTTGTGTGAAAGCTGACCTAATTTCCTATCTTGCACAAAAAATTTGAACAAAATCCGTGCAGCCGTTCAAAAGTTATACGACTTTGAAAAATTCCTAAAATCAAAATTTGCCTGCTGAGCATGCTGGGCGCCTGGTATTTTTTGCTAAAATTTTTATACAGACGTGATTTTCAAAATCACAACTGCAAGAATGAAGCTGAACTTGATTGGCTTATAACTGGCAAACTACTGGTGCGATTTTGGTCGAATTTTTTGCAAAAATTGGAAATTTCTCTAGCTTTTTGTGGATATCTAATTAATGGGCATGGCAGTGCATATTTTTTTGCAAAAGGACCTTTTAAAAATACCTACTTATTACCGAAATTGGTAATGCCACGCCCACATATTATACCTTGTGTGAAAGCTGACCTAATTTCCTATCTTGCACAAAAAATTTGAACAAAATCCGTGCAGCCGTTCAAAAGTTATACGACTTTGAAAAATTCCTAAAATCAAAATTTGCTTGCTGAGAATGCTGGGCGCCTGGTATTTTTTGCTAAAATTTTTATACAGACGTGATTTTCAAAATCACAACTGCAAGAATGAAGCTGAACTTGATTGGCTCATAACTGGCAAACTACTGGTGCGATTTTGGTCGAATTTTTTGCAAAAATTGGAAATTTCTCCAGCTTTTTGTGGATATCTAATTAATGGGCATGGCAGTGCATATTTTTTTGCAAAAGGACCTTTTAAAAATACCTACTTATTACCGAAATTGGTAATGCCACGCCCACATATTATACCTTGTGTGAAAGCTGACCTAATTTCCTATCTTGCACAAAAAATTTGAACAAAATCCGTGCAGCCGTTCAAAAGTTATACGACTTTGAAAAATTCCTAAAATCAAAATTTGCTTGCTGAGCATGCTGGGCGCCTGGTATTTTTTGCTAAAATTTTTATACAGACGTGATTTTCAAAATCACAACTGCAAGAATGAAGCTGAACTTGATTGGCTCATAACTGGCAAACTACTGGTGCGATTTTGGTCGAATTTTTTGCAAAAATTGGAAATTTCTCTAGCTTTTTGTGGATATCTAATTAATGGGCATGGCAGTGCTTATTTTTTTGCAAAAGGACCTTTTAAAAATACCTACTTATTACCGAAATTGGTAATGCGACGCCCACATATTATATCTTGTGTGAAAGCTGACCTAATTTCCTATCTTGCACAAAAAATTTGAACAAAATCCGTGCAGCCGTTCAAAAGTTATACGACTTTGAAAAATTCCTAAAATCAAAATTTGCCTGCTGAGCATGCTGGGCGCCTGGTATTTTTTGCTAAAATTTTTATACAGACGTGATTTTCAAAATCACAACTGCAAGAATGAAGCTGAACTTGATTGGCTTATAACTGGCAAACTACTGGTGCGATTTTGGTCGAATTTTTTGCAAAAATTGGAAATTTCTCTAGCTTTTTGTGGATATCTAATTAATGGGCATGGCAGTGCATATTTTTTTGCAAAAGGACCTTTTAAAAATACCTACTTATTACCGAAATTGGTAATGCCACGCCCACATATTATACCTTGTGTGAAAGCTGACCTAATTTCCTATCTTGCACAAAAAATTTGAACAAAATCCGTGCAGCCGTTCAAAAGTTATACGACTTTGAAAAATTCCTAAAATCAAAATTTGCTTGCTGAGAATGCTGGGCGCCTGGTATTTTTTGCTAAAATTTTTATACAGACGTGATTTTCAAAATCACAACTGCAAGAATGAAGCTGAACTTGATTGGCTCATAACTGGCAAACTACTGGTGCGATTTTGGTCGAATTTTTTGCAAAAATTGGAAATTTCTCCAGCTTTTTGTGGATATCTAATTAATGGGCATGGCAGTGCATATTTTTTTGCAAAAGGACCTTTTAAAAATACCTACTTATTACCGAAATTGGTAATGCCACGCCCACATATTATACCTTGTGTGAAAGCTGACCTAATTTCCTATCTTGCACAAAAAATTTGAACAAAATCCGTGCAGCCGTTCAAAAGTTATACGACTTTGAAAAATTCCTAAAATCAAAATTTGCTTGCTGAGAATGCTGGGCGCCTGGTATTTTTTGCTAAAATTTTTATACAGACGTGATTTTCAAAATCACAACTGCAAGAATGAAGCTGAACTTGATTGGCTTATAACTGGCAAACTACTGGTGCGATTTTGGTCGAATTTTTTGCAAAAATTGGAAATTTCTCTAACTTTTTGTGGATATCTAATTAATGGGCATGGCAGTGCATATTTTTTTGCAAAAGGACCTTTTAAAAATACCTACTTATTACCGAAATTGGTAATGCCACGCCCACATATTATACCTTGTGTGAAAGCTGACCTAATTTCCTATCTTGCACAAAAAATTTGAACAAAATCCGTGCAGCCGTTCAAAAGTTATACGACTTTGAAAAATTCCTAAAATCAAAATTTGCTTGCTGAGCATGCTGGGCGCCTGGTATTTTTTGCTAAAATTTTTATACAGACGTGATTTTCAAAATCACAACTGCAAGAATGAAGCTGAACTTGATTGGCTCATAACTGGCAAACTACTGGTGCGATTTTGGTCGAATTTTTTGCAAAAATTGGAAATTTCTCTAGCTTTTTGTGGATATCTAATTAATGGGCATGGCAGTGCTTATTTTTTTGCAAAAGGACCTTTTAAAAATACCTACTTATTACCGAAATTGGTAATGCGACGCCCACATATTTTATCTTGTGTGAAAGCTGACCTAATTTCCTATCTTGCACAAAAAATTTGAACAAAATCCGTGCAGCCGTTCAAAAGTTATACGACTTTGAAAAATTCCTAAAATCAAAATTTGCTTGCTGAGAATGCTGGGCGCCTGGTATTTTTTGCTAAAATTTTTATACAGACGTGATTTTCAAAATCACAACTGCAAGAATGAAGCTGAACTTGATTGGCTCATAACTGGCAAACTACTAGTGCGATTTTGGTCGAATTTTTTGCAAAAATTGGAAATTTCTCTAACTTTTTGTGGATATCTAATTAATGGGCATGGCAGTGCATATTTTTTTGCAAAAGGACCTTTTAAAAATACCTACTTATTACCGAAATTGGTAATGCCACGCCCACATATTATACCTTGTGTGAAAGCTGACCTAATTTCCTATCTTGCACAAAAAATTTGAACAAAATCCGTGCAGCCGTTCAAAAGTTATACGACTTTGAAAAATTCCTAAAATCAAAATTTGCTTGCTGAGAATGCTGGGCGCCTGGTATTTTTTGCTAAAATTTTTATACAGACGTGATTTTCAAAATCACAACTGCAAGAATGAAGCTGAACTTGATTGGCTCATAACTGGCAAACTACTGGTGCGATTTTGGTCGAATTTTTTGCAAAAATTGGAAATTTCTCTAGCTTTTTGTGGATATCTAATTAATGGGCATGGCAGTGCTTATTTTTTTGCAAAAGGACCTTTTAAAAATACCTACTTATTACCGAAATTGGTAATGCGACGCCCACATATTTTATCTTGTGTGAAAGCTGACCTAATTTCCTATCTTGCACAAAAAATTTGAACAAAATCCGTGCAGCCGTTCAAAAGTTATACGACTTTGAAAAATTCCTAAAATCAAAATTTGCTTGCTGAGCATGCTGGGCGCCTGGTATTTTTTGCTAAAATTTTTATACAGACGTGATTTTCAAAATCACAACTGCAAGAATGAAGCTGAACTTGATTGGCTCATAACTGGCAAACTACTGGTGCGATTTTGGTCGAATTTTTTGCAAAAATTGGAAATTTCTCTAGCTTTTTGTGGATATCTAATTAATGGGCATGGCAGTGCTTATTTTTTTGCAAAAGGACCTTTTAAAAATACCTACTTATTACCGAAATTGGTAATGCGACGCCCACATATTTTATCTTGTGTGAAAGCTGACCTAATTTCCTATCTTGCACAAAAAATTTGAACAAAATCCGTGCAGCCGTTCAAAAGTTATACGACTTTGAAAAATTCCTAAAATCAAAATTTGCTTGCTGAGAATGCTGGGCGCCTGGTATTTTTTGCTAAAATTTTTATACAGACGTGATTTTCAAAATCACAACTGCAAGAATGAAGCTGAACTTGATTGGCTCATAACTGGCAAACTACTGGTGCGATTTTGGTCGAATTTTTTGCAAAAATTGGAAATTTCTCTAGCTTTTTGTGGATATCTAATTAATGGGCATGGCAGTGCTTATTTTTTTGCAAAAGGACCTTTTAAAAATACCTACTTATTACCGAAATTGGTAATGCGACGCCCACATATTTTATCTTGTGTGAAAGCTGACCTAATTTCCTATCTTGCACAAAAAATTTGAACAAAATCCGTGCAGCCGTTCAAAAGTTATACGACTTTGAAAAATTCCTAAAATCAAAATTTGCTTGCTGAGAATGCTGGGCGCCTGGTATTTTTTGCTAAAATTTTTATACAGACGTGATTTTCAAAATCACAACTGCAAGAATGAAGCTGAACTTGATTGGCTCATAACTGGCAAACTACTGGTGCGATTTTGGTCGAATTTTTTGCAAAAATTGGAAATTTCTCTAGCTTTTTGTGGATATCTAATTAATGGGCATGGCAGTGCTTATTTTTTTGCAAAAGGACCTTTTAAAAATACCTACTTATTACCGAAATTGGTAATGCGACGCCCACATATTTTATCTTGTGTGAAAGCTGACCTAATTTCCTATCTTGCACAAAAAATTTGAACAAAATCCGTGCAGCCGTTCAAAAGTTATACGACTTTGAAAAATTCCTAAAATCAAAATTTGCTTGCTGAGCATGCTGGGCGCCTGGTATTTTTTGCTAAAATTTTTATACAGACGTGATTTTCAAAATCACAACTGCAAGAATGAAGCTGAACTTGATTGGCTCATAACTGGCAAACTACTGGTGCGATTTTGGTCGAATTTTTTGCAAAAATTGGAAATTTCTCTAGCTTTTTGTGGATATCTAATTAATGGGCATGGCAGTGCATATTTTTTTGCAAAAGGACCTTTTAAAAATACCTACTTATTACCGAAATTGGTAATGCCACGCCCACATATTATACCTTGTGTGAAAGCTGACCTAATTTCCTATCTTGCACAAAAAATTTGAACAAAATCCGTGCAGCCGTTCAAAAGTTATACGACTTTGAAAAATTCCTAAAATCAAAATTTGCTTGCTGAGAATGCTGGGCGCCTGGTATTTTTTGCTAAAATTTTTATACAGACGTGATTTTCAAAATCACAACTGCAAGAATGAAGCTGAACTTGATTGGCTCATAACTGGCAAACTACTGGTGCGATTTTGGTCGAATTTTTTGCAAAAATTGGAAATTTCTCTAACTTTTTGTGGATATCTAATTAATGGGCATGGCAGTGCATATTTTTTTGCAAAAGGACCTTTTAAAAATACCTACTTATTACCGAAATTGGTAATGCCACGCCCACATATTATACCTTGTGTGAAAGCTGACCTAATTTCCTATCTTGCACAAAAAATTTGAACAAAATCCGTGCAGCCGTTCAAAAGTTATACGACTTTGAAAAATTCCTAAAATCAAAATTTGCTTGCTGAGCATGCTGGGCGCCTGGTATTTTTTGCTAAAATTTTTATACAGACGTGATTTTCAAAATCACAACTGCAAGAATGAAGCTGAACTTGATTGGCTCATAACTGGCAAACTACTGGTGCGATTTTGGTCGAATTTTTTGCAAAAATTGGAAATTTCTCTAGCTTTTTGTGGATATCTAATTAATGGGCATGGCAGTGCTTATTTTTTTGCAAAAGGACCTTTTAAAAATACCTACTTATTACCGAAATTGGTAATGCGACGCCCACATATTATATCTTGTGTGAAAGCTGACCTAATTTCCTATCTTGCACAAAAAATTTGAACAAAATCCGTGCAGCCGTTCAAAAGTTATACGACTTTGAAAAATTCCTAAAATCAAAATTTGCCTGCTGAGCATGCTGGGCGCCTGGTATTTTTTGCTAAAATTTTTATACAGACGTGATTTTCAAAATCACAACTGCAAGAATGAAGCTGAACTTGATTGGCTTATAACTGGCAAACTACTGGTGTGATTTTGGTCGAATTTTTTGCAAAAATTGGAAATTTCTCTAGCTTTTTGTGGATATCTAATTAATGGGCATGGCAGTGCATATTTTTTTGCAAAAGGACCTTTTAAAAATACCTACTTATTACCGAAATTGGTAATGCCACGCCCACATATTATACCTTGTGTGAAAGCTGACCTAATTTCCTATCTTGCACAAAAAATTTGAACAAAATCCGTGCAGCCGTTCAAAAGTTATACGACTTTGAAAAATTCCTAAAATCAAAATTTGCTTGCTGAGAATGCTGGGCGCCTGGTATTTTTTGCTAAAATTTTTATACAGACGTGATTTTCAAAATCACAACTGCAAGAATGAAGCTGAACTTGATTGGCTCATAACTGGCAAACTACTGGTGCGATTTTGGTCGAATTTTTTGCAAAAATTGGAAATTTCTCTAGCTTTTTGTGGATATCTAATTAATGGGCATGGCAGTGCTTATTTTTTTGCAAAAGGACCTTTTAAAAATACCTACTTATTACCGAAATTGGTAATGCGACGCCCACATATTATATCTTGTGTGAAAGCTGACCTAATTTCCTATCTTGCACAAAAAATTTGAACAAAATCCGTGCAGCCGTTCAAAAGTTATACGACTTTGAAAAATTCCTAAAATCAAAATTTGCTTGCTGAGAATGCTGGGCGCCTGGTATTTTTTGCTAAAATTTTTATACAGACGTGATTTTCAAAATCACAACTGCAAGAATGAAGTTGAACTTGATTGGCTCATAACTGGCAAACTACTGGTGCGATTTTGGTCGAATTTTTTGCAAAAATTGGAAATTTCTCCAGCTTTTTGTGGATATCTAATTAATGGGCATGGCAGTGCATATTTTTTTGCAAAAGGACCTTTTAAAAATACCTACTTATTACCGAAATTGGTAATGCCACGCCCACATATTATACCTTGTGTGAAAGCTGACCTAATTTCCTATCTTGCACAAAAAATTTGAACAAAATCCGTGCAGCCGTTCAAAAGTTATACGACTTTGAAAAATTCCTAAAATCAAAATTTGCTTGCTGAGAATGCTGGGCGCCTGGTATTTTTTGCTAAAATTTTTATACAGACGTGATTTTCAAAATCACAACTGCAAGAATGAAGCTGAACTTGATTGGCTCATAACTGGCAAACTACTGGTGCGATTTTGGTCGAATTTTTTGCAAAAATTGGAAATTTCTCTAGCTTTTTGTGGATATCTAATTAATGGGCATGGCAGTGCTTATTTTTTTGCAAAAGGACCTTTTAAAAATACCTACTTATTACCGAAATTGGTAATGCGACGCCCACATATTATATCTTGTGTGAAAGCTGACCTAATTTCCTATCTTGCACAAAAAATTTGAACAAAATCCGTGCAGCCGTTCAAAAGTTATACGACTTTGAAAAATTCCTAAAATCAAAATTTGCCTGCTGAGCATGCTGGGCGCCTGGTATTTTTTGCTAAAATTTTTATACAGACGTGATTTTCAAAATCACAACTGCAAGAATGAAGCTGAACTTGATTGGCTTATAACTGGCAAACTACTGGTGCGATTTTGGTCGAATTTTTTGCAAAAATTGGAAATTTCTCTAGCTTTTTGTGGATATCTAATTAATGGGCATGGCAGTGCATATTTTTTTGCAAAAGGACCTTTTAAAAATACCTACTTATTACCGAAATTGGTAATGCCACGCCCACATATTATACCTTGTGTGAAAGCTGACCTAATTTCCTATCTTGCACAAAAAATTTGAACAAAATCAGTGCAGCCGTTCAAAAGTTATACGACTTTGAAAAATTCCTAAAATCAAAATTTGCTTGCTGAGAATGCTGGGCGCCTGGTATTTTTTGCTAAAATTTTTATACAGACGTGATTTTCAAAATCACAACTGCAAGAATGAAGTTGAACTTGATTGGCTCATAACTGGCAAACTACTGGTGCGATTTTGGTCGAATTTTTTGCAAAAATTGGAAATTTCTCCAGCTTTTTGTGGATATCTAATTAATGGGCATGGCAGTGCATATTTTTTTGCAAAAGGACCTTTTAAAAATACCTACTTATTACCAAAATTGGTAATGCCACGCCCACATATTATACCTTGTGTGAAAGCTGACCTAATTTCCTATCTTGCACAAAAAATTTGAACAAAATCCGTGCAGCCGTTCAAAAGTTATACGACTTTGAAAAATTCCTAAAATCAAAATTTGCTTGCTGAGAATGCTGGGCGCCTGGTATTTTTTGCTAAAATTTTTATACAGACGTGATTTTCAAAATCACAACTGCAAGAATGAAGCTGAACTTGATTGGCTTATAACTGGCAAACTACTGGTGCGATTTTGGTCGAATTTTTTGCAAAAATTGGAAATTTCTCTAACTTTTTGTGGATATCTAATTAATGGGCATGGCAGTGCATATTTTTTTGCAAAAGGACCTTTTAAAAATACCTACTTATTACCGAAATTGGTAATGCCACGCCCACATATTATACCTTGTGTGAAAGCTGACCTAATTTCCTATCTTGCACAAAAAATTTGAACAAAATCCGTGCAGCCGTTCAAAAGTTATACGACTTTGAAAAATTCCTAAAATCAAAATTTGCTTGCTGAGCATGCTGGGCGCCTGGTATTTTTTGCTAAAATTTTTATACAGACGTGATTTTCAAAATCACAACTGCAAGAATGAAGCTGAACTTGATTGGCTCATAACTGGCAAACTACTGGTGCGATTTTGGTCGAATTTTTTGCAAAAATTGGAAATTTCTCTAGCTTTTTGTGGATATCTAATTAATGGGCATGGCAGTGCTTATTTTTTTGCAAAAGGACCTTTTAAAAATACCTACTTATTACCGAAATTGGTAATGCGACGCCCACATATTATATCTTGTGTGAAAGCTGACCTAATTTCCTATCTTGCACAAAAAATTTGAACAAAATCCGTGCAGCCGTTCAAAAGTTATACGACTTTGAAAAATTCCTAAAATCAAAATTTGCCTGCTGAGCATGCTGGGCGCCTGGTATTTTTTGCTAAAATTTTTATACAGACGTGATTTTCAAAATCACAACTGCAAGAATGAAGCTGAACTTGATTGGCTTATAACTGGCAAACTACTGGTGCGATTTTGGTCGAATTTTTTGCAAAAATTGGAAATTTCTCTAGCTTTTTGTGGATATCTAATTAATGGGCATGGCAGTGCATATTTTTTTGCAAAAGGACCTTTTAAAAATACCTACTTATTACCGAAATTGGTAATGCCACGCCCACATATTATACCTTGTGTGAAAGCTGACCTAATTTCCTATCTTGCACAAAAAATTTGAACAAAATCCGTGCAGCCGTTCAAAAGTTATACGACTTTGAAAAATTCCTAAAATCAAAATTTGCTTGCTGAGAATGCTGGGCGCCTGGTATTTTTTGCTAAAATTTTTATACAGACGTGATTTTCAAAATCACAACTGCAAGAATGAAGTTGAACTTGATTGGCTCATAACTGGCAAACTACTGGTGCGATTTTGGTCGAATTTTTTGCAAAAATTGGAAATTTCTCCAGCTTTTTGTGGATATCTAATTAATGGGCATGGCAGTGCATATTTTTTTGCAAAAGGACCTTTTAAAAATACCTACTTATTACCGAAATTGGTAATGCCACGCCCACATATTATACCTTGTGTGAAAGCTGACCTAATTTCCTATCTTGCACAAAAAATTTGAACAAAATCCGTGCAGCCGTTCAAAAGTTATACGACTTTGAAAAATTCCTAAAATCAAAATTTGCTTGCTGAGAATGCTGGGCGCCTGGTATTTTTTGCTAAAATTTTTATACAGACGTGATTTTCAAAATCACAACTGCAAGAATGAAGTTGAACTTGATTGGCTCATAACTGGCAAACTACTGGTGCGATTTTGGTCGAATTTTTTGCAAAAATTGGAAATTTCTCCAGCTTTTTGTGGATATCTAATTAATGGGCATGGCAGTGCATATTTTTTTCCAAAAGGACCTTTTAAAAATACCTACTTATTACCGAAATTGGTAATGCCACGCCCACATATTATACCTTGTGTGAAAGCTGACCTAATTTCCTATCTTGCACAAAAAATTTGAACAAAATCCGTGCAGCCGTTCAAAAGTTATACGACTTTGAAAAATTCCTAAAATCAAAATTTGCTTGCTGAGAATGCTGGGCGCCTGGTATTTTTTGCTAAAATTTTTATACAGACGTGATTTTCAAAATCACAACTGCAAGAATGAAGCTGAACTTGATTGGCTTATAACTGGCAAACTACTGGTGCGATTTTGGTCGAATTTTTTGCAAAAATTGGAAATTTCTCTAACTTTTTGTGGATATCTAATTAATGGGCATGGCAGTGCATATTTTTTTGCAAAAGGACCTTTTAAAAATACCTACTTATTACCGAAATTGGTAATGCCACGCCCACATATTATACCTTGTGTGAAAGCTGACCTAATTTCCTATCTTGCACAAAAAATTTGAACAAAATCCGTGCAGCCGTTCAAAAGTTATACGACTTTGAAAAATTCCTAAAATCAAAATTTGCTTGCTGAGCATGCTGGGCGCCTGGTATTTTTTGCTAAAATTTTTATACAGACGTGATTTTCAAAATCACAACTGCAAGAATGAAGCTGAACTTGATTGGCTCATAACTGGCAAACTACTGGTGCGATTTTGGTCGAATTTTTTGCAAAAATTGGAAATTTCTCCAGCTTTTTGTGGATATCTAATTAATGGGCATGGCAGTGCATATTTTTTTGCAAAAGGACCTTTTAAAAATACCTACTTATTACCGAAATTGGTAATGCCACGCCCACATATTATACCTTGTGTGAAAGCTGACCTAATTTCCTATCTTGCACAAAAAATTTGAACAAAATCCGTGCAGCCGTTCAAAAGTTATACGACTTTGAAAAATTCCTAAAATCAAAATTTGCTTGCTGAGAATGCTGGGCGCCTGGTATTTTTTGCTAAAATTTTTATACAGACGTGATTTTCAAAATCACAACTGCAAGAATGAAGCTGAACTTGATTGGCTTATAACTGGCAAACTACTGGTGCGATTTTGGTCGAATTTTTTGCAAAAATTGGAAATTTCTCTAACTTTTTGTGGATATCTAATTAATGGGCATGGCAGTGCATATTTTTTTGCAAAAGGACCTTTTAAAAATACCTACTTATTACCGAAATTGGTAATGCCACGCCCACATATTATACCTTGTGTGAAAGCTGACCTAATTTCCTATCTTGCACAAAAAATTTGAACAAAATCCGTGCAGCCGTTCAAAAGTTATACGACTTTGAAAAATTCCTAAAATCAAAATTTGCTTGCTGAGCATGCTGGGCGCCTGGTATTTTTTGCTAAAATTTTTATACAGACGTGATTTTCAAAATCACAACTGCAAGAATGAAGCTGAACTTGATTGGCTCATAACTGGCAAACTACTGGTGCGATTTTGGTCGAATTTTTTGCAAAAATTGGAAATTTCTCTAGCTTTTTGTGGATATCTAATTAATGGGCATGGCAGTGCTTATTTTTTTGCAAAAGGACCTTTTAAAAATACCTACTTATTACCGAAATTGGTAATGCGACGCCCACATATTATATCTTGTGTGAAAGCTGACCTAATTTCCTATCTTGCACAAAAAATTTGAACAAAATCCGTGCAGCCGTTCAAAAGTTATACGACTTTGAAAAATTCCTAAAATCAAAATTTGCCTGCTGAGCATGCTGGGCGCCTGGTATTTTTTGCTAAAATTTTTATACAGACGTGATTTTCAAAATCACAACTGCAAGAATGAAGCTGAACTTGATTGGCTTATAACTGGCAAACTACTGGTGCGATTTTGGTCGAATTTTTTGCAAAAATTGGAAATTTCTCTAGCTTTTTGTGGATATCTAATTAATGGGCATGGCAGTGCATATTTTTTTGCAAAAGGACCTTTTAAAAATACCTACTTATTACCGAAATTGGTAATGCCACGCCCACATATTATACCTTGTGTGAAAGCTGACCTAATTTCCTATCTTGCACAAAAAATTTGAACAAAATCCGTGCAGCCGTTCAAAAGTTATACGACTTTGAAAAATTCCTAAAATCAAAATTTGCTTGCTGAGAATGCTGGGCGCCTGGTATTTTTTGCTAAAATTTTTATACAGACGTGATTTTCAAAATCACAACTGCAAGAATGAAGTTGAACTTGATTGGCTCATAACTGGCAAACTACTGGTGCGATTTTGGTCGAATTTTTTGCAAAAATTGGAAATTTCTCCAGCTTTTTGTGGATATCTAATTAATGGGCATGGCAGTGCATATTTTTTTGCAAAAGGACCTTTTAAAAATACCTACTTATTACCGAAATTGGTAATGCCACGCCCACATATTATACCTTGTGTGAAAGCTGACCTAATTTCCTATCTTGCACAAAAAATTTGAACAAAATCCGTGCAGCCGTTCAAAAGTTATACGACTTTGAAAAATTCCTAAAATCAAAATTTGCTTGCTGAGAATGCTGGGCGCCTGGTATTTTTTGCTAAAATTTTTATACAGACGTGATTTTCAAAATCACAACTGCAAGAATGAAGCTGAACTTGATTGGCTTATAACTGGCAAACTACTGGTGCGATTTTGGTCGAATTTTTTGCAAAAATTGGAAATTTCTCTAACTTTTTGTGGATATCTAATTAATGGGCATGGCAGTGCATATTTTTTTGCAAAAGGACCTTTTAAAAATACCTACTTATTACCGAAATTGGTAATGCCACGCCCACATATTATACCTTGTGTGAAAGCTGACCTAATTTCCTATCTTGCACAAAAAATTTGAACAAAATCCGTGCAGCCGTTCAAAAGTTATACGACTTTGAAAAATTCCTAAAATCAAAATTTGCTTGCTGAGCATGCTGGGCGCCTGGTATTTTTTGCTAAAATTTTTATACAGACGTGATTTTCAAAATCACAACTGCAAGAATGAAGCTGAACTTGATTGGCTCATAACTGGCAAACTACTGGTGCGATTTTGGTCGAATTTTTTGCAAAAATTGGAAATTTCTCTAGCTTTTTGTGGATATCTAATTAATGGGCATGGCAGTGCTTATTTTTTTGCAAAAGGACCTTTTAAAAATACCTACTTATTACCGAAATTGGTAATGCGACGCCCACATATTATATCTTGTGTGAAAGCTGACCTAATTTCCTATCTTGCACAAAAAATTTGAACAAAATCCGTGCAGCCGTTCAAAAGTTATACGACTTTGAAAAATTCCTAAAATCAAAATTTGCCTGCTGAGCATGCTGGGCGCCTGGTATTTTTTGCTAAAATTTTTATACAGACGTGATTTTCAAAATCACAACTGCAAGAATGAAGCTGAACTTGATTGGCTTATAACTGGCAAACTACTGGTGCGATTTTGGTCGAATTTTTTGCAAAAATTGGAAATTTCTCTAGCTTTTTGTGGATATCTAATTAATGGGCATGGCAGTGCATATTTTTTTGCAAAAGGACCTTTTAAAAATACCTACTTATTACCGAAATTGGTAATGCCACGCCCACATATTATACCTTGTGTGAAAGCTGACCTAATTTCCTATCTTGCACAAAAAATTTGAACAAAATCCGTGCAGCCGTTCAAAAGTTATACGACTTTGAAAAATTCCTAAAATCAAAATTTGCTTGCTGAGCATGCTGGGCGCCTGGTATTTTTTGCTAAAATTTTTATACAGACGTGATTTTCAAAATCACAACTGCAAGAATGAAGCTGAACTTGATTGGCTTATAACTGGCAAACTACTGGTGCGATTTTGGTCGAATTTTTTGCAAAAATTGGAAATTTCTCTAGCTTTTTGTGGATATCTAATTAATGGGCATGGCAGTGCTTATTTTTTTGCAAAAGGACCTTTTAAAAATACCTACTTATTACCGAAATTGGTAATGCGACGCCCACATATTATATCTTGTGTGAAAGCTGACCTAATTTCCTATCTTGCACAAAAAATTTGAACAAAATCCGTGCAGCCGTTCAAAAGTTATACGACTTTGAAAAATTCCTAAAATCAAAATTTGCCTGCTGAGCATGCTGGGCGCCTGGTATTTTTTGCTAAAATTTTTATACAGACGTGATTTTCAAAATCACAACTGCAAGAATGAAGCTGAACTTGATTGGCTTATAACTGGCAAACTACTGGT
Organism: Crataerina pallida; assembly: GCA_949710015.1. Classification (NCBI taxonomy): domain Eukaryota; kingdom Metazoa; phylum Arthropoda; class Insecta; order Diptera; family Hippoboscidae; genus Crataerina; species Crataerina pallida. The sequence continues at coordinate 2,739,838 of OX453291.1, read as the reverse complement.
GCGATTTTGGTCGAATTTTTTGCAAAAATTGGAAATTTCTCTAGCTTTTTGTGGATATCTAATTAATGGGCATGGCAGTGCATATTTTTTTGCAAAAGGACCTTTTAAAAATACCTACTTATTACCGAAATTGGTAATGCCACGCCCACATATTATACCTTGTGTGAAAGCTGACCTAATTTCCTATCTTGCACAAAAAATTTGAACAAAATCCGTGCAGCCGTTCAAAAGTTATACGACTTTGAAAAATTCCTAAAATCAAAATTTGCTTGCTGAGAATGCTGGGCGCCTGGTATTTTTTGCTAAAATTTTTATACAGACGTGATTTTCAAAATCACAACTGCAAGAATGAAGCTGAACTTGATTGGCTTATAACTGGCAAACTACTGGTGCGATTTTGGTCGAATTTTTTGCAAAAATTGGAAATTTCTCTAGCTTTTTGTGGATATCTAATTAATGGGCATGGCAGTGCATATTTTTTTGCAAAAGGACCTTTTAAAAATACCTACTTATTACCGAAATTGGTAATGCCACGCCCACATATTATACCTTGTGTGAAAGCTGACCTAATTTCCTATCTTGCACAAAAAATTTGAACAAAATCCGTGCAGCCGTTCAAAAGTTATACGACTTTGAAAAATTCCTAAAATCAAAATTTGCTTGCTGAGAATGCTGGGCGCCTGGTATTTTTTGCTAAAATTTTTATACAGACGTGATTTTCAAAATCACAACTGCAAGAATGAAGCTGAACTTGATTGGCTTATAACTGGCAAACTACTGGTGCGATTTTGGTCGAATTTTTTGCAAAAATTGGAAATTTCTCTAACTTTTTGTGGATATCTAATTAATGGGCATGGCAGTGCATATTTTTTTGCAAAAGGACCTTTTAAAAATACCTACTTATTACCGAAATTGGTAATGCCACGTCCACATATTATACCTTGTGTGAAAGCTGACCTAATTTCCTATCTTGCACAAAAAATTTGAACAAAATCCGTGCAGCCGTTCAAAAGTTATACGACTTTGAAAAATTCCTAAAATCAAAATTTGCTTGCTGAGAATGCTGGGCGCCTGGTATTTTTTGCTAAAATTTTTATACAGACGTGATTTTCAAAATCACAACTGCAAGAATGAAGCTGAACTTGATTGGCTTATAACTGGCAAACTACTGGTGTGATTTTGGTCGAATTTTTTGCAAAAATTGGAAATTTCTCTAGCTTTTTGTGGATATCTAATTAATGGGCATGGCAGTGCATATTTTTTTGCAAAAGGACCTTTTAAAAATACCTACTTATTACCGAAATTGGTAATGCCACGTCCACATATTATACCTTGTGTGAAAGCTGACCTAATTTCCTATCTTGCACAAAAAATTTGAACAAAATCCGTGCAGCCGTTCAAAAGTTATACGACTTTGAAAAATTCCTAAAATCAAAATTTGCTTGCTGAGAATGCTGGGCGCCTGGTATTTTTTGCTAAAATTTTTATACAGACGTGATTTTCAAAATCACAACTGCAAGAATGAAGCTGAACTTGATTGGCTCATAACTGGCAAACTACTGGTGCGATTTTGGTCGAATTTTTTGCAAAAATTGGAAATTTCTCCAGCTTTTTGTGGATATCTAATTAATGGGCATGGCAGTGCATATTTTTTTGCAAAAGGACCTTTTAAAAATACCTACTTATTACCGAAATTGGTAATGCCACGCCCACATATTATACCTTGTGTGAAAGCTGACCTAATTTCCTATCTTGCACAAAAAATTTGAACAAAATCCGTGCAGCCGTTCAAAAGTTATACGACTTTGAAAAATTCCTAAAATCAAAATTTGCTTGCTGAGAATGCTGGGCGCCTGGTATTTTTTGCTAAAATTTTTATACAGACGTGATTTTCAAAATCACAACTGCAAGAATGAAGCTGAACTTGATTGGCTTATAACTGGCAAACTACTGGTGCGATTTTGGTCGAATTTTTTGCAAAAATTGGAAATTTCTCTAACTTTTTGTGGATATCTAATTAATGGGCATGGCAGTGCATATTTTTTTGCAAAAGGACCTTTTAAAAATACCTACTTATTACCGAAATTGGTAATGCCACGCCCACATATTATACCTTGTGTGAAAGCTGACCTAATTTCCTATCTTGCACAAAAAATTTGAACAAAATCCGTGCAGCCGTTCAAAAGTTATACGACTTTGAAAAATTCCTAAAATCAAAATTTGCTTGCTGAGAATGCTGGGCGCCTGGTATTTTTTGCTAAAATTTTTATACAGACGTGATTTTCAAAATCACAACTGCAAGAATGAAGCTGAACTTGATTGGCTTATAACTGGCAAACTACTGGTGCGATTTTGGTCGAATTTTTTGCAAAAATTGGAAATTTCTCTAACTTTTTGTGGATATCTAATTAATGGGCATGGCAGTGCATATTTTTTTGCAAAAGGACCTTTTAAAAATACCTACTTATTACCGAAACTGGTAATGCCACGCCCACATATTATACCTTGTGTGAAAGCTGACCTAATTTCCTATCTTGCACAAAAAATTTGAACAAAATCCGTGCAGCCGTTCAAAAGTTATACGACTTTGAAAAATTCCTAAAATCAAAATTTGCTTGCTGAGCATGCTGGGCGCCTGGTATTTTTTGCTAAAATTTTTATACAGACGTGATTTTCAAAATCACAACTGCAAGAATGAAGCTGAACTTGATTGGCTCATAACTGGCAAACTACTGGTGCGATTTTGGTCGAATTTTTTGCAAAAATTGGAAATTTCTCTAGCTTTTTGTGGATATCTAATTAATGGGCATGGCAGTGCATATTTTTTTGCAAAAGGACCTTTTAAAAATACCTACTTATTACCGAAATAGGTAATGCCACGCCCACATATTATACCTTGTGTGAAAGCTGACCTAATTTCCTATCTTGCACAAAAAATTTGAACAAAATCCGTGCAGCCGTTCAAAAGTTATACGACTTTGAAAAATTCCTAAAATCAAAATTTGCTTGCTGAGAATGCTGGGCGCCTGGTATTTTTTGCTAAAATTTTTATACAGACGTGATTTTCAAAATCACAACTGCAAGAATGAAGCTGAACTTGATTGGCTCATAACTGGCAAACTACTGGTGCGATTTTGGTCGAATTTTTTGCAAAAATTGGAAATTTCTCCAGCTTTTTGTGGATATCTAATTAATGGGCATGGCAGTGCTCATTTTTTTGCAAAAGGACCTTTTAAAAATACATACTTATTACCGAAATTGGTAATGCCACGCCCACATATTATACCTTGTGTGAAAGCTGACCTAATTTCCTATCTTGCACAAAAAATTTGAACAAAATCCGTGCAGCCGTTCAAAAGTTATACGACTTTGAAAAATTCCTAAAATCAAAATTTGCTTGCTGAGAATGCTGGGCGCCTGGTATTTTTTGCTAAAATTTTTATACAGACGTGATTTTCAAAATCACAACTGCAAGAATGAAGCTGAACTTGATTGGCTTATAACTGGCAAACTACCGGTGCGATTTTGGTCGAATTTTTTGCAAAAATTGGAAATTTCTCTAACTTTTTGTGGATATCTAATTAATGGGCATGGCAGTGCATATTTTTTTGCAAAAGGACCTTTTAAAAATACCTACTTATTACCGAAATTGGTAATGCCACGCCCACATATTATACCTTGTGTGAAAGCTGACCTAATTTCCTATCTTGCACAAAAAATTTGAACAAAATCCGTGCAGCCGTTCAAAAGTTATACGACTTTGAAAAATTCCTAAAATCAAAATTTGCTTGCTGAGAATGCTGGGCGCCTGGTATTTTTTGCTAAAATTTTTATACAGACGTGATTTTCAAAATCACAACTGCAAGAATGAAGCTGAACTTGATTGGCTTATAACTGGCAAACTACTGGTGCGATTTTGGTCGAATTTTTTGCAAAAATTGGAAATTTCTCTAACTTTTTGTGGATATCTAATTAATGGGCATGGCAGTGCATATTTTTTTGCAAAAGGACCTTTTAAAAATACCTACTTATTACCGAAATTGGTAATGCCACGCCCACATATTATACCTTGTGTGAAAGCTGACCTAATTTCCTATCTTGCACAAAAAATTTGAACAAAATCCGTGCAGCCGTTCAAAAGTTATACGACTTTGAAAAATTCCTAAAATCAAAATTTGCTTGCTGAGCATGCTGGGCGCCTGGTATTTTTTGCTAAAATTTTTATACAGACGTGATTTTCAAAATCACAACTGCAAGAATGAAGCTGAACTTGATTGGCTCATAACTGGCAAACTACTGGTGCGATTTTGGTCGAATTTTTTGCAAAAATTGGAAATTTCTCTAGCTTTTTGTGGATATCTAATTAATGGGCATGGCAGTGCTTATTTTTTTGCAAAAGGACCTTTTAAAAATACCTACTTATTACCGAAATTGGTAATGCGACGCCCACATATTATATCTTGTGTGAAAGCTGACCTAATTTCCTATCTTGCACAAAAAATTTGAACAAAATCCGTGCAGCCGTTCAAAAGTTATACGACTTTGAAAAATTCCTAAAATCAAAATTTGCCTGCTGAGCATGCTGGGCGCCTGGTATTTTTTGCTAAAATTTTTATACAGACGTGATTTTCAAAATCACAACTGCAAGAATGAAGCTGAACTTGATTGGCTTATAACTGGCAAACTACTGGTGCGATTTTGGTCGAATTTTTTGCAAAAATTGGAAATTTCTCTAGCTTTTTGTGGATATCTAATTAATGGGCATGGCAGTGCATATTTTTTTGCAAAAGGACCTTTTAAAAATACCTACTTATTACCGAAATTGGTAATGCCACGCCCACATATTATACCTTGTGTGAAAGCTGACCTAATTTCCTATCTTGCACAAAAAATTTGAACAAAATCCGTGCAGCCGTTCAAAAGTTATACGACTTTGAAAAATTCCTAAAATCAAAATTTGCTTGCTGAGAATGCTGGGCGCCTGGTATTTTTTGCTAAAATTTTTATACAGACGTGATTTTCAAAATCACAACTGCAAGAATGAAGCTGAACTTGATTGGCTTATAACTGGCAAACTACTGGTGCGATTTTGGTCGAATTTTTTGCAAAAATTGGAAATTTCTCTAACTTTTTGTGGATATCTAATTAATGGGCATGGCAGTGCATATTTTTTTGCAAAAGGACCTTTTAAAAATACCTACTTATTACCGAAATTGGTAATGCCACGCCCACATATTATACCTTGTGTGAAAGCTGACCTAATTTCCTATCTTGCACAAAAAATTTGAACAAAATCCGTGCAGCCGTTCAAAAGTTATACGACTTTGAAAAATTCCTAAAATCAAAATTTGCCTGCTGAGCATGCTGGGCGCCTGGTATTTTTTGCTAAAATTTTTATACAGACGTGATTTTCAAAATCACAACTGCAAGAATGAAGCTGAACTTGATTGGCTCATAACTGGCAAACTACTGGTGCGATTTTGGTCGAATTTTTTGCAAAAATTGGAAATTTCTCTAGCTTTTTGTGGATATCTAATTAATGGGCATGGCAGTGCTTATTTTTTTGCAAAAGGACCTTTTAAAAATACCTACTTATTACCGAAATTGGTAATGCGACGCCCACATATTATACCTTGTGTGAAAGCTGACCTAATTTCCTATCTTGCACAAAAAATTTGAACAAAATCCGTGCAGCCGTTCAAAAGTTATACGACTTTGAAAAATTCCTAAAATCAAAATTTGCCTGCTGAGCATGCTGGGCGCCTGGTATTTTTTGCTAAAATTTTTATACAGACGTGATTTTCAAAATCACAACTGCAAGAATGAAGCTGAACTTGATTGGCTTATAACTGGCAAACTACTGGTGCGATTTTGGTCGAATTTTTTGCAAAAATTGGAAATTTCTCTAGCTTTTTGTGGATATCTAATTAATGGGCATGGCAGTGCATATTTTTTTGCAAAAGGACCTTTTAAAAATACCTACTTATTACCGAAATTGGTAATGCCACGCCCCCTATATTATACCTTGTGTGAAAGCTGACCTAATTTCCTATCTTGCACAAAAAATTTGAACAAAATCCGTGCAGCCGTTCAAAAGTTATACGACTTTGAAAAATTCCTAAAATCAAAATTTGCTTGCTGAGAATGCTGGGCGCCTGGTATTTTTTGCTAAAATTTTTATACAGACGTGATTTTCAAAATCACAACTGCAAGAATGAAGCTGAACTTGATTGGCTCATAACTGGCAAACTACTGGTGCGATTTTGGTCGAATTTTTTGCAAAAATTGGAAATTTCTCCAGCTTTTTGTGGATATCTAATTAATGGGCATGGCAGTGCTCATTTTTTTGCAAAAGGACCTTTTAAAAATACATACTTATTACCGAAATTGGTAATGCCACGCCCACATATTATACCTTGTGTGAAAGCTGACCTAATTTCCTATCTTGCACAAAAAATTTGAACAAAATCCGTGCAGCCGTTCAAAAGTTATACGACTTTGAAAAATTCCTAAAATCAAAATTTGCCTGCTGAGCATGCTGGGCGCCTGGTATTTTTTGCTAAAATTTTTATACAGACGTGATTTTCAAAATCACAACTGCAAGAATGAAGCTGAACTTGATTGGCTTATAACTGGCAAACTACTGGTGCGATTTTGGTCGAATTTTTTGCAAAAATTGGAAATTTCTCTAGCTTTTTGTGGATATCTAATTAATGGGCATGGCAGTGCTTATTTTTTTGCAAAAGGACCTTTTAAAAATACCTACTTATTACCGAAATTGGTAATGCGACGCCCACATATTATACCTTGTGTGAAAGCTGACCTAATTTCCTATCTTGCACAAAAAATTTGAACAAAATCCGTGCAGCCGTTCAAAAGTTATACGACTTTGAAAAATTCCTAAAATCAAAATTTGCCTGCTGAGCATGCTGGGCGCCTGGTATTTTTTGCTAAAATTTTTATACAGACGTGATTTTCAAAATCACAACTGCAAGAATGAAGCTGAACTTGATTGGCTTATAACTGGCAAACTACTGGTGCGATTTTGGTCGAATTTTTTGCAAAAATTGGAAATTTCTCTAGCTTTTTGTGGATATCTAATTAATGGGCATGGCAGTGCATATTTTTTTGCAAAAGGACCTTTTAAAAATACCTACTTATTACCGAAATTGGTAATGCCACGCCCACATATTATACCTTGTGTGAAAGCTGACCTAATTTCCTATCTTGCACAAAAAATTTGAACAAAATCCGTGCAGCCGTTCAAAAGTTATACGACTTTGAAAAATTCCTAAAATCAAAATTTGCTTGCTGAGAATGCTGGGCGCCTGGTATTTTTTGCTAAAATTTTTATACAGACGTGATTTTCAAAATCACAACTGCAAGAATGAAGCTGAACTTGATTGGCTTATAACTGGCAAACTACTGGTGCGATTTTGGTCGAATTTTTTGCAAAAATTGGAAATTTCTCTAACTTTTTGTGGATATCTAATTAATGGGCATGGCAGTGCATATTTTTTTGCAAAAGGACCTTTTAAAAATACCTACTTATTACCGAAATTGGTAATGCCACGCCCACATATTATACCTTGTGTGAAAGCTGACCTAATTTCCTATCTTGCACAAAAAATTTGAACAAAATCCGTGCAGCCGTTCAAAAGTTATACGACTTTGAAAAATTCCTAAAATCAAAATTTGCCTGCTGAGCATGCTGGGCGCCTGGTATTTTTTGCTAAAATTTTTATACAGACGTGATTTTCAAAATCACAACTGCAAGAATGAAGCTGAACTTGATTGGCTCATAACTGGCAAACTACTGGTGCGATTTTGGTCGAATTTTTTGCAAAAATTGGAAATTTCTCTAGCTTTTTGTGGATATCTAATTAATGGGCATGGCAGTGCTTATTTTTTTGCAAAAGGACCTTTTAAAAATACCTACTTATTACCGAAATTGGTAATGCGACGCCCACATATTATACCTTGTGTGAAAGCTGACCTAATTTCCTATCTTGCACAAAAAATTTGAACAAAATCCGTGCAGCCGTTCAAAAGTTATACGACTTTGAAAAATTCCTAAAATCAAAATTTGCCTGCTGAGCATGCTGGGCGCCTGGTATTTTTTGCTAAAATTTTTATACAGACGTGATTTTCAAAATCACAACTGCAAGAATGAAGCTGAACTTGATTGGCTTATAACTGGCAAACTACTGGTGCGATTTTGGTCGAATTTTTTGCAAAAATTGGAAATTTCTCTAGCTTTTTGTGGATATCTAATTAATGGGCATGGCAGTGCATATTTTTTTGCAAAAGGACCTTTTAAAAATACCTACTTATTACCGAAATTGGTAATGCCACGCCCCCTATATTATACCTTGTGTGAAAGCTGACCTAATTTCCTATCTTGCACAAAAAATTTGAACAAAATCCGTGCAGCCGTTCAAAAGTTATACGACTTTGAAAAATTCCTAAAATCAAAATTTGCTTGCTGAGAATGCTGGGCGCCTGGTATTTTTTGCTAAAATTTTTATACAGACGTGATTTTCAAAATCACAACTGCAAGAATGAAGCTGAACTTGATTGGCTCATAACTGGCAAACTACTGGTGCGATTTTGGTCGAATTTTTTGCAAAAATTGGAAATTTCTCCAGCTTTTTGTGGATATCTAATTAATGGGCATGGCAGTGCTCATTTTTTTTGCAAAAGGACCTTTTAAAAATACATACTTATTACCGAAATTTGTAATGCCACGCCCACATATTATACCTTGTGTGAAAGCTGACCTAATTTCCTATCTTGCACAAAAAATTTGAACAAAATCCGTGCAGCCGTTCAAAAGTTATACGACTTTGAAAAATTCCTAAAATCAAAATTTGCCTGCTGAGCATGCTGGGCGCCTGGTATTTTTTGCTAAAATTTTTATACAGACGTGATTTTCAAAATCACAACTGCAAGAATGAAGCTGAACTTGATTGGCTTATAACTGGCAAACTACTGGTGCGATTTTGGTCGAATTTTTTGCAAAAATTGGAAATTTCTCTAGCTTTTTGTGGATATCTAATTAATGGGCATGGCAGTGCATATTTTTTTGCAAAAGGACCTTTTAAAAATACCTACTTATTACCGAAATTGGTAATGCCACGCCCACATATTATATCTTGTGTGAAAGCTGACCTAATTTCCTATCTTGCACAAAAAATTTGAACAAAATCCGTGCAGCCGTTCAAAAGTTATACGACTTTGAAAAATTCCTAAAATCAAAATTTGCCTGCTGAGCATGCTGGGCGCCTGGTATTTTTTGCTAAAATTTTTATACAGACGTGATTTTCAAAATCACAACTGCAAGAATGAAGCTGAACTTGATTGGCTTATAACTGGCAAACTACTGGTGCGATTTTGGTCGAATTTTTTGCAAAAATTGGAAATTTCTCTAGCTTTTTGTGGATATCTAATTAATGGGCATGGCAGTGCATATTTTTTTGCAAAAGGACCTTTTAAAAATACCTACTTATTACCGAAATTGGTAATGCCACGCCCACATATTATACCTTGTGTGAAAGCTGACCTAATTTCCTATCTTGCACAAAAAATTTGAACAAAATCCGTGCAGCCGTTCAAAAGTTATACGACTTTGAAAAATTCCTAAAATCAAAATTTGCTTGCTGAGAATGCTGGGCGCCAGGTATTTTTTGCTAAAATTTTTATACAGACGTGATTTTCAAAATCACAACTGCAAGAATGAAGCTGAACTTGATTGGCTTATAACTGGCAAACTACTGGTGCGATTTTGGTCGAATTTTTTGCAAAAATTGGAAATTTCTCTAGCTTTTTGTGGATATCTAATTAATGGGCATGGCAGTGCATATTTTTTTGCAAAAGGCCTTTTAAAAATACCTACTTATTACCGAAATTGGTAATGCCACGCCCACATATTATACCTTGTGTGAAAGCTGACCTAATTTCCTATCTTGCACAAAAAATTTGAACAAAATCCGTGCAGCCGTTCAAAAGTTATACGACTTTGAAAAATTCCTAAAATCAAAATTTGCCTGCTGAGCATGCTGGGCGCCTGGTATTTTTTGCTAAAATTTTTATACAGACGTGATTTTCAAAATCACAACTGCAAGAATGAAGCTGAACTTGATTGGCTTATAACTGGCAAACTACTGGTGCGATTTTGGTCGAATTTTTTGCAAAAATTGGAAATTTCTCTAGCTTTTTGTGGATATCTAATTAATGGGCATGGCAGTGCATATTTTTTTGCAAAAGGACCTTTTAAAAATACCTACTTATTACCGAAATTGGTAATGCCACGCCCACATATTATACCTTGTGTGAAAGCTGACCTAATTTCCTATCTTGCACAAAAAATTTGAACAAAATCCGTGCAGCCGTTCAAAAGTTATACGACTTTGAAAAATTCCTAAAATCAAAATTTGCCTGCTGAGCATGCTGGGCGCCTGGTATTTTTTGCTAAAATTTTTATACAGACGTGATTTTCAAAATCACAACTGCAAGAATGAAGCTGAACTTGATTGGCTTATAACTGGCAAACTACTGGTGCGATTTTGGTCGAATTTTTTGCAAAAATTGGAAATTTCTCTAGCTTTTTGTGGATATCTAATTAATGGGCATGGCAGTGCATATTTTTTTGCAAAAGGACCTTTTAAAAATACCTACTTATTACCGAAATTGGTAATGCCACGCCCACATATTATACCTTGTGTGAAAGCTGACCTAATTTCCTATCTTGCACAAAAAATTTGAACAAAATCCGTGCAGCCGTTCAAAAGTTATACGACTTTGAAAAATTCCTAAAATCAAAATTTGCTTGCTGAGAATGCTGGGCGCCTGGTATTTTTTGCTAAAATTTTTATACAGACGTGATTTTCAAAATCACAACTGCAAGAATGAAGCTGAACTTGATTGGCTCATAACTGGCAAACTACTGGTGCGATTTTGGTCGAATTTTTTGCAAAAATTGGAAATTTCTCCAGATTTTTGTGGATATCTAATTAATGGGCATGGCAGTGCATATTTTTTTGCAAAAGGACCTTTTAAAAATACCTACTTATTACCGAAATTGGTTATGCCACGCCCACATATTATACCTTGTGTGAAAGCTGACCTAATTTCCTATCTTGCACAAAAAATTTGAACAAAATCCGTGCAGCCGTTCAAAAGTTATACGACTTTGAAAAATTCCTAAAATCAAAATTTGCTTGCTGAGAATGCTGGGCGCCTGGTATTTTTTGCTAAAATTTTTATACAGACGTGATTTTCAAAATCACAACTGCAAGAATGAAGCTGAACTTGATTGGCTTATAACTGGCAAACTACTGGTGCGATTTTGGTCGAATTTTTTGCAAAAATTGGAAATTTCTCTAACTTTTTGTGGATATCTAATTAATGGGCATGGCAGTGCATATTTTTTTGCAAAAGGACCTTTTAAAAATACCTACTTATTACCGAAATTGGTAATGCCACGTCCACATATTATACCTTGTGTGAAAGCTGACCTAATTTCCTATCTTGCACAAAAAATTTGAACAAAATCCGTGCAGCCGTTCAAAAGTTATACGACTTTGAAAAATTCCTAAAATCAAAATTTGCTTGCTGAGCATGCTGGGCGCCTGGTATTTTTTGCTAAAATTTTTATACAGACGTGATTTTCAAAATCACAACTGCAAGAATGAAGCTGAACTTGATTGGCTCATAACTGGCAAACTACTGGTGCGATTTTGGTCGAATTTTTTGCAAAAATTGGAAATTTCTCTAGCTTTTTGTGGATATCTAATTAATGGGCATGGCAGTGCTTATTTTTTTGCAAAAGGACCTTTTAAAAATACCTACTTATTACCGAAATTGGTAATGCGACGCCCACATATTATATCTTGTGTGAAAGCTGACCTAATTTCCTATCTTGCACAAAAAATTTGAACAAAATCCGTGCAGCCGTTCAAAAGTTATACGACTTTGAAAAATTCCTAAAATCAAAATTTGCCTGCTGAGCATGCTGGGCGCCTGGTATTTTTTGCTAAAATTTTTATACAGACGTGATTTTTGTGGATATCTAATTAATGGGCATGGCAGTGCTCATTTTTTTGCAAAAGGACCTTTTAAAAATACATACTTATTACCGAAATTGGTAATGCCACGCCCACATATTATACCTTGTGTGAAAGCTGACCTAATTTCCTATCTTGCACAAAAAATTTGAACAAAATCCGTGCAGCCGTTCAAAAGTTATACGACTTTGAAAAATTCCTAAAATCAAAATTTGCCTGCTGAGCATGCTGGGCGCCTGGTATTTTTTGCTAAAATTTTTATACAGACGTGATTTTCAAAATCACAACTGCAAGAATGAAGCTGAACTTGATTGGCTCATAACTGGCAAACTACTGGTGCGATTTTGGTCGAATTTTTTGCAAAAATTGGAAATTTCTCTAGCTTTTTGTGGATATCTAATTAATGGGCGTGGCAGTGCATATTTTTTTGCAAAAGGACCTTTTAAAAATACCTACTTATTACCGAAATTGGTAATGCCACGCCCACATATTATACCTTGTGTGAAAGCTGACCTAATTTCCTATCTTGCACAAAAAATTTGAACAAAATCCGTGCAGCCGTTCAAAAGTTATACGACTTTGAAAAATTCCTAAAATCAAAATTTGCCTGCTGAGCATGCTGGGCGCCTGGTATTTTTTGCTAAAATTTTTATACAGACGTGATTTTCAAAATCACAACTGCAAGAATGAAGCTGAACTTGATTGGCTTATAACTGGCAAACTACTGATGCGATTTTGGTCGAATTTTTTGCAAAAATTGGAAATTTCTCTAACTTTTTGTGGATATCTAATTAATGGGCATGGCAGTGCATATTTTTTTGCAAAAGGACCTTTTAAAAATACCTACTTATTACCGAAATTGGTAATGCCACGCCCACATATTATACCTTGTGTGAAAGCTGACCTAATTTCCTATCTTGCACAAAAAATTTGAACAAAATCCGTGCAGCCGTTCAAAAGTTATACGACTTTGAAAAATTCCTAAAATCAAAATTTGCTTGCTGAGCATGCTGGGCGCCTGGTATTTTTTGCTAAAATTTTTATACAGACGTGATTTTCAAAATCACAACTGCAAGAATGAAGCTGAACTTGATTGGCTTATAACTGGCAAACTACTGGTGCGATTTTGGTCGAATTTTTTGCAAAAATTGGAAATTTCTCTAACTTTTTGTGGATATCTAATTAATGGGCATGGCAGTGCATATTTTTTTGCAAAAGGACCTTTTAAAAATACCTACTTATTACCGAAATTGGTAATGCCACGTCCACATATTATACCTTGTGTGAAAGCTGACCTAATTTCCTATCTTGCACAAAAAATTTGAACAAAATCCGTGCAGCCGTTCAAAAGTTATACGACTTTGAAAAATTCCTAAAATCAAAATTTGCTTGCTGAGCATGCTGGGCGCCTGGTATTTTTTGCTAAAATTTTTATACAGACGTGATTTTCAAAATCACAACTGCAAGAATGAAGCTGAACTTGATTGGCTCATAACTGGCAAACTACTGGTGCGATTTTGGTCGAATTTTTTGCAAAAATTGGAAATTTCTCTAGCTTTTTGTGGATATCTAATTAATGGGCATGGCAGTGCTTATTTTTTTGCAAAAGGACCTTTTAAAAATACCTACTTATTACCGAAATTGGTAATGCGACGCCCACATATTATATCTTGTGTGAAAGCTGACCTAATTTCCTATCTTGCACAAAAAATTTGAACAAAATCCGTGCAGCCGTTCAAAAGTTATACGACTTTGAAAAATTCCTAAAATCAAAATTTGCCTGCTGAGCATGCTGGGCGCCTGGTATTTTTTGCTAAAATTTTTATACAGACGTGATTTTTGTGGATATCTAATTAATGGGCATGGCAGTGCTCATTTTTTTGCAAAAGGACCTTTTAAAAATACATACTTATTACCGAAATTGGTAATGCCACGCCCACATATTATACCTTGTGTGAAAGCTGACCTAATTTCCTATCTTGCACAAAAAATTTGAACAAAATCCGTGCAGCCGTTCAAAAGTTATACGACTTTGAAAAATTCCTAAAATCAAAATTTGCCTGCTGAGCATGCTGGGCGCCTGGTATTTTTTGCTAAAATTTTTATACAGACGTGATTTTCAAAATCACAACTGCAAGAATGAAGCTGAACTTGATTGGCTCATAACTGGCAAACTACTGGTGCGATTTTGGTCGAATTTTTTGCAAAAATTGGAAATTTCTCTAGCTTTTTGTGGATATCTAATTAATGGGCGTGGCAGTGCATATTTTTTTGCAAAAGGACCTTTTAAAAATACCTACTTATTACCGAAATTGGTAATGCCACGCCCACATATTATACCTTGTGTGAAAGCTGACCTAATTTCCTATCTTGCACAAAAAATTTGAACAAAATCCGTGCAGCCGTTCAAAAGTTATACGACTTTGAAAAATTCCTAAAATCAAAATTTGCCTGCTGAGCATGCTGGGCGCCTGGTATTTTTTGCTAAAATTTTTATACAGACGTGATTTTCAAAATCACAACTGCAAGAATGAAGCTGAACTTGATTGGCTTATAACTGGCAAACTACTGATGCGATTTTGGTCGAATTTTTTGCAAAAATTGGAAATTTCTCTAACTTTTTGTGGATATCTAATTAATGGGCATGGCAGTGCATATTTTTTTGCAAAAGGACCTTTTAAAAATACCTACTTATTACCGAAATTGGTAATGCCACGCCCACATATTATACCTTGTGTGAAAGCTGACCTAATTTCCTATCTTGCACAAAAAATTTGAACAAAATCCGTGCAGCCGTTCAAAAGTTATACGACTTTGAAAAATTCCTAAAATCAAAATTTGCTTGCTGAGCATGCTGGGCGCCTGGTATTTTTTGCTAAAATTTTTATACAGACGTGATTTTCAAAATCACAACTGCAAGAATGAAGCTGAACTTGATTGGCTTATAACTGGCAAACTACTGGTGCGATTTTGGTCGAATTTTTTGCAAAAATTGGAAATTTCTCTAACTTTTTGTGGATATCTAATTAATGGGCATGGCAGTGCTTATTTTTTTGCAAAAGGACCTTTTAAAAATACCTACTTATTACCGAAATTGGTAATGCGACGCCCACATATTATATCTTGTGTGAAAGCTGACCTAATTTCCTATCTTGCACAAAAAATTTGAACAAAATCCGAGCAGCCGTTCAAAAGTTATACGACTTTGAAAAATTCCTAAAATCAAAATTTGCCTGCTGAGCATGCTGGGCGCCTGGTATTTTTTGCTAAAATTTTTATACAGACGTGATTTTTGTGGATATCTAATTAATGGGCATGGCAGTGCTCATTTTTTTGCAAAAGGACCTTTTAAAAATACATACTTATTACCGAAATTGGTAATGCCACGCCCACATATTATACCTTGTGTGAAAGCTGACCTAATTTCCTATCTTGCACAAAAAATTTGAACAAAATCCGTGCAGCCGTTCAAAAGTTATACGACTTTGAAAAATTCCTAAAATCAAAATTTGCCTGCTGAGCATGCTGGGCGCCTGGTATTTTTTGCTAAAATTTTTATACAGACGTGATTTTCAAAATCACAACTGCAAGAATGAAGCTGAACTTGATTGGCTTATAACTGGCAAACTACTGGTGCGATTTTGGTCGAATTTTTTGCAAAAATTGGAAATTTCTCTAGCTTTTTGTGGATATCTAATTAATGGGCATGGCAGTGCATATTTTTTTGCAAAAGGACCTTTTAAAAATACCTACTTATTACCGAAATTGGTAATGCCACGCCCACATATTATACCTTGTGTGAAAGCTGACCTAATTTCCTATCTTGCACAAAAAATTTGAACAAAATCCGTGCAGCCGTTCAAAAGTTATACGACTTTGAAAAATTCCTAAAATCAAAATTTGCCTGCTGAGCATGCTGGGCGCCTGGTATTTTTTGCTAAAATTTTTATACAGACGTGATTTTCAAAATCACAACTGCAAGAATGAAGCTGAACTTGATTGGCTTATAACTGGCAAACTACTGGTGCGATTTTGGTCGAATTTTTTGCAAAAATTGGAAATTTCTCTAGCTTTTTGTGGATATCTAATTAATGGGCATGGCAGTGCATATTTTTTTGCAAAAGGACCTTTTAAAAATACCTACTTATTACCGAAATTGGTAATGCCACGCCCACATATTATACCTTGTGTGAAAGCTGACCTAATTTCCTATCTTGCACAAAAAATTTGAACAAAATCCGTGCAGCCGTTCAAAAGTTATACGACTTTGAAAAATTCCTAAAATCAAAATTTGCTTGCTGAGAATGCTGGGCGCCTGGTATTTTTTGCTAAAATTTTTATACAGACGTGATTTTCAAAATCACAACTGCAAGAATGAAGCTGAACTTGATTGGCTCATAACTGGCAAACTACTGGTGCGATTTTGGTCGAATTTTTTGCAAAAATTGGAAATTTCTCTAGCTTTTTGTGGATATCTAATTAATGGGCGTGGCAGTGCATATTTTTTTGCAAAAGGACCTTTTAAAAATACCTACTTATTACCGAAATTGGTAATGCCACGCCCACATATTATACCTTGTGTGAAAGCTGACCTAATTTCCTATCTTGCACAAAAAATTTGAACAAAATCCGAGCAGCCGTTCAAAAGTTATACGACTTTGAAAAATTCCTAAAATCAAAATTTGCCTGCTGAGCATGCTGGGCGCCTGGTATTTTTTGCTAAAATTTTTATACAGACGTGATTTTCAAAATCACAACTGCAAGAATGAAGCTGAACTTGATTGGCTTATAACTGGCAAACTACTGGTGCGATTTTGGTCGAATTTTTTGCAAAAATTGGAAATTTCTCTAACTTTTTGTGGATATCTAATTAATGGGCATGGCAGTGCTTATTTTTTTGCAAAAGGACCTTTTAAAAATACCTACTTATTACCGAAATTGGTAATGCGACGCCCACATATTATATCTTGTGTGAAAGCTGACCTAATTTCCTATCTTGCACAAAAAATTTGAACAAAATCCGTGCAGCCGTTCAAAAGTTATACGACTTTGAAAAATTCCTAAAATCAAAATTTGCCTGCTGAGCATGCTGGGCGCCTGGTATTTTTTGCTAAAATTTTTATACAGACGTGATTTTTGTGGATATCTAATTAATGGGCATGGCAGTGCTCATTTTTTTGCAAAAGGACCTTTTAAAAATACATACTTATTACCGAAATTGGTAATGCCACGCCCACATATTATACCTTGTGTGAAAGCTGACCTAATTTCCTATCTTGCACAAAAAATTTGAACAAAATCCGTGCAGCCGTTCAAAAGTTATACGACTTTGAAAAATTCCTAAAATCAAAATTTGCCTGCTGAGCATGCTGGGCGCCTGGTATTTTTTGCTAAAATTTTTATACAGACGTGATTTTCAAAATCACAACTGCAAGAATGAAGCTGAACTTGATTGGCTTATAACTGGCAAACTACTGATGCGATTTTGGTCGAATTTTTTGCAAAAATTGGAAATTTCTCTAACTTTTTGTGGATATCTAATTAATGGGCATGGCAGTGCATATTTTTTTGCAAAAGGACCTTTTAAAAATACCTACTTATTACCGAAATTGGTAATGCCACGCCCACATATTATACCTTGTGTGAAAGCTGACCTAATTTCCTATCTTGCACAAAAAATTTGAACAAAATCCGTGCAGCCGTTCAAAAGTTATACGACTTTGAAAAATTCCTAAAATCAAAATTTGCTTGCTGAGCATGCTGGGCGCCTGGTATTTTTTGCTAAAATTTTTATACAGACGTGATTTTCAAAATCACAACTGCAAGAATGAAGCTGAACTTGATTGGCTTATAACTGGCAAACTACTGGTGCGATTTTGGTCGAATTTTTTGCAAAAATTGGAAATTTCTCTAACTTTTTGTGGATATCTAATTAATGGGCATGGCAGTGCTTATTTTTTTGCAAAAGGACCTTTTAAAAATACCTACTTATTACCGAAATTGGTAATGCGACGCCCACATATTATATCTTGTGTGAAAGCTGACCTAATTTCCTATCTTGCACAAAAAATTTGAACAAAATCCGAGCAGCCGTTCAAAAGTTATACGACTTTGAAAAATTCCTAAAATCAAAATTTGCCTGCTGAGCATGCTGGGCGCCTGGTATTTTTTGCTAAAATTTTTATACAGACGTGATTTTTGTGGATATCTAATTAATGGGCATGGCAGTGCTCATTTTTTTGCAAAAGGACCTTTTAAAAATACATACTTATTACCGAAATTGGTAATGCCACGCCCACATATTATACCTTGTGTGAAAGCTGACCTAATTTCCTATCTTGCACAAAAAATTTGAACAAAATCCGTGCAGCCGTTCAAAAGTTATACGACTTTGAAAAATTCCTAAAATCAAAATTTGCCTGCTGAGCATGCTGGGCGCCTGGTATTTTTTGCTAAAATTTTTATACAGACGTGATTTTCAAAATCACAACTGCAAGAATGAAGCTGAACTTGATTGGCTTATAACTGGCAAACTACTGGTGCGATTTTGGTCGAATTTTTTGCAAAAATTGGAAATTTCTCTAGCTTTTTGTGGATATCTAATTAATGGGCATGGCAGTGCATATTTTTTTGCAAAAGGACCTTTTAAAAATACCTACTTATTACCGAAATTGGTAATGCCACGCCCACATATTATACCTTGTGTGAAAGCTGACCTAATTTCCTATCTTGCACAAAAAATTTTAACAAAATCCGTGCAGCCGTTCAAAAGTTATACGACTTTGAAAAATTCCTAAAATCAAAATTTGCTTGCTGAGAATGCTGGGCGCCTGGTATTTTTTGCTAAAATTTTTATACAGACGTGATTTTCAAAATCACAACTGCAAGAATGAAGCTGAACTTGATTGGCTTATAACTGGCAAACTACTGGTGCGATTTTGGTCGAATTTTTTGCAAAAATTGGAAATTTCTCTAACTTTTTGTGGATATCTAATTAATGGGCATGGCAGTGCTTATTTTTTTGCAAAAGGACCTTTTAAAAATACCTACTTATTACCGAAATTGGTAATGCGACGCCCACATATTATATCTTGTGTGAAAGCTGACCTAATTTCCTATCTTGCACAAAAAATTTGAACAAAATCCGTGCAGCCGTTCAAAAGTTATACGACTTTGAAAAATTCCTAAAATCAAAATTTGCCTGCTGAGCATGCTGGGCGCCTGGTATTTTTTGCTAAAATTTTTATACAGACGTGATTTTTGTGGATATCTAATTAATGGGCATGGCAGTGCTCATTTTTTTGCAAAAGGACCTTTTAAAAATACATACTTATTACCGAAATTGGTAATGCCACGCCCACATATTATACCTTGTGTGAAAGCTGACCTAATTTCCTATCTTGCACAAAAAATTTGAACAAAATCCGTGCAGCCGTTCAAAAGTTATACGACTTTGAAAAATTCCTAAAATCAAAATTTGCCTGCTGAGCATGCTGGGCGCCTGGTATTTTTTGCTAAAATTTTTATACAGACGTGATTTTCAAAATCACAACTGCAAGAATGAAGCTGAACTTGATTGGCTTATAACTGGCAAACTACTGGTGCGATTTTGGTCGAATTTTTTGCAAAAATTGGAAATTTCTCTAACTTTTTGTGGATATCTAATTAATGGGCATGGCAGTGCATATTTTTTTGCAAAAGGACCTTTTAAAAATACCTACTTATTACCGAAATTGGTAATGCCACGCCCACATATTATACCTTGTGTGAAAGCTGACCTAATTTCCTATCTTGCACAAAAAATTTGAACAAAATCCGTGCAGCCGTTCAAAAGTTATACGACTTTGAAAAATTCCTAAAATCAAAATTTGCCTGCTGAGCATGCTGGGCGCCTGGTATTTTTTGCTAAAATTTTTATACAGACGTGATTTTTGTGGATATCTAATTAATGGGCATGGCAGTGCTCATTTTTTTGCAAAAGGACCTTTTAAAAATACATACTTATTACCGAAATTGGTAATGCCACGCCCACATATTATACCTTGTGTGAAAGCTGACCTAATTTCCTATCTTGCACAAAAAATTTGAACAAAATCCGTGCAGCCGTTCAAAAGTTATACGACTTTGAAAAATTCCTAAAATCAAAATTTGCCTGCTGAGCATGCTGGGCGCCTGGTATTTTTTGCTAAAATTTTTATACAGACGTGATTTTCAAAATCACAACTGCAAGAATGAAGCTGAACTTGATTGGCTCATAACTGGCAAACTACTGGTGCGATTTTGGTCGAATTTTTTGCAAAAATTGGAAATTTCTCTAGCTTTTTGTGGATATCTAATTAATGGGCATGGCAGTGCTTATTTTTTTGCAAAAGGACCTTTTAAAAATACCTACTTATTACCGAAATTGGTAATGCGACGCCCACATATTATATCTTGTGTGAAAGCTGACCTAATTTCCTATCTTGCACAAAAAATTTGAACAAAATCCGTGCAGCCGTTCAAAAGTTATACGACTTTGAAAAATTCCTAAAATCAAAATTTGCCTGCTGAGCATGCTGGGCGCCTGGTATTTTTTGCTAAAATTTTTATACAGACGTGATTTTCAAAATCACAACTGCAAGAATGAAGCTGAACTTGATTGGCTCATAACTGGCAAACTACTGGTGCGATTTTGGTCGAATTTTTTGCAAAAATTGGAAATTTCTCTAGCTTTTTGTGGATATCTAATTAATGGGCATGGCAGTGCTTATTTTTTTGCAAAAGGACCTTTTAAAAATACCTACTTATTACCGAAATTGGTAATGCGACGCCCACATATTATATCTTGTGTGAAAGCTGACCTAATTTCCTATCTTGCACAAAAAATTTGAACAAAATCCGTGCAGCCGTTCAAAAGTTATACGACTTTGAAAAATTCCTAAAATCAAAATTTGCCTGCTGAGCATGCTGGGCGCCTGGTATTTTTTGCTAAAATTTTTATACAGACGTGATTTTCAAAATCACAACTGCAAGAATGAAGCTGAACTTGATTGGCTTATAACTGGCAAACTACTGGTGCGATTTTGGTCGAATTTTTTGCAAAAATTGGAAATTTCTCTAGCTTTTTGTGGATATCTAATTAATGGGCATGGCAGTGCTTATTTTTTTGCAAAAGGACCTTTTAAAAATACCTACTTATTACCGAAATTGGTAATGCGACGCCCACATATTATACCTTGTGTGAAAGCTGACCTAATTTCCTATCTTGCACAAAAAATTTGAACAAAATCCGTGCAGCCGTTCAAAAGTTATACGACTTTGAAAAATTCCTAAAATCAAAATTTGCTTGCTGAGCATGCTGGGCGCCTGGTATTTTTTGCTAAAATTTTTATACAGACGTGATTTTCAAAATCACAACTGCAAGAATGAAGCTGAACTTGATTGGCTCATAACTGGCAAACTACTGGTGCGATTTTGGTCGAATTTTTTGCAAAAATTGGAAATTTCTCTAGCTTTTTGTGGATATCTAATTAATGGGCATGGCAGTGCTTATTTTTTTGCAAAAGGACCTTTTAAAAATACCTACTTATTACCGAAATTGGTAATGCGACGCCCACATATTATATCTTGTGTGAAAGCTGACCTAATTTCCTATCTTGCACAAAAAATTTGAACAAAATCCGTGCAGCCGTTCAAAAGTTATACGACTTTGAAAAATTCCTAAAATCAAAATTTGCCTGCTGAGCATGCTGGGCGCCTGGTATTTTTTGCTAAAATTTTTATACAGACGTGATTTTCAAAATCACAACTGCAAGAATGAAGCTGAACTTGATTGGCTTATAACTGGCAAACTACTGGTGCGATTTTGGTCGAATTTTTTGCAAAAATTGGAAATTTCTCTAGCTTTTTGTGGATATCTAATTAATGGGCATGGCAGTGCATATTTTTTTGCAAAAGGACCTTTTAAAAATACCTACTTATTACCGAAATTGGTAATGCCACGCCCACATATTATACCTTGTGTGAAAGCTGACCTAATTTCCTATCTTGCACAAAAAATTTGAACAAAATCCGTGCAGCCGTTCAAAAGTTATACGACTTTGAAAAATTCCTAAAATCAAAATTTGCTTGCTGAGAATGCTGGGCGCCTGGTATTTTTTGCTAAAATTTTTATACAGACGTGATTTTCAAAATCACAACTGCAAGAATGAAGCTGAACTTGATTGGCTCATAACTGGCAAACTACTGGTGCGATTTTGGTCGAATTTTTTGCAAAAATTGGAAATTTCTCCAGCTTTTTGTGGATATCTAATTAATGGGCATGGCAGTGCTCATTTTTTTGCAAAAGGACCTTTTAAAAATACATACTTATTACCAAAATTGGTAATGCCACGCCCACATATTATACCT
Source organism: Crataerina pallida (assembly GCA_949710015.1). NCBI lineage: Eukaryota > Metazoa > Arthropoda > Insecta > Diptera > Hippoboscidae > Crataerina > Crataerina pallida. The sequence goes on along the minus strand of OX453291.1, from coordinate 2,717,384 downwards.
TGTGTGAAAGCTGACCTAATTTCCTATCTTGCACAAAAAATTTGAACAAAATCCGTGCAGCCGTTCAAAAGTTATACGACTTTGAAAAATTCCTAAAATCAAAATTTGCTTGCTGAGCATGCTGGGCGCCTGGTATTTTTTGCTAAAATTTTTATACAGACGTGATTTTCAAAATCACAACTGCAAGAATGAAGCTGAACTTGATTGGCTCATAACTGGCAAACTACTGGTGCGATTTTGGTCGAATTTTTTGCAAAAATTGGAAATTTCTCTAGCTTTTTGTGGATATCTAATTAATGGGCATGGCAGTGCTTATTTTTTTGCAAAAGGACCTTTTAAAAATACCTACTTATTACCGAAATTGGTAATGCGACGCCCACATATTATATCTTGTGTGAAAGCTGACCTAATTTCCTATCTTGCACAAAAAATTTGAACAAAATCCGTGCAGCCGTTCAAAAGTTATACGACTTTGAAAAATTCCTAAAATCAAAATTTGCCTGCTGAGCATGCTGGGCGCCTGGTATTTTTTGCTAAAATTTTTATACAGACGTGATTTTCAAAATCACAACTGCAAGAATGAAGCTGAACTTGATTGGCTTATAACTGGCAAACTACTGGTGCGATTTTGGTCGAATTTTTTGCAAAAATTGGAAATTTCTCCAGCTTTTTGTGGATATCTAATTAATGGGCATGGCAGTGCTCATTTTTTTGCAAAAGGACCTTTTAAAAATACATACTTATTACCAAAATTGGTAATGCCACGCCCACATATTATACCTTGTGTGAAAGCTGACCTAATTTCCTATCTTGCACAAAAAATTTGAACAAAATCCGTGCAGCCGTTCAAAAGTTATACGACTTTGAAAAATTCCTAAAATCAAAATTTGCTTGCTGAGCATGCTGGGCGCCTGGTATTTTTTGCTAAAATTTTTATACAGACGTGATTTTCAAAATCACAACTGCAAGAATGAAGCTGAACTTGATTGGCTCATAACTGGCAAACTACTGGTGCGATTTTGGTCGAATTTTTTGCAAAAATTGGAAATTTCTCTAGCTTTTTGTGGATATCTAATTAATGGGCATGGCAGTGCATATTTTTTTGCAAAAGGACCTTTTAAAAATACCTACTTATTACCGAAATTGGTAATGCCACGCCCACATATTATACCTTGTGTGAAAGCTGACCTAATTTCCTATCTTGCACAAAAAGTGTGAACAAAATCCGTGCAGCCGTTCAAAAGTTATACGACTTTGAAAAATTCCTAAAATCAAAATTTGCTTGCTGAGCATGCTGGGCGCCTGGTATTTTTTGCTAAAATTTTTATACAGACGTGATTTTCAAAATCACAACTGCAAGAATGAAGCTGAACTTGATTGGCTCATAACTGGCAAACTACTGGTGCGATTTTGGTCGAATTTTTTGCAAAAATTGGAAATTTCTCTAGCTTTTTGTGGATATCTAATTAATGGGCATGGCAGTGCTTATTTTTTTGCAAAAGGACCTTTTAAAAATACCTACTTATTACCGAAATTGGTAATGCGACGCCCACATATTATTATATTATATCTTGTGTGAAAGCTGACCTAATTTCCTATCTTGCACAAAAAATTTGAACAAAATCCGTGCAGCCGTTCAAAAGTTATACGACTTTGAAAAATTCCTAAAATCAAAATTTGCCTGCTGAGAATGCTGGGCGCCTGGTATTTTTTGCTAAAATTTTTATACAGACGTGATTTTCAAAATCACAACTGCAAGAATGAAGCTGAACTTGATTGGCTTATAACTGGCAAACTACTGGTGCGATTTTGGTCGAATTTTTTGCAAAAATTGGAAATTTCTCTAGCTTTTTGTGGATATCTAATTAATGGGCATGGCAGTGCATATTTTTTTGCAAAAGGACCTTTTAAAAATACCTACTTATTACCGAAATTGGAATGCCACGCCCACATATTATGCCTTGTGTGAAAGCTGACCTAATTTCCTATCTTGCACAAAAAATTTGAACAAAATCCGTGCAGCCGTTCAAAAGTTATACGACTTTGAAAAATTCCTAAAATCAAAATTTGCTTGCTGAGAATGCTGGGCGCCTGGTATTTTTTGCTAAAATTTTTATACAGACGTGATTTTCAAAATCACAACTGCAAGAATGAAGCTGAACTTGATTGGCTCATAACTGGCAAACTACTGGTGCGATTTTGGTCGAATTTTTTGCAAAAATTGGAAATTTCTCTAACTTTTTGTGGATATCTAATTAATGGGCATGGCAGTGCATATTTTTTTGCAAAAGGACCTTTTAAAAATACCTACTTATTACCGAAATTGGTAATGCCACGCCCACATATTATACCTTGTGTGAAAGCTGACCTAATTTCCTATCTTGCACAAAAAATTTGAACAAAATCCGTGCAGCCGTTCAAAAGTTATACGACTTTGAAAAATTCCTAAAATCAAAATTTGCTTGCTGAGCATGCTGGGCGCCTGGTATTTTTTGCTAAAATTTTTATACAGACGTGATTTTCAAAATCACAACTGCAAGAATGAAGCTGAACTTGATTGGCTCATAACTGGCAAACTACTGGTGCGATTTTGGTCGAATTTTTTGCAAAAATTGGAAATTTCTCTAGCTTTTTGTGGATATCTAATTAATGGGCATGGCAGTGCATATTTTTTTGCAAAAGGACCTTTTAAAAATACCTACTTATTACCGAAATTGGTAATGCGACGCCCACATATTATTATATTATATCTTGTGTGAAAGCTGACCTAATTTCCTATCTTGCACAAAAAATTTGAACAAAATCCGTGCAGCCGTTCAAAAGTTATACGACTTTGAAAAATTCCTAAAATCAAAATTTGCCTGCTGAGCATGCTGGGCGCCTGGTATTTTTTGCTAAAATTTTTATACAGACGTGATTTTCAAAATCACAACTGCAAGAATGAAGCTGAACTTGATTGGCTTATAACTGGCAAACTACTGGTGCGATTTTGGTCGAATTTTTTGCAAAAATTGGAAATTTCTCTAGCTTTTTGTGGATATCTAATTAATGGGCATGGCAGTGCATATTTTTTTGCAAAAGGACCTTTTAAAAATACCTACTTATTACCGAAATTGGAATGCCACGCCCACATATTATGCCTTGTGTGAAAGCTGACCTAATTTCCTATCTTGCACAAAAAATTTGAACAAAATCCGTGCAGCCGTTCAAAAGTTATACGACTTTGAAAAATTCCTAAAATCAAAATTTGCCTGCTGAGCATGCTGGGCGCCTGGTATTTTTTGCTAAAATTTTTATACAGACGTGATTTTCAAAATCACAACTGCAAGAATGAAGCTGAACTTGATTGGCTTATAACTGGCAAACTACTGGTGCGATTTTGGTCGAATTTTTTGCAAAATTGGAAATTTCTCTAGCTCTTTGTGGATATCTAATTAATGGGCATGGCAGTGCATATTTTTTTGCAAAAGGACCTTTTAAAAATACCTACTTATTACCGAAATTGGAATGCCACGCCCACATATTATGCCTTGTGTGAAAGCTGACCTAATTTCCTATCTTGCACAAAAAATTTGAACAAAATCCGTGCAGCCGTTCAAAAGTTATACGACTTTGAAAAATTCCTAAAATCAAAATTTGCTTGCTGAGAATGCTGGGCGCCTGGTATTTTTTGCTAAAATTTTTATACAGACGTGATTTTCAAAATCACAACTGCAAGAATGAAGCTGAACTTGATTGGCTCATAACTGGCAAACTACTGGTGCGATTTTGGTCGAATTTTTTGCAAAAATTGGAAATTTCTCCAGCTTTTTGTGGATATCTAATTAATGGGCATGGCAGTGCATATTTTTTTGCAAAAGGACCTTTTAAAAATACCTACTTATTACCGAAATTGGTAATGCGACGCCCACATATTATTATATTATATCTTGTGTGAAAGCTGACCTAATTTCCTATCTTGCACAAAAAATTTGAACAAAATCCGTGCAGCCGTTCAAAAGTTATACGACTTTGAAAAATTCCTAAAATCAAAATTTGCCTGCTGAGCATGCTGGGCGCCTGGTATTTTTTGCTAAAATTTTTATACAGACGTGATTTTCAAAATCACAACTGCAAGAATGAAGCTGAACTTGATTGGCTTATAACTGGCAAACTACTGGTGCGATTTTGGTCGAATTTTTTGCAAAAATTGGAAATTTCTCTAGCTTTTTGTGGATATCTAATTAATGGGCATGGCAGTGCATATTTTTTTGCAAAAGGACCTTTTAAAAATACCTACTTATTACCGAAATTGGAATGCCACGCCCACATATTATGCCTTGTGTGAAAGCTGACCTAATTTCCTATCTTGCACAAAAAATTTGAACAAAATCCGTGCAGCCGTTCAAAAGTTATACGACTTTGAAAAATTCCTAAAATCAAAATTTGCCTGCTGAGCATGCTGGGCGCCTGGTATTTTTTGCTAAAATTTTTATACAGACGTGATTTTCAAAATCACAACTGCAAGAATGAAGCTGAACTTGATTGGCTTATAACTGGCAAACTACTGGTGCGATTTTGGTCGAATTTTTTGCAAAATTGGAAATTTCTCTAGCTCTTTGTGGATATCTAATTAATGGGCATGGCAGTGCATATTTTTTTGCAAAAGGACCTTTTAAAAATACCTACTTATTACCGAAATTGGAATGCCACGCCCACATATTATGCCTTGTGTGAAAGCTGACCTAATTTCCTATCTTGCACAAAAAATTTGAACAAAATCCGTGCAGCCGTTCAAAAGTTATACGACTTTGAAAAATTCCTAAAATCAAAATTTGCTTGCTGAGAATGCTGGGCGCCTGGTATTTTTTGCTAAAATTTTTATACAGACGTGATTTTCAAAATCACAACTGCAAGAATGAAGCTGAACTTGATTGGCTTATAACTGGCAAACTACTGGTGCGATTTTGGTCGAATTTTTTGCAAAAATTGGAAATTTCTCTAGCTTTTTGTGGATATCTAATTAATGGGCATGGCAGTGCATATTTTTTTGCAAAAGGACCTTTTAAAAATACCTACTTATTACCGAAATTGGAATGCCACGCCCACATATTATGCCTTGTGTGAAAGCTGACCTAATTTCCTATCTTGCACAAAAAATTTGAACAAAATCCGTGCAGCCGTTCAAAAGTTATACGACTTTGAAAAATTCCTAAAATCAAAATTTGCTTGCTGAGAATGCTGGGCGCCTGGTATTTTTTGCTAAAATTTTTATACAGACGTGATTTTCAAAATCACAACTGCAAGAATGAAGCTGAACTTGATTGGCTCATAACTGGCAAACTACTGGTGCGATTTTGGTCGAATTTTTTGCAAAAATTGGAAATTTCTCCAGCTTTTTGTGGATATCTAATTAATGGGCATGGCAGTGCATATTTTTTTGCAAAAGGACCTTTTAAAAATACCTACTTATTACCGAAATTGGTAATGCCACGCCCACATATTATACCTTGTGTGAAAGCTGACCTAATTTCCTATCTTGCACAAAAAATTTGAACAAAATCCGTGCAGCCGTTCAAAAGTTATACGACTTTGAAAAATTCCTAAAATCAAAATTTGCTTGCTGAGCATGCTGGGCGCCTGGTATTTTTTGCTAAAATTTTTATACAGACGTGATTTTCAAAATCACAACTGCAAGAATGAAGCTGAACTTGATTGGCTCATAACTGGCAAACTACTGGTGCGATTTTGGTCGAATTTTTTGCAAAAATTGGAAATTTCTCTAGCTTTTTGTGGATATCTAATTAATGGGCATGGCAGTGCTTATTTTTTTGCAAAAGGACCTTTTAAAAATACCTACTTATTACCGAAATTGGTAATGCGACGCCCACATATTATTATATTATATCTTGTGTGAAAGCTGACCTAATTTCCTATCTTGCACAAAAAATTTGAACAAAATCCGTGCAGCCGTTCAAAAGTTATACGACTTTGAAAAATTCCTAAAATCAAAATTTGCCTGCTGAGCATGCTGGGCGCCTGGTATTTTTTGCTAAAATTTTTATACAGACGTGATTTTCAAAATCACAACTGCAAGAATGAAGCTGAACTTGATTGGCTCATAACTGGCAAACTACTGGTGCGATTTTGGTCGAATTTTTTGCAAAAATTGGAAATTTCTCTAACTTTTTGTGGATATCTAATTAATGGGCATGGCAGTGCATATTTTTTTGCAAAAGGACCTTTTAAAAATACCTACTTATTACCGAAATTGGTAATGCCACGCCCACATATTATACCTTGTGTGAAAGCTGACCTAATTTCCTATCTTGCACAAAAAATTTGAACAAAATCCGTGCAGCCGTTCAAAAGTTATACGACTTTGAAAAATTCCTAAAATCAAAATTTGCTTGCTGAGAATGCTGGGCGCCTGGTATTTTTTGCTAAAATTTTTATACAGACGTGATTTTCAAAATCACAACTGCAAGAATGAAGCTGAACTTGATTGGCTCATAACTGGCAAACTACTGGTGCGATTTTGGTCGAATTTTTTGCAAAAATTGGAAATTTCTCTAACTTTTTGTGGATATCTAATTAATGGGCATGGCAGTGCATATTTTTTTGCAAAAGGACCTTTTAAAAATACCTACTTATTACCGAAATTGGTAATGCCACGCCCACATATTATACCTTGTGTGAAAGCTGACCTAATTTCCTATCTTGCACAAAAAATTTGAACAAAATCCGTGCAGCCGTTCAAAAGTTATACGACTTTGAAAAATTCCTAAAATCAAAATTTGCTTGCTGAGCATGCTGGGCGCCTGGTATTTTTTGCTAAAATTTTTATACAGACGTGATTTTCAAAATCACAACTGCAAGAATGAAGCTGAACTTGATTGGCTCATAACTGGCAAACTACTGGTGCGATTTTGGTCGAATTTTTTGCAAAAATTGGAAATTTCTCTAGCTTTTTGTGGATATCTAATTAATGGGCATGGCAGTGCATATTTTTTTGCAAAAGGACCTTTTAAAAATACCTACTTATTACCGAAATTGGTAATGCGACGCCCACATATTATTATATTATATCTTGTGTGAAAGCTGACCTAATTTCCTATCTTGCACAAAAAATTTGAACAAAATCCGTGCAGCCGTTCAAAAGTTATACGACTTTGAAAAATTCCTAAAATCAAAATTTGCCTGCTGAGCATGCTGGGCGCCTGGTATTTTTTGCTAAAATTTTTATACAGACGTGATTTTCAAAATCACAACTGCAAGAATGAAGCTGAACTTGATTGGCTTATAACTGGCAAACTACTGGTGCGATTTTGGTCGAATTTTTTGCAAAAATTGGAAATTTCTCTAGCTTTTTGTGGATATCTAATTAATGGGCATGGCAGTGCATATTTTTTTGCAAAAGGACCTTTTAAAAATACCTACTTATTACCGAAATTGGAATGCCACGCCCACATATTATGCCTTGTGTGAAAGCTGACCTAATTTCCTATCTTGCACAAAAAATTTGAACAAAATCCGTGCAGCCGTTCAAAAGTTATACGACTTTGAAAAATTCCTAAAATCAAAATTTGCCTGCTGAGCATGCTGGGCGCCTGGTATTTTTTGCTAAAATTTTTATACAGACGTGATTTTCAAAATCACAACTGCAAGAATGAAGCTGAACTTGATTGGCTTATAACTGGCAAACTACTGGTGCGATTTTGGTCGAATTTTTTGCAAAATTGGAAATTTCTCTAGCTCTTTGTGGATATCTAATTAATGGGCATGGCAGTGCATATTTTTTTGCAAAAGGACCTTTTAAAAATACCTACTTATTACCGAAATTGGAATGCCACGCCCACATATTATGCCTTGTGTGAAAGCTGACCTAATTTCTTATCTTGCACAAAAAATTTGAACAAAATCCGTGCAGCCGTTCAAAAGTTATACGACTTTGAAAAATTCCTAAAATCAAAATTTGCTTGCTGAGAATGCTGGGCGCCTGGTATTTTTTGCTAAAATTTTTATACAGACGTGATTTTCAAAATCACAACTGCAAGAATGAAGCTGAACTTGATTGGCTCATAACTGGCAAACTACTGGTGCGATTTTGGTCGAATTTTTTGCAAAAATTGGAAATTTCTCCAGCTTTTTGTGGATATCTAATTAATGGGCATGGCAGTGCATATTTTTTTGCAAAAGGACCTTTTAAAAATACCTACTTATTACCGAAATTGGTAATGCCACGCCCACATATTATACCTTGTGTGAAAGCTGACCTAATTTCCTATCTTGCACAAAAAATTTGAACAAAATCCGTGCAGCCGTTCAAAAGTTATACGACTTTGAAAAATTCCTAAAATCAAAATTTGCTTGCTGAGAATGCTGGGCGCCTGGTATTTTTTGCTAAAATTTTTATACAGACGTGATTTTCAAAATCACAACTGCAAGAATGAAGCTGAACTTGATTGGCTTATAACTGGCAAACTACTGGTGCGATTTTGGTCGAATTTTTTGCAAAAATTGGAAATTTCTCTAACTTTTTGTGGATATCTAATTAATGGGCATGGCAGTGCATATTTTTTTGCAAAAGGACCTTTTAAAAATACCTACTTATTACCGAAATTGGTAATGCCACGCCCACATATTATACCTTGTGTGAAAGCTGACCTAATTTCCTATCTTGCACAAAAAATTTGAACAAAATCCGTGCAGCCGTTCAAAAGTTATACGACTTTGAAAAATTCCTAAAATCAAAATTTGCTTGCTGAGCATGCTGGGCGCCTGGTATTTTTTGCTAAAATTTTTATACAGACGTGATTTTCAAAATCACAACTGCAAGAATGAAGCTGAACTTGATTGGCTCATAACTGGCAAACTACTGGTGCGATTTTGGTCGAATTTTTTGCAAAAATTGGAAATTTCTCTAGCTTTTTGTGGATATCTAATTAATGGGCATGGCAGTGCTTATTTTTTTGCAAAAGGACCTTTTAAAAATACCTACTTATTACCGAAATTGGTAATGCGACGCCCACATATTATTATATTATATCTTGTGTGAAAGCTGACCTAATTTCCTATCTTGCACAAAAAATTTGAACAAAATCCGTGCAGCCGTTCAAAAGTTATACGACTTTGAAAAATTCCTAAAATCAAAATTTGCCTGCTGAGCATGCTGGGCGCCTGGTATTTTTTGCTAAAATTTTTATACAGACGTGATTTTCAAAATCACAACTGCAAGAATGAAGCTGAACTTGATTGGCTTATAACTGGCAAACTACTGGTGCGATTTTGGTCGAATTTTTTGCAAAAATTGGAAATTTCTCTAGCTTTTTGTGGATATCTAATTAATGGGCATGGCAGTGCATATTTTTTTGCAAAAGGACCTTTTAAAAATACCTACTTATTACCGAAATTGGAATGCCACGCCCACATATTATGCCTTGTGTGAAAGCTGACCTAATTTCCTATCTTGCACAAAAAATTTGAACAAAATCCGTGCAGCCGTTCAAAAGTTATACGACTTTGAAAAATTCCTAAAATCAAAATTTGCTTGCTGAGAATGCTGGGCGCCTGGTATTTTTTGCTAAAATTTTTATACAGACGTGATTTTCAAAATCACAACTGCAAGAATGAAGCTGAACTTGATTGGCTCATAACTGGCAAACTACTGGTGCGATTTTGGTCGAATTTTTTGCAAAAATTGGAAATTTCTCCAGCTTTTTGTGGATATCTAATTAATGGGCATGGCAGTGCATATTTTTTTGCAAAAGGACCTTTTAAAAATACCTACTTATTACCGAAATTGGTAATGCCACGCCCACATATTATACCTTGTGTGAAAGCTGACCTAATTTCCTATCTTGCACAAAAAATTTGAACAAAATCCGTGCAGCCGTTCAAAAGTTATACGACTTTGAAAAATTCCTAAAATCAAAATTTGCTTGCTGAGCATGCTGGGCGCCTGGTATTTTTTGCTAAAATTTTTATACAGACGTGATTTTCAAAATCACAACTGCAAGAATGAAGCTGAACTTGATTGGCTCATAACTGGCAAACTACTGGTGCGATTTTGGTCGAATTTTTTGCAAAAATTGGAAATTTCTCTAGCTTTTTGTGGATATCTAATTAATGGGCATGGCAGTGCATATTTTTTTGCAAAAGGACCTTTTAAAAATACCTACTTATTACCGAAATTGGTAATGCGACGCCCACATATTATTATATTATATCTTGTGTGAAAGCTGACCTAATTTCCTATCTTGCACAAAAAATTTGAACAAAATCCGTGCAGCCGTTCAAAAGTTATACGACTTTGAAAAATTCCTAAAATCAAAATTTGCCTGCTGAGCATGCTGGGCGCCTGGTATTTTTTGCTAAAATTTTTATACAGACGTGATTTTCAAAATCACAACTGCAAGAATGAAGCTGAACTTGATTGGCTTATAACTGGCAAACTACTGGTGCGATTTTGGTCGAATTTTTTGCAAAAATTGGAAATTTCTCTAGCTTTTTGTGGATATCTAATTAATGGGCATGGCAGTGCATATTTTTTTGCAAAAGGACCTTTTAAAAATACCTACTTATTACCGAAATTGGTAATGCCACGCCCCCTATATTATACCTTGTGTGAAAGCTGACCTAATTTCCTATCTTGCACAAAAAATTTGAACAAAATCCGTGCAGCCGTTCAAAAGTTATACGACTTTGAAAAATTCCTAAAATCAAAATTTGCTTGCTGAGAATGCTGGGCGCCTGGTATTTTTTGCTAAAATTTTTATACAGACGTGATTTTCAAAATCACAACTGCAAGAATGAAGCTGAACTTGATTGGCTCATAACTGGCAAACTACTGGTGCGATTTTGGTCGAATTTTTTGCAAAAATTGGAAATTTCTCCAGCTTTTTGTGGATATCTAATTAATGGGCATGGCAGTGCTCATTTTTTTGCAAAAGGACCTTTTAAAAATACATACTTATTACCGAAATTGGTAATGCCACGCCCACATATTATACCTTGTGTGAAAGCTGACCTAATTTCCTATCTTGCACAAAAAATTTGAACAAAATCCGTGCAGCCGTTCAAAAGTTATACGACTTTGAAAAATTCCTAAAATCAAAATTTGCTTGCTGAGCATGCTGGGCGCCTGGTATTTTTTGCTAAAATTTTTATACAGACGTGATTTTCAAAATCACAACTGCAAGAATGAAGCTGAACTTGATTGGCTCATAACTGGCAAACTACTGGTGCGATTTTGGTCGAATTTTTTGCAAAAATTGGAAATTTCTCTAGCTTTTTGTGGATATCTAATTAATGGGCATGGCAGTGCTTATTTTTTTGCAAAAGGACCTTTTAAAAATACCTACTTATTACCGAAATTGGTAATGCGACGCCCACATATTATTATATTATATCTTGTGTGAAAGCTGACCTAATTTCCTATCTTGCACAAAAAATTTGAACAAAATCCGTGCAGCCGTTCAAAAGTTATACGACTTTGAAAAATTCCTAAAATCAAAATTTGCCTGCTGAGCATGCTGGGCGCCTGGTATTTTTTGCTAAAATTTTTATACAGACGTGATTTTCAAAATCACAACTGCAAGAATGAAGCTGAACTTGATTGGCTTATAACTGGCAAACTACTGGTGCGATTTTGGTCGAATTTTTTGCAAAAATTGGAAATTTCTCTAGCTTTTTGTGGATATCTAATTAATGGGCATGGCAGTGCATATTTTTTTGCAAAAGGACCTTTTAAAAATACCTACTTATTACCGAAATTGGTAATGCCACGCCCACATATTATACCTTGTGTGAAAGCTGACCTAATTTCCTATCTTGCACAAAAAATTTGAACAAAATCCGTGCAGCCGTTCAAAAGTTATACGACTTTGAAAAATTCCTAAAATCAAAATTTGCTTGCTGAGCATGCTGGGCGCCTGGTATTTTTTGCTAAAATTTTTATACAGACGTGATTTTCAAAATCACAACTGCAAGAATGAAGCTGAACTTGATTGGCTCATAACTGGCAAACTACTGGTGCGATTTTGGTCGAATTTTTTGCAAAAATTGGAAATTTCTCTAGCTTTTTGTGGATATCTAATTAATGGGCATGGCAGTGCATATTTTTTTGCAAAAGGACCTTTTAAAAATACCTACTTATTACCGAAATTGGTAATGCGACGCCCACATATTATTATATTATATCTTGTGTGAAAGCTGACCTAATTTCCTATCTTGCACAAAAAATTTGAACAAAATCCGTGCAGCCGTTCAAAAGTTATACGACTTTGAAAAATTCCTAAAATCAAAATTTGCCTGCTGAGCATGCTGGGCGCCTGGTATTTTTTGCTAAAATTTTTATACAGACGTGATTTTCAAAATCACAACTGCAAGAATGAAGCTGAACTTGATTGGCTTATAACTGGCAAACTACTGGTGCGATTTTGGTCGAATTTTTTGCAAAAATTGGAAATTTCTCTAGCTTTTTGTGGATATCTAATTAATGGGCATGGCAGTGCATATTTTTTTGCAAAAGGACCTTTTAAAAATACCTACTTATTACCGAAATTGGTAATGCCACGCCCACATATTATACCTTGTGTGAAAGCTGACCTAATTTCCTATCTTGCACAAAAAATTTGAACAAAATCCGTGCAGCCGTTCAAAAGTTATACGACTTTGAAAAATTCCTAAAATCAAAATTTGCTTGCTGAGCATGCTGGGCGCCTGGTATTTTTTGCTAAAATTTTTATACAGACGTGATTTTCAAAATCACAACTGCAAGAATGAAGCTGAACTTGATTGGCTCATAACTGGCAAACTACTGGTGCGATTTTGGTCGAATTTTTTGCAAAAATTGGAAATTTCTCTAGCTTTTTGTGGATATCTAATTAATGGGCATGGCAGTGCATATTTTTTTGCAAAAGGACCTTTTAAAAATACCTACTTATTACCGAAATTGGTAATGCGACGCCCACATATTATTATATTATATCTTGTGTGAAAGCTGACCTAATTTCCTATCTTGCACAAAAAATTTGAACAAAATCCGTGCAGCCGTTCAAAAGTTATACGACTTTGAAAAATTCCTAAAATCAAAATTTGCCTGCTGAGCATGCTGGGCGCCTGGTATTTTTTGCTAAAATTTTTATACAGACGTGATTTTCAAAATCACAACTGCAAGAATGAAGCTGAACTTGATTGGCTTATAACTGGCAAACTACTGGTGCGATTTTGGTCGAATTTTTTGCAAAAATTGGAAATTTCTCTAGCTTTTTGTGGATATCTAATTAATGGGCATGGCAGTGCATATTTTTTTGCAAAAGGACCTTTTAAAAATACCTACTTATTACCGAAATTGGTAATGCCACGCCCCCTATATTATACCTTGTGTGAAAGCTGACCTAATTTCCTATCTTGCACAAAAAATTTGAACAAAATCCGTGCAGCCGTTCAAAAGTTATACGACTTTGAAAAATTCCTAAAATCAAAATTTGCTTGCTGAGAATGCTGGGCGCCTGGTATTTTTTGCTAAAATTTTTATACAGACGTGATTTTCAAAATCACAACTGCAAGAATGAAGCTGAACTTGATTGGCTCATAACTGGCAAACTACTGGTGCGATTTTGGTCGAATTTTTTGCAAAAATTGGAAATTTCTCCAGCTTTTTGTGGATATCTAATTAATGGGCATGGCAGTGCTCATTTTTTTGCAAAAGGACCTTTTAAAAATACATACTTATTACCGAAATTGGTAATGCCACGCCCACATATTATACCTTGTGTGAAAGCTGACCTAATTTCCTATCTTGCACAAAAAATTTG